>JAPFRF010000012.1:22815268-23415268 GCA_029282475.1 Phrynocephalus forsythii | reverse complement strand
GACTGGATGGCTTTGAGGGTGCGAAGCTCCTTCAGGTCGCAGCGGCGACTCTGGATCTTGAGGCTCTCCATTTTTTTGCTCACGGTGGCCCGGGGAATGTCCTTAAAGAGCTCACTGAAGACCTGGGTGAGAGCGAACATCTGTGTTCCGTTAATCTGCAGGTAACCCAAGCTGATGCCGTCGATTTCCTGGTAACCAGCTTGGAACTCGCCATTGTAATCCATGGTGTTGGTGGCAGCGACTGGGAACATCGCGCAGGTCAGGTCAGGCACATGTTTGTTTGTCTGTTTATTTCGAAAAAAGGGAGGAGGCTTCATGGCCAGCAGTGGGGGAGCCCAGCCCTTCCCCATCTCCCACCTACCCCCCAAGTCAACCCCTCGTCGTGGAGTGGAGTGATGAATTTTCCTTTCAAACGCATCTCTTGAGGATCCAGAACCGCCTTCTCTCCCACCCCCACCCCCTCCAAGGGGCTTCTTTTCTTCCTCCGCTCTAAAAATCCAGAAGGGATGCCAAAAGAGAAAAACGTTGACTTGGCGTAAGCATTTGCCTTCCTCGGGATGCCTTTTGCACGGGGGTTGGGGGAGGTTGGTCGACGAAAGGATTTGGAATGACCCCCTCTCGCGCCTCACCCCTTTTAAAAAGCACCCCCCCTTCTGCGTTTGCAGCTTGATCTTTAAAACCCAGCAAAAGCTGCCAGCAAAGAGATAGGAAAATAGCGGCGACACTTTGTCCCATCCAGTCCCCCAAACGTGGAGAAAGCCGTTTAATCGGCCACAGCGCGCACCGAAATCCGTATCGTGGCCACCTTCGCCCCCCTCTCCGCTTCTTTCTTCAAGACAGACTTGAAGTACAGTATATTATAGGAAACACCCCACGAAATAATTTTCTCCAGAATGGAAGCTGATTGGGTATTTTAACCTGGTGATGTCACAAAACCCCCAACATTTAACACACACCCCCATGCAAAAACCCTCTCTTTCACACACACACACACACACACACACACACACACACACACACACACACACACACACACACACACACACACACACACACACACACACACACACGTTTATTTAAGAGTCAGGCCGACAACGTCGAAAACTAGAGGAGTTTGTAAAAATACTGTGAATGTTTAGGAAAGGCATATGTGTGTGGGGGAGGGGGTTAAAAAAAAAGAAATATATATGCAGGCTGTTCTGTGTCCCATTGGCTCCCTTTTCTTCTCATCCAAGATGTTTGCAGTGTTATTGTTATAAAGTGCTTGGAGGGGAAATAGGTAGACTGTATTTTTAACATTGTTTCTAATATTTGTCAACTCATCATATAGATATTATTTTGGAAGTTTTCCTCCGTGTCAAATTTCTATGTAGAATTATGTGTTGCGGTAGGCAATCCATTATTTAAAAGCTGTTTTATTGAAAAGAATGTAAAGGGATAATTTTCTTTTATTTCTGCCCATCTATTTATCTCTTTAGGAATGATTGGGGGTGGGGTGTCCGGGTTGGATAATGACCTTTAAAACCTCTATAAAAAGCCACTGGGCATAAGAATGACACACATTCATCCTTTCATGAAAGAAAAAGGCTTATTGGAGGGGGGTAATTGTTTTTGCCCTCTGATAATTGCAGCCTATATAATGTAACAATTATTATTTGAGGGACTTTAAAATTACTGTTTTCCCACACCAACATTTTTCATAGAGCCGTTTAAGTATTTTCTCCCTTTTTGTTAACTTTCTAGATTATTTTGGTTCCCACATAGATATTCTTGAAGGTTTGTGTTATAAAAAGAAGAATGTTATAGTTCTAACAGTTATATTTATATGCCTTAAGGCCTGCACGCCTACCCGAGCCCAGATACATGAGAGTCGGCCACCTTTAACGCAGTGGGACTTACTTCGGAGTAGATATCCAAGGCTCGAGCTGTTGTATAGTTAAAAACATTAATGATGGGACACGTTGACTGCCTTCCCCACTTGAAATGGAGAGGAAAATGGCATCGGGATACAGTACTGTATATGAATTCTGTGGATTTGATAAAGAAGATAATGGTGTCGTAATTCAGGTTATGAAAATAAAATAACCAGCCTTGAAACCAAATGATGTCCATTTGAGAAAAGCTGAAGCTGTGGATGGTTTTTTTTTTTTTTTTTGCTGTTTCCTAGAATTATATCATTTCATTCTTCTTACAACTACTGTACACCCTAAAGTTTCATAACTATAGTCTTAAATCTCCTTCCTCCCCTTTCATGTGTTTGGTGGATGGCAAAGGAGATGTTGGTACAGTACTTTTGATCCTAATACTGGATAAATACTGACCAGTTAAAGTCCGATTCCCTTTTCTGCCCATAACTTCCTCCATTTTGCCAGGAGTTAGTAGTATCTCCATTGGCATCATTTTATTCATTCAACTCCACTAGGCGTCTTAGATGATTTCCTGTATTTGGCTAGTAACATTTTCATTTTGTAAGAATATCAGTTTAAACAAAGCTCCTGCTTTTGGTGTGTTCACTGTGTCCTTCAATATTCAAGCCAAAATGCTTTATAATCAAAGGGAAGATTTGATCGTGCACTGCCTCTAAATAGTCAAAATTCTTCCCAGTCCTTAAAAAAAAACAAAATACATATACACACATATGTAGGAACTTTTCTACCAGACATGTAAATGTTCACCGTTGTTTTGATTCCCACCGTTGATGTGCATATCTCCTGCAAATCCTGTCCAATATGTAAGGTGTCAAGACCCACTGATCTACAGTTTTTGAACATGATTCTGATTTGCTTCTGTTAAGCCTACCAGTCACTGATGCAAAGTGAGATCAAGGAACCATAGGTCCATCCTAAATTAGGAAGCAATTCTGTGCATCCTTATCTGTGAGTAAATTTGGTTCAGAATATTCAGTGGGGCTTCCTTTTGAGCAGATACATAGGAAGCAGCTCTGCTAATCTCCTTAAAGAGAAATCCCGAAGTTTTCAGTCAAATTTACTTTTAAGTAAATCCGTTGAAGAGGGACAGCCAGTGCCGTTGGGACTGTAACTCATCTGGTTTGATGGGGAAGATGGATGGCTAGGTAGATAAAATTAATTTTAACTACTGTAACATGCAGTGAATCCAGGCAAATGTCATTGGCATGCAAGAATAGATTTCCAAGTGTATATTTGCTGTATGGGGGTAGCTAGAAGCCCTGCAAAGAACCACACACTGTTATCAGAATGTTTTGTAGCTCCTGGTTAACCCCTTGGTTTGTTCCATGCGTGCCCCCCTGTGTGGAAACTGGTGCTTCAACTTGCCGGCTGGTTTCAGTGTGTTCTCCAGTGCAACTGTGAGTGTGGTGCTTCTGCTGCAGTTTTCTGGATTAGAGCCATAGACCACAATCCAATGCAGATCTGAAGCATACCTGGGGGTCATTAATTGTTGCATCTTGAAGTCAATCTTCTGATTTGCGGAGAAGCAAGCCATGAAAAAGATGGTATTGGTGGAAATCCTTTTTGCTGTGGTTACATCTCCTCCTTTTGAGTAACTTTTATTCTTACATTTAATTTTTCTTTGTCTTCCACAAAGCCTACTCTGTAGGGAAACTATTCCCCGCCCCACCCCCCTTGGAGAAGAGGCAGGGGCTGTCCTTCAAAGGGTTTTGTTGGGACTTGATATTTGCATAGTTGGTTTTGACTTCACAACTTAACTTAATGGCGCAATCCAGTGGGAAGTTCTCCTCCACAAACTCAATTTATTATATTGGGGATTGGGGATGGGTGGTGCAGGAGACTTTCCCACTGGGTTTGTGCCCTTAGATTTCGTGTTTTGAGTTCTGGTCTTGGCAAAAGCTGGCACCTTTAAAAATGTTTCCTTTGGAGAAGCATCCCCAAATCTACAAATATGGATTTTTGCACAGATTTATTCCATTTCTTCTGTTGTACCAACACAATGCAAGCACTGAGTTTCATGTAACTGGCATGCATCCTCCATTATTTTTTAACATCAGGGTATCCAGTTACTCTTTCTTTCTTCCATCTTATAATTGAATCAAGGTCTCACCTCAACCATTTACTGCTTTTCTTATGTAACTGTAATGCAGTCATTTCGGATTTTAGTTTTTTGCATCTTTTAAAGTTCCTTTTGGCTTTTCAAAAAAATTCTTCTCATACAGAGTTGCTATGGGGCACTGAATATGTCCTGGTTTTCTTAACATTACATGTTTGCTGTTGTTGAAAATGAAAAACAAGCCACAAAGAGAAAATAGACTTGTTCTCCAATTGTCCAGAGAATATGAAGCTAGGCAATAAAATATTCTTTAAGGACAGCATAATAATATAAATTACCTTTTAATTTTTTGTTTTCACGCTGACATAGTCCTTTGCGAGTGCAGAGAATAACCAGCAGCATCACACCTATGTCGGTATAACTCAGTGTATAACATGTAAAGTTTGATGTTTCCTGTTCTAAATATTCTTGATGTCATTTGTTACTGGGTGAACATTGTTTGATATATTGATTAATTATATTTATTTGCAAGGGTGCCTGTGGCATAAATAAAAGATTTCAAGTCCTTTATTACAATCAAATCCTGACCTCACAAACCAAGGCACCTTTCCAATAGCCATCCCGCATTTTTAAAGCCATAAAAAAATCAGTTAGTATGGAAAATATTTGAAATTATTTTAGACTAACCTTACTTAAGCTAGCCAAAAGTGGAGTCCTAGTTAGAAGTAAAATTTAATGGGCCCTGTGGGAGATGTACAGCCCGGTTTGTGTAGGTTTGCAGCCTGTGTGTGCTTAACATGGCAGAATCCTGTTGTAATCAATGACACTTAAGGTGTAAGCAAGCTGGGGGGCTTGTGAGAGAGTAGGAATATAGGCTTTCCATTTCAAAACTCAATTAAGACAATATGAGAGTATTGTGGAGTTGTTGGTATTGTTCCTTTCAAAGTTGTGCAAAATAATAACAGCAATAACTTCAATTGGAAGAGGGGGAAATTTTGAAGTGGGGTGCATACAGTCTGATTTGCATGTATTTCTCATCAGCTACGTCAGTGACTCAAAACCTCCTCTGGTTGATGTTTCTATTGCCTTTAAACACACACACACACACACACACACACACACACACAACACAGAGAGAGAGAGAGAGAGAGAGAGAGAGAGAGAGAGAGAGAGGGAGAGAGAGAAATCAACGAGAGAAGTCTTTATGCTGTTAACAAAGCTGAAGAATTCAAAACCTCTAATTGCCTAGGGAAATGAACCAAGTCTTTCCTACCTGATATAAAGATTTGCCTCCAAATCTTAACACAAGTCCTCTTCCAATTCCAAAACAGAAAAGTTCTCTCTTGTGTTTCACCATCTCACCTATGCTGGTGTTTACTAGCTGCTATTATGGCCTTTCGGGCATCGTCTCTCTCTTCCCCCTATTTTATGTCCTTTTCCATGCAGGGATGAAGGAACGGGGATGGGTTCACTTTTTGCGAGGAAGAGAAAACTGCCGGTGTTGTTTCTATGCAAAGCTGACATTGTTGGTAATGGAGTCAGCAAGCGAGTAAAATGGGGGTGGACCCATAGGAAGCCAGTCTGCCTGCTCCGGGCACAATCCCTTGAGAAGATCTCTTGCAGAAGCCCAGCTAAAATGCATGTGCTTACACAGCTTACATTCATTCTATGTTGACTTGCCCAGGAGTGATTCCTAGGGGCATATGTGCTCCTTGTCTTCCGTACCCCTGGCTTTCTGGTCTTCCCGTTAAGAAGAAAACATTGTGAAGGCGCAGGAGGAACAATGTTGTGATGTTTCTGTTTTGAAGATGGCTGGATAAAAACACATCCTTCTCCCTTTCCTAAGGATGTGCACTTTTTGAAATGGGCAGGCTGCATTTCTGTACAGCACGGGTACTTCACATCCAACGGCTAGTTTTGCTCGACTCATCCAAACACTCTTCCATACATATTTAATTCAGCTGTTTTGGCATCATTAGAGTTGCATGGGAGGGTTTTGCCACTGTACATGGATAAAACTCCCCTTTGCGTAATGATTGCAAGGGCTGATCGTTACAAAGTGTCAAATTGGACATGAAAGAGGACAGTCTGTATATTGAAACCTAGATCTATCTTGTTTGCACAGAAAACAGGAGGACAGTAAACTGCAAACGAGGTGCACAGGAAGGGTGTTCAGGTCCTTCCTTTCTTAGGAGGCATTTCCCATAATTGGCTGATGCTCCGCAAGAGCATAGACTCTGGGACAAGAGAGAATCCGGCTCCCTTCCTCCTCTTCTTAGAAGCCAGTTCCCCATCCTTCTTCCATGTTTTCGGAAGAGATCTGGGTTTACATTACACAGATCTGCCATCCTGAACATCCAGTTTGGGCACTGCATGAAGCAGCTCTAGCTACACTGTGTTTGCTTCACCTCTTTCCATTTTTTGTTTCCTTCTATAAGGATTCAGGAGTACACTTTACAGTATAGTGTGGGAATATGGCAGATGGGTATTGGGTGCAAAGTTTAGATATGGTCTTTCTTTCTTTCTTTCTTTCTTTCTTTCTTTCTTTCTTTCTTTCTTTCTTTCTTTCTTTCTTTCTTTCTTTCTTTCTTTCTTTCTTTCTTTCTTTCTTTCTTTCTTTCTGCCTGCCTGCCTGCCTGCCTGCCTGCCTGCCTGCCTGCCTGCCTGCCTGCCTGCCTGCAAGACTCTGGAAGTTGTAGTTCAAAATACAGCTTTCCCCGCAAACTTGTATAGGTTTAACATGGCAAGGTGCTGTGATGGCTTCCTTCCTCCTGTTGAGTTTACCCTTGTTGCCCAACCAAGGGTTTTCCTCTGCACAGCATGCAAAATGGCCCTTAGGGACCACCAAAGATCTTTTGTTGAGTTTACTATTTATTTGCTTTCATATTATTCGGCATTGATCCAGATCTACTCCAGGAGAGTGTCATCACTTTCTGTTACCTGTCATGTGTGAGTCAGGCTACAAGGAATGCTTTAAAAAGAAAACAAAATCCAGAGGCTATTAAGAGTCTTTGCCCACTCAAGAAGAGAGTGTAGCATTTTTCTCTCTCCTGTCTTTGGTGTGTGTGTGTGTGTGTGTCATTCGTGAGCAGTTGTAATGTGCATTCAAGAGATTTGTTTTCTCTTGGCATTGGGAGGACACCCAGTTATTGGATTTGCAAGTACATCTAAAGCTGCAACCTGCCTGCTCTTCTGTTCAACCTCTGGCTTGAAAACCGCCCTGAATGGGCACATTCAATGATGGCAAATGGAGCACTATCCTCTTAATATTATTATCAAAGTAAGTCAGAGCCTCTTTTTATATAGTCCTGCTGTCTTGGGCTTTGTAAAAAAAGAGCGGGTCATGTATATTTGCAACAATTAGAAGCAGTCACTCTTGCATTAAAAATTATGAATGGTGACCATAGCCCCCTGTGATGTCCTTGTTTTACTACTCATCAAGTGTGGTGATTTAATAGTGTCTTGCTAAACCCCACCTACCTACCTTCTGATACAGGTAAAGTTTGGACCCAAAAACTTCCAAATTCACACCATGATTCTCCTAACCACTGCATTGCATCTATATTTCTTGAAAGGATAAAAAGGTAAAGGTTCCCCTCGCACATGCGTGCTAGTTGTTTCCGACTCTAGGGGTGCGCTCATTTCCGTTTCTAAGCCAAAGAGCCAGTGTTGTGCAAGTCTGTGTCAGGGGCAGCATGGCTGAATGCATTTCTGTGCACTGAACACTGTTTACCTTCCTGCTTTTTTATGGCAGTACCTATTTATCTGCTTGCATTTACATGCATTTGAACTGCTACCACTGAGCTGCCAACTTTGCAACTGACAGTTTCAGCTCTCTAGCCTGCTGAGCCCCCACACCCCTACCCTTGAAAGGATAATGCAGATCAGAAAGCAAATTGCATGTGTTTGTATTTGGTTGGTACTATGTTCTATTCTCTTGGCAATTCCCGGGTCTGTCAAATGCATGTAAAAGTGACATTGGGCCTTTGGGAACTCGGTTTGCCATTGGGACCTTTTTGATAAAGGCCCAGAAAAGGGCCCCAATGGCAAACAGTGTTCTCAAAGATCCAGGTACTTGAGAATTTTTAGTTTCCCTATTCTCTTATAGCAGGGGTGTCCAAACTTTTTGCAAAGAGGGCCAGATTTGGTGAGGTGAAAATGTGTGGAGGCCAACCATTCAGCCACATTTGGCCCCCAGGCTGGACATTGGACAAGTGTCTATAACATGCAAGGAGGCAGGAAGGACGCTGTACCAATGGTGCCAGGGCGGGTAGGCTGGGCAGGTGGCTGGGGGGATGGACAGAGGCAGGGAGGGCAGGCAAACCATTAAACTGCAAGCTGACGTCTCCACCCAGTATGGGGAGGGGCCAGCTGGCAGGGATGGGTGCCAGGCTGAGCCGGTGGGGAGAAGAGGCTGTGGGCCGCTCAGAATTTGAAAACAGGCCACATTTGGCCCCCGGGCCTGACTTTGGACATGCCTGCCTTATAGGAACCGACCTTGGGGAAGTTCCTTTTTTAGATTGCTGCAGACACCATGGCTATGGCTAAGTATCATGTCTAGGCTTTGTGACTGAGAATGCAGTTAATGGTTGTTCATAAGGTCACTTCAATTGTCCATCTAAGACTGGTGTAATGACCCTGACTAGCAGTAACTTCCCACTGACTCTGACAGAATGGGAACTTTCCATCCCCTCCTGTCTGATCCTTTTATCTGCCAAAATACAGATTATTATGGGTCTTTCTGTACTTAAAATGTTTGTTTGGCCCCTAAGCATGATGGGTCCTCCCTAGATCAGGGGAACAACATAGCACATGTTTGTGTCACAGCATGTAAAAATTCTTTCCCTTTACCCATTATAGTGATCAAAAAGTAATTTAGTGTTTTAAAAGTAACTACTTGCATTACTTGTTACTTTTTCTTAATTTCTGCCATGCTTCCTAAGGGATTCTGAGAGCCGGCATCCAACAAAAGGTAAGGTTTCCAAGCTCTGCTTTTTGATACTGCAAACAAAACAAAACAAAGGCTACAAGAATGACACGGTGTTTTTAAAAATTATGTCAAGTTCGGATTTAAGACTGGAAATTTGCAAATCTTTTATTCTGAATGTGTTGAAACATGACTTTTATCTTCTGATTGGCTTTTAAGTGGTACAGCAAATGAGGGCAAGTAACAGGAAACATTGTTTGTTACACTGATAAAATAGCTTTGTTCTACTTGTATGATTTCTGAAATGTGGCAGAGAAGAGGAGAAAAAACACATTTAGCGACCCAAAAGTACTGTATGTGCAGAATGGCTATATACCAATAGTCAGTCTGTCTTGGTGGGTTTGTTTTTTAATTGGTCGTTAAAGGGCTGCATCATTAAGAAACCAAGAGGTGAAATCAAGATGCAAAATGCTTGAATCCTGATAAGAAGCAACAAAGAAGTGAAGAAAGAAAGCAGCATTTCTGGACAATTGCTTCCGTTTGCATTGGGCTGGATGTCAGCATAATCACAATGCTGTGTTTGAGAAGTTTCAGCATGAGACAAGTTGACATGCACATGGAGTGTTCCTTTCTTTTGAAAGTGTTCAACTTGAGGCATGCAGCTGGATCTAGCCAAATGTGGAGATGAGATGTTTAATTTCCATCCGTGCAATGTTTGGAACAACATAAATACATGGGCATTTTCACTTAAATCTATAAATTGTGTGCATTCTTTCCCATTACCCAAACTATGTGCAATTTACCATCTTATAATTAAACACATACGGTATATGCAAGAACTGATAACAATTCTCTGATTATGCATATGACCCAAAGCTCCCCACAAAGAATAATTAGGTGTTGCATTGCTGTGATTTACTAGGAGAAAAGAAGTTATGTCATTGTGAGCTTATGAAATGGTGTGCTTGTGTGTGTGTGTTCCATTTTGTAATGTGAACAAATTAAAATAAAATAAAGACATATTGGAAAACTGACTTCCTGTGTTTCCACTGTATCACCTGAAATTCCAAGCCAGAGTCTCAGATGACTAAATCATCTTCACTCCAACACTGCCCCCAAAAACCTCATGTTGAAAACCAGGTATTTTGTGAAAGGTTTTGGCCCAACCTTAATTGTAGTATTTTCTATATCTGTGGATTTTTTAAAAAAATAATAATTACATGGAGACACATTTGGCTGTGTAACTCACCACCTGCAGTTTGAAGAGGTGCAGGTAGCTCAGACTTGCGGTTTAAAACAAGATCAGAAGCAAGCTCAAGGAAGCCACTCATTAATTGCCTCCCCTCCCAATAATTTATCAAGTTCCTATAGTGGAGTGTTTTCCTCTACTTTTGGGTCCACTTATTTCAAAGGGATGATTAAAACATTAGCATCCTACTCTTACCCATGTAGTTTACCCCACAGTAAGATCCTCTGATGTCCATATGTTTTTCCTCAAAGAGAGAAGAAAAAAGAGAGATGATAGTGCTTTGTAGTTGTTTCATGCTGTGGACTTGCTTTTGGGGGGCCTTTGCACCCGGTGCAATTAGTTGTGAAAGATATTAATTTCTATCAAGGATGGACATGGTTTCTCCTGCCAAATAAACCAAGAGGTGGAGGTGTTTTTGTTTTGTTTTGACAATATTATATCATATTCCACACTTACAAGTTCATGGTGGTTTATAATATATAACATTTTGAGGCTAACCTTGTGAATGTTTCAGATTATTCATCAAAGCAGGGCCTTTTGTGTGATGGCTCCGGCTCTCCAAAATTCCCTCTGCCCATAACTCCCTGTGAACTTCTACAGGCATTTACAATTACATTATGCCAAAATACACTAGGATTTTAGCCAGTATTTTGCAGTTTTTGTTGTCCACTGAATATGCTGTAATCAATAGGCATGGTAGAAATATTTTGAAATAAATGAAATTAACTGAATACATTATTGACACAGTGCTGTTGTACTTTTGCAAAGTTCTTGTTAGCGGGGGGGGGGGAGAAAAAATAGAAAAGGGAAAAGGGAAATAGTTCTCTGTACCAATGAGCCTGCAACCCCCATTTCAACAGTACGTACAGTGTGGTGTTTCTGAGAAATCATTCTGCATTGAGCCATAGTAGAGAATTAACATGTAAAAAAGCTAATTGTGTTCATAACAAGCTGCTTCTTCCCTAGCCAGCAATTTTCAATTTCTCTGTATCCAGAAGTTAGCACTCCTGATCTTAAATAATGTAATATATTTAAGATCAACCATGTTTTAAAATTTGTTCTATCTCGATGTTTGTTTGTATCACAGCTTATGAATACAAGACTAGACTAGGTGATACCTTTAGGCTACTAGTAAAATAACAAAAAAGCTTATGAATTATTATTATTTTGTACCAAGGGCTGAAGCAGCAATCCAGAAGTAAGATGAAAAAGTGAGAACAAAGTTATTTTGCTGGTGTAACCAGAAACCATTTCTACTTACTATACTAGGTTATTTTACTAGGTATTTTTAGGTATAATGGCACAAATTCTGCACTTTTTCATCCATTCTCCGAGTGAGGTTACAGTGAGTTATTTGGGAAAGATGGTAGTACATAAAGGAGCAAACTGGCTTTTAAAAGCATGGTTCCAAGCTCTGAGTTGTTTCTGGGTTCAAAGTGGGAAATCTGTGTTTCTTTTCATGCATTTCGGTTCTTTCTGTAGTTCCTCCGACTGCTATAGACGAAAATGGAGCTGCCCATCCCCCCAAGTGATAGCGAACCTCCTTTGAAAAGAAAGACTTCCTACATTCCTAAAGAAAAACATGCATGCATCAGTCTTCAAGAGGGGGGGGATTGTACCATTTTTCTGCCTTCCTTTGACATTTTCCATATTACGCAGTGATTTGTTTCTTAGGTTTGGAGGTGGGTTGGGGAGAGAGACCAGTCTCTGCTTCTTATAGAAAGACATTTATTTTTGCCAGGGAAGGTTTGCAGATTATGAAGAACAATGAAAACAGACCCCTGTTTTGCCCTTTATATATCCTTTTTCAGATGAAAATTCTAAGTTGAGGTTAAGCTCGGACAAATGAGAAGGCAAAAGGTTAGGAAGAACCAGTCGGTGGTGTGTTTGTTTCATTCAGATGATCATTTTCATTTGAACAAGTTTCTTTTGTTTCTTAGCAGAAGAACAACAGCATTTTTAAGTTGTTAGGTTATATTCACAGCAGACACCTTGGCTAGACTCCTATCTATATTCACTTGAGAGTAAATCAAATTGGTGTCAGTGTGGGTTTTACGTCTTCATACATTCATATCAGATTACCTCATCAGGAAACCATCTTATTCATAGCTACTCAGAGGTTACATCCAGTGAACTTAGTGGGACTTACATGTACGTATGTACAGAATTTAATCCTTAAGATATTTTTTTTATTTTTATTTTCCTGGATTTCTGAATTGAATTTTCAAAATGACATTGAAATTACATATGAAACAAGCTCCTGTGTCCCCTATATGCAGTTCCAAAGTAGCTTTCCTTGTCTTTGTATACTTAACCAGTAACATTCAAAAGTGACATAGACCCTTATATCCTTTGGGCAGAAACCCCAAGAAGGATATTCTGCACAATCTTGTATTTACACTGCTTTACATTTAGCTGGCATTTTTGAAAGAGATCTTTCCAGTAGTGTTGCTTTTCTCTTCATGAAACAATTATGGGCTACATCTAGATTTAATTGTGCTTAAAGACACCCTATTTAATTCAAAGGGGCTTGATGGGGGGGTCACAACGTGGTCCACCGTGTTTAGAGAAATCCCTTGTTACTGGATGTTTTCTAAGTTCTGTGAGAACTGGACTCGTATGGCTATCTTCCATCATAACACAATGCTTTGACATAAGCTTTCCTTTTTGTTTGATGAGAGAATAGGGATTTGCTAACACTGATCCTGATACTACCAGCAGGGCTTGGAAAAGTCACATATTTGGGTTGCTGTTCTTCTCATGTTGATTATGGGTTTCTGGGAAATTTGGTCCCTCTGCCATTCTGTTCAAACTCAAACCTCTAACATCAGGTTGGGTTGAGGAAATGAGCTTGAGCTATCCCAAGAAAATGTTTATTTCATTTTCTTAGAAGTTTAGCAAATGATTTATTTTTATGTGGGCCTTTACTGAGCTCCTAAAAACTTAGTGGCTGTTTTTTTTTTAAAAAAATGAATTGTTCTAAATCAGGAAAGAAATGAATGTGTCTTTGTGGAGTTCCAATATACGGAGAACTGCAGAGAGAATACATCAAACATTTTAAAAAACAAATTGTGCCAACTTTAGAAAACTGGTTTTCTAGTATTTGGAACAGTGTCATCATGATTTCAAGTGGTGAGTTCTGTATATTTTAATGGAAGGAAAAAGGGACCCCCCAGTGGATCTTGATTTGTTATGTATTGGAAGGTAAATTGCAAATATATAATGGATCTAGTCTTTACTTTCTTGCAATTTTACAGGTTAATCTTTTAGAAATCATACAAAAATTAAGCTGAGCCCTCCAAGTGTCAAAACAGTTTAATGATATTGCAATGTGGAAACAGAGGGCAAAAAGATTTTAAATTAAGATCTGAGGAAACATCTCTGCACAATAATTGTGTTGCTCCTCCCAACTATTAGATTTTTCTTTATAACACATTTTAAAAACAATTATCTTTTAGGCTGTTTTAAGAATTACCTGTTCAAAGTAACCTCTCAGATCAATTTATGGAGAGAGGTTTTGACATAACGTTACGCCCAGTGTACTCCTTTAGTATGTTCGTTCTTTGCATTTTTGTTAACAATAAAATATATAATTTTCTTTAAAATTACCGGCAAAGTTTTTAAAGAACTGAAAGCATTGAAATGGTGCATTTTTTCTGGGCTGGATTTCATCTTGTTATACTCTGCTAAGGGTATAACAAGGATCTCTCTCTCTCTCTCTCTCTCTCTCTCTCTCTCTCCCTCTCTCTCCTCTTTCTCTCTCTCTCTCTCTCTCTCTCCCTCTCTCTCCTCTGTCTCTCTCTCTCTCTCTCTCTCTCTCTCTCTCTCTCTCTCTCTCTCTCTCTCCTCTGTCTCTCTCTCTCTCTCTCTCTCTCTCTCTCTCCCCTCTCTCTCCTCTCTCTCTCTCTCTCTCTCTGTGTATTTCTCATGCTGGTTTTGATTGACAGGACTGTTATAAGCTTGAATAGATTTCCCCATTTCTCTGTCTTCTTTAAGTCCTAATATGGAATCCAAGCAAGATCCCTTGCCTATTGACCTGTGTGGCTATACATTGATTCCCCCCCCCTGCCCCCACTGCCTCCAGAGTGACCCTTCAACCTTTGGAGCACTTGAGTGGAGCTTAGTAGAGTTCCTATGTGCCACACGAGACTTGATGGAGTTTGGGGCAGTAAAAATACGGCATGAAGGAAGGGACAAGTCAAAGGAAGGACTGAAGTGGGGTAGGATGAGGTTTTTAGCATGGACTGAAAAGGCAGGACAAGGAATGTGTGTATTTTTCTTTAGCAGAAGCTTCTTTTACCTGCTTGGGCGGAGGCTAACTGAGATCCTACATATCAACCTCCCCAGATTGATGGGGAGTGGATAGAGGCTCACTGGTATTCCAGAGATCTAGATCTAAATCCCTGCTCAGCTATGGAAATTCTTGGATGCCATCACACCACTCCATAAATAACCCTCTTACCTTGAAATCCTTGTTAGGGTTGCTGTAGGCCAGTCCCAATCTGATAGCACATCTGCCGCCTGAGGTACGTGCCTCCTGGTAGAGCTGGCTCTGTACATTGTGATTGTCCTGACCACAGATTTGCAATGCCTTCAGGCCCAGATCATTGCTATCCATTGTTTAATCTGAAGGTGTATTGGGCTAGATGATGTTCACATCCTTTATGGTCTAGGCTGACTCTGATGATGGTGGCCTCACAGAGAGGTGGCTATGTAAAAAACAGCAACCTGGTTCTGAGGGGATCCTTAGAGCCAAATCATGTCAGAAGGGTTAGTCAAAATTGGCATGGCAACCCCTCCCATAATGCCACGGTTCCAAGGACTCCCTGAAAACAAGGATTAAAATATCTGGCATGGCCATGAGAGCTTCAAGGGCCCTTAAGGGTAACAGCTGCTCTACCTTCCTATCTTAGAACATAAGAACATAAGAAGAGCCCTGCTGGATCAGGCCAAAGTCCCATCTAGTCCAACTTCCTGTATCTCACAGTGGCCCCACCAGATGCGTCTCGGAGTGCACGAGACTAGATATCTGTCTCCTGATACCATTCCCCTGCATCTGTTCCTTGAAGTACCCTGGTTTTAAGACTGGAGATTACACATCTCCATTGTGGTTTCCTCCAAGAATCTGTCCAATCCCCTTTTGAAGGCATCCAGGCCAGATGCCATCACCACATCCTGTGGCAGGGAGTTCCACAGACTAACAATGTGCTGGGTGAAAAAATATTTTCTTTTGTCTGTTCTTACTCTCCCTGCCCTCAATTTGAGTGTATGTCCCCTAGTTCTCGTATTTTGTGAGAGGGAGAAGAGTGTCCCTCTATCCACTTTACTCATGCCCTGCATTATAGTGGAACCTTGACTTACGTCATTAATCCGTTCCAGTGGTCTAGACTTAAGTCAAACATGACTTATGTCAAACGAACGTTTCCCATAGAAAGTAATGGGAAAGCAGATTAATCCGTTCCAGATGATGAAAAAGACCCCCGAAAACAGCAATTTAACACAAATTTGACTGGGATAGGAGATTCCTTCTGGGGATGTAAAGGAAATGTCTCTTCAAAGAGAGGAAGAGGCAGTGGAATTATAGTCCACAAGTTATATGCCTCCACTTTTTAATGTTCATAGCAACAATGTCTAACATTTAAGTTTTACTGATTTTTAACCTGACGTTCCAAGTTCTGAACAACTCTATGCTTACCATTAGAGTCGCAGAACTGTACAGCTCCCCAACTAAAATGCTTCCATTGTGGACCAGACTTCTGCAGCCAGATTTTTTACAAGACTGAGCCGACTATCTAACCAGCGAGGCCAGCCCCGAGCTCCCGGCCCTTCTTCTCCTCCGACAGCAGCGCCGGCTTCGGTGAGGCCGAGGGCCAGCTCCAGGTGCTCTGAGCTGGTCTCGCCGAAGCTGCCGCTGCCGGAGGAGAGGAAGAAGGCAGGAGCAGTTTGGAGGCAGCAGCCGCGATGCTGGGTTGTGGCTGCCACCCGATTCCGGTGCCTTGCGCTGGGGCTCCGAGATGTAAATCAAAGCCTGCGACTCAAGTCAGACAGGCCCCTTCTTGCTGCAAGTCAAATATGCTGCAAGTCAAGCAGTATGTAAGTCAAGGTTCCACTGTATTTTGTACGTCTCAATCATTTTCCCCCTTCTTGGGGGGCACTTGGTAGGGGGCTGCTGCTATAACCACTGCTCTTTTCTCCCCTCCTCCTTATATGCCTCTATTGCTGTGCACAATGTGCGGGGTGAGTGGGGACAGTGGTCCTGTGCAGGGTGGGTGGGTGGCTCACTTCAGTCATTGGTAGTGAGGGTGCTTGCACTACTTTAATTACACAGGGTAGAGACAGAAGTAACCTAGCTGGGGAAATGAGCTGATAGGGAAAGGTTCATGCTTCTTGCTTCATGTGATAGCCTATAGCCCTTTTGCCTGCAGCTGTGGTCTGCTTGTTTATTTCATTCAGAACCTGGTTTTCTTGTGAGCAAAAAGCAACCTATATGGTCTTCCAGGTTCTCCCATCTTTATCCTCACAAAGACCTTGTTAGAAAGGCCAGATGGAAAAATATTGACAAGACCAAGGTCATTTGTTGAGTTTCATGGCGAAGTAGGGATTTGAACCTGTGCCTTTCTAGTCCTGTGCCCAATGAACCCATGAGGATTAGAAAAGGGTTGATCCACTGCCTCTGTTCCAGTTGGGACTAGCAAACATAGACCTTGGTGTTCTATCTGCGCCACTTCACCCCTGAAATGTTTAAGAGGGACATGCTGGAGCCTTTCCCCATCAACAGGGCTGTTCAGCAGGGAGTGACCCAGTAAAGGAGCAGTTTAAGTGCTGCTTTTTGCACATCTAGACTACGTATATGCCTGAGCACACACCGGGTTTTGTTCTGCTATTCAGCCTGCAACAGGCTTTCAGAGTGCTTCATAATAACTTTAAAAAGTAAACATCATAAAAAGTTAAAAACCAATATTTGCTACCCCAGATTTATTAATAGGATGATGGAATCTATTTATAAAATGTCTTCCATGCCTTGAGTTTCCCTGCTCTCTCAGCTTGCAAAAAGGCTGTTTGCTGATGGAAACATTCAATATTTATTTATTTATTTATTTTTATTTATTTATTTATTTATTTATTTATTTATTTAGCACGTTCTCGGTTAGCTTTTTAGGCCAGGGAATGTGCAGAATGACAAACAGTAATTAAAATATTTAAAAAGCACATGTTAGAACAGCAAGTGAATATTAAGGGACCCTTAAACAGCACCTATTGCTGCACCAGGTTTTAAAAAGTTTAAATTTAAAAGGAGGCCCTCTAAAGCACAAGCATATGAATAGAATGGGTTTGATTACAGCAGATGTTGTGCAGAGGGGCCAAAGTAATAAGGCAGAGATGGGCAACCTGGTGGAGAGGATGAGTGAGAGTGTCATTTGACCTGAAATGCATTGAATATTCTGAAGGGTTAATCTAGGAAGTGGCAGATAGCCAGTGTGGTGTAAGGGATAGACGAATGGACTAGGATTCAGGAGGCATGGGTTTGAATCTCTGCCCAACCATGGATGCTCAGCGAGGGTGATGAACCCTCAGGGCTGTACCCAGTCTCTCGTGTCACCTGGTGTCAGCACGTGAATCCCCTGCTCTCCCACAGTCCTTTAGGGCTTCACATAATGGAGGGGCCACACCCTACACATGAACCTCTTTCTTTTTTTAATGGGTTGGGGTAAGTAAAGCCTTCTGTTCAGAGTGGGCAAGAATGGGTGAAGAAACCTTCTTTGGGGAATGACCCCACAGCATGTCAAGCAAAGGGGCTGTCCCACTCCTATTGGCCATGGGTCATCCTCATGCCACTCTGGCCCCTCACCTGACCCCCCTCAGACACTTAAAATTAGCAGTGGGCAGCTCCTCTTCCTCCATAACGGTGGCCTCAGGGCTGCCCAGTATCAGAGAAGGGCTTTCTTTATGGGCTGTGGTGTTTGGCTGGCCCTCTCTTCTTTCCCTGGCCTCACCAGGTGCCAGTACGTACAGCTGTGTCATGGTGGTCTTGAGGGTCAGCTCCAGCAGGGTAGCCCTGCCCTGCCCTGCCACAGCAATCAAGAACAGTTTAGCAATGCACAGTCATAGCTCAAACATCATACTGTGTACTTTATATGGTTCATTGCCCAGAGTTCCTTTTGGAAAGTCGGGCGGTCTAGAAATATAAATATAAATATATATAAATATATAAATATATAAAAATAAAAATAAAAAATATAATATGAAAATAAATTTATTTATTTATTTATTTATTTAATTTAAATAAATAAATACAAATAATGATAAAACAACAAAACAAAATAGTTAAAATAAATAAATGAATAATCGGCGGGTATTGGCAATAGGGAAGGAAGAAAGAAAAAAAAAAAATAAATAAATCACGGAAAAGATAGGTCTTTAATTTTTCCTGAATGATGCCAGCGAGGGAGCCAGCCGTAATTCACCGGGAAGCTTATTCCACATAGTTGGTGCAGCCACCGAGAAGGCCCGTCCTCTAGTTCTTGTTTACGGGCAGGACAGTCCTCAGTGAAAGGGCCATTGATGCGGGTGGGTCGGGCAGATCTGATTGTCGGGAAAGACGCTCCACCAGATAGGCAGGGGCCAAGCCATGGAGGGTTTTGTAAACCAAAACCAACACCTTGAATAAATAAATAAATAAATAAGGTTAAAACTCAAGCGGTAGTGGGGGACACAAATTTCAAAGCCCTACTTGTTCCAGGACTGTAACAGAGCAGTTACAGATAGTCCTACTCAGCCTCAGAAAAACTCTAGGTCAGGCCTGGCCAACAGGTAGACCGCGGGCTACTGGTAGCTCGCGAAGAGTTCAAAAGTAGTCCGCCGTCCATCAATAAAAAAAGTGAAGGGATAAGTTCTCCACCCCTCCCTCCCCCATCCCATGGACCACCACTACCCCAGCAAAGTTCTGGGTCTGCCAGCCCACTGCCTCAGCTGAGCGGGACAGTTCAACAACCATGGCACATTGAAATCTGTTCCCTCCAGGACAGATTAATTGGTTTTCAATGCATTCCTATGGGAAACCGCTGCAGTACAGTACTTACAAAAGTTTTTACTTATGAGCATGTGCTCAGAACGGATAAAATTCGTAAGCAGAGGTTTTAGTGGAGTAGCCCTCAGGCACTTTGGGCTCGAAAAAGTAGACCTTGGCCTATTCAAAGTTGAACAGCCCTGCTCTAGGTGGTCATCAACCAGTTCTCCTCTCTCAGTCTTGCCTACCTTGTAGGGGTGTAGTGGAGGTTAAAAGAGAGCTGGGAGAGAATCAAATGTACTGACAGTGGCCAGCTTGTGATTGCACCTCCCCCCTTGTAGTAATGTAAATGTTCATCTTTAGCTATGCTGGATAGTGTTGCTGGGAACTGAAGTCCAAGGCCTCGCCTTGAGTACTGTGCCCAGTTCTGGACCTCGTACTTCAGAAAGGATGCTGACAAACTGGAACGGTTTCAGAGGAGGTCAACAAAGGATGATTGGGGATCTGGAAACCAAAGACTGAAAGAACTGGGCCTTGTTTATCCTTGAGAAAAGAAGACTGAGGGGGGCGATATGAGAGCACTTTTCAAATACTTGAAAGGCTGTCCTGCAGAGGAAGGGGCAGGATCTCTTCTCGATCATCCATGAGTGCAGGACAGACAACAATGGGCTCAATTTTCAGGAAGCCAGGTTTTGGTTGAATATCAGGGGGAAAACTTCCTGACTATTAGAGGAGTACAGCAGTGGAACCAATTACCCTGAGAGGTGGTCAGAGAAATTCAGACAACCAACTAGCAGATATCCTTTAATTTGTATTCCTGCACAGAGCAGGAGGTTGGTTTTGATGGCCTTACAGGCTTCTTCCAATTTCGTGATTCTGTGATTCCTATATCTGGAGAGTCATCTTTTTTCTTACCTCTGGTATACATTTATATACTGGGTTTTTTCTTAGAACCATATTCTCAGAAGTCATTAAGGCTGTAGGATTCTTGGAGCTGTAGGCCAGTGTTGGCAAACCTATGGCACGGGTGCCACAGGTGGCACTTGGAGCCCTTTCTGTGGGCACCAGACATCGCCCCTTTACAGCCACCTGTATTCAGGCTAAATTGCTGTATTGGCACTTAGTGAAGAATCAGTGGGTTTTGATGCGCAGTTTGGGCACTCTGTCTAAAAGGTTCACCATCACTGCTGTGGGCCAAAAGCAAACTCCTTCTTTTTCTGGTGCATAAATACAGTAATAATGTACAGTAGTGTCAATATTATTTAATCTTTTATAGAAAAGGCAGCATATAAATATTTTAATTGAACAATAATTAATTAATTAAATAATTAGAGTAAGGCAACAAAGCCATGTGCTTTCAGATGCTGTGGGGATCTTTTCTGAAAGGTTAAAAAAAGAGAGAAGTGAGCAAAACAACCATCCATTTATTTATAGAATGGCTACAGAAAGTATGCCTGGCTGGATAGGCCACTGAGTTGGAAGGAAGCGGGGGTTTGATTCCCTGCTGTGACTCTTGGGAAGAGAGCCAACCTGTGTGGCCTTGGGCAACATGCATAGCCCCAGCACTCTGCCAGAAGAAGGGACAGGTAAACCACCTCTAAGGCCTCTCTGCCTAGAAAAACCCGAGAAGAGGATTAAAAGTGGATAGAGGGACACTCTTCTCCCTCTCACAAAATACCAGAACTAGGGGATATCCACTCGAACTGAGGGTTGGGAGAGTGAGAACAGACAAAAGATTTTTTTTTTTAACCCAGCGTTTTGTTAGTCTGTGGAACTCCCTGCCACAGGATGTGGTGATGGCATCTGGCCTGGATGTCTTCAAAAGGGGATTGGACAGATTCCTGGAGGAAAAGGCCACCACAGGTTACAAACCATGATGGAGATGTGTAATCTCCAGGCTTAAAACCAGGGTACTTCAAGGGCCAGATGCAGGGGAGTGGTATCAGGAGACAGAGATCTAGTTTCATGTGCTCCCAGACACATTTGGTGGGGCCACTGTGAGATACAGGAAGCTGGACTAGATGGGCCTTTGGCCTGATCAAGCATGGCTCTTCTTATGTTCTTATGTTCTTAAGGGTTGTTATAAACCGGAACTGACTTGATGGCAAGCAGTTGTTATTATGACAGAAAGCATGGGCTGTTGATGATGAACACAAGGAAGAGTGGTGCAGCAGTAGATTGAGAGGAAAGGTGCCAGCTTACATGGAACAGATGATTTCCTATTTGCACTTTTCATTGCAACCACCAGGAGAGACAGAGTTTGGGGAAATGACTTGTAAGGACTGCAATGGCCAGAATTCAAGAGCCCATGTTTCCAATCCACGGAGAGAACTAAATGGATAAAGGCTTCCAATGTTGGCAAATGACAAGGGAAACATATTAAGAAAATGGAGAAGGCAATTCTGGAAGTAAGTGCAAGGATAGCAGATAATGAGAGCAAGACATTTTGCTGCCTGAGGTAGAGATCTGCAAGGTGCTCATCAAATGCCAACTTCAGGAT
Organism: Phrynocephalus forsythii; assembly: GCA_029282475.1. Classification (NCBI taxonomy): domain Eukaryota; kingdom Metazoa; phylum Chordata; class Lepidosauria; order Squamata; family Agamidae; genus Phrynocephalus; species Phrynocephalus forsythii. The sequence continues at coordinate 23,393,601 of JAPFRF010000012.1, read as the reverse complement.
GCTTAGTTAGGTATTTGCTAGGTATTTTGGCAGGCAACCCCCCATAAGCATTTCTCCCCATCGTTGGCAGTCCAAATACAATCATTAAAAATCTTTCAGGACACCCCAGATCTTCTGCTTGAGAGTGGTCACCAGACTCAGCCTACTGATTAGGCTGACCCTTGCTTCATGCAGAGTGTGAAGCGGAGAAAGATGTTTGCGAACAGGAACCCAAAGATACTGTCTACTGCAGTGGTTCTGGACTGCAACTCCCAGAAATCCTGGCCAGCTCAGCTAGTGATGAAGACTTCTGGGAGTTGCAGTCCATGAACATTAGAGACCCAAAGGTTGAGAACCACTGGTCTACTGTCTACCTTTTGCTTTTCCAGCATTAAGATGGGAGGTTTGGGAAGGCTGTAGATAGTCAGTTTCGACCAGTGATTCCCAACTTTGGGACTAAAACTCCCCAAAGCTTTGACCACTACCTGTGCAGCCAAGGAATTTTAGGAATTGTAGACCAAGAACATGTGAACTCAAGACTGGTAGGAATCATGGAATTAGAGTCTAGAAGGAACTGTAATGGGTTCAGCTCTCAGGTCTCAAGTGTTACTAAAAAGAAAAGAAAAGAAATGATGGTTGATCAAAATATTTTAAGAGTCAATGGAGCAACAACGGGATCTCTCTCTCCCAGTACAAAGCAAACCAACCAACCATCTATCCATCCATCCAACCAACCAGTGGTTTTAGTAGAATAAGAAGGATCCAGGAATTGGTTGGTGGTGGTGGGGAGAAATATGGTACAAAGAGAAGTAGGAAGATAGTTTGGACATTTACAAAAAAAAATCAGTAGAATCTATGTGGAACCTTGAACAGATGTCTAGGCTCTTGTTCTTAGTCTTCTAACAGCTTTTGATACAGTGATAATTCTTGAGTCCTCTGGCCTCTTGGGCTAAAACAACATGCCTAATAAGAAATGGATGGAATTCAAAGCAACATCTTCTCCTTCACAGGACACAAGCCCTACCATGCACAGTATTTTAAGCCACAGTAGTACTTCCTTTTTGGTCAGCTGGAGTGAGAGAGTCCTTTCTCCTCTGCAGGGCTTGCTTACCCAGTAGGTAACGAGGTGATGAGGGAATCTGGTGGCTACAATAGTAGTGGTGGGTGTCTTTAAGGGGCAGTGAAATCCCCCCTCCCAACAGTTACTGCTGCCACCACTGCCCAACAGCCTGCTGGATAAACATATTCTATGGAGGAGAAAGTTCTCTTTCCCCCAGCCAAGCAAAGCCTTATTGCTGCCACCTGAAGGTAGAAGGCTGGGGAATCTCTTAATGCCAGTTCTTACTACCTTTAGTTTTGGTGATGTGTGTGTAGTCATGTGTATCATCTGTTTAAATACAGGGAACTGCAGTAAAACAGAATGTGGGCATTTTTGACAGGTTTCTGCCTGTTTGCTCTTCACCTGCAATAAAAACTTCTGCTGCAGATTAGAGCAAATAGTTTAGGTAGCTGGGTGCCGACGGAGCCAGAGGCTGGGAGTTGAATTCCCCTAGGCCTCCCATAAGTACAGCCAGCCTGTGTGGCCTTGGGCAAGCTGCACCATCAAAGGGCACCCCCTAGAACAGTGGTTCTCAACCTTGGGGCCCCATATGTTCCTGGACTGCAATGCCCAGAAATCCTGGCCAGCTCAGCTAGTGATGAAGACTTCTGGGAGTTCAGGAACATCTGGGGACCCACAGATTGAGAACCCCTGGGTTGGAAGAAGGAAAAGGTAAAGTACAACTGAATATTCTTTATCTAGAAGAACCTGAAAAGGGATGCCATAAGTCAGAACTGCCTTGACAGCACTTGATTATTTTTATAGCCAATGCATAGTTAAGGCACATTTCAGTTTCACTTTTCTCTAAAACTTTTTATCAGTCAATCAGTTTTATTCTGCAGCCAAGGGCCCGATAAAATGCTATATAAATTCATAAAAACAATTAAAGGAAGCTTAGAATTAGATAAGTGCAAGAATTCCCTTTCATGTTTTCTGATCAGAGAAAAGGAATTTGGCCACAAGTTCTGTAGTGGACTTATTTGTTTCTTGTGTATCTTGTATACCAGTTCAAGGATCTGCCTGGGAAACCTCCCATTACAGGATGAAGGAGCCTGGCTTGTAATAACTACATATGAAAAGCACATGTTGCAATGTTTCAATGTATCTGTTGTTGCAGGGGCATAATCAATTTTCATATGGTACACCATAATAGTGATTATTATCCATTTGTTTCCCCTTATCAGTTTCTTTACTCAGATAGAATTATTCTGAGCTTGGCTCTTAGCAATCTTGACTTCCTCCATTCATTTAATTTCTCTCTCTTTCTTTTTGTACTTCTATTTCTTCTGCCAAACTAATTTCTGATTGTCACTTGCAACCTGACTCTTACACGGCTGCGACCCACCTCTTTCCTTGTTTCTTCCTTATTTCCACCTGTTCTTCTCAACTAGAGCTGCCTGGACGTCATGTGATCTTTGTCTCAGACACAAAGGCCAGAGTCTTGTTATGTCACTTGATGCCACACAACTGTGATATGACATCAACAGCTATGGCCATTTGAGGGGAAATTAAAAAATGCCCTAGTCCTCCTTCCTAGGTTCCCTAGGCCTGCCTTTCATCCTGTGGAAAACTTGGGCAGCCATGGAATAGGGAAGGATAGTCACATGATGAGCTATTCCAATATGTCTTCTGATAGCCCTTCAAACATTGGTTCAGACTCTGACATGGCATGTAACTCTCTCCAGTTACCTGGAATCTTATACCTGGTGATGGGCTGATGTTAAGGCTTTTGCATACAACTTTTGTGGTGTTCTACTACCCTCTAGCTTCTGGAGAGGGCCCTTGAGTTGCCTTGTCAGCCAGGGGCCATCTACAAACACCTTCAGCTGTTCCCCAAGGAAAGACAGGAAGCTCACAAAGGAGCAAAAATGTTGAAAGGATTATAAAGAAGGGCATTTCTCCTTCTAAGCAACTTTAATTGAAACTGGTGCTTCAATGATTTTCCTGTCCGTGTGGATTCAACTTGGAACATTGCTTTAAGCATGAATATTATGAAGCCATTTACAAAGACCTTTCTCTTCAGGCAAGCTTTCCCTAAATGATGTGACTTTTATTTGAATCTACCGTACACAATCACATAGACTTTGTGCTTACAGATTTTGTGACTGCATTGACAATATATTTTCAATGTTAGTTTCCCTCACGCATAACTTTTACACTCTTTTTTTAACTGCTTCGTTCTCTTATAGCTTTAATGTAATGTTGTATTTTAATGCTGTAAGATGTCCCTCAGTTCCCTGCTCTCAATTACTTGAATATGTCTGAATTGTATTGGACTATATCTTGTCCCTCATTACTGTAAGCCGCCTTGGGTCCTTTTCCAAGGAGAAAGGTGAGGTAAAAATACTCTAAAATAAATTAATAAATAAACTGGGCAGTGATAGGATGGGGTTTTGGGTCCCAGAGCATCATTATTCTATCCTACCAAAGCATATTTTTAATGCCTGTTATAGGTGACTTCAGTTTGACATTATATTTCCCTTTTGTAGAAGTATGGTTTGAGGCTGTCCTTGGGATTTCAAATTGCAGTTTGAATGGCCTCCAGAGGTGATGTGAGAGGTCTGATTTAATGCCTCTTAGATACCTCAGTGCTGCCTATATGCCCTAAGCACATCCAATCTTGTCTGATTTCAAAAGCTAAGCAGGGTCGTCCATGGTTAGTACTTGGATGGGAGACCACCAGGGAATACCAGGTGCTGTGGGCTCCTGGAGAAGGAACTGGCAAACTTCTCTTGTATTCCTGCCAAGAAAACTCCATGGACATGGGGTCACGAAGAGTTGGTCACGAGTCTGTAACACCGCAGCACACAGAGAGATACCTCAGCGGTAGCAAAAGCAATTTGAGAAAGGGCTGTAGCGCTCATATCTAGCCAGGAGAGGTCACTTGACTACCACAAAACCCTCTGCCTTTCTTTTGAAAGAAAATGTGTGGCTTCCCTCTGTGTTGATTTGTCTGCTTGTATTTTCTCTTCCACCTTATCTACCACAAGGGTACAGTATCATTTTTTAAAAAAAACCCTTTGGAATATATTTAATTTCAGCTCTCTTTTTTATTGGTTTTCTTATTTCTGCAAGGCTTGGAGTTCCCCTGAAGCCACCTCTTGATGCCTCATGAGTGTACGGTGTCTGGGTCAAATTCATTATTTACCTCTTTGTTACCTTTACATTCTGCCTTTTCTACGTTGAGCTCAAGACAGTGCCTATGGCTCTCCTTCTGACCATTTTATCCTCACAACTCTGTGGGGTAGCTGACGGGAAGAAAATGTGGCTGGTTGAAAGTCACGGAGGGCGTTTTGTGGCTCAGTGAGGGACCATGCGCCTCCTGAATCTTAACTCAATGCTCTAAACACACCACCACACAGGGTTTTTTTTAAGAAAAGCAAAGTGTTCTGCTTATAAACCGCCCCGTACCACTTCAAGTAGTCTGTGTTAATGTAGTTCCCTATTAATGCAGAATAACTAAAGTGCGTCATCTGTGATTTGGTAAGCCGAGTAAGCTGAACCCATCCCTGCATCATGTGATGTGGGGGAGATAGTCATAAATATAGGCAGCTGTTTTATATCAAGTCACACAATTGTTCTGAGTACTGTGTATATATTCTCCTGGCTCCTGATGGTTAGAAAAGCTCCTCCCTTTCATGTTATAGTAGATCAGCTTTTCCCAAACAGGAAACCTCGAGATGTGCTGAGACTACAACTCCCATAACTCCATCCCACATAGGAGAAGCATTACTCTTTAAAGTGCTGTAGAACTTGGGCCCCTGTACGTTTGGTTTAAAAGTGACTCTCTTTAGATCTAAATGAAAAAGCAACAAACACAGTAGCATATGTTCTGAATTCGGAGCAATAGACTGGTTGTTATTCCCCTTTTGTCTTTTGTCTTTTCTAGAATTACATTCAGATTTATACTCTTTGGTTTCTTTTCCTAGCTCTTCTTTTCCTTACATTTCTGCAAGAGAGGTTGCCCAGTAGGCATGGAAGCCAGCTGTGGGGGCTTTGATAATGAGTTTTAGAATTCTTTTCTGCCTAAAGTACTGTTAAATGGATTTCTCAGCTAATCAACACTAAGTTCTCCTTGTTGACTAATTTCCAAACTAGTTGTTTCTGTTCAGTTGTCACAATCTTATCACTGCCAGAAAATACCAAAAGTCCTAATACTGTATAGAATAATAGGTATGTGAGCATAGAATGTTCAGCATCTGCATTCATACCTTTCTTTATTGGCTGCAAAGCAAACTTAGTGGAGGGTAAACTAGTGTTGTTTGCTTTTCTGGCTCCTCATATACTTACTAGTGCTTCATTGTTGACCTTGCTACTGTTTGAGAGGGTGAAAAAATGGCACCCTATGTTCCAGCTGTGTTTGAGGTATAGGAAACAAAGGAGAAAGAAATATAGCTGACAAGTAGAGACAAAGATTCTTCGTCTCTGAAGGAAAGGAAAATATGTTGTGGTCCCTTGGGTGGCAGGACATATTTACATAACCTGATTTTCATATGGATAGATACAAGTTGAGAAATAAGTACTGAATGTAAGCAAAAATGCAGTTCCTCTCCTCATACAGCTGAAGACTGCAGCTAGGTGACCTGAGTGCCAACTTGGTGAAATCAATTTGTAGGATGTGAACCTTTGGCATTACCAGAATCCCCAGTCTATATTGCCCGTAATAAAGGATTATAGGAGTTCCAAAATATCTGGAGTGCCAAAAGTTTGGCACCCCAGTCCAGTGGTTGGCCATTTGAGCTACTGCTGTTGGGCCTCCTTGTGGTTCTTTAGCTTTCAAATTGACCTGGATTGGACATATCTACAAAGATGGACAAGATGGCCATGCTATAGCTCTCTAAACAGAGGTCTTGCCTTATGTCAGCAGCTAATGCATTGTGCTCCTGCTGCTCCTGGTTGCAAAAACTTTATACCGTACCTTAAAATCCAAGGTAGGCTGTAATGTAGCCATTTTATGTCTGCCTTGTTTTGATCCATCCAGAAATCTTACTGAACTCAACAAGACATGCTGTGAATAACATGATTTCCATGGAACTGAAGTGCAGTGAAGTCTGGATCCATCCCATAATTTTGAGATGCTTCTTTTAAAAAACCTATAAGTTGCATAAGAGGTCTGTCTTTAGCTCCAAATTATTCTGTACTCATTTTTATGAGGAGCAGGCTTGTTTTTCACTAAATCAATGCGCCATTTTATTTTACACTGAACTCAACAAGACATGCTGTGAATAACATGATTTCCATGGAACTGAAGTGCAGTGAAGTCTGGATCCTACCTTGTTCGATTTTGATCTCAGTGGATCTTCTCTCTGCCTGACTAAACCTGCACCCAACATAGCATTATATTGGTGGTGGTGGTGGTGGTGGTGGTGGTGGTGGTAGTAGTAGTAGTAGTAGTAGTAGTAGTAGTAGTAGTAGTAGTAGTAGTAGTAGTAGTAGTAGAGTGGCATTCTTTGTCCTAGCTACCTGGTTCAACAAAAATATTTTTGATGTATTCTTAAAGGCTTAAAGTTAAGTTAAATGTGAAGTTAAAAATATTTTTAGCTGATCAACTTGAAATTGTGTAGTTTTAAAACTTTAGACAAGCAGGTATTGCTTTAACAGTCCTCTCAACACGAATGGTATCTGAGTTAGGAAGTACTAAGGGTTTAAACTAATTTTGTCTGAAACTGACATAAATGCACTGTACTTGAAAGCACTCATTTTTGATAGGGCCTTAAGATCAGAGGAACAGTTTCCCTCCCCCTCCCCCAACATACTCCTGTTTAGGGACTTTCCCTTTCTATCACAGCTGCTCAGTCTGTGTAAAATAGTTAACTAGAAAACTCTGGAAATTTATTGTCTCCTGGGAGACAGAGAAACCTATTAGTCAGAAATTAGTCACACATGACTATACAACTGGAAGTAACATGCCCTAACTGCTGAATTTCTGGTGAGTCATGGGGTGAGTAGTAGCAATAAGGCAAATGGCCACTTTTTTCCTGTCTGGGGTTTTGGCTGTTTTAAACGGTGGAGTTAAATAGTCATGGTTTCGAGCTATGAATCTTAGGAACATAAAAACAGCCCTGCTAGCTATACAGAACTATTACATCTGGCCTCTGCTTCAGAGGTTTAGGGCATTGTTGCCTCTGAATTTCATTGTCTCATGACAGAAGGTGTGATACTCTTTTATTATTGTACAGTATTATATTTTTATCCCAGAAGATGATCTGGGTGCAGTTTGGAGTAGACATTCTATAAAATACAATAAGTTAAATTTGATAAAAGTCACAGATCTGATTTCTATAAAATAGCACACAAGTAGATTTCATACCCAAATTAGAAAGATACTCAACAACATCTGTCAATGCCCTTCCTCACTGAAAAAATAAATGAAAAATAAAAATAAAAATTGTGGACTACACAATCAGGAAGACAATTAATGGCCATTAATTGATTTATTCCATATTTGTAATGATAAAGTAAAAGGGGGAAAATGTTTTGAATATAGAATAATCTGTCAATTGTTAGATTTCAGGTTGATGTACAGTATTACTTTTTCTTTCAGTTTGTTTTTGGCAAATCAGTAGCTTTTTGGAGGTTTATTTATAGCAGTGATTCTCAACCTTCCCATTGCGCGACCCTTTAATACAGTTCCTCATGTGGTGGTGACCCCTTGCCCTGCTTGGAAGAGGCCACAAATTCCCCTTTGGCAGGCCAGTGCCACAGGTGCCACAGAGAACTACCGACACCCTCAGCCAATTGCAGCCTCCAGTGCCATTGAGTGACATCCCCTCCAACCTATCAAGCTGTAACTCACTCTTTACCCCCTTCCTCCCCCTCCTCCTCCAGACCCAAGCTGTTTGTGCCTTTTTCCTCACTGGCGCATGGCGACCCCTGTGAAATGGTTGTTTGCCCCCCAAAAGGGGTCCCAACCCCCAGGTTGAGAACCACTGGTTTATAGGAATTATTCAAATAAATGTGAAATAATGATACCATAAGACCTTTCACACTGAGAGAAGAGGAGGGTTAGCAATATGTAGGGCAGTTATGTGTGTGCCATATTCCCTGCATCTTATAAACTAGTCTGTGGTGAGGGGTGGGTGGCATCTTATGTTGTTTTCTCATGCAGTAAAATATTTTTGTTAGCTTTGGCTGAATCAGACAGAGCGTATCCATGGAGAGTCCAAACTCAACTACTACTTCAGGTGGGAAACCTGGCGAGGAATCCATCTCCTTACCAAACATGAGTTGTATGAAACTCCCTGCCGGAAGAAGTGGTGGCAGCTGTCAGCCTTGAGAGCTTTAAGAAAAGATTAGACAAGTTCAGGGAGAACAAGGGTATCATTGGCTATCATTATAGATGCCTAAGGAGAACCTCCGAGTTGGACAGATAGGCAGGATATTTCTCAGTGCCATTTGCAGGGAATCTTAAGCAAGTGAAGACATCTGCTTGGGAATACCCTGAAGCAAATAGTGAGACACTATGTGAGACAGAATGCTGGACTGGATGGGCTGTGGCCTGTTCCAGCAAGTCTGTTCTTATGTTCTTATAGTACATTTGCCTGCACACCCTTCCCTCTGCCACTAATGGAAAAGAAAGAGATAGCAGCACCTGCTCCTACAGTCTGAGGATGCTAATTAGTGTTAAAGCTGTTTCTGAGGAGCCCTCTTGCAACCAAGGGCCTTTTTACACGACCCCTAAGATCCGCTGGTTCCCTTAAATTCGAACCAGAGATCTTGAGGGTTCATTGCTGTTCCTCCGTCCCCACCCGCTCCGCACTTCTTTGTTCTGTCTGCGTGAGGGGAGGGAGGAAAAAAAGCCTTAGACAGAGACAAAAGAATGCATTCTTGCCTCCGGTGCTGGTGGAGGTTGCTCCGACCTCCGTTTACTTCCTGGTTCCTCTTTAAGGGGCGAAGGCAAAAGAAAAACAACAGAAAGAAGCGAGGAGAGCTTAGGCACTCTCCGCATCAAATATTTTTCACCATCAAAAAGCAGGTACAAGAAAAGTGCGCTGGGTCGCGCTAAAGTGGGCGGGGTCGCACTTAATTGTCTGCAAACTCCGGAGCTGGTGGGTAAACATTTTAAAGGTCCGGAGCTTGCAGCCATTTGCGGCGGAGCTTAGGGGTCGTGTATAAACGCCCCAAGGCAGACATAATAAGGCTATCCAGGTACATCATAGCATGGAGGATTTCTCTGCTTGCTCCTGCCATCAGCTTGCCTTCGAGAATCCCAAGAGAAAGTCATGAAGGCAACCGGACTTCCCCACGTTCCTTAGCAACAAATTAAGAGAGCCACCAGGCATCTGAAACCAGGATCTCGTGTGGGTAGCAAGTCTAGCAGCCACTGACAGCCCTCATCCTCAGCTTGTCTGATTCACATTGAAAGTTACATTGTGGCAGTTAATTCTGTACTTAAAATAAACTATCCCAAGACTTCTACTAATACATTTCATTATATGAACCTGATATTATCAAAAAGTAAGGTTTGCTATCTTACATATTTTTGTAGACTTCATCATATCCCATACTTACCTGCCTTCTCATGGAGTGGTGTGCAAATTCTTTGGTCATTTGACTTGTGTTCTGCACTTTTTTTTTTGCAAGTGTGACAAATTTCATTTTGGAAATGGGATGATCATAGCCATATAAAGTGGTACCTCTGCTTATGAGTGGCTCTACTTACGAGCAATTTGACTTAAGAGCCAAAAACTGTTGGCATTTTAACTTACAAATTTTAGATGCAGTCTGCCCTACTTTATTTATTTATTTATTTATTTATTTATTTATTTATTTATTTATTTATTTATTTATTTATTTATTTATTTATGGTAACTAAGTACCCCCTCAGTGGATTGCTACTGGTGGGCATTTACATAAAGTATTGATGGGCCTACTATTCAGGTAAGCCTTCTCAAGGCAGAGTACAAAAAAAACAACCAATCATTTAAACATTATTAAATAATAAAAATAAAGACTGATGATTAAAACCGGCTCTTCAAACCCAGGGTTCTCCCAAGCCTGACAGCCTCTCCTTTTTATGCGTGGCTGGTAATATATTGGCTTGTCGAGGTACTGTTGTGGCAGTTAACCTGAACATTGATAATAGAGGTAATGATGTGGCCATAACAGGGATGTATTTCAAGGCAACTCCCATCATACCCAGATAGCATAGCAAAGGATCAGCGCTGCTGGCTAACAGCCTAGTGAAGTATGGCAAACCATAGATTGCGCTTATTACATGGTTTATAAAGACATTGCAATACCGAAGCCTAAATAAAACTGAAGACTGGTGGAGTGACTACCTCCACCGGTTTTATTACACTGGTTCATCATTGAGTAAGAACATGAGCATAGTATAAAGGCATAGGTGCTCAACAGTGCTGCTGAGGTCCTGTGCTCATGTGTTTGCATACAGATGCTATAGTGCTGTCTTCAAGCAAAGACAGATCTTGAAAACCAGATCCCTCCTTGTGCCAGCTTGGGTGGGTGGGGGTGAGGAAGCAGTACTTGAAAACCTTGTTGCAGTAAACTTGGAAGCCCACAATATTCTCTTTTCACCACTGACGGGCACTAAGTCGATGTTTCCATTGACTCACCCATTACAAGCCCACAGTCTCTCTCCTGAGTTGCAGTTAGTCCCCGTTAACACAGAGGCAGGCTCCAGACAGGAGTCAGCAACATGTATTTCTGCACAGAAGTTTTAGACTCCTCTTCCACCTATAAACATCCCACCCCTGGATTTGGCTGAAAACATGGAATTTGCCTGGTTTCCTGGAACGATCCTACTGCCGGTGGACTGTTAGAAACACTGTTTCTGCTAGGATGTAAAAAACGAACTTCCCATGCACTACAGTGAACCCTTGTATAACAAATGGTTTGTATAACATAAAATCTGTACAACATAAAAAATTCCGGAGATAGGGGAAATTTGCTTAACACAATCATCTATGGGACAAATCCATATAACAAAAAAATGGTCGCAATTAGGGATTACTCTGTTTTCAATGCATTCCTATGGGAATTTTGTATAAAGGAAAATTTGCTTAACTTAATTTCATTTGGAACGAATTAATTCCTTTATACAAGGTACTACTGTATGTTTCTCAGCAGAAGCACATTGATTTTGAGAGCAGACATTTTGGTGAGGAGTGGCTCGCTACAGCAGTGCTTTTGCTGTGATGTTTTGGGATTGAGCTCAAAATGCCCCCTTTGACAGTGTTGAAGAGTGATTTTCTAAATTTAGTTAATCTACCATGGATCTAGCCCAGGATTCTTTTGCCCAGTCTTGGCCACTTGACATATCCACTTGTTGAATCTCATCTGCATGTTGTTCCCCGTTTCACCCAATCACAATCTTTTAGAACTCAAGTATTGTTATTTTGTGGGGGTGCCCACCAGGTTCAGCAACAGTTCACAAACTTTTTCTTTATCACACTTTTTAATTTCCGGGCAACTCTCATGTCTCTTGACCATCATCTAAGTGCATTTTAATTTTTTAAAAATACTCCTTTTATAAATTTAAAACAAAAAATAAGCTAAAATGTTGTAAAAGCATGGATAGTGGGCGGCATATAAGTTGAATAAATAAATAAATAAATAAATAAATAAATAAAATAAAAGAACCTCAAGGAACTTTAAGGTTAAAAAAAAAACTATTAAAATCTCACTGCCTTGAACTCCCTTTGGAATTTGTCATAGTCTAGTTCCCACTCAGGTTGGAAACCAGTGACCTCAAATTATTTATTTATTGTATTGCTATATTTGCCAACTTGAGCCTTAATATAAGCATTCATCCCAAACAGAGTAGATAATGGAGTCAATGAGATTAGCATATTGCTTCACAAAACAACTCTGCTCTAGCTGGGATTGGATTTGTGCCTTGGACCATTCATTGTCCAAGCCTAATTCCATATAGTTTTTGCTCATGTTAAATAGCCCTATTTCTTTGTATCACAGCTCTGTAGGGAACCCCACAGCTTATTCCTCCCCCCCACGGAGAAAAATGTTTGTTTGGTTAAAGAAAATAGTGAGCTAAAACAGTTTCCAAGATACGGACTTCTAAATGTATTCAAGAACTTTTTGGTGAGGAGCTTTGTCAACAAGAGTATTTTGGAAGTTATCTCATTATTCTGTGATTCTAGATGACAGCTGCTACTGTTCCCACTGGTGTGGACCCCTGCTAGCTAGAGCTGATGGAGGCTGTACTCCCAACACAAGTGTAGGGCACTAAATGTGGGAACACTGACCTTCAGGGTGCCTCCTCCCTACTACCCTGCCCCCGCAAGCAGAAGTATGTCCTTTCTGGAACCATTCAGTAGACTCTACCTTCAATAAGTTGAATTTTTAGGATTGTATTTCAACGATGTCAATGTGTTTGGAAGAGACAGAAGTCTCTTCAACAAGACCTCGGGGTTCTGCTACGTTGCCCGCAACATCTCTCTTTTTGTTTGGCACCAGGCAAATTTACCAAGAGTCGGAGGCTTGCATCATTGGCACAGAATAAGAATAACATTATGTTAGCATTTAGAGACAAAGGGACAATACGGTATGAGTTCAGGACTAGGTCTTTGGAGATCCAGACTTAACGTTCCCACTGAACTGTGACATTTACTTGCTGGCCTTCCAGGCATGTCCAATCTTCAGCCCTCCAGATGTTTTGGACCGCAACTCCCACAGTCCTTTGCCATTGGCAATCTAAGCTAAGCATTCTGGGAGTTGTGGTCCAAAACATCAGGAGGGCCGAAGTTTGGACATGCCTGCATCATCTTGCCTACCTCACAAAGTCATTGTAAGCATCAGGTAGGAAAAAGAGTACCATGTGTACTGCTTTGAGCTCATTGGAAGATTGACTCCGATAGAAATGCAACAAAGAAGGAAATAAGTAAACACCTACCCACTGGGTTTTTCTCCAAACTCCTTTGCATCTTGGTTCTCCAGCTTTTAAAATGTTGTGATGCCTTTTTTCCTAATAGGTTTCCCAGGTTTCAACCTAATCATACGTATATGACCTGGAAAATGTATACCCTCCTTTATTAAAGAATGAGTCATCCTGAACTGGGTGCATCCCACTTTCTTTTGAACTTTTTCCAGGAACTCAGTTTATGATTTGCAACCTTTTTTATTTTAAGACTCTGGAATTCTGATGCCTTTGCAGTTCAGGAGATAGTAACACTTGCTTTGAGGATCTCCTTTCCCAGAATGCTCCTTGTTTTTCCAGTAAATCCATATATTTCCTCCCATCAACTGTGTCATCCTGTTCGTAGATTGTAATCCCAATGCTCTGATGATAATCTGCCTGATTTTGAGGGTGAAATGGTGCTGCATTTTTTGTCACCTTAAAGGTTTTAGGCATCAGTATTCCAGTTAGAAACTCAAAGGTAGGAAATATTACTGCAAAAACTAATGTGTTTGTCCTACTTTCTTTAATACAAAGTGTTCTGTTGCTTGTTAACACCAATTAGGACCATCCATTACTTATTGATTTTACAGTACTTTTAAATTAGAAATAAGAACACTTATAGGTACCAAAAATGGCCAAAATATCCAAAACAAACAAACAAACACCATTGCACAATGGTGAGTAATCCTTGCTAGTCACACCTACAAAGAGAACAATTTTAGTAGTAATTGTGTTATTGTTCCCTCATTGCTTCCAAAAATAAATGCATTGCAAGGGGTATTCTTACATCTAACACATACTTTCCAAGATCTCAGCATCCCATATTTGAGCTGCTATTTGGGAGAATTATGCATCAGGCCTAGTTATCATATGCCCATCAAAGAGGTTGGGTGGAGATACAGGGCATAGAAAAACCCAAAAAACACCCATAACTGTTCAGTACCTAGTCTGATCATTGGTTTGTCTGTCTCAAAGCAATGTACAGCTGAGCTTGGCAAAGTTACTCGATTGGGCAACAGTTCCTAGCATCCCCAGCCCAACATGCTTTGCAGTACAGTGGTACCCCGACTTAAGAGCAGCTCGACTTAAGAGTAATTCGACTTAAGAGCGCAAAACTGTTGGTGTTTTAACTGCCACCTTACAAATTTTAGATATGGTCTGCTCGACTTACAATTTTGTTTCCCTTTTTTTAAAAACTTTTTTTCAATTTTTAGATAGGTACCCTGACTTAAGAGTAGCTTGACTTAAGAGCATGCATTCAGAACGGATTAAAATGGTAAGTTGAGATACCACTGTATTTCAGGGAAGTGTCTTTCTCAGCACTACCTGCTGCAGTCCTGAGTATTGAATCTGGAATCTTCTGCCTCCAAAGGAACCGTTTTGAGCAACAGACTTTTCCCTGGAGTGCAAACGTTGACAGGCATTTCACGAGAAAAAAATTAAAGGCAAATTTCAAGAGTCTAATAAATGAGGGTTCTTCGCTGAAGGTCCGTCAGTGAACATTCAATAGGGCAGCTTGCAACCATCCTGCACTTTGCTGCATCACCTTCTTGTTTCCCCAGCTCCCTCACCCTCACCGGCAAAACCACACATGAAGACAGGATGTTCTTCTTTTCGAGGCTTCAGAGTTAAAATCTCCGCTCTCAGGCATGCACATGCAAATGCACACCAAACCCTCTAGCCACCAATCTTTTCCTGTTTCAGTTTTCTCAGGGAGCATCTGCAAAAGGCTGGGCAGATTCTAAGAAATGACAGACTCAAGCAAGTCTGGTTTCCTCCTTGCCCTCATCCTGCATCGGAGAACTCCTCTGCAAGTCATTTCTGCCTAGGCATCTCCTTTCATCTCTCGTCAATCTTTGCCACATCTGTGGACCATTACGATCACAACAGGATGAACGATTCCCTACTTAATGTATTATTATTATTATTATTATTATTATTATTATTATTATTATTATTATTATTATTATTATTATTATTATTATTATTATTATTATTATTAAAAAGCATAATGGTCTAAACCAGATATTTGAAAAGATCCCATTTGGTTTTTTTTTTTTTTTTTTTGTTTATAATTACCGCCAAATTACTTTTGGTTCCAAGATCTGATTGTTTTTGCTGGATTTTTTGAAGGGGAGTTTAAAAAAGTAATTTCTCATCAGCTCAGATATTTGAAAAGCCCAGATCTCCTCTCCTTCAAATAAACGAGCAGTTTTGGGGCCAGTTTATAGGATTATTGGGCACATCAATCACTCAATTAATTTTGTAAACCACCCCATGCTGCAGGCATTAACAAGTTAATCTCTGACTCATCTCCCAAAACAGGAATGAATGATTCACAGATTTGGCCCTTAATTAATTGGTGGGGCTAACATCACAGAAAAGACTGCGGGATGCCAGCCTTTAGGATGCCACACCCTTTTTCAAGGGCCACTGCCTTCTGGTATCACTTCTTTCTCTGTCACATTTGATGGAGTTTTTCTTTTGAAAAATAATTTCAGCTATCTCAATGTACATTGCACATACTGTACATCTTTTATGTGGCAATCTGTGGGGCTTCAGCGTCTTCTGAAGAACCATGGCCACAGGAAGAGGCGTTCATCAGCACCGCATGAGGAGGTCATGCTTAAGCAAGTAGTATTAGTCATTTTCGGTGAATTGCTTTTTTTCTCTAGGATCCAAGCCATTAGGTGATGGGATGCAGTTGCCTCATACAAAGGATGCTGAGAGCGCTTGAGTCAGACCTTCAGCTTCCCACTCAGTGGCCATTTGTCTTTGTTTGAGGACAGAGTCTGGTGGTGCCACACAGCTAGTCCTCTAAACTAGCCTGCTTTCCTCAGATGCGTTGAAGGACCCCATCTCACTGCACAGATATTGGCAGAAATCTGACACAACACTGTGGTTTTGTAAGGTGGAACAGGGTGGGAGGTGGCCATCTTGCCCTTTCCTCCAGACAGAGAAAATACTGTGGACTGTTCTGCCCACCAAATTAAATAGGGCCAAGTCCTCAGTAAACTTGTGTACTTGAGCTTGTTGTTAAGACCCAGTGGCCTTCGTCCAACCCCTGATCTTATTTTGTCCCATTGAATTAGCAGCTGAATGGTGAGTTACCACTTAATGTGAATCTCATTGTTTCAGCAGCCCTACTCTAGTTGGAACTACACGTAGGATCTTCCATGCAGATTTGATTCTTGGCATTTCCAAGTGAAACTGGAAAGAGACACTGAGCAGCCACTGCCAGCCCTAAACCAGTGGTTCTCAACCTCTGGGTCCCCAGATGTTCCTGGACTGCAACTCCCAGATGCCTCAACCACTTGCTGTGATGGAAGGGATTTCTGGGAGTTGAAGTCCAGGAACGTCTGGGGACCCACAGGTTGAGAACCACTGACCTAAACGAAGCTATGTCTGAATTAGGATAAGCGGAAATACAAGGAACAGGTACGTCCACTGATACCAGGAATAAGAATAAAAGACTGGGTCTCAGGATGTAGAAAATGAAGAGTCTTCCTTCTAGTTTTAAGATGTTCAGTGTGTTGCAGCGCACAGCCTTCTTCAGGACTAAGATTACAGAACTGAAATTTAATCACTAGTTAATTTGACCTGTACAAGCTCCATGCAATGAGCTAATGAAGTTTTTGGAGCTGGAACACTCCGAATGAGCTAGTAGAAGTATCAGTTCTATAATCTTGCTTCTACAATCTGAGCACTTTGCAACTAAAATAGGCTATTTTCATTTCTTACGTTCTGAGACCTGGTTTCTCATTCAGATTTCTGTTTTAGGGTAAGCCAGCAGACCATCTTCTTGAGTTTTAAATTGAGGTAGACAGCACCCAGACATCTGAGGGCTTATTGTGGGCCCTCTTTTGTCTCTCTTTTGGTTATATAAAAGTGGACACTTGACTCCCAACATATCTACAAACCATGGTTCCCCCCCCACACACACACACCTCCAGTGTACTTTCCCCTCCTGCTACCATTCCTCCCCCACCCCCATTTTCTTCCCTTCCTCTATTGCATACTTTCCCTTCTTGTCTGCCCTTCCCTCGCCACAGGAGTGAGTTATGTAAATTGGAACTTAATCCTTTAAAAGCAAGCTCACAGTTCAAGTCCAAGTGTCTTTTCATGCAGCCAAGTCGAAAGCAGATCCCCTGAAACCTGTGTGTGTGTGTGTGCGTGCGTGTGTGTGTGTGTGCGGGGTGTGTGTGTCCTTTCTTTTGTCCGGTAGCTGGATGCAACTTTGAAGTCAAAATATTTTCAAGTTGGTCTGTAAAGAGAAAGAGAGAAGAGAGAGAGAGAGAGAGAGAGAGAGAGAGAGAGAGGAGAGAGAGAGAGAGACAAAGGGACGGGCAGGGAGAGACGGAGGAAGATTATTTAAGTTGGTTTCTTAACCCTGTGAAACCGAACTCCGATTTAAAAAACAAGAACCCTGAAACCTTCCCTCCCTCCTGAAAATGTGCGATGGCCCAGGGAATTTCCAGCAATGTGGTGAGCATATTGTCTGCCCCTTGCCACTTTCAAAAGAATGCAATAAAAAGGAGACAGGGTCCCAGCGGGCAGTTTCTCCCTCCAAGTCCCTTGATGTAACGCATGAACAGGTGCAACATAAAAGATCCTAAACTAGTGATTATTGGGTGGTTTGGAAAAAGGCCTCTTTTTCTGTTGTGACTGAGGACAGTCTTAAAAGGTCAAAGTCAAAGGGAAGAGTCTGCAACGCTGGGGAAGTTTTGCCACTCACCTAACTCGAGAAACTTATCAAAATAGTGGAGATAGATCTCATTTATTACATACGCATCAGTAATAATCCTGTGGAATTCTGGCATTCACATTCCATTGTTCTTCCCAGACTGACCTGATACATGATCATCACTTGACTACGGGGATACAGAGAAACAGTTCTGACCTGAGCTGCAAAGCACTGATTTAATGCTGCAACAACTGTTGTTGTTATCTCAGACACAAGGGTTCTCGTAGGAATTTGTACACAGAAAGTCACCAAAGGACTGCAGGTTTTCTGTTCCACATTTTAAGGAACAATTCCCTATTCAAGGCCTTTTTCTGTAGCTGCTCCAACAGTATTGAACTCTCTGCTGGCAGGTGAGAACATGTAAGTTTCTGGGGAGCCAGGAGGCATTTGGAATGGAGAGGTTGTTTAAAATGTATACTTCTATAACAATGCTTTAAATATGCATGTATTATAGCGTTTCATCTTCTTTTAAATAATTGGTGGATTTTAATTTTTTTTTAATGAGAAGAAAGGCCGGATAAAAATCAGCTCCAATTCAATCAATAAAATATGTGGCACTACGAAACACAGATACCAAATAAACAATTGTGGTGTACTAGTTCAAGTGTTGGGCTAGAAACTTGAAAACCAAGGACTTAATACTGTATCTTCAATTACCCATCAAGCTCACTGAGTGGCCTTGCACAAGTCATTTCTTTCTGAGCAGAATCATCCTTTAAGGTGGCCACATGAAAAATAGGATAGGCTCCTGTGCCTTGAACCAGAGGTGTGGAAAAAGAAATGCATAACAGACCACATCTACTAAAATATCCTGTTCTGCTATTAAAGGCATAGGAGTCCAGGTTGTTGTGAATATAGTGAGGAGAGTCGTGTAAATGATTCTGAGCTCCTTCAAGGAAAGTTGCTGCTCCCGAAGTACTCCTTGAGAACCTTGAAGGAGTAAAATAGAAGGAAGGAAGGAAGGAAGGAAGGAATAAGCCCAGTATACAGTAATACAGTGGTACCTTGTATAAAGGAATTAATTCATTCCAAATGAAGTTATGTTAAGCAAATTTTGCTTTATACAGATTTCCCATAGGAATGCATTGAAAACAGAGTAATCCCTAACCGTGACCATTTTTATGTTGTACGGATTCGCCCCACAGGGGATTCTGTTAAGCAAATTTCCCCTATCTCTGGAATTTTTTATGTTGTACAGATTTTATATTATACAAACCATTTGTTATATGAGGGTGCACTGTATGTACACTTGAATATTGTGACTGGTAGCTAAATGTGCAAAACATTGTAATATAAAGAGATGTCAAGATTATATCTGTGGTGGTAAATTAAAGTGTGGTGGTATAATGGAGAGAGTATCCAACTAGGACTCCGGAAATCTGAGTTCAAATGCCTATTTGTCCATGGAAAGCCCCCTGAATGGTAGGTGGCAATGGTGAACCACTTGTTTAACATGCTGGGTACTTCAAAACCCTGTGAGGATTGCTGTAGATCAGAAGCAACTGAATGACATATAACAAATTACCGATGACAAACTTTAAGGCATGGAATATTGTAATTGAAAAGGAACTCACTAAATACTCCCTGGTTGCCCTGGTAATTACTGCAAGTAATTTTCTGTGTTGGGCATTATTAGCATGCTGTGTTTACCTTATTAACACAACAGAAAAATATGAAGAAAATGTACAAAAATATTTTCTAGTTCCCTCTAATCGCCAATTTAAATATTGAGCTTGAAAATATATCTAAAAATATGGTCATAACCAAATATCTGTTCACTTGCTGCTTAGGACTGGAAAAAGAACAACATATTTTTTTAAAAAAAATCCATTCAGACTACCTCTTAAATGCCCTAAAATGCCCTTCAAAAGTAATTCTTAAAGTAACTGTTTATACCTTATTATACCTAAGTAACTTGGTTAGTTCAAGTTATTTGATTCATCGAAGAGGAACTTTGTAAAGATTGGTTAAATGACTCATTACCCAAGACATAGCTAATTTCAGATGCTACTTATGACCTCTGGTAAACTTGGTTAACTTTATATGGTTGTCAAGTAGTAGTAGTAGTAGTAGTAGTAGTAGTAGTAGTAGTAGTAGTAGTAGTAGTAGTAGTAGTAGTAGTAGTTAGATGGCTTTCAACAGAGACCAACAGAGTTGATCCAACGTGTTTGATCCTTCTGGCTGTTGTTCACATGCTAATGTTAGACCTCAGGAAAAGCTCACCTGTTCTCTTGGCATTTGATAGGGATTTTTCGTATCCCCTTTTAATTCGATTGACTTCATTAGTCAAGACAAGACTTTTTTGGACCCGATTGTTTCTTTTGTCTGCTTTCTTATTTGTTAGTACAGTATTTTAAACTAGTCGAAGTTTAAAATAGCCTTTTAGTTGGTCATCCAAGATGGTGAAGTTATTCTTTGGGGCTACAATTTCTGCGGCAGCTGAGCCATCCTGGTAAGTAGACAGCGAGTGTGGTACGTGCTGCCAAGTTACTTTTCCTTAAGATGCCACTCATAGGGTTTTCAAGATATGTGAGATATTGTTTACCATTGCTAACCCACAGTGAATTTCCAGAGCTGAATGTAGATTTGAACCCAGATATTTCACATCTTAATCCGACACTCTATCCACTACACCACAGTAGCTCTCAAATTGTTTCAGCATATCCCGTTTGGACTAAAATTAGACCTAAGGCTTTGCGTTTATGAATCCTGCCAATCAATATATGGAGAGGATGTCCATCTGTGAGGCCAAGGATGGCACCTGTCTTGGCACAGGATCTTGGTGGCCTTGTGACAACATTGCCTGGTACTCAGTCAGACCATCTGGGTTAGTATCTGCCCTTCTCTCCACTGGTCTTTGTTTCATCAGTCAGGGCACTCATGTTGGCTGAATTGTGACTTAAGGCAATACCACCCCACAATCATTTCTCCTGAGTTGGCATTTCTTTTGAAAGGACAAAAAAGAAGTGACAGAAAACAAGGTGGGGATGTACGGTGGCAGCTTATGGACTTGAGCAGGCTGGGGAAAGATGCCTCAGCCCAAAAAGGCAGGAGATGGAATGCATTTCCATTTTGCTCATAAGCCTGGTTGGAAATACAGATCATACACCTTGCGAGCCTTGAAAGGTTATTTCAGCCTCTACACTTCTACCAAACAGATCACTCACCCTAATAGAGAAACAAGGACATGTAAGCAGCAATGCAATTAAAAGTAATATCTCTCTTACAGTGTTATGTATAATGGTGGGTTCTGTGTTTTAAAAAAGCTTGAATATATTCAATCTACTAACTGGAAATGTATCTTCAAATTCTCCAGTAAGAGGTTTTCGCATCCCCATCAACAAATACTTTTATGACAGCCACATCCATCATGGTCCTCTTCTGGGTAGAATGTGATAGAGCAGGGTAGAAAGAAACCACAAGGCCAAAAGGGATAGAATTTTGGGCGTTTATACACGACCCCTAAGCTCCGCTGCAAATGGCTGCAAGGTCCGGACCTTAAAAATGTTTACCCACCAGCTCCGGACTTTGCAGACAATTAAGTGTGACCCTGCCCACTTTAGCAAGACCAAACAGCAGTTTTCTTGTACCTGGTCTTTGATGGTGACAAATATTTGATCGGGTGTAAGGATAGTGAGTGCGGGGCTCTCCTGGCTTCCGTTTGTTCTTTTTTTGCGCCCCGCCCCTTTAAGAGATCTGTATGCTGCCGGGAACAAAACGGAGGTAAACCGGCAGTCTTTTCTTTCTTTTTTTCTCCCTCCCTCAGGCAGCCAGCAACCAGGAAGTGCGGAGGGGGGTGGGGACAGAGGAAGAGCGATGAACCCCTAAGATCTCTGGTCTGAATTTAAGTGGCCAGCGGATCTTAGGGGTCGTGTAAAAAGGCCCTCTGTTTCAATTTGGTTTTGATAAGCATTTCCCAAACTGCTCAAATCTCTTTGTCTCTCGAGACAGAAAGAAGTTTTGAAATGTCAGATGTGGAAGAAACTGAAACTGACCAGTTTCTTCATCCCTACCCCTGCATCTGCTTCCTAAGTAGCTTCCCCTTGGTGAAGGTAGAGTACATCACACCTGATTGGCAGGTAGATTTGAGCCTCAACATCTAAAAGATGATAAAGCTTTGCCTCTTGGGCTTTTCTTTAGCAGGCTGTGGGGTTCTCCAGACTTAATCATAAGATGTGTATCAGGAAAGAGATGGCAACCCTAATTCAGCAATCATGTGGTCTGATAGATGGAAATGTGTATCCAGGTGTGTTAGGAGTTAGGCTTTTGACCTCTCAAGCCTGAAAGAATAAGACAGTAGGTTTCATTTTCTCCCACCTTTTCATTTTTGAAAGCACATGGCTTCCCTCCCCTTCAAAAATCTAAATTGTAGATTTGGGGCCATTTCTTTACATAATGAATAGGAGTCAAAGTCTTACCCATACTATGGAAACTGCTTCTCTCAAGAAATGGCAATTGGCTGTGCATTGAGTGAGTTGGGTTTACAGAAAAAGAAATGCCCAGAGGTATGTGACTAGTATATCAGGAAGGCACAATTTGCCACCAAACACCAAATGCTGGGTGAAAGTCATCTGGGAAGGACCATCAACCTTTTTGGCCTGCATCTGAACAGCCAGCATGGGAAGGAGGATGCTAGACTAGACAGAAGAGAGCTAGGCACACAGCATGGTCCATGGGGCACATGCAGTCTTGCAACTCTTTCTTGTAGGCCTTGTGGCACTTATGCCAATGAAGAATTGGTCTTGGATAGCATTGAACTGGTGGCAGTTCCTCCTTCCTCTTCCTTTCTTGAGCAACAGGAAGGGAAAAGACCCTCTGCCCTGTGGCTTTGCAGGGTCCAACAACGGTAAAGATGCCCTGTTACCCTCCACTGGGGTATGAGAGATGCTTCGTCACCCTCCTGTGCCCTTGGTCCATTCTCACAGCCATCAAATGTAAGTAGAGTTGCAGCCATTTAAAGGGATGGGCCATGTAGCACCCCCGCCGCCGCCATATCACTGAGTTGCCACCTCTGACATGGACTGTTGGTTACACCTCAAAAGGCATTTTGGGTGTTTTTACGAGCAAGGCTGTTGTATAGTTCAGTACATGTATATAACATGTTCCTTTTCTTTCAGAACAGTTCCCTATATCCTCTGATTTCTGATGCCACTTTAAGTTAATTGGAACCTTTTTAATATGGAGGTTGACATGGATTAAACTTCCATATCTATGGTGAAGGGTGCAATCCAGCAGCCACTGGAAGGCCACCGCTCTACATTTTCAGTTCCATTACGCAAGAGCTCTTACCATCGAGATGCTTATGTAAAGCTCATGCAAAATCCACCTTTCTATAGCCTAATCCTATTGGATGTCATCCTGCTCTGACATCTGCAGCAGAAAACAAGGCATTGCCCCTTCTGTGTAGATGAAGAGTACCATCAATTGCCATTCAGATGTAAACCACCACCACCCATGGCTCTAGAGCAGTGGTTCTAAACCTGTGGTTCCCAGATGCTCTTGGGACAGCTTTGAGGACAGCTTTAGTCCAAAAACATTGAGGGACTTTAGGATGGGAATCACTGCTCTAGAATACTGTAATACATTCATAGCAAGCCCGATAGGCTTGGTAATGTTTTAAACCAAGAATAATTGGTAAAACGGATAGATTTCTGTTTTGCTTTAGGCAAAAAGGGGGAAAGTTGAATTTCTCTTGATGAGCCTTGGGATGGTCCTACAAAAACTTTATAACTCAATGGGTACTTCTCATTTCACACGCACACACATAGGTCGGGGGGGGGGCTTTCTTGCTTCACCACTGGCCAAGTCAAACTTTGCCTGGTTTAGAAAGTGGAGGCTGGTTTGTAATACGTAAGCTTCGGGAAGCGACAGGCTCCCCCCCCCCGAAGTCTGCCTTCTTCTCGCTGGCCATAAGGTGGCGCTGGCGGAACCCCAATCTGTCAAAGGAGGCAATGCAAAATGTTACAGATAATAGGATTTAAGGAGGTAGTAGATATTTTTCCCCCGTCGTCTTTTGGCTTGGCATTCCCCCCCCTCCAAATCCCTTTTCTTTCTTTCTTTCTTTCTTTTCCGGCCCTCGCTTCGTCGGCCCAGCTTGAAGGGCAGCGCGCACGCACACACCATACCCACGAAGCGTTGCTCGCCGCCACACTTCAGATGCCAGATCCGTTCCCTTGAATGAAGAGAAGAAAGGAGGGGGAGAAGAAGAGAAAGAAAGAAGAAGAAGAAACAGCGGGAGAGGAGGGGGGGGGGGGGGAGGAGGAGGAAACCCGAACAGCGTGCAATAATTGTAGAGACGAGTGGGGTTGGGCTGGGCTGGGCTGGGGGAAAGGAGAAGAAGAGCCCTGGAAGAAGGAAGCGGCTCCCTTCCCCAGCGTGGCAGTTGTGGCTGGATCTACTACGACCTGACCAGCCGGAGCATGGAGCCATGATGACTGCTCCGGGCGCCGCTGGGCTGTAGAGAGCTGCGTGCAGCCAAGGCGACGCTGTGTGCGTGCGCGTGGAGGCGAGTGAGTGTATGCGTGTGCACGCGCGCGCCCGCCGGCGAGTGTGTTTGTGTGCGTGCGTGCATGGGGACTAGCAACCGCGTCGGCTCCAGCCCAGCAGCACCAGCAGCAGCAGCGCCAGCAATGCCGCCGCCGCCGCCGACCCCTCGCCTGCAAACAACAATGTGGCATTTTTGCCCGGTAGGGAGGCTGGATCGCCCTCGCCTCTTCTCCCCATCCTAGGTGGTGGTGGTGGTGGTGGTTTTGGCGTGCGTGCGTGCGCGTGTGCGTGTGTGAAAGAGAAAGATCAAAAGAAACGCGGATCGGAGGGCAGCGAGAACCTCGGGATTTAAACAAGAAGAAGGACGAGAAGGCGAGGCGTGGATGCCTGTTTGGAAGCCGCCGCCACCACCCCATCGGCGGCACAACAGGAGGGGAGCGGGGGGAAAGTCAGTAAAAAAGAAACTTATGGAAGAATGAAGGAGATGGTGGGTGGCTGCTGCGTCTGTTCTGATGAGCGGGGCTGGGCAGAGAACCCCCTGGTGTACTGTGACGGGCATGGCTGTAACGTGGCGGTACATCAAGGTAAGACATCTCCCACCACCAACACCAACACCTCGGTCCGCCTTTCCTTCAGCACAGGCACCTTTTCCTTCCTTCCTTCCTTCCTTCCTTCCTTCCTTCCTTCCTTCCTTCGCCCCCTCCCTCGCCAAGCCCCCCCCACTCCCGTTTCCCTCCTAACTCTTGAAGCTTCGCCAGGACAGATTTGCCAGCGAGGGACCGGGTTGGTCTCTCCATCCAGCGGCAGATCAATTAGGGAGAGACAACCCTACCATATGGAGGAGGGGACGAGTCTTCCACGGGATGGTTCTCTCTCTCTCTCTCTCTCTCTCTCTCTCCCCCAAGCCACCCCCCGAAACCTTGGCAAGGAGGGGGACACGGAGGTTCCCGCGTTTGAAGGAAGGGTGTGAAGCGAAGGATCGACATTTGATTTACGACTGTTGTTGTTGCTGTTCTTGCCACCGCCACCTTCGCTGTGTTGTGCCTTGAAAGTATTTCTGATTTCCTATTGTTCCACATAACGGTGTTCCAGTGACGAGGCCTTCTTGAGGAGGGAGGTGCGGAAGCTACGTTTTGCAAAAGGGTTGAGGGAGGTGGGGGGGGAGAGGGGGTTGTGTGTGTGTGTTTTTGTGTATGTGCGTGTGAGTATTTTATGGAGGATCGGAGGAGGGAAGAGCTTCGCTTTTCCTGTCTCCCCGGACTGCGTGTGTGTGAATTTGTGGGTTGCTTTGTTTTGGGTTTATCTTGCCTTTTTATTTGCCCCATCCTATAAAGATGAGGGGCTCCGGAGAGGTAAGCGGGAACAGAACGCTGGTAAGGTTGTTGTTGTGGTGGTGGTGGTTGCTTTAAAAATTATTATTTGACGTAGCTACGGCAGTGACCTCCGTCGGTCTCCCTTCGCTTCCTTCCGGATTAGCAGGCTTCTATTATTAGCTACCATATAACATTGTGGACCTTTTTGTTTTTGTTTTGTGGTAGTGCCCGGTTGTGTGTGTGTTTGTTTCGAGAAGGGAGCTGTCTACTAGCTTACAGTTTTATTTCTTAATCTGTTTTCAAGATAAACTAGCCAAGGAGAATGTCTAGAGAACAGAAGCAGGAATAACGCACATCGCCTGTCTACAGAAGGAGCACCCTTGGAGCAGGGAAATAATAACCCCCCTTTGTGTGTGTGTGTGTGTGTGTGTGTGTGTGTGTGTGTGTGTGTGTGTGTGTGTGTGTGTGTGTGTGTGTGTGTGTGTGTGTGTGTGTGTGTGTGTGTGTGTGTGTGTGTGTGTGTGTGACAGAAAGTGAGAGCCCATTTGCTGCCTTGGTCTCTCCTTTCCTATAGTAGATCATTAACACTGGAAGCAGAAGGGCCAGGAGGCGTCACCTTGGTTGCACCCTGCCCCTCGGATCTTGGGTTATTAAAGCAATTCCAGGCCTGGGTGTTTAACCCTTTCCAACAGGTCTTAGTTCAAAGGAGAATGGCAGGAACTCGAGCTTACCTGCTGCTGCTCGGTATTTTAGTGGTTCAGCAAGCGGATGAAATTAGACAGAAAAGGGCCCCATTTTATTAAAAGGGATTACAGTATTTAGGTTATGCGTCCAGATTAGGAATAGTTTAGTCTGGAGAGAATCCAAAATTCGGATTCTCCCTCAACCATGAGTTCGGCCAGTTCTTCTCTACCAGTCTAATGAACAAGGTTGTTGGGAAGATTTTTTTTTAAAGGGAGAACTTTAATACTTTACCTGTCTGGGAGGAATGGCGAGTTAAACATGTAATAAACAGGACAATCCCATGAGCCTTGCTTCATCTGCATTAGTACAGTGGTTCTCAACCTTCCTAATGCCGTGACCCTTTAATACAGTTCCTCATGTTATGGTGACCCTGCTTGGAAAAGGCCACAAGCCCCCTTGGGCAGGCCACTGCTGCAGGTGCCATAGAGAACTTCCCTCTACCGGTACCCTCAGTGCCATTGGCTGACATCCCCTCCAACCTGTCAAGCTGCAACTCACTCTCCCCCCCTTCCTCCCCCTCCTTCTCCAGACCCAAGCCCTTTGTGCCTTTTTCTTCACTGGCCTATGGTGACCCCTGTGAAATGGTCGTTCAACCTCCCAAAGGGGTCCCGGCCCCCAGATTGGGAACCACTGCATAAATAGGAGATCACTGAATGGCGAGGTTGCCTTGTCATGACATCCCACTCTGCCTGGTGACAGGAGCAACCCTGACCGTGGACTTGAAAAAAAAATCCTTGGGGATACAGGAATTGCCGAATAGCTCAGTGGTTGAGGCATCTGGCTGCAGAGCCAGAGGTTGGGAGTTCAATTCCCCCACTGTGCTTCCTTGACAGGGGTAGACTTGATGATCCATAGGGTCCCTTCCCTAAGATTATACAATTATGAAACAGAATGCAGGGAAGCCAAGGCTGTGGGGGATTTTGTTTCCCTCCTATTTGCTCCCTTTGAGGTAGAGATTACAGTGCCAGCCCATGTTCTTGATATGTGGAACATGCCCGAACTTCATGTGCTGGGTGGCAATACCCACCTAACCTCATGACTGGCTGTGCTGGCCTGGCATGATGGAATTTACAGTCCAGGAACATCTGGAAGGGAACCATCTCCCCACTCCCAGTTTGGTGCTCAGAAGTGCCCACATCTCACTCCAGTGTGTTGGTTCCCCATTCTTAGTACCTCTTGGTATAAAGAAATTTAAATATGTCCATGTTCTAGGTCAGTGGTGGTGAACCTTTGGCACCTCAGATGTTTTGGACCACAACTCCCAGAATTCCAAGCCTAGATTGCCAATGACAAAGGATTGTGGGAGTTGTGGTCCAGAACATCTGGAGTGCCAAAGGTTCGCCACCACTGTTCTAGGTATACAA
The DNA here is from genome assembly GCA_029282475.1 of Phrynocephalus forsythii. Classification (NCBI taxonomy): domain Eukaryota; kingdom Metazoa; phylum Chordata; class Lepidosauria; order Squamata; family Agamidae; genus Phrynocephalus; species Phrynocephalus forsythii. Next base: position 23,365,994 of record JAPFRF010000012.1, on the reverse strand, counting down.
AAACTGGAAAACCTCTTCCTTGTGTTAACTGCAATAGTAGCTTGCCGGTACAATATAGAACTTATATTGGGATATACTGGGATAGAGTAATGGACCGGGACTCAAGAGGCCTGGATTTGAATCTCCGCTCAGCCAGGAAAACCCACTGGCAGTGTGTAATGAGTAAAATCACCCCTTAAATATCTCATTTACTTTGACCATCTTGTTAGCATTACTAAAATTCAATTCAGATTTGAAGAGCCGTAACAAAAAATACTAGTTGTAGTGCTTAGTTTTTATAGGGTATGTTATTTTGTAAATGCAAATATTGACTGTTAAATATACCACTGTTTGTACAATTTCATTTGTAATATATTACACACCGGTATTTAAACTTGGCTGATAATCATGCCCATTTACACCAGCTATCTCTCTGTGTTGCTTGCTCTGTCCCATCTGTTTCTGCACTTGCCCATATATTTGCCTCTCTTTGGCAGCCTGTTTACTTACACAGAAACCTGTTCCAAGTGGAATCCATAGATGCTCTGACAAGGATAGGTAATGTTGGTGATTCCATCTGTGCTGGGGATGAGAAAAGAGCAGCAGAGCCTGGTGCAAGGCTAGGCATTTGAAGGCATTCAAAACAAAAGGGACTGCGTGGCCTGCTGGGCGTGATTGAACTACATCTTCCATCAGCCCTAGCTAGCACAGCCAATAACGAGAGGGATTCTAGAAGCGGCAGTCCAGAAGTTGCATCTAGAAGATGCACATTCCTCATCTATTGGAAATGGTGCTTGGTCCAAGTCTGGATAAAAGGCCATAAGAGAGGAGAACAGCAGGAGCCAGGACTGGACTTCGAAATGAGCAGGCTGTTAGGTCATTTGGTCATCAGATTTCCCCAGTGTTGTAAGAAACAAGACATTTTCTAGTGAAACGGAACCACGTCGTATTTTCCCATCTATAAGACGCCCCCAATGTATAAGATGACCTCCACTTTTCCAACCAAGTCTACAGTTTTGCAGCCATGCGGTTTTCTCTTTGACTTATGTCCATGTACAAGACTCAGATTTTTAGTCTAACAGTTTCAGACATAAATATAGTCTTATTCATGGGAAAATACTGCAATTGTTTTGAACTTTGCCATGGCTATGCGTATAAATTGGTACAGGCAAATTCCATGTAAACCTTTAAAGCCTGTTTTCTCTTCCCATTTTGGAGTTATGCACCTCTTCTTCTTTGTGTGTGCTGTGTCTTTACAGTCGTGATCAGCTCTTTGTGACCACATGTCCATGGAGTTTTCTTGGCAGGAATACTGGAGTGGCTTGCCAGTTCCTGCTCCAGGCGCCTACAGCACCTGGTATTCTCTGGTGGTCTCCCATCCAAGTACTAACCAGGGCCGACCCTGCTTCGCTTCCAAAATCAGGCAAGATTGGATGTGCTTAGGCCAGCAGTGTGTGAACTGGGCTGTGTAAAAATAAGAGGAAAGATAAGGAAACAGTGTGGGACCAGGAGAAGGGAGGCTGAGGCTTTTTTTTTTTTTTTTTTTTTTTTTTTTTTTTTGCTGAAAGCATGTTTCTTAACTAGGAGTTTCAGGAAAAAAATTGAGGGATTAGTTCCTTGGAAGAAGCACAGATACTTGCCCAAACCCTGCATCTTGAGACAGATGCCGTTCCTCTCGGTCCAAACCAACGTGCATAAAAACTTATGAACTGCTTTGCTGGAGAAGTTGGAGATTAATCTAGTTTTGGATCCCCCCCCTCCCCGCCAGCAACAAGTCAGATGCTGAGAGCTTATCTACTGACAGGACAAGGAGATGGTTGGGTAGCCTCTCTTCTTTCTTTCCATGGTCTCATATTCAGAGATATACTTCCTCTGAACCTAGAAGTTCAAGTTTGATATAATGGCTGATGGTTCCCGCAAGGTCTTTCTCCTTTTCCTGCTCCTTCTGGAGGCTGGACCTCACCACATCTCTTAAGTCTTCGGGTGTCACAACCCTAAACAATGGTGTTAGATTGCCTCAAAAACCAGTTTTGGGTTTTTCAAGCAATGTGTATTGCTCCTTTTTGTCCCTCTTTTTTCTCATGAATGATCAGCTGTAAATTTTTGCTTCTCACCACATGACTGACATGTTCTAGCTTTTTGCATTTTATGTGTTTCATGATTTCCCCCCTCCCAACATTCTTAGCAACTGCCCAAAAAATCAGTTTCAAATACTCCTGCCTTTGAAAAATAATTGTCTGTATTAAAGTCCACAGTTCCAAGCCACACAGTAGAAACGATAACATGAAGCAGCATAAAATGTGCATTCTCAAAGCCAAATTTAAGTTTTTGTGGCATATTACATTGTTCGCCTTAAGAAAATAGCTCTGGGACATTCCTGTACTATTATTATTTTGCCTAGGTATGCTCCCTGTCCATTCAACCGAATTCCAAGGTGCTCAAGTTTGTCAGCACTCTACTTTTGTTTTGTAACTGCCTTTCTTGGGTTGCTTGCTTAAGAGTCCCCTTAATATTCATTTTTCAAACCTTGTTCATTAGTTGCTTCATTGACTTGATGGTGCCATCATTTAAACCAGCAAGTACATTTCCAAAGATGTTCTCAGAGTACAATTTAAAAAAAAAAGTGGTGAGGAGATACATCCTTCACATAGTCCTTTTGCATCTCTGTGTCCTTTGTTGTAATCCCCTTCTAGAATCAACTGCATAAGTGGGTAATGTATTATGGGAAGAAATACTTCTAATTGGGCTGTATTCTACAGCAATCAACCCTGTTGAATAATTGGAGATTCTGTATTCTCCCAGCTTCATCGTTATTCTGTTGTATCATAAATAACAAGGAGAATTGTGGCACCTTAAATACTCCAGCAATTTATCATGTCAATTAAGTTATAGGCTTTTATGTCTTAGCATTGCCTTCATCATATGTGGGACACACTCCAGTTCTGCAGGTGTATTGGCATAGGGCAGTGACAGCAAACCTTTTAGAGACCGAGTGCCCAAACTGAGATTCAAAATCCACCAATTTTTCGCAGAGTGCCAATACAGCAATTTAACCTGAATACAGGTGGCTGTGAAGGGGTGATGTCGGGTGCCCACAAAAAGGGCCCCGGGTGCTACCTTTGGCACCCGTGCCATAGGTTTGCTAACAGTGGCATAGGGGGTGCAGTTGTAGGTAGATAGGTGAGCGACAGAAAAAGAGAGAGAGATGCAAGCAAACCAGGTCAGGTGGCAAGGATAGGCCAAAAAGACAAGAATGGAACAATTGAATTTGCTGCTTAAATGTATTCTAAATTAATCATTAGGGCTGCTCACATAGCAGTGTTGATACACTAACATGGAAAAACTGGCCTTTAAAAAACCTACCGAAATAATCCAGGCAGCCTCATTGGCTGAAATATTCTGAGAACTGTAGTGTTGTTTTTTAAGCAAAGTTTTCCATTTGTGGCTGAAAATAACCAAAACATCCCGGGCCGGCCTTAGTAAACCACTCAGTGCATTTGATGTAATAAAAGCTCATTATCTCCATTCATGCTATGCCTGATGAAAACAGAGAACATGGGCAGGCACAGGAGAGTTGTGCTCACTGCTTGGGGTTCAATCCCCGGTAGCCGGCTCATGGTTGACTCAGCCTCTCATCCTTCCAAGGTCGGTAAAACGAGTACCCAGCTTGCTGGGGGTGGGGGAATGTGTAGCTTGCATAATTAAATTGTAAACTGCCCAGAGAGTGCTTGAAGCGCTGTGGGGTGGTATATAAGCAGGACACTTTGCTTTTGCTTTTGCTGCTAGAATATAAAACTTGTCCTTTTGGTAAAATTGAAAGGGAGTGTATTTTCTCTTTTTGTGGAGTATCCTAATCAGAGTTCCCCTTTATGGCCCATCCTTTTGGAATGCCCCCAGAATAAAGCCAGCCCGCCTGCCTTCCAAGGTAACCCGCCGTTTCAGCCTCTGTGGTGCACTGATGTTGCAACAGAAACAGGCATCACACCTGATAGTCCTTTACAATGGGAGGGGCGGGGACTGACAATGTTTTGCTTTCCTTTGTTGTTTTGGACTTGATGGACTGTGGTGCGGGGGGGTGTCTTTTGGCGCTGAGTCCAAATCTCAGTATACGGAGATGATCAGGTTTCACTTGGTAAATCTCTATATCGTTATAGCTTCTGGTATCGATCCACCAAAGGGAAATCAAGCTGATAAAACAGTCTTGGAAAAATATGGACATTTCCTCATTGTGTGGGATTTCAAGAGTCAGAGAAGGAGACTGCACAGGACTTCAGTAGGGGGAAGACCATAATGAGACCTCGCTGCTGGATTGTAAAAATGGGGTTGTTTAAGGTCAGCAACCAGCCTCTCCCTCCTACTCCTACTCCCCTCAACCAAATATATAATGGAAGAAATATGTGCTTTGTCTGCTGTGAATGGGTGGATTTGCATGATCTGTCAACTGATAAAAGAAGCAAAGCAAAGTGTTCTGCTTACATACCGCCCCATATCATTTCAAGTAGTCTAGGATTTTAGTTTATTAATCATATGCCTTTTAACTGGTGAATGAATGAAGGCAATTTTTAATACATTGGTATTTTACCAAGTGCTCAGTCTGGATACCTTTTAATTTTTTGACGTGCTGCAACATAACCTTGCAATTAAATTTACAAAAGCTACCCTTCATTCTCAGAAAAGGCTGCTTTTAAATGTGTCCCCTTGCCTTTTTAAAAACAAGTTCTCCGCTATAGAAACACACCAGAAACCAACATTCACAAGTGCTGAGGGAGGGAAAGGAAATAATTTCCTACAGATGACTGTTGTTTCTGGAGGGATGTGAGGGAGAACTATGCATGGGAGAGGCATTTACAATTCTTTTTAACTTCCACTGGGATGATAGCGATCCGGGTGGGGGTCCTGGAAGACAAACCGTTGAGGGTTTGATTTACAAATTAACCCATTCAAAGTATAGTTTGTTAATTTGCCAATTGAAATGACTAATTGGGCTTGCAGGTCTAACAAGGTTTTTCTGTGCACACGGCAATTATGAAGCACAGTGTGGTACAGTGGTTATAGTATTGACCTAGGTCTATAGAAAGTTGGCCATGAAATTTATTGACTGGCCATAGGCCATTGGTTCTCCTTGCCTAAGTTGTCTCATAAGGTTGCTGTGCGAACAAAACAGACAAGAAGTGATATACTGGAAGTTCTTTAAAAGAAATAGAATAATACCTTGGTTTATAACCATGACTCGTTCTGGAAACATGCTTGTAAACCAAAACACTCTTATATTAAAGCAAATTTCTCCATAAAATAAAAGCTTGTATTGCAAAAACATACACAAATGCACAACAAGATAAAACACACAGCATAAATATTACAGAGTAGTGGGGAAATTGCTAATCTCACCAAAAAGCAGTTCCAAAGCAAAATGGGTTACAATCCTCCCTTTTATACATATGGCAGCCATCATATGTATATGATGTGGCTCTCTCCACAGTCTGACGTTATTATATGACATAGTTTTACAAAGGTGCCATATGGTTTTATCTCTGTTTGTCTTCTATGTGTTTGTAATATTGATTGATTGATGCTGAATTGTTCAGCTTTGTAAGCCGCCCAGAGTTCCCTTGGGAAGATGGGCGGGGTATAAATTCAATAATAAATAAATAAATAAATAAATAAATAAATAAATATACAGTACCTATCTAAAATATTGGAAAAATAAATTTAAAAAATAAAAAAATGGAAAAAAATTATAGGTTGAGCAGACCATATCTAAAATTTGTAAGGCGGCAGTTAAAATGCCAACAGTTTTCCACTCTTAAGTTGAATTGCTCTTAAGTCAGGATACCACTGTAATTTTAACTTCTTTGCAAGTTCCTTGTCCAAAGTCTATCTAGCACACCTCAACGACAATTTAACCTAACTTTGTATGTTACTTTACAAGGTATTCTGCTTTCCTTTTAGTCTGACTGATATGCTGATCTATTTGATGTCCACCCCCCACCCCCGAAATGGCAGTGAAGGATGAAGCATCAACTGACAGCATATAGGAATTGTGGGTAGTTCCAGAGAGGGACATGGTTGGGCATCCACCAAAGCCTAAAGATCAGCTAGGCTAGGGGACCACCACCCTGCCATAACTGTCATTCATAATGTATCCATAAAACTCAACTGAAGCCTAAGAAAGGCACCCTGACTTAAGAGCATGCATTTGGAACAGATTAAATTCATAAGTTGAGGTACCACTGTAGAAGATTTTTACAAGATGGAAGTACAGTCTGCAGGCCTATGCTGTGCCTGGCCTAGCAGCTCCCTGCGTGGGCTGCCAAAGTTGGCAGGACCCCATCTGTTCTTCCTACTAATGAGCTGGTCAACTGCTGTTTCCCCATGGCTGGTAACATCTAAGCTGTGCCAGTGAACATCAGTGAGAGCTGGGAAGACATTTCTGTTCCTTACAGCTCCAGTCATCTCGTGATTTCAGCAGGGTGTTTGGGGTGTGTATATGATGTGTGTGTGTGTGTGAGAGAGAGAGAGATAGACATACACTGTGTGTGTGTGTGTGTGTGTGTGTGTGTGTGTGTGTGTGTGTGAGAGAGAGAGAGTGTGAGAGAGAGAGAGAGAGAGAGAGAGAGAGAGAGAGAGAGAGATCTTGGTTCCCAAGATAGCATTGGTCATCATGGCCCTCAAGAATAGAAAGGATATTGTCCTGCCTCACTATCTCTGAGGGCACCAGAGATATACTGTACAGAATTCCAGGGAATCCTTGAATCCAAAAAGCCACCAGTCTCTCATTCTGGTACAGGCTATGAAGAATGAGAAGCTCAGTCCTAGTAACAGGTAATGAAGGTACAGTTGCTTGGAGGAGTTGATTGTTCCCTGTGCTGTAGTACTGGCCTCAGTAGGCAGGTGGGGTGGTACATGCTAAATGATAGAGTCCCTGCTGGCCTTTCGTAGAGCGGTGAAAACTATTCTATTCCGCGAGGCCTTTGGTGACCTAGCTTAGCCCGTGTTTTTTGTTTTTTTGTTTTTTTTGTGCCGCCATCGACCACTGACCACTATGTCAGGACTTGAGATAGTAGCAGTTTGATTTGGAACTAAAGGGTGCTCCCCTGCTGCTGTTTTCTTTTACTTTAGCTATATTGATATGCCGGTTTATTTGTCTTGTTGTATTGTACTGTATTATTATATTTGCTGACTTGCTCAGCTGTGTTAGCCGCCCAGAGTTCCCCTTGGGAAGATGGGCGGGATATAAATCTAATAAATAAATAAATAAATAAATAGTGTTATGAGCTTCTTTGGACATGGTACTGATCTCTGTGGTCATCACAGAGTCATACCTGGGGAATCTTGAAGGCTCTCTAGTCCAGCCCAAAGCTTAGTGCAGGGAACCTGAGTCTGGAGCACCCTATATGGTTCTTGAAATGTGATACTCCAGATAGAATCTGTCTCGACTGGAGCAATTACATCCTGTAAGATAATAAATAAAGGTTCTGCAAAGAGAGCTTTAAACAACATTAGCTTTTTTATTTCATTTTATTTTTCTTTAGAAAGATACGTCTCAGAATTTACTCCTGTTCAACAGTGAAGCAAGCTAAGCACAAGTATTTATACTGACTCACAGTGATTGGAGACCATATTTTTGCTTCTAGGGAATCCCAAAGAATGGAGTTGGGTGATTTAGCATTCCATCCTGACTAGTGGCAATATAACTAATATTTAAGCAAGAATTTAGGGAGTGCACAGAAGGACACACACAAACAAACAAACACATGTGACACAGCTTCACATCACACAATGTCCCTGAATTCTGCATAACCATTTTTTTATACAGGATTAAGTGTGATTGGATATGCAAGCTACTTGCTAAACACAGGAACCAATTTTTTATAAAAAGATATAAAATGAAGGCCATGCTATAATTAATACTGAAATTATTTTAAAAGGAATGATGTCTTATTGATAACAATAGTGTTGAACCTATCTGAAATTGGGCCTTTGATCTTTACCAAGAAACTTTCTCTCCTTCCTGCCCCCCCCACCTACATGAAAGGGTTTTCTGAATTTCAGAACTAAGCTGGAAATGCCACTGAACATGTACAAAGTGCTTTGTATTCACTGATGGATAATGACTAGCCACAGCCAAACAACCCTGATGAACACTCTCATTTATCTCATTGTGAAATGCTAAAGCTTAATTTTTTTAATATACAGGTTAAAATTGTATTTTAAAGTTTTTAGACAAGAGTTGTTTCAAATCCATCACTAATTCAGTTTAGGAATCATAGTCTGGATTTTTTAAAAGCGATTACAGACTCTGGGGCTCCCTTCCACTAGAGGCCAGGACTACCTCATCTCTGTTGTCGTTCCAGAAATAGGCAAAGACTTTTATCTTCAGGCAAGCTTCCCCTGAATGATGGTCTACCTATTATGTGTCTTTTATTTGAATCTACAGGATCACATAGACTTTGTGTTCATAACTAATTATAACCTCATGGGTTTACATTGACACTATGTTTTCAATGTTAGTTTCCATCACTCATAACTTTACATGGAATTTTACTCTCCTTTAACTGCTTGCATTCTCTTGTAGCTTTAATGTAATGTTGTCTATTAATGCTGTAAGATGTCCGTCAATTTCCTGTTCTCAATCCTTGAACATGTCTTAATTGTACTGGACTGTATATTATCCCTCATTCTGTAAGCCGCCTTGGTTCCTATTTCCGAGGAGAAAGGCAAGGTAAAAATACTCTAAAATAAATAAAATAAATAAATACACACACACACTTGTATAGAAGAATTCAGATATCATCATATTTAGTGTAGATCTGTTAAAATACATTATACTTCAAATTACCATAGTCTAACTCAAGTTCTGTTTATTTAAATGAGTCCACTCAAAGTCATTCTAAGTCTTGATCCAACCTTTTGATGTCTTTCTGCCCTTAGGCAAAGACCTTATTTAAGCATTTTAGCTGGTTTACCAACTTCAGAAGACTGTTCTTTCTTGTTATGGGTGTGTTTTTAATCACATTGTAACACGTCATTAATTGTAATTGTTTGTGTTTGAATTTTATTGCTATCAGCTGCTTTTGAGTATCACCTCTGAAAGATGGGAAGCCACAATTTAATTGATTAAAAGTTAAACCAATTTCTTTTCGTTCCTTCTTTCTATTTCCGGCCTTCATCATGCCCCCCAGTTCATCTCTTCCTTTCAGCAGAAAAAATATTAATATACTTTTCAATGGGATTTGGTTATTCTCCTGTTTTCCTTTTCAAAGCCTTTTTCTCTCTCCACCTCCCACCCCGCCTTACCAGAGCTTTATATATACTGTTTTCTCTCTTTGTCTGGCCTGGCTGGTTCTTCTGGAGAGGAGGAAGAGGCCTTCTCTTCTGGTTTCATTGCATGAACACATAAAGAGACACACACTTCTTTTGCTTGTGTCAACATTTCAGTCCATAGGCAGAGACATGAAGGAAACCTGTTACATTTGCCTCGGGCCGGAGTTGTTATAGGCTGCTGGCCAATGACATCAAGTCTACCCAAGTTTTGGAGATTCAAAAGAGAGGGAGATTTATGCTCTTTTCACAGTTTATGTAGTTGGTCCCTGCCCCCCCCACCCCCGCTTTCCCTCACTGTTGCTTTACTTGCAAGAATTACTTTGCTGATTTAGACCAAAAACCCATCTTATCCAGAATTCTCTATGTAAGAATGGCCTACCAAATGTTTCTCAAAAGCTCAGAAGAAGAGCAGACAGTAGCCTTTGGGCTAGGTAGAAAAATCTAATAAATAAGTAATAAATAACAAATAAATCCTTTGCCCCACCACCCCATTTTTTTTCTAATTGGAAAGACTACTTTCCTCATCATCACAGTTCCTCAAATATCCCCGCCAGCAGGCACAGTGAGTGTGCTGGCTGGGAGGCTGATGGGAGCTGTAGCATTTCTACATCCTCCATTAATTAGTTAATCACTTCCTCTCAAAACCATTAATACACCCATTAGGCTTTCTAACCATTTGTACTGAATTAAATTAGACGGGAGGAAAATGAATGCAAAAAGCAAACTCCTTCAAGGTACTGTACTTCTTTGTTACCCAAGGCAGATACCCTACTGTTAGACAAAATAAGGCAGCTGTTTCCGAATGGTAGTTTCCAGAGGACTAGCTCCTTGGGGGATTTTAGGAAGCCAGCAGTGGATGGAGCTCTTAAATTCTGCCACATTTCTTGAACTGTAGACAGCTCCACTCATAGGCATGGCTTGTACAATTTTTCTAGTCTTTCATTTCTCTTTTTATAAAAACATTTCAACTGGTATAGCTTTCATTATGAACTCCTTATCCTCTGAAGATGCCATCCACAGAGTCTGGTGAAACGTCAGGAAGAAAAACGTCCAGAACATGGCCAAACAGCTCGAAAAACTCACAACAACTATTCATTATGATTGTCATTCTTTAAAATCAGTTTCTTCCTTGGTTGGAAAAAAGGGCAGAATTAGTATGTAAAGGGGAAGGAAGGAAGGAAGGAAGGAAGGAAGGAACGAAGGAACGAAGGAACGAACGAACGAACTCTATATGTTATCCAGGAGAATATATATATATTCCTCACCTCTGAGCAAGAACCTGGAAGCATCTAGTTATAAATACATACTAACTTGAAATTAATCACTTTTCCAGTGATGAAGGTAAAACAGATTTATATTACAATTATTACTAATTGTGGGATTCAATTCCTTCCTCTCTCTTGATAACCATTACGAATGCTGGCTAGAGGATTCTAGAGACAAATTCACAATGTGGCAGGTCTCTGTTTCTTAGAATTTTACACCTCTGACTGGAGTCACTTGCATCAATAGAGGCCTGACAGCTGTTTGACAGCATCCTGTATTTGTCATGGCCAGAGGAATACCAAATCAGGAAATATATTAAAGTTGCAAAATATTGACCAGGTATATGGCTAACTGGCTGCATCAATTTGGGCACAACAGAAGTTACGCAGGTCTATTAATGTAGAAGGCCAGCTGACTCTTTAAGGTGGGGTAGCCACATTCTGGGGATTCAGGGGAGAATCCCCCCTATAACATGACAGGAAGTCACTCCCTATTGTGATAATGTTTATTTTAAAAAGCTGCTGTTCTGAAACACCCTTTTGAGGAAGGCTGAGCAGCCTGAGGGATGCAAGCTGCCCACCCTTGTCCTAAGAGTCTGAACGAAATGTATTCCAAGTGTGAGCTGGAATAGAGTTGTGACTGCCTAAGAAGCTATTAAGAGCGAGAGGCTCTAATGTAGTGGTTCTCAACCTCCCTAATGCCACGGCCATTTAATACAGTTCCTCATGTGGTGGTGACCCCTTGCTCTGCTTGGAAGAGGCCACAAGCCCCCTTTGGCAGGCCACTGCTGCAGGTGCCATAGAGCAGTGGTTCTCAACCTGTGGGCCCCCAGATGTTCCTGGACTGCAACTCCCAGAAACCCCTTCCAGCACAGTGGGTGGTGGAGGCTTCTGGGAGTTGCAGTCCAGGAACATCTGGGGACCCACAGGTTGAGAACCACTACCATAGAGAACCTCACTCTACAGGCACCCTCAGCCAATCACAGTCTCCGGTGCCATTGACTGACATCCCCTCCAACCTATCAAGCTGTAACTCACTCTTTCCTCCCCTTCCTCCCCCTCCTCCTCCAGACCCAAGCCGTTTGTGCCTTTTTCTTCACTGGCTCATGGCGACCCCTGTGAAATGGTCCTTCAACCCCCAAAGGGGTCCCAACCCCCAGATTGGAAACCACTGCTCTAATGCATCCAGTCCTAAGGGTTCCTCTTCTCTTGTTTTTTTACAGCATGCTATGGAATTGTTCAGGTTCCCACAGGACCATGGTTCTGTCGAAAATGTGAATCCCAAGAACGAGCCGCCAGGGTGGTGAGTATACCTTGTGGAACCATTTCAAAAGGAATGTCCTACCCAGATCAGGCTAGAGTTACTACAGCCAACACTGCACATGGTTCCCAAAGAGGGGTTGGGGAGATGCATCTAGGATGCTCAGAAGCACGGCATGGAGCCCCACAGCTTAGTCCTGTCCCCTACATCTTAAATGCCGAGGTAGACTGCTTCTCTACGCAGAGTCCCATGCCAGCCCAGGATGTCTGATTCATTGAATCACGGGTAACATTAAATACAATTAATTTAAGATGTTAATAAGTAAATATCCATTAATTCAACATTACAGGGTTTCATGTCCTATAAATAGTACCCCAATGTCGTTTTAAAAAGCCAGCGATGGGGCTGTTCTTTGGGAGGTAATTTAATTTTGAATAGTCATGCGACTCCCACTCTGAGAGTTGCCGATTTTCAAAAAAATAAATTTATTCTCCTGCTCTTGGGGCTGTGACGGCTCTTTGATCCACAGATGTGAAAATTGCTCTTAAAGGCACAAGTATAGGATGGGGCTCCTCTTTGTTTTGCTTGGCTGAGTCAACTGGCAACATTATCCCACGTTAAAGGACACACACCAGACAAGAAGGTTGTTATCTCTTTGAATCTAGATCAAAACAGCCACAAAAATCCCTAACCTTATTCAGGCCAGCCCAATGCCACCTAGTGGCTGTTTGCAATATTTATACAAGTGGTACCTACCCTGGCTTAAGAGCAGCTCGACTTAAGAGCAATTTGACTTAAGAGCAGAAAACTGTTGGCGTTTTAACTGCCGTCTTACAAATTTTGGATATGGTCTCCTCGACTTACAAATATTTTTTTTTTATTTTTTTTCATTTTTTAACTTACTTTTTCCATTTTTTAGATAGGCACCCCAATTTAAGAGTAGTTCGACTTAAGTGCATGCATTCGGAATGGATTAAATTCATAAGTTGAGGTACCACTGTATTTGCCAATCACCATTCATGTCTGTGGGTTCTTTAAGTTTTGGTGCTCCCTTCCGCTAATGTAAAAGCCTCCCCTTTCCTGAAGGTTTCCTGGTCTCTGATAGGTCCTCCCCTCCTAATGGCAACATTAGCAAAACCATGTTGCTATTATAGGAGAGGAACATCAGGGAGCCATAGGTGTAGGGTTGGGTCTAGGATTATGGTGGGGGGTGGGGAGCGGATATTGCACCTGGCAATCTAAGAATCTTCCCCTTCCTGTTGCCAAGGAGACCCAGAACATGCAAGCAAAAAATGACCAGGCACTTGCTTTTTTGGATATTGTGTGGAAAGTGAAACGGATCGCTGTTGAGGGTGGCAGCTTCCTTGGGGTCCTGGGATATGCCCCATCTTCCCAGTCCCGAGGGGCTAATCCTGCTCAAGAGCAACATAAACAAGAGTTACATTGCCAAAAAGAGGAGTGGGAAAGGATGGACGAAAGAGGAGATGGCTTTGCATGAAGCATGCATGTGCTGATTGATGCGGAAAGAATGCAAGTCTGGAAATAAGTACTGCATTCTGCAATTGGAATAGAAATACAGTACATCCCACCATAGTGGAAAATATTTCAACCAGGTGATCCACATGTCTCTGTTGATGTTACTTGTGAAGGGTGTCTCCAACACCCTTCGTTTCCCTCCTTCTTAAAGTTCATTTACTTTGCACCTGACTTGGACTGGAAGATCTTTCAAACAAGGGCCATTTTCGCACATTATTTATTTACTTGTTTCAGGTTGTGATTTTGAGTCCAACCTGTGCCTCCTTGGAGAGGTTCTGGACAAGGTTACTCTGAGCATGCATGGCTGAGGGGTTACATGCCTTGCATGATCTATTAGCAAGCTAAGTAGTCTCAGAGTACCATCAGGAGAATTCGCTGGTAACTCACTTCTGAGTGTTTTATACCTCAAAAACCACAAGGGATAGAATCATAGAACCATAGAGTTGGAAGAATCATAAAATCATAGAAACATAGAGTTGGAAGTGACCTCAAGGACCATCCTGTCCAACCTCCTGCCATGCAGGAACCCCCATCAAAGTACTCCCAACAGATGGCCATCCAGCCTCTGCTTAAAAACCTCCAAAGTAGCTTAAACTGGAATCTAATTGATGGTATACATTTTGTCTTGTCAGCTGTTTCCACCTTGCCTTTCACAAGGTGGTGTAAATGGTTCTCACCATTTCTGTCTTCACAACAACCCTGTGAGTTGGGTCTGATCGTAAAAAGGTGACTGGCCCACAACCAGTTAAGTCATGGTTCACTGCAGACAAGACCAGCCCAGAGGGCAGGTTGAAAAACGGGCATTGACAACAGAAGCCAGCTGGCATGCCCAGGTTGTAGGGGTTGAAGCTGGAGTGGAATATGGGAGCAGAACCAGAGGCTGTAAGACCTCTGGTTCTGCTGGGGCTGGTGGTGACTATTTTGACAAAGCTACAGGCTTTGGGGAGAGAAGCTGAGAAGCTACAGACAGGTGGGTACTTGCAAAAAGCAGGAAATGAAAAGATGAATATAGGTGGTGGTGGTGGTGGTGGTGGTGGTGGTGGTGGTGGTGGTGGTGGGATGGGGGGAACAGAGTACAGTAGTATCTCTTAAGACAAATGCCATGTAAGACAAAAAAACTAGTAGTCAGAAAAAAAATTTCTGGGAATAGGCATGCTTTCCATGACAAAAAATTCCCTATGGGATGCTTCACAAGACGAAAAACCCATTCTGCATGTACCCAGGGGAAAAAATGCAGTTATTTTTGTCTTTATTCTAGCCTCCAGAACAGATTAATCCATTCCCAATGCATTCCTATGGGAAACCATGTTTCATAAGACGTTTTTTTTTGTAAAACGAAGCGACCCATAGCCTCCGGAACCGATTCATCCATTTTCAGTGCATTCCTATGGGAAACCACGTTTCGTAAGACAAAAATTTCTTAAAGCAAATTGACCAGTAGAACGAATTAAGTTCATTTCAAGAGGTACCACTGTATCCTGATTAAGACAGGTGGCAGAGTAGAAGTGTCCTTGAGTGTCATAATGGGCAAGCTTTAAGAAGGGCAGATCAGGAGGGAACTAAGCCAGATCCTGACCTAGATGTGCTGGGGGGGGGATCATTCAGCTGTTACCTCTGCCAGGGTAATGTCAAGAGTGTGGTTGTGCCTGACCTATATAAAGACACAGTGGGCTGAGGATTTGCCAGCAAGATTAAATAGGAAAAAAAAAGAAAAGAAAAAGAAAAGAAAAAGGACAGGGCACTCTGTCGAAAGAGCATGGTCAGTTCTTCTTCCTTTGGCTGACCCTAAAATAGGTGTCGTCTAGCAATGCATGCATTTGTTATTTTAATGTAAGCAGGTGGACACACTGTGTTGTGGGGCCATGCATCACATGGATGAATTATGTTGACCTGCCAGTGTGTGCCTCCCTCATCCACCCACAGATTATTCTTGTGTGGTTGCTCCTGGTGGATCTGATGCTGCACTTTACTCTTGCGCAGTGAGCAAAAATCCTGCCATGTGTGTAAGAGTGAAAAGAAACAGACTAGTTTGTTTCATGGGGGCCCGGGGGCAGAGGAAAGGGCTTATTCTTTCCCACTAAACGGAAGAGGTGCCACAGCACACACGTTTGTGCGGTGACTCTGGTTTGCTTATATATAACATTTAAATGAAAACTTGCCCTGTAAGGATTTTGACCAGCTTCAGAGAGTGGAGAGGAAGCAAGTGCTCAGCACCTGAGAAATCCCTTATGTAAAAGGGATTTTAAAAATTCTGTTTCTTCAGCTGCGGAGACTTGCGTGCTTTTTCCATTACCCTATTTCCAGAATTTGGAATGGTCACTCTTTTGGACGGCAAATCCTGAGGTTGCTGGGAGTGATTACCTAAAAATAGTAACTGTTCCAAATTCAGCCAATTTCCAGATTCTCCGGCCTGCTGCCCTTCAGGCCACCATAGAGCTATATGCATTGTGGATGGTGGGAATTACAGACCAGCCTACCCAAATAGAGCAGTTTGAGGAGGACTGAGCTAGCTATTGTTTCATACCTTTTCTGTCTATAAAGAAGGAGAAAGTTTGTTTGAACTAAAACTCCCAGAATTCCATGGCTGTTTTAGGTTAGGAGGTAGAATCCTTAACCTCTTATATTCCATCAATGAGATTTTTGGTACACTTACCATGAAAAGAAGTTTTTAATGATACATTCATGCTTTCTTCTGTTACTCATTCAAATCATTTGACTTTATCTATCTATCTATCTATCTATCTATCTATCTATCTATCTATCTATCTATCTATCTATCTATCTATCTATCTATCTATCTATCTATCTATCTATTTATTTATTTTGAATATTCTACTTCACCTTTCTCCTTGGAAAAGGACCCAAGACGGCTTAAAATATTGAGGGCATGGTGTAGGCATTATTTCTTTTTAATGTTCTGTTAGTTTGCCTCTGCTTTGCTTGATCAGTTATCAGATTGCAAAGTGCTTCTCTAGTAAATACATGCATATAACCACCATCACCACTGCCGGGGAGGACGGGAACCCCATTAAAAGCCTTTTCTGTGCATGGCCATGCCACATCTGAGTGACGAGCCTGCGATCAAAGTTCTTTTAGCATCTTCCTGTGTCCTAAAGCTGAGGTCATGGGAAATTGATTCTCGAATGTTTACAGTTAAAGCTGCCTGCGTGTGTTCCTGATTGGATAGAAATGGGGGGGTGTCGATAGTTCACCTCCTTCCTCTTCTTCCTCAGTGCAATTCCGGTGCTTTAAAAAAGGAATTCTGCTGAATCTCTATATAGAACGGGTAGGAGCCCCTGCCTTGAAACCCTTGAGGGTTGATGTTCCACGTCAGCCTTGACAGAGAGGAACTAGGAGGCCTGGTGATGCATGAAATGTACTTTTGTTTGATATTTTAGGAAACCAACCACAACCACAACAAGGACGGGCAGCCTTTTCTAAAGCATGGCAGCCTAGGCACTATTACAAAAGTACAGTGGAACCTTGACTTACATGCTGCTTGACTTGCATCATATTTGACTTGCAGCAAGAAGGGGCCTGTTTGACTTGAGTCGCAGGCTTTGACTTACATCTCGGAGCCCCGGCGCAAGGCACCGGAATTGGGTGGCAGCCACAACCCAGCATCGCAGCTGCCGCCTCCAAACTGCTCCTGCCTTCTTCCCCTCCTCCGGCAGCGGCGGCTTCGGTGAGGCCAGCTCAGAGCACCTGGAGCTGGTCCTCAGCCTCAGCGAAGCCGCCGCTGCTGCCGGAGGAGAAGAAGGGCCGGGAGCTCGGGGCTGGCCTTGCTGGTTAGACAGTCGGCTCAGTCTTGTAAAAAATCTGGCTGCAGAAGTCTGGTCCACAATGGAAGCATTTTAGTTGGGGAGCTGTAAAGTTGTGGGACTCTAATGGTAAGCATAGAGTTGTTCAGAACTTGGAACGTCAGGTTAAAAATCAGTAAAACTTAAATGTTAGACATTGTTGCTATGAACATTAAAAAGTGGAGGCATATAACTTGTGGACTATAATTCCACTGCCTCCTCCTCTCTTTGAAGAGACATTTCATTTACATCCCCAGAAGGAATCTCCTATCCCAGTGAAATTTGTGTTAAATTGCTGTTTTCGGGGGTCTTTTTCATCATCTGGAACGGATTAATTTGCTTTCCCATTACTTTCTATGGGAAATGTTCATTTGACTTAAGTCATGTTTGACTTAAGTCTAGACCACAGGAACGGATTAATGATGTAAGTCAAGGTTCCACTGTATTGTCATTCAGTACGATGACTGTAACATTTCTTTAAATACTTTTAATATCCAGGACAAGACAGAGTTTGGCTACGGGAGAGTGCCCTGTGCTTGGAAAAATATTCATTAAAGCTCATTAATTACTGTTTTTTAGTTCCACCCACCCACAAACTTTTCCTAGGCTCTGGAATAAGTTGCTGTCTTCTCTCCCTAGCTACAAGTTGATAAGGTTAACAGGGCACAAATAAAAAAGCTCTATCTTAGCTCCCCCAAGGTGCGTGCAAGCGTATGCGCGCGCGCACACACACACACACACACAGGGGGGGGAAATAGACCTTGGGGCTAATCAGGAATTAGAACTGGGCCTGAAGTTCAGTTTTGTGCCCTTGGAGCCTTTTTCCACCCCCACCCCCCGGAATTGAGCTATGCAATATAATACAAGCATCAATGATATGGGTGCCTCTGACCATAGGCAGAGAGCGCTACACATCGGGCGTCACCACCGCTGGACCTTCAAACGCCAGACCAGAACAGCATCCAGATGTCCCAGCCGTTCCTTATTTCAGGAATTGTACACGCCGCTCCTTCTCATTCTTCCTAGCCTTCCTCAAAGGCCCTCAGGGGATGCTCCGACTCCATTAGATGAAGGAAATGCTAAAGCCCGGGGTTTGCTTTGTAAAGGAATTGTCTGGCTGTCCCTTTGAGATTTGGTCAGGCTGGCTGGCTGGAGGGCAACTCGAGGGAAAGGGGGAAAGGAGGAGGGGGAATCATGTGAAGGCTTTAACAGTCATGTTCCAGCAAGGGTATTAAAGTCTTCCAAGAGGTGGGTGGGCCGGCGGGCGGGCGGAGCTGTTTAACCCTTCCCAGTTAATGATCAGAGCTTTGCTAATCGGATGGCAGGACTGGGGCTTTGATCCAGAAGGGATGGAGGGACCTTTTCAAGTGCAAATTTCCTGCTGCAGGGCCACCTGCTGCACAGCGCGCACACACATACCCCTCCAACCTCGGTCTCCTCTCCTTCCTTCCCAAGTGCCAAGCCCACCCCTTGCTGGAAGAGTCCGTCTCAGGAGACAGCCCACCAAAGCTCCCCCCCCCAATAAACATCTGTTTCTCCTTCTCCTCTCATGTCAGTAGATTTTTGCCACTGCCTTGGCGCCTTTTGGCCTCCTCCTTGCAATGGTGGGTTAGGGCCTTCTCTATCCAGCACAGGTTGGAGGGGTATGTGGCATATGTGTGACATAACAGTGAGAGTGCTGGATGGAGGCTGAGGGTTGCTCAAAGTTCAAGTTCTCCACGGATCTTGAAATTTACTTGGGTGCCTTGGTCTATCTTAAAGGACTGTTACAAGGATAAAGTAAGAGGAGGAGGAGTACCTTGTAAGCTGCCATGAACTCACGGCAACCAAGGAGTACCATTGCCTGGCTCAAATTGCAGTAGATCTCATTTACTTTGTACTGATCCACTGAAATGAAAAGGGACCTTTTTAAATGTGAGGAGCCAATAGCATATTTCCACTTAGGAGGAAAGAATTACAGTTTCAAGCAGCAATGATCAGAATTGTCGTGGAGGGAGAGGAAGAAAGGGCTTCAATGAGAAACTGCCACAAAGGCCTCATGGCACAGGAGCTAAATTGCAGTAGTGCAGCCAAGACTCTGCTCATAACCTGAGATCACTCTCATTGTGCTCAGGTAGCCAGTTCAAAGTTGACTCAGCTTTCCATCCTTCCAGGGTTGGTAAACTGAGTATCCAGCTCCCGGTATGTGTGTGTGTGTGTGTGTGTGTGTGTGTGTGTGTGTGTGTGTGTGTGTGTGTGTGTGTGTGTGTGTGTGTGTGTGTGTGTGTGTGTGTGTGTGTGTGTGTGTGTGTGCATAGCTTACATAATTACATTTTAAACTGCCCAGAGAATGTTTTTAAGTGGCAGTATATGAGCAGCACACTTGGCTTCGATTGGGTTTGCAGGTTTTCTCCATAAGTATCCTGAGTGGTGCTTCCCCTGCCATAACTTATAATTCATCGTTTCTAGTCCATTCAGTGTAGTGGTGTGGTTAAAGCATTGGATTAAAACTAGGGAGACCAAAGTTCATGCCACTCTATCCAGTCATTTCAGTGTCACCTTCACAGAATGCCTGTGAGGATAACATCCAGCAGAACAAACACACAGAACTGTCCTTTGACATAACAAAGGAGAGATGGGGTATAAATATAATAATTAACTAATCTTTTTTGGTGTGACTTCCTCTGTATGAATTTCTGTATTCATGTGCATTTTTAAACTGAATCCACAGCAAAACGTCCACATTAAAAACTGCCATTTCAATGTATGATTTCTCAACCTATGCATGTCTGGAGGTATTTGGTCTCAGAATACACATGTTTATATACGGCTTTCAGTGCCTTTTCTTTTTCAACTGAAAAGTGTGATGGAACATCTAAAAGTGCCTGAGACATTTAATCTGACCTAACTGATCCCTATCCTCTGGATCAATGTACAGATCAGATGCAGAAGTGCATGCATCCTCTACTCAGGGTATATGTCCTTCTGCGCCTGATCTGTGTATTGATCCAGAAGATAGGGATCAATTAGGTCAGATTAAACGCTGCAGGCGCCTTTAGTTGCAAATGACAGTGTTGTGTAGAATGGAAGGCTTTTTTTGAGGATGAACGTGTAGGGCCATTAAATATTTTTGACTAGAGTCCCTACAATTTCCACTAACTGTGTGCCATGCCGGATTTGTAACCAAAAACGCCACGAACACATCATTTTGCCCATCCCTGAACAACTGGCAATCCTATGTGCCAAATTTCTCTTCCTATTTCTCAGTTCCTCCAGTTGCTAGTACTGTAGTAGTAAATACAGTGGTACCTTGTATAAAGGAATTAATTCGTTCCAAATAAAATTATGTTAAGCAAATTTTCCTTTATACAAATTTCCCATAGGAATGCATTGAAAATGGAGTGATCCCTAATCACGACCATTTTTATGTTGTACGGATGTGACCCATAGACGATTCTGTTAAGCAAATTTCCCCTATCTCCAGAATTTTTTTATGTTGTACAGATTTTATCCTATACAAATGGTTTGTTACATAAGGGTCCACTGTATTGCTCTTTTTTAAGTACAGTGGTACCTTGTATAAAGGAATTAATTTGTCCCCAATGAAATTCTGTTAAGTTAATTTTCGTTGGTACAAATTTCCCATAGGAATGCATTGAAAACAGATTATTCCCTAATCACGACTGTTTTTCTGTTGTACAGATTGGCCCCATAGGCGATTCTGTTAAGCAATTTCCCCCTATCTCCGTACTTTTTTTCCCCTTTAAGCAGATTTTCTATTAAACAAACTGCTTGTTATACAAGGGTTCCCTGTACAAGGAGGCAATTCTGGATACAGGATTCTCAGAGTTACAGTTCAAAAAGTGCCTTTTGGAGTTCTACCAGCTTCCAAGCAAAAGGGATGATGGTTTTGGGGGAAGAATGTGGCACCCCCAAAGTGAATCATAGAATCATAGAATCATAGAGTTGGAAAAGACCTCAAGGGCCATCCAGTCCAACCCCCTGGCTTGCAGGAGCCCCATCACAGTATTTCCGACAGATGGCCATCCAGCCTCTGCTTAAAAACCTCCAAAGAAGGAGACTCCACCACCACCCTTTGTGGCAGTATATTCCACTGCCAAACAGCTCTAACCATCATGAAGTTCTTCCTAATGTTCAAATGGAATCTCTTTTCCTGTAGTTTGAAACCATTTCCCCGAGTCCTAGTCTCTGAAGCCATGGAAAACAAACCTGTTCCCTCTTCAATATGACATCCTTTCAAATATTTAAACATAACTATCATATCCCCCCAAGCCTTCTTTTTGAAAGGCTAAACATTCCCAGCTCCCTAAGCCATTCCTCATAAGACATTTCTTCCAGACCTTCAACCATCCTGGTCACCCTCCTCTGGACCCGCTTGAGGTTGTCAACATCCTTTTTAAATTGAGGCGCAGAGAACTGGACACAGTACTCCAGGTGGGGTCTGACCAGAGCAGAATAGAGTGGTACTGTCACCTCCCTTGATCTAGAAACTATGGTCCTGTTGATAGTCTGACAAAGTTATTCTGGCACACAGGGCAGTAAATCCCACTGGCCCAACCTGCATAATAAAAATGCAGCAATAGCACATAAATCATTAATCGTAAGCTTCCCCTTGATGATAGCCCAAATCTTGCAAATGTGTTTACCTTTCTCTCCCTAATATTAGGGCTCTCAGATAGTAGCAGTTTCTACTGGATATGCTGTTTGACAGTGTTGGGTTTCTGAACCGTGGTGGAAACTCATCAGAGAATCCTTGAAATGGAAAAGAATGGGCGGCTCCAAAATGAAGTTGCCGCTTTTAGAGATCAGCCTCTGAAACTGAAGCGACAAGTGTGTCACGTAACCGGACACCTGGTGGGCCTGCTCCCACCAATGCGCTGCCGAATGGTTCTCTCGGATGGAGAGTGGATTCTTGCTCTATTCTTTTAACTAAGGGCACTTTTACACGACCCCTAAAATCCGAGGCAAAGGGCTCCCAGATCCGGAGCTTAAAAATGTTTTCCCACCAGTTCCGGACTTTAAAAAAAATTAAGTATGACCACGCCCACCTAAGCGCGTCCCAGTGCACTTTTCAAGTACCTGGCCTCCAGGAGGTAAAAAATCTTCCGATGCACATTGTAAAGTTGTGAATGCCGGGCTCCCTTGCCTTCTGTTTGTTTTTTTGTCCCCGCCACCCCTTTAAGAGACAGGAATCACTATGGGGCGGCTCAGGGCTGCTTCGACCAGACGGAGGTGAGTCTGCATTTTTCTCTCTCCCTTTTTTTCTCCCTCCCCTCATGCAGACAGGAACAATGGAGTGCGGAGGGGTGGGAACACAGGAAGAGCGACAAACCCCCAAGATCTCTGGTCCGAATTTAAGTTGCCTCCAGATTTTAGGGGTCGTGTAAAAGCGCCCTAACTAACTAACTAAATAATTCTAGACCAATTTCATTCCATAGCCATTCCATTGATAGCCTCAAGGCTAATCCAAGAGGATCTTGTACCTATATATACAAGATAGTTTCACATTTTAGGAGAAAAGCCGTCTGAAGGCAGGGATAAGTGATTGAAGGATGTGGCTTTTAAAACATCTGTTCTGTTTGGGTTTTTTTCTCCCAAGCTTTATAGCTGCCTGGTTGTATGTATTTTCCCACTGCACCTGTATTTATCGGTCTAGAGCTGTGCCTGACAATCTGACACAGATTGTACATACGTTGTGGATGGAAGAGGTTAAGTGCCTCCATTTTAAATCTTGCCATAACCCTGCACTTACTGAGTATCTGTGAGCCAGCTACTTTTTCTGTCATTCACAATCCACCCATCAGCAATATGGGCTGCAAGGTAATAGTGCCATATCTTGCAGCCCAGGTTCAAGTTTTGAAGCTAGCTAACTGGTGATTGAGCACTTTGAAACCTTGAAAGCCCTGAGAAGATAGGGGTGTAGCTTAGGAGGGCAAGGGGGGTGGGGTGCCCTGGGCACAGCAATTAGGGGGTGCCAAATTGCCTACTGACCCCTGCCACTGCCCCCCCACCATCCAGATTATATTTTGCAATTGGGGGGCACAAAAACTGACTGTTGCCCCGGGCTCTCGAAGCCCTAGCTATGCTTCTGTAAGAAGATACTCAGTTTTTGTTGTTGTTTAGAAGCTCTAATCCTGGATTTTTTTTTTATTCTATTTTCAGAGGTGTGAGCTGTGTCCTCATAAAGATGGAGCACTGAAGCGGACTGATAATGGAGGTACTATATGATTCATTTTGTGTGGGGAGGTGCTGGTCATTTATATAGCAGGTCAATAAGGAATTCTATTAACATCAGATTTTAGGACACTGCCCTGGCCTGATGGATGTCAATTGCTGACTATTTCTAATGTTTTGTTAGAGGTTGGAAGAGTTACTTTCCTGTGCTATAAAAAGAGGAGTTGTAGTCCAGAAAGTACATTTTCCAAATTCTGCATTTTCTGGGTGTTGAACAAAGGCTGGAAAACAAGCAAGATAAGCAGCACATGAGGAGGTAAAATTGTTGACTTCAACATACCAGGTGAAAATAAATAAATGCCTGCTCAAGAAAAGTAGATGTCAGAAAGAGTGTTTTGAACCTGTTTCACCCAGAATGGCAAATTTTAGGGTTTCTTTTGCTTAGAGCATTCCACCCCCTGAAACCCCACTTTCAGGATGAAACAGTAAAGTCTTTTAAACTTAGTCCTTATACTTAGGTTTTGGCTATAGGTTATGCTACTGGGTTATACCACTTCAAACTTCAAGCAAAGATCTGGAAATTATGTGCATTCTCAACTACAGAACACTCCAGATGATAGGAAAATGACTGAAGCTAACTTTGTCAACAATATCCTTTTTTTCTAGTGTAGAGATGCAGTTATTTATTTGATATTTGGAGGAGTACTTAAGGGAGAACTAAGCCTCAGTTTCCCTGGTGTGTATGCACATAGCTACCTTAAATCCTCCGCATTCTTTAATTTGTTTAAACAGCGCTTCTAAGCAGGTCTTGGTTTGGTTAATAATCTGATGGGAGATTACCCAGGAATTATGTACTGTTCATTACCTTGAGAACCGCAGGAGAAAAACAAAACATAAATATAGCAATAAACACATTGTGAGGGGCCTTACGTTCAGTGCAGTGTAGTCACAAATGGATTGAAGATCCTTGTGTTCAAATCCCCACTTCACCATGAAACTTGCTAGGAGGCATTGGGTAAAGCACTGCCTCTCGGACTTAGAAATTTCCATTTAAAAATGGAAATCCTCCTTAGGTGGCTGTTGGGCCAGTTGTTGCCCATTGAACTTGGGCTCCTGATCAGTCCTGGGCAAGTCACATAATATGTGCACGTTGCTTGACATGGATAGACCCACATTTAGGAAAAACAGGTGTAATTTAGATACACCTGGATTTCCCTACCATGCAGGAAGAAACTGATCTGGCGAACGTAAAACACATCTTTCTGACCTTCCATTTTGTTCTTCACTTAGGCTGGGCCCATGTGGTCTGCGCTCTGTATATCCCTGAGGTGCAGTTTGCTAACGTTCTCACCATGGAACCGATTGTCCTCCAATACGTTCCCCATGACCGGTTCAACAAGGTAAAAGCACCTCTTCCCCTTTGGTCTCTTATAAAACAAAGCAAAGTGGTCTGCTTATATACCACCCATACCACTTCAAGTAGTCTCTGGGTGGTTTACAGTTTGTAATTATGGCATACAGGCTACACACTGCACCCCCCTCCCAGCAAGCTGGGTACTCATTTTACCGACCTTGGAAGGTTGGAAGGCTGAGTGAACCTTGAGCCTGCTACCTGGGATTGAACCTCAGGTTGTGAGCACAGTTTTACCTGCAGTACAGGCATTTAACCACTGTGCCATGAGGCTCTTGATATATACTCTTATACTGTATCTTATACTCTAAGTGTCCTCTTCTCTATGCCACTGGCTTCTCTTGAGTTCACATTCTTCTGTGCTTTTGTTTGTGGTTATTATGTGCGGTCAAATTGCCCTGACTTATGATAACCCCATGAACAAGCCATCTGCAAAATGACTTCTCTTCAACAGCCTAGCTTGGCTCTTAAAAACTCAAGCCTGTGCCTTCCTTTATGGAGTCAAGCCATCTCATATTTGGTATGCCTCCTTTCCTGCTGCCTTCAAACTTTCCCAGCATTATTGTCTTTTTGAGAGAATCCTGTTTTCTCATGATATGCCCATAGCCTCTGTCTTGACATTTTTTTGTCTCCAGAGATAGTTTGGGCTTGATTGTATCTAGGACCCATTTGTACTATTCTTTTCTTTTCTCTTTTTATTTTTGTTGTGTTTGTTGCCTGTTTTGTTTATTATTTTAATGCCTCTTTCTGTGTATTTCTTTGCCTGGTTGCCTTGCATTATTGGTTTTTTTAAATCTTTATTATTATTTGTTGTTCTGTCTTATGGTGCTTGATGTAAACTGCCCAGAGTTCCCTTTGGGGAAATCGGTAGTGGTATACAAATGCAAGCATAAATAAATATAAATAATTTTTTAGCAGACAAGGTTATCTGCAAAGCTTTCCTCCGGCACCACATTACAAATGAATCAGTTTTTTCCCTTGTCAGCTTTTGTAACTGTGCTGTTATAGGATAAGATTTATATATGCATGGACAAGTTGGTTCCCCTCCTTGCTTTCAGCTGTCAGATAAAGGCTTTTGGACTTGTGCAAAGGCATTGCAACCACATAAAACACTTTCAGTGCATGTTGAGCATTTTTATTTGTTTATTGCAGACTTGTTATATCTGTGAAGAGCAGGGCAGGGAGAGCAAAGCAGCCTCCGGAGCCTGCATGACTTGCAACCGCCATGGCTGTCGGCAAGCCTTCCATGTCACCTGGTGAGTCTGCATTTATGTTGGTTTAACCATCACTTCCGGCATTCATTCCCTAAGTCTCTGCCTCGAAACATACCAGCCTGTCGCTTCACCGTCAATATATGAAGTTTCCTAAGCACAAGAGAAAGACAAATAGTATGAAAGAACAACTGTGAGCAGCTTAACACATTCTTGAGTGGCTTTCCTCTTGGTGGAACATGGAAGCGCCATGATTGCCTGGCTGTTTTACTTCCTCGATCTCCTTTGGTCAACTTCTCCAGAGCATTTTTAGACAGCAAATTACTTGGCCCAATTAGCAAGTCATAGAAATGTGGTTTTGGAGGTGCCAGTTATGCAAAGGCTGATCATAGGGCACCCCCACCCCTCAGCCTTAGTTGAAGCCCTGTTTCAGGTCCCTAAGAGTGTGAGTGAAAAAAGTCACAGCTCTTGGTGCAGAAGCCACATTACGAGCTTGTTGCTTTGATCCCAGCCTCCCTCCCTCTCTTCCCTCCAAAAGCTGAATGGCCCCTTTGCCTCCATACCGGCCACTTTCCTGTTCAGAACCAAACAGCTCATTAAGTTGGAGATGTGGAAATCTAGTTCTGTTTCTTTTATGCTTTGCCTTTTTATTTTGAAAAGGCGTTGTTCCACGTTGGGGTTGACGCAGTGGGGTTTCCTCTCAGTATTTCCAACCTACCCCATTTTTCTGATGAAAAATACAACTTTCCATTGTTATCTCAAATCTGCTGATTACAGAAAACATAATAGGTTCAAGGCCATAATCCCAGTTTATTTCCTCTTAATTTTAAAAACACAACATCTTTTTCTTTTCTGGAGCTGCACTGAACATTTGAGAGAAGGGGCAACTTTAAATTGAGAGGGAAACCCTGTTGAGGGAAAGCAACCTGTAAAGTCATGCTTAAGAAAGATTCAGAATGCAAAAGAAGGATTATGCACAAGCTGCCACTACATCACCACTAACATTAGTTTTTTTCCAGAGATGTTTCACAGGAACCCCGATAGGCTCTGCAACATCTAGTTCTTTGTTATTGGAGAAGGTGGAGCAGTGAGGTTCTGACTGAAAGGAGGACCCAAGTGGGTTTTCCCCCGCCAAAGAAGCATATTCTAGTATTTTTGACTTAACCCTCCGGAGAGGAGCAGGATGGGTCCTAGGAACAGTTCTTGGGCATCAAAAGGACCCACCTGGTCAGGAGCAAGCAAGGTCTAGCACAGAAAAGCTCAAGCAGAGAGCCACCCTTCACTTAGCCATTGATGAATTTGGTGGCAGAATACCCTTTACTCTTTTTTCAGGGCAACAAGGTGGCCCTTAGCTTATTTTACTTCCTTCTGTCATATTCTGAGACCAGACCACAAGAGTCTAGATGTTTTTTTTTTTTTTGAAAGGGGGTTTAATCATGCTTTCAGAGAAGTCAATCCTGAGATTGTATCTCACACACCAAAGACTTTCCAATCTTCACTGATTAATGAGAGGAAAGGTAAGCTAGGGACGAATGAGTGTAACTTTGTCTACAGTACTTCCCGTTAGCCACAGGTTGTGCCGCTCAGAGTTCACAGAATCTTCCCCGGTCCCTCTTGCATTTCAGTGCTCAGATGGCCGGGCTCTTATGTGAAGAAGAAGTCTTAGAAGTCGACAATGTGAAATACTGTGGCTACTGCAAGTACCACTTCAACAAAATGGTGAGTGGCTGTTGTCACAAGCACAGACCAGTTGTTTATGTTTTAACAAATCTGTCTATGAATCTAGATACATTGGGAATGTTGTGCCAAATTGAATATGGCAGTGGGATGACACCTCAGTACTGAGACATGTAAGTTGCATGTAAAAGAGCCCAAGTTTGAAACCTAACATCAGGGGAAATAATAGGCAGATAGGGCACCTCCAAAGGCTGGATGGATCACTAGTGGTTTAGGTATCAGGCTGCAGAGTGAGAGGTTGGGTGTTTGATTCCCCACTGGGCTTCCAGGGAGAAAAGCCTGCCTTGGTGGCTTTGGGGAGGCCTTACAGTCCCAGGGTTCCCTCAGCAGAAGGGAATGGTAAACCAGTTCTGAATATACTGTACATAGAAAACCCTGAAAATGGTCACCATAAGCCAGAATGGACTTGATGTCATATATTTATTATTATCATGGCAGGCAGAATGTTTTTCCCCTCCAGCCTCACTTGTTGTAGGATTAAAGCCAGGCCTGGGGGTTGGGGGTTGGGAGGGGAGAGTCTAAAATGGTGGTGGGGAGGCAGGGCTCAATCAAAATGTACATATGCTTGAAAGCGGACTGGCTGCTGTCAAGCAGCTCAGTGGTACAAAAGGTCTAGACCAGGGGTGTCCAAACTTTTTGCAAGGAGGGCAGGATTTGGTGAGGTGAAAATGTGTGTGTGTGGGGGGGGGCTGACCATTCAGCCGCATTTGGCCTCCGGGCAGGACTTTGGGCAAGTCTCTATAACATGCAACCAGGCGGGGAGGATGCTGCAGCAACGTGCCAGGGGCGGGTAGGCTGGGAAAGTGGCTGGGGGTGGTTGACAGAGGCAGGGAGGGCAGGCAAAACATAAAACTGCAAGCTGATGCCTCCATCCAGTATGGGGAGGGGCCAGCTGGCGGGGATGCATGACAGGCTGAGAAGGTGGGGAGAAGAGGCCGTGGGCCACTCGAAATTTGTAAACGGGCCACATTTGGCCCCCGGGCCTGACTTTGGACATGCCTGGTCTAGACTGAGGGCTTCTCTAGCTCACAGGTAAAAGGCATTGTGCATGTATTCTGTTCTGTCTTTCTTCCTTTCTGGATATTCCCTAGTTTAAATAGAAACAAAGAAACAAAGGCAAAAAAAGCATGGGAGGGCTGCAGATGGAAGGCAGTGGCTTCTGGATTCTCATTGCAAAATCATCACTTCTTAGAGCCTTCCAAAGCTGTGGTTCCCATAAAAAATGTTGATGGGTGTTGGTGTTGGGAATATTGGATTGGGCTGTTCAAGGAGGCCCCCCAGGAAGGGTAACTGCTGAGCTTATTCTCAAGGAGGTCAGGAGAGAGCAAGTTCCAGAATGGAAGGCTAGAAGCAATCTGGGGAGTCATGAGCGGTTATCATTGCTGTCACCTACAATGATTAATGATGCCAGCCCACTCCCCAAAGCCAAACCCAAAAGCTCCACACCCTACCTTGAACTACTGAAGACCAGGTGCAGCACTTTGTTGACCACCTGAAATAGAGTTCAGCCAATGTCCGTCCCGGGGCATTGTTTCTGATAGCTTACAGGAAGCGGCAGCGCAATTAACCATCATTTTTTGGCATTCTGGGCATTAACAAACGTTTATACAGCACCAAGCAAATTTGCTTTTTCAGTCTCTTATCTCACTTGTCTTTATGATGGCCCAGTAAGGTAGATAAGGAGAAGCACGCCCAGGGCATAGCTGGAGCTTGGGTTCAACTTCAGGACAATGGACAGAGATACTCAGGAAGCAAAAACAAAAGGCAAAATGGCCCTAAATTTTCCAGAGCACAGCTTAGAAAAATTACTTCTGGGGGGAATACATGATAATACAATAAGTAACTATGCTGGTTGAGTGTTTCCCGGAGTGCTAGATTTTCAAATTAAGGTGTAGAATACCCTCTTCATAAAGAACTGAGGTAAGGAACTGCATGTCTGCAAATTAACCGGAAGTTGAGTAATAGCAACTGGACTTATTTTCTTGTGGGATCGAAATGTTTCGCTACTCATCCAAGTACTTCTTCAGTCTGAAGCTCATTTCCTCAGACTGAAGAAGCTGCTTGGATGAGTAGCGAAACGTTTAGATTCCACACAAAAAGAAGTCCAGTTGCCATGACTCAACGCCCGGATAATCTCATCTGGATGACTGAGAATCTCCACAGATGTAAGCAAATTAGCATACAAGTTTTTGCTGTTAAGCCCAGTTCAGGATAGTGTGTTGCCTGGGCAGAAAATCTGTCCCAAGAATGAACCAGGGGACTGCTTGCACTTTGCTTAAATAAACCAGGGATTGGTTTAAAGAGCACTGCTGTACTCGTGCACATCTTCTGTTAATCACAAGGAGTGTTGTGTGGTATTATGGCAGCTGGGTCATTTTTCTGCGGTCAGTTCTGCCTGCCTTTCACTCTGTTACCCATAAATTTAGCATTTGAGATGGCGATTGCTCTTACGGTTCAACAGAAACACCTCTGTTTCCTAATGTTAGGCCAAAGAACTGAGGTCCAAATTAGACACTGTGCCATTAGACTATTGTTCTATTAACATATCCAGTAGGCCCAGGCAGTTTTTGCTCTTCATTACAAGCAGTGGCTTTTTTAAAAAATAAATAAATCCCACCCTGTTTCCTTTACAGTGTAAATGGCACTCCCACCCAAAGCATTACTAGCTGTGCCAGAGACTAAAGACAGGTAGCAGCTTCCTTGTATTATGAAGGTTGAAACATCCATTCCAAGAATTTTCAATGAGGTACCATGTTAGTATATTGAAGCATATATCAAAACCACAATTTAAAAGTCTTACGGTGATTCAGATTTAAAGATTTATTTCAGTGTGAGTCTTCCATGGATTACGATCCATTTTTATGGCCGCATGGAGTCCAATATTCTGGCTACATAGACTGGAGTATTTAATTGTGGATCTGGGGGCCAATGAAAAGAGAAGCAGAGATGACAATGGCATTGCAAATGCTGAGAATGAACTTTTGAAAGCTGAACATCTAATGCAGTAGAGGGGCACAACGAGCATTTAGGCCCCTCCCTTTGGGTGAAGTCTGCTTGGATCTCTTACTTCTCTTGGGCACTGGGGATGAGTCCTAGTGTTGAATAATGAGCTCCAGTGGCCATAGACCATGTCTAAACTCCTGAAACATTGGTCCTCTCAACAACAGGATTTGTTTAGGGCTCTTTCTTCCAAACCTTGAAACAGAGCTTCTGGAAGGGAACAATTCTCACTGCGCTAAATTTTCTTCTCTGCTTCTCTCTGATCCTTCCACCATCCTCACCTGTCACCCTCCCCAACCCTCCACTTGCCTTCAAAAGACATCACGCCATTCAGGAGGTGGATCCTTCAACCCAGGAAGGAGGAGCCGGTCAGCATCCCCTGCTCAGGAGAAGCATGTGTTGCACCATGAGAAACCAAAGAAGGTAGAATGGATGATGTGAAAAAAATAATTTTAAAATGTGGTATGACTTGGGGTGGGCGTGGAGAGTCGTGGGTATTTACTGAGCTTGGGACAGTTATTTTTTTGTTTTGTTTTTGGTGGGTGGGCAGGGGGCTATAACTCCAGAATGGCCAATCTGGCTGGGGATTCTGAAAATTTTAGGCCAGAAAGGTTCTGGTATCTCTATCATATATTTCATTTTTCAGACTATCTCATACCAAAGCAGATCAAATCAAGTAGAAAAGCATAATTTGTGCCTGTATAATCTGCAACTCCTTGTTCTTATGCACTGCAATAAGACCACAGAATTCAGCATTTGTAGAACATCATTTTCTGATGGAATTACATATTATATATAATATAATATATATATTATAATATTAAATTATAATGTACTATGGATTATAATATATTAAATTATATTATACACACACATACACACACACTTTGTAAAGATTATATTAGTAGCAACAGTGTTGATTGTACATTAATTCATCTATAAACTGGAAAACAGTTATTGGAAAGAGAAGAACCCCTTCTGTATCTTCAATAGCAGTAGCCCATCTTGCTACTTCCCACCATCACAAGGTTCTACAACAACTATCAAGGTAAAATTTTCAAATATCCTTAGCCCTATTTGGAAGAAGGGGTGGAATGGACAAAACATTTCCATTTCAGTATTGCAACGTCTTCCCCATGCAACATGTGGGGAAGTCTTGTTCATTTCTGATTGTTGTGTGATCAGATGTTGATGTATATGTGATGAAATTGTTCATCCCCACCCCACCCTCAAGCTGTGGCTGAAATCCTACTGCATTAGATATAGCATAGTTACACCTCAAGGAAGTTCATGGAGATTTACATCTAGGCAGTCTGCATGTCTGATTTTGCAAGAAATATATCTTTATTATTGACTATATAATGACTGTGCCACTGACCATGCACCAGTGTCTGTGGAACTGCTTTCTAGGTAAGACTTCTGCCTTAGTGCAGATTTCAAAATGGCTTGCAGAACTTAAGTTATGCAACCAAGCGTAACCATACGTTATGTAGGAAAAGCTATGCAACAGGTTCTTAGTCAGGATCTCAGAGCCCCAGAGTGACTGATGGGAAGATGCAAGTTTGTTAGTGTCATGGGGTTTTTTTTTGTCATCTACACCAAAAATAGAAGGCTGCTGAAAATGGCATAATGAAATATTAATGCAGTCACATCACACCTGAAAGTATTTTACTGGAAATGCAATATAAGTGTTTTTGAACCATTTCAAATAAATGAAGCAAGGTGGGAATTTAAGACTTCAAGATGAATAAATACCTGTTAGAGAAAACTGCTAGGATGGAAGCATCCTTTACCAGAATTCTCCTCTTCCCATTCCTTTTTCAAACACAGATCCAAAAAACATAAATATTCAATTACAAGAAGACTTGACCAGCAAAGTACAAAACCTACACTGAGGAGTAGTTTCCACTGAGTTCAGCGCACTCTTTCTGAGTGAGCCTTCTCTGGATTGGACTACAGTTGTTGAGTGCGGAAAGACAACACAGTAATCCAAAGTTATTTTGAAGTCTGGAATGGGTATTAGTTTTGTTATCTATATGTGGTTTCTACCTAAATGGGTGTTAGTTTCATTCTCTTTATATAGTTTCTACCCTAAATATTTAGGGTTTCTTCTTCTCATTAATCTTTTGCTGAATTGGACCTAATCCTGGAGCCTCTTTAATAATAAGACTGAATTTTGTTACTCTTGGTATATAGCAACATTAAGAAAAAAAGCAACAGTAATATTTATTTATTTATTTATTTATTTATTTATTTATTTATTTATTTATTTATTTATTTATATTTCTATACCACACCCTCCTTAGTGAAAACTACACAACCTGGGGCTCTAGGTTATCATCTACATATTACATCTTATGATGCAGCAAGAAAATTGTGATCCAATTATGTTCGTAGCTAGAACATGACTTGGAACTTCTTTTAGTGACAAACTTGAAACAAGGGAAATATTAATATTAGAGAAGAGCATGTGCAGAGTGCCCTAATAATAGCATTGTCCATCCACCCACCCCACAACAGGGACTGGAGTGGAGAGTTTCCAATAAAAGTGATACAGTTTTTTGCCTGATTTGATTTTGCCTCCATCTCATGAAAAATCACTCCTTCACTGGAGGAGTAGCAAAAGAAACCAGCTTCACTACCAGTTGGGAATGGAAGTCTCTCCGTCCTGCCAAGATGATCAGTCCATTGTAAGGAGTCAGTTTTATGCACTCTAAACCCAAGAGGTCCAGGTACTTACTGGTTTTGCAAAGCTCAGGAGGGTTGGTTTGTTTTTCAGCCCTGTTTAGTTGTTACTCTAGAAGGCAGCTGGCAGACAGTCTGAGCAATTTCCTAGTATACATAGCAGGACTTTAATATAGCCTAGAATAGCTTGGCTTTAGCACACTCCAAGAGGCAGCTGGTGCCAAGGAAAGCGGTGGAAACAGGAAAGGAGAAAGAGGAACGGGAGGGGAGGCGAGATCAGCACAAGGTAAATGTCGGTAATGGAACAAAGTATTTCTAAGTGTCATGGGCCAACAAGGTAAAGAGAAGCAGGAGGAAACTGGAATGGTTGGCTAGAGTTTTGGAGAGCAGCTGGCTCACACCACTCTGGTTTTGGAAGAAAGATTTTTATATTTGCAGAGGCTTAGCTGCAGAAGAGTGGGGAAGCAGATGCCAGACTCTGTTTCTTCCGATCTTATGGGTGTGCAACAGGAGTGCCCATCGGATCCCTTTGCATTTCACGGCCATGGAGACAGCTTGGAGGTTAGGGTTGCCAGCCAGACACGAGAAGCTTGGCATTAGATTTTTTTCCCAGCAAGGTGGGAGAGAATAAGCATTTCTGGCCGCCATCTGTTTTTTGTTATTTGTTTGTTATCTATTCCTCCCCCCTCACTCCAGTATGATGCACAACAGGTGGAGGAAAGAGAGATGTTGGTGGACTGTAGTAACAAGGGAAAGGCTTCTGCCATATCTGCCATATGGAAAGGTTTGTGTGTCCTGTCCAAGTTACGAAGTGACAGCTAGGAAAGTTCCTGCCTCTAGGAAGTCTGCAACTGTGAACGTCTCCCTTTTCCATTTCCATGTCATCAGCTTTTAAGACCATTTTTTGTAAAGGTATAGAATTAGTGTATTTTTTGCTGAAAGAGTGCTCATATTCTCCCATTTGAGGAAAGAGTATTTACGGAGTGGCTTGTGACATTAGCTGTACTACTGTAATGCACTCTATGTGGGGCTACTGTTGGAAAGCCTCAGGAAACTTCAACGGGTCCAAAATGCAGCAGCCAGATCGCTGACTGGGGTTGGTTACAGAGATCTATTTACACCCATACTAAAGCAGCTCCATTGGCTGCCAATCAGCTCTCAGGCACAGTTCAAGGTGCTGACCTTAACATACAAAGCACAAAATGGCCTGGGTCCAAGCTATCTCAAAGATTGAATCTCGCAGTTTGAACCAGCTTGGGTGCTAAGGTCATCAGGAGAGGCCTTTCTCTCATTCCCACCACCTTTACAGGTGTGTCTCATGCAAACACATGGAAGGGCCTTCTCCCAGACTTTGGAACTCCCTCCCACTGGAGGCCAGGACTGGCCCATCTCTGCTCTTTTTCCGGAAGCAGGCAAAGACCTTTGTTTTCAGGAAAGTTTTCCCTGAATGAGGGACTGCTTACTATGTGATTTTATTTGGATTACCATGCGTGATGATTACATTGACTGATTTCATAAGAACACTAGTGTTTTCCATGTTACTCTTCACCCCTCATAATGGATTTTTGTTTCTTTTTGCATGCTCTTTGTAGCTTTAATGTTACCTTTTAATGTTCGAAGATGCCTCTTCTAATTCTCTGTTCTTAACTTGAATGTGTCTTAAATGTTCTGGGCTGTATATTGCCCCTCATTGTTGTAAGCCACCTTGGGTCCTTTTCCAAGGAGAAAGGTGGGGTAAAAATATTCAAAATAAATAAATAAATAAATACTTATTCACAGTGTGCACACATTTCTTTGTGCCCTTTTCAAGTGTGTGCATTTTTAAAAATCAGGTATGTCCCTAGTTGTTCCTCAACATGTAGATCCCAGAGGCCAAATTGTGTTTGGTCTGTGGATAGTCTAAAAAGTATAAGTTAGGAATGGTGTACTCCCAAAACCAAACAAATAGGCTTTTCCATACCCTGATCCCTCTATGTTCTGGGTCATTATGGTTATTCTTGTTGTAGATTAGAGTTGATCTTCTTGATATTGGTGTCCACACGTGGGACAGTTATTTGTTGCTGAATGTAGCACAGTGCACTGGATCTACCTGGGGCTGCCTTTCCACACATCTGGAATTGCTCCCTGAGGTCTCATTCTCAACAAAGTTTGGTGTTTTGTTTTGCCTTTTCTGTCCTTCACCTACTTTACTCTCTCTTCCTTTCTCCCCTTGGCGATTGCCAATTATTCTCAAATGTTTAGATTATCACCCAATGCTGTTTTATTCAATTTAGTTTTCAGTTTTCTGCTGTGGTACTCAAATGTATTTTTTAAAAAGCAGAACAGAGGAAAAGCTGGAATCTTCCCTGTCCTCTCCCTGCTTACTTCTGTCTCTCCTCCCTTTCCTCCTTGCTTTTAGCTACTCACCACCCTAAAGCCTTCATGCTTTTGCTGTTTTATCTTTTTATTCTTCATATTTGTGCAAAAGTAGCTAGCTAGCTAGCTAGCTAGATAGATAGATAGATAGATAGATAGATAGGAAGCAAGTTGAACACAGGAACAGCTGACATCCCAATGAAACTAGACAGGAATGCAGTAGGAAGGTGGAGACCGACCAGCAGAAAAACATTCATAAGGAAAGGACCCACACCCACAATGAGCACAGATCAGCATGCATCAACACATGGCTGGGTCTGCACAATCAGATTCTGCACTGGAGCAAATCAGAACAAAATTACACCACCGCCGCCCCAGGTGTGATATATATTTCGCATACACACACCCCAAAGCAAGGTGCTTTGTTCTGCTTTGAACTAGTGGCTAGTTATTTTTAGTTTCAGCCTTGCACTGTGTAGATGCCAGAGTCCAATATTTATATGATGGGTACAAGGAATTTTGGAAGAAGCCCTCGGTGTGGATGGCCCCACAATGAAAAAGCCTCCTTGTGCATACCTACTGGAAAACCTATTGCTGCAGCAAGCCAGTTAGCCTGGGGCACTGCTGCCCATGCATATATCTGCATCCCTCAGTGCCTTATACAGTGGACCCTTGTATAACAAACAGCTTGTATAATATAAAATTTGTACAACATAAAAAATTCCGGAGATAGGGGAAATTTGCTTAACATAATTGCCTATGGGGAGAATCCGTACAACATAAAAATGGGATTACTCCATTTTCAATCCATTCCTATGGGAATTTGTATAAAGGAAAATTTGCTTAACATAATTTCATTTGGAACAAATTAATTCCTTTATACAAGGTACCACTGTAGTTTGGAAAGAAAAATAGTACCTCTAGAAGTATAAAGCAAGACATCTGATCTGTTGTCCCCTAGTTATATTTTGGGGAAGCTGGTTGAATGGCTGTAGTGGCTTAGATATCTGGCCATGGAGCCAGAAGATGGTAATTCAATTCCTCACTTTGCCTCCCGCAGATCAGCCAGCCTGTGTGGCCTTGGGCATGCTGCACAGTTCCTGGGGGTCCCCTAGAAGAAGAGGGTAGTAAACCACTTCTAAGTATTTTCAGTCTGAAAAACACTTAAAATGGGTGGCCATGTCAAAATTAGCACAATGGTGCATGATTGTTATTATTTATATTTTGAGGGACTTTTAAAAGGAAATTGCAACTGAAGACCCCAAACAAAGAACAAAAGCCTGGATAGAGGAAAGTGTTTCTCATGTCTTTCCTCACTTGATGGTCATCCCCCTCTCGTGGCCATACCTGAGGAAATGAAACAGTGCACTTGTGTCTTTAGCCCACTGTAAGTAAAAGCAATGGAAAGGGGCAGAAATGTTCTGTGCAAGCACTGAAGCAGGGGAGGGAGCTGAAAAGCTCTTACCTTCATGCCAGTATTTTGTTTTAATCCTCTATTAAGGCATTGTACAGCCAAAACGTCCAACCCCACTTTCTATAGTAGAGTTATTAGAAATGTTTATTTATTTATTAATTTAAAACATTTCCCCTGCCTTTCTCCTAAAAAAGGACTCAGGGTGCCTTACATCAAGGGTCACCAACTCCCGGTCCCTGGTCTGAGGCCTGTTAGGAACAGGGCCACAGAGCAATGAGGATGAAAAGGCAAGGTTCCCTGTGAGGCGCAACATATCCCCCCCCTCCCGGGCTTTCTCTCCCTCCCCCACATACACCCATTGCAGCCATTTTTGTTTTGGTTATGACAGAATTGGAACAGGGTGGGAGTTACACCTTCACACACACAAGAAAAACAACACAAATAACAAGAACCTGGTCCCTGGAGTCCAAAGTTTTGGGGACCTTACATAATTAAAAACAAAATATTAAAAGCTAAAACCAGGAAATTATTCAAATATAAAGAAGAAATTAATGACATTATATCAAAAAGGCTATGTCAAATCTTGACTAAAAACAGATTTTGAAGTAACAAAATATTAACCCACCCACAGCCACACACACACACACACACACACACACACACACACACACACACACACACACACACACACACACACACACACACACACACACACACACACACACACACACACACACACACTGTTTCTTATCTATTCCTTTCTTTGGCTAGAACTTTATCCAAAAGAAGCTTGCTGGCCAAGGAGACAGTTTTCCACTCATATGAGCACCAACTCAAGTAAGGCTTGGTTTATGGCATGAAAATTTGAAAACATGCATATTTCACATGAAGGTGTTAATTTTGTTTCCAGAACTGGGTATTCTAATACTATATAGGGAACCTTTGGCTGACTGGTTGAAATATATTGAGAGGCTTGATTAACAGGATGCAGTTGGCCATGTTTCAGAATAACAGAGCTCAGTGGTTCCCATTAATCCTGGGTAACCTGGGTGTTCTTGGACTGAAGTTCCCAGAAGCCTTTACCAACAGATGTGTTGGCTGTGATTTCAGGGAATTCTGAAATCACAAGAGCATCTGAGTTACCCTGACAGCTACCGTGTCATAACTGAACTCTATTGTTTTTTTTCCAACTGAACAGCTTTTTAAAAAAAAATCTTTGCAATGAATGCATTTTACACCTTTCATTTTTTCCATTGGCTGGATGGATCAAGATAATTTTCAAGCATCAAACACAGAATGATATTCTGAATGTGCTTACTGTTTCATTCCGATGCCTTTGTGCTCAAGGTCCGTGTTGCAGCAAGGAAACAAATAGAAAAGGGAGAATCAGAAAAAACTCACTTGCTTTAGTGAACAAATCATTTTAATTTATTTCAGCAACACTTTTGCACCACCTGGGAGTACCTAAGCGATTTGCTGGGCCAGCCCTGTCAGAAGGAAAATGCAGAAAGTTTCACTTGAGCTCTTCGATCTAGGAAAACTTTAAAAAAAGTTATGCCTGTAACCTGAAAAAAAAAAAGCCAACAGAAGTTGGCCTTTTCCCTTTTCCTTTGTCTGCAGATTGTCAGATTAAACCCAAATGTTTGGTTTTTCAAAAGAAAAAAGAAAAAAATTGCAGTATTGTGGTTTCCTCTTTATCAACTCAGCACAACCTAGGAGGATGTTTTTATATCTCTCCCTGGTTCTTGCAGAATTGGTAAACCTCAATTGAACTAGAATTGAACTTACACAGCAGGGTAAGGAACTCTTATTTCCCCTGCCCAACTCCCCCTCTCTCTGTGTGTGTCTCTGTGCTTGATGGACACCCAAACACGTAAGAGAGGGCCTTCTCAGTAGCTGCTCCCAGGGTCAGGAATTGAAAGGCTAGGCTGACACCCTCCTTGCTATGCATCTGCTGGCAAACCAAGACGTTTTACTGAGACCTCAAGTTCTTTGGCAGATGCAGACTTGGGGGGGGGGCTTTAATGTGTGCGTCCTGTACTTTTTATACATGTACCTTTAAATGGCTTTACGTTCCTCGCTGTTTAATGCAAAACAAAAAAAGTTCAGTTGTGTTTCATATTATATCCTATTGTGTTCTTTGCACCTATTTTTAAATATTGTTTTAACATTGTAGAAATGCTGGTACTTGAAGTTGTAATTTTTATAATTAATTAAAAATACTTGGTAGTAGGTGGAGGACGGAGAGACAATTATTCTCTTTGATGTGGTGCAGCCAGAAATGTGTTTCCTGTAACTGAGATCTAAGCAAAAATCAGAATCTTGTTTTTCCAAGTGCCAAAACATGGGGGGAGCAGATGATAAGAGTCCTCGGGCATCTTATACACTTGAAGACGGAGCCAATTGGCCATCAGTAGAGGGTAAAGATCACCCTGGTAAATTTGGAAGTGATGTAATGACTTTCCCCATAGTCAGCACCCCATAAGGAAAGTCCAAAAATGCAGGCAGATGAGTCAGTCTGTATTATCAAACATGAAAGAGGCAATTATTTATTTATTCATTTATTTGATTTTTATACTGCCCATCTAGCCCTAGGGCTACTCTGGGTGGTTTACAATCTGAAATCTCAACATAGTACAATAATAACACCACATTTAAATAACCAAAATACAAACAACATAATATAACGAAATATAATCAAATAAATCAACAACAGTAAAACAGTAAACGGTAAACAGTAAACAGTAAAACGGCCACAGTGCCGGAGGACTGGAGGATGGCGGATGTCACACCGATTTTTAAAAAAGGGAGGAGGGGGGACCCAGGAAACTACAGGCCAGTTAGCCTTACATCTGTCCCAGGGAAGATGGTGGAAAGCCTCATCCAAGAGAAAATCTTAAAACACATAAAAGAACAAACCTTGCTGAGAGAAAATCAGCATGGCTTCTGTAAGGGTAAATCTTGTCTGACAAACCTTTTAGAATTTTTTGAAAAGGTCAACAGGCACGTGGATTTGGGAGAACCGGTGGATATAGTCTATCTGGATTTTCAAAAGGCTTTTGACATAGTCCCTCACCATAGGCTGCTGAGAAAATTGCACAGTCAGGGGATAAGAGGACAGGTCCTCTTATGGATTGAGAACTGGTTGAGATCCCGGAAACAAAGAGTAGGTGTCAATGGGAAATTTTCACAATGGAGAGAAGTGAAAAGCGGTGTGCCCCAGGGCTCTGTCCCGGGACCGGTGCTTTTCAATCTGTTCATAAATGACCTGGGGACAGGGATAAACAGTGAGGTGGCCAAGTTTGCAGATGACACAAAACTTTTCCGTGTGGTGAAAACCAGAGAAGATTGTGAAGAGCTCCAGAAGGATCTTTCCAAACTGGGGGAATGGGCTGAGAAATGGCAAATGCGTTTTAATGTAACCAAATGTAAAGTAATGCATATTGGGGCAAAAAATCGAAACTTCATCTATCAACTCATGGGCTCTGATTTATCCGTGACGGATCAGGAAAGAGATCTTGGTGTGTTGGTGGACAGCTCCATGAAGATGTCTCCCCAATGTGTGGCAGCAGTGAAGAAGGCCAATTCCATGCTAGGGATTATCAAAAAGGGGATTGAAAATAAAACAGCCAACATTATAATGCCATTATACAAAACAATAGTAAGGCCCCACCTGGAGTATTGTGTACAATTCTGGTCACCGCATCTCAAGAAAGACATAGTGGAACTGGAAAAGGTGCAGAAGAGAGCGACTAAAATGATTACTGGGCTGGGGCACCTCCCTTATGAAGAAAGGCTAAAACATTTGGGCCTCTTTAGTCTGGAAAAAGGTGCTTAAGGGGGGATATGATTGAGACATACAAAATAATGCAGGGTATGAGTAAAGTGGATAGAGGGAATCTCTTCTCTCTCTCCCAAAATACCAGAACTAGGGGACATACACTCAAATTGAGGGCTGGGAGAGTAAGAACTGACAAAAGAAAATATTTTTTCACCCAGCGCGTTGTAAGTCTGTGGAACTCCCTGCCACAGGATGTGGTGATGGCATCTGGCCTGGATGCCTTCAAAAGGGGATTGGACAGATTCCTGGAGGAAAAGTCCATCACAGGTTACAAACCATGATGGAGAAACCAGGGTACTTCAAGGGCCAGATGCAGGGGAGTGGTATCAGGAGACAGATATCTAGTCTCATGCGCTCCCAAATGCATCTGGTGGGGCCGCTGTGAGATACAGGAAGCTGGACTAGATGGGCCTTTGGCCTGATCCAGCATGGCTCTTCTTATGTTCTTATGTTCTTATGTTCAAATAACCGTAGAAATAACCAAGCGATTAATCAAGTACAAAAAAATTGGAAATAAGCAGTGAAAAGAAGGATAGTGTCTTTGCTAGGTGTTTCAAATACCAGGCAGGGCCATTCTGTAAAACTATGTTTTTAGTAATTTTTTGAAGCTTAGGGTATGATTCTTAGTCACCCTTTCAAGACCAAAACACCAACAAATACTTTGCATTGCAAGAGAGGTAATTTGCAACAACATACTGTCCCTGAGAAAACAGTTTCTGATTTTTAGCAGTAGGAGCCGGCCTTGATCAACGCCTACTCAATATACCATAAATCAAGTCCAAAGATTGAGATGGAGCCAATTAAGTGCCCCAAACAGCCCAACATGGACCCTGTTTTCCTTGATAAAGTTTTGAGTTGCCATTGCCGTCCACTTTAATTATAAGATTCTTTTCCAAATTCTGCTCAAAGCAATTCACATATACAGTAAACAAATGCATGAAAAACATAAAAGTCTCTAATTCAGTAAGAAGTTCCAGGTGATCATTAGAAGTTTGTATTACGATGATGGACTCAGATGTCATGGCAATGTCTTTGCTGTGTGCAACAGTTTTTGGAATGGTTAGGGTTAATAATTTTGTATTTACTTGCAGTATGGTTTAATTTCTTTCTGATACTATATGATAGTAATGGCAAACCTTTTAGAGACTAAGTGCCCAAACTACGATTCAAAACCCACTCATTTTTTTTTTAGTAAAGGGCCAATATGGGAATTTAACCTGAATACAGTGGCACCCCGGGTTAAAATTGCTTCAGATACTACCCTTCTGGGAAGCAAGGATCAAAGAGCAGGCTTTTGAATTTTCCACAGCCAGAGCACCCTTGAATTTAATTCAAAAACCTGCTCTTCGATCCTCATTTTCCCGAAGGGTAGCACCCCTGCTGTTGCTGTGGGAAATTCAAAAACATGCTCTTCGATCCTTTCTTTCCCGAAAGGTAGCATGGGGTGCTACTCTTCAGGAACGTGAGAATCAAGGAGCAGGGTTTTGAATTTCCCATGGCCACAGCAGCCTTGCTGTGGCCGTGGGAAATTCAAAAGCCTGCTGTTCGATCTTCACTTTCTCAAAGGGTTCTACCCTTTGGGAAAGCGAGGATGCAAGAGCAGGGGTGCGACCCTTTGGGAAAGCAAGAATCAAAAATCAGGCTTTTGAATTTCCCACAGCCATAGCACCCTCGCTGTGGCTGCAGGAAATAAAAAACCTGCTCTTCAATCCTCACTTTCCTGAAGAGTAGCATCCCATGCACCTTTCTGTCCTGGGCAGAGAGGTGGATGGGGTGCTAGACCATTGAGAAAGCCAGGGGGAGTTCGTAGCCCCAGATTACTCTCCAAGCACGCAGCTTTGGGCAAACCCAAATTGGTATGGCTGAAGAGTAAACTGGAGCTACAA
The DNA here is from genome assembly GCA_029282475.1 of Phrynocephalus forsythii. NCBI lineage: Eukaryota > Metazoa > Chordata > Lepidosauria > Squamata > Agamidae > Phrynocephalus > Phrynocephalus forsythii. The sequence goes on along the minus strand of JAPFRF010000012.1, from coordinate 23,323,115 downwards.
AGGATCCCACAGACTACTGCCTCCCCTTTGTCTGGCTCTCTTCATGGAGCTATTTCAAGACCGCCCAAATGCCTCTGTGAAGAGAGCTGGGCAAAGGGGAGGCAATGGGTTATGGGTTCCTTTGTAGCCTCAGTTTACTGTCCAGCCATGATGCTTTTGGGATACCCAGAGCAGCGTGGCTGGAGAGTAACCTGGGGCTATGAAGGAGCCCACAAGCCGCTGCCTCCCCTTCACCCGTCTCTCTTGACAGAGCACGGTGGTGTGCTCCAAGCAGAGGGAGGAGTGCCATGGCTGGGAGAGGGCGATGTTGCATGCCCATAGAAAGAGCTCTGTGTGCCACCTTTGGCACCCATGCCATAGATTCGCCAACACTGGTACAGTATATTAAATGACTCACTCACTCACTCATTCACTCCCCCCCTCTCTCAAATGCACACACATTAGGGAATCTCTACAGAGTACAGTACTCAGAAGTGGCTTACCACTCCCTTCTTCTGGAGCTATTGTGAGACTTTGCAGCTTACCTATGACTACACAGTTGGGCTGTTCTTCTGGAATACGTAGTTGGGAATTGAACTGCCAATATCTGGCTCCACAGCCAGATACAAAAAGTGTTCTGCTTATATACCGCCCCATACCACTACAAGTAGTCTCTGGGCGGTTTACAGTTTTTAATTACAGTGTGCAGGCTACACATTGCCCCCAGCAAGCTGGGCCAGGATGGAAGGCTGAGTGAACCTTGAGCCTGCTACCAGGGATTGAACCCAGGTCGTGAGCACAGTTTTACCTGCAGTACAGGCATTTAACCACTGCGCCACGAGGCTTATGCCATAATGAATTTTTTAATTTTTACAATGCTTCAGGACACCTTTCCTATATTTCCCACAATAAATATAGCTATATCTTGGAAATCTAAATGCTGTTGTGTGCTGTCATATCTCTTCTGAGATACTGCATGAAAACACTATGAATTAATTAGCCCTAAAAATGTACTGTCAGGACTTGCAAATTAAAGTCAATGTCTTCCTTTACTGAGTAAACCCAACTCCTAGTAGGTCTTCCTCTTCTTATGCTGCCTTAAACTTTCCTAGAATGAATGCCTTTTCCAATTAGTCATGTCTTTACATCATAGACTCTAAAGCAGGGGTCCTCAAAGTTTTCAACCAGCGGGCCGGTCCACCACCACCCAGACACCACTGGGGGCCGGATCACAGTCCAAAAGCAGCTGCGGAGGTTGGCTTGCTCACAAAACAGGGGGTAGGTGGGGAGGGGTTGCAATTGGTCCCAGGGGCCAGATTCAGGACCTTGGGGGACCACATCCGGCCCCGGGGCCTTAGGTTGAGGACCCCTGCTCTAAAGCATAATAGTCTCTGTTTAATCTTTTAAACTTCTAGTGATTGCTGAGATGAGTTGATCTAAAATTTGAAGTACTGTAAAATGAAATAATTCCTTGAAAAATGAAGAAGTCATTCACAGAATCCACATTTAAACTAGAAAGCAATTAACTACAGAATCCAAATTGATAAGATAGCAGTAGCAGAAAACATAGCAACACTGCAATATTAATGTTTGAATCAACTGGATTCAAAGTTTATCATAATGGTAACATTGAGTCCAGTCTACAAAGGCAGGTTGATTTGCAATCTGACCTTTTCTCCCAACTAGGCATAATTATCCAAGTATTCTTACTCTGGTTCATTTTTGCCACTGACACTTCCTGCCTCTAGCATTCCTGCCCACAACCTGACCACACTTCCTCTATATTGTCCTGCAAAAACCAATAAGAGAGGATCCAGATGATGCTCAATGGTAGAGCATGTACTTTTCACACAGAGGTCTCCGCTTTCGTGCCTGGCTTTTCCAAATAGGGTTGGAAAAATTGTCCCAAAGCCTGGGCAGTTGAGGCCAGTCGGAGCTTTCAGTATAAGAGCTGGACAGACCGTGGGTTTTGACCATGGGTAAAGAGCAGTTTCCTGTGTTTCACCTTGATCACTTTGTCTATCCTGTTAATATGAAAGAGAAAGAGAAAACAATACGCCCCAAAATCATGTCTTCTGAGAGAGAAAAGCTGTATTATATTAGTTCTCCAGTGATATTTTCCCCCTGCATAGTACATGGCACAGCTGCCACGGGTATCTGTGGAAGGGGAGTTTAGGGGAAAAGGAGGCAGCAAGAGTGAGTAAATAGAAGATGCAGATATCTTCTTCAGAGGCACTACCATTCTTATCTTAATCCTTGTGTTTCTGGACAGGGTTCTAGCACAGAGCTGTGGTTAAAATTAAAATAAAGTGTGCTGCTTATATACTTCTCATAGCGCTTAAAGCACTCTCAAGGCGGGCTACAAGTTAATTATGCAGACTACACATTGCCTAAAATTATGCCTTATATTCTGGACATGCTCAGAGGCGCTTGTCCTATGTTTTTTCTTTTTGCATCCCATCCTAAGACAAAGTCTTAGTATAGACCTCTGTTTTCTTTGAACAGCCCACTCGCTTCAGCTGAGCAGAGCACACACACAGAGAGAATTATCGCTTCCCCTCAGTGAGCTCTGCCGTTTCAGCAGTGCCCGGGCGATAGCAGGGAAGGGAGGGTGGTGGTGGAGGAGAGGTGGGTAAGCTGGGGAGGATCTATGGGCAAGGCCCTTTCTCTGGCATCTGAAGGGATCCTATTTCACTCGCCCTGACGTTGGAGATCTACAAGTTAGTGTGTGCAATGTGGGCACCGCCTTCCCTTGCTTGTAAGGCGAGAGAGTTCCCCTCTCTGGATTGCTTTCCTCTTCCTCCTCCTCTTTTCTTCCTTTCCCTCCTTCTCTTTTCTTTCTTTCTTTCTTTCTTTCTTTCTTCTTTCTTTCTTCCTTCCTTCCTTCCTTCCTTCCTTCCTTCCTTCCTTCCTTCCTTCCTTCCTTTTCTCCCCCTTCTTTTCTTTCTCCTCTGCTGGTTCTTGTGTCTGCTGAAATGTCACCCTCCACCCACCCCCAACAGCCTGACAAACTCTTATTGTTGGGCAGGAAAAAAAAAGAGACTTTCTTCCTGTTGGTGAACTTTGGGCAGTGAGATGAACCTGGCAACTCTTGTGCATCCAGGCTTACCCAGGGAGCTTTCTGCTGCAGAGGAGTTTGGAGAGTCGGGAAGGTAGGGGTGGCTTTTTATTTTGAAGATCTAGTGCCCCTTCCTTCAACCAGACTTGTAATATATTTCATTCCAATGACAGTGTGCTCTTAAAACTCGGCCAAGGGAGGGGAAAGAGGGGGAGTAGGGGAGGGCATTTCAGTTTGATTTGAAGGTATTGCTCTTGACACCCCAACGTATGTGCCCAGGTCTTGGTTTTCTTTTTGTGTGTGTGTGGTGTGTTACCATTGAAACCAATGCAGAGTTCCTCTTATTTTTATTGCCTACTTTGCATGCTATTTAGAGCAGATTTAAAATGAAAAAAAAAGCTTGTATTGTGAGCAGAAATAAAAGTTAAGCAACAGGTAATAGAGGTTCTGGATTTTTTTCCAACCTTGTATCCCCACTGTGATGTAATAGCAGCTCTCAAGTTCTGTGTTCATAGATGATGCTTCTCATGTTTAGAACGACACCCGTCACTTTTTTTTTAGCATGTGAGAGAGGCTCAGTTCCAGGAAAAGATCCAGATGTTATGTCTCTCTTTACACTAAATGATATTTCAGTTTTAATGCTGTAAGGTACACCTTCAAATGTGTATTTTTCTGTAGGGACAGGAATACTGGTGTATGTGTGTATGTGTTTATAAAATAAAACTTTTAAAAATCTAAATTATGAGGTAAAAGCAGGAAATGGACCATGCATGTTAATATATTTATAAATCCAAAAGTAATTGACATTGTCATATGAATCAAATTAACCAGGAAGTTATTTATGTATGATGATATTGCAGCATTAATTTAAGGCTGCAAACTAGTTGCCCTTGCTTGGGATTAAGCTCCATTTAAGTAAATAAGACTTCCTTCTTCCCAGTTATGCTGCCTATGGGTCAGCTGGAAATACTGGAAACCAGATTTCTCCATTTGCTATTTATACAATTAAAATTTAATGTTTTTAAAAACTAATTTTAATCTTATGTTGAAGCACTTGGCTGGAAAATCCAATCAATTTTAATCTAGTTTTTGAAAGATAAACCGGATCTTTATCTGCTGATGGAGAAAGCATTAACAAACCACTCTGCAGGGCTAGGTATTCAAATCCTCATTGCGCTTCACAAGAGAAGGCTGAGCAGAGATCAACCACAGTGTGCATAGCTGATGGGATTACTTGCTCTGCCACCTGTGGAGCCAAAAGTAAATTGCACAACCACATAGGGCCTCCCAGAAAGAGGGACTGGTAAACTACTTGTGCGTAGGTCATTCCTAGATAACTTTGTGAGGGGCATTCAAGAATAGACTCATTTATACAGAGGAAAGTCCCATTGAGTTCAATAAGACTTGTGTGTTGTGTCATTGTGACCCCATGTCCATGGAGTTTTCTTGCCAGGAATACTGGAGTGGCTTCCTACTCCAGGCGTCTACAGCGCCTGGTATTACCTGGTGGTTTCCCATCCAAGTACTAGCCAGGGCCAACCCTGCTTAGCTTCCAAAATCAGGCGAGATTGGATGTGCTTAGGCCATCTAGGCAGCTAGTCAATAAGACTTACTCTTATACAAATGTGTGTAAGATTGCAATCTAAAATGACAAGTATGTGTGCCAAGAACACTGAGTATTGCTTTATAAAATAAATACAGTACATGTATGGTTGGTGTGCATGGTTATGTTTATATACAAATAATGTTGCTGCTGCTGTTTCAACTTATATAGCAACCCAAAGTATTAGGGCACTCTCTAGGCAGTTTAGAACATAATTATGCAAGCAACACTTTGTCATCCCAGTGATCTGCAAACTCATTTTATCAACCTCAGAAGGATGGAAGGCTGAATCAACCTTAAGCCAGCTACTTGAAACCATTGGAACTGAACTCAAGTTGTGAGCAGAGGCTTAACTGCAGTTTAACCACTGCACCACAGGGTAGTATATAAATATATATCTACACACACAAATTCACTTCTTTTATTTAAGATTTTTAGGTGGTCTTTCAAGGCAGCAAAGAGGAAATCTAATAATATAAAAATGAAAATGCATAGAAATTTTTTTGAACATTAATTTTTATTAATTTTTAGAGAAACTAATAATAATACATACACAATAATACGTAATTAATTCACTTATTTTTACATCCCCCCTCCCCAACACCTCCCCAACCCCTGGAACTGAAGAACAAATTATTTTCCATACTTTCATACAAGCTCTTTAGTACATTCCACCAATGTCTTTGGCTTCCTCTTAAACCTCCTTACTTTATTCATAGCTTAAGCCAATCCTTCAGTTTTTTACATTTCTCCCATATTTCTTTGGATACTTTTTCTTCCCTAATCCATCTAAAGTAACTATACCACTTTTCTTTTTCGTAATTTCCCAATCTTCCAATTTTTAATCTTGCCAATATGTCTGATTGTATTGTTTCAAGAAGATATAGATTCCAATTATCCTCATTCCATTTAGTGGAATCTTTCCATCCCCATGCGATCACTGCATGTGCCGCTATCAGCATTGCTTTCAATAAATATTGGTCTGCAACCCTTAAATTTTCACAACCCAATATACCCATAAATAATAAACTTCCATTAATTTCTAATTTAATTTTAAACCAATTTTCTATTTTCCTGAGGATTATATTCCAAAATGATTTAACTTTAATGCATTCCCACATAAAGTTAAATCATTCCAAAATGATTTAACTTTAACACATTCCCACTTTAACGTTGGTGGGAATACCAACCTGGTTCATTGTTACAATGCCAACAATTTGGTTTGAATCCTTTTATCATGTATGCAAGTTGTGTCGGTGTTCTATACCATTTGAATATAACTTTCCTTTCTAATTCTCTAAATTTCACCAATTTTATTTCTCTAATACCTTTCATCATTTTCCTTATATCATCCTCTGTTAATATTATTTCATTGCTCCATTTATTTTGCAATGCTTTAAACAAAAAATCTTTATCTGTAACCATAAGTTTATATATTTCACCTGTCAGTCCTTTCCCCATTGAATCTAAAATTTTATGAATTTTCCCAAACCTCTTTTCCTCTTGTATGGGGCCTTCAGCTTGTAAATATAACTTAACCCTATTATATAACCCTAACAGATTCAACCAATATTTCCCCCCCCCCCACATCATTAACTAATTCCTGAAGTGGAATTAGTTTGCCATTCTTATACAAATTCTTAATACAGTGATACCCTTTACACGCTAACTTTTTCCATAAACCTTCCTCGAAGGAGTCTCCCTCCTTTCTTAGGCTTAGCCTAAGAAAAAAGCCTAATGCATAGAAATAATACAAAAATTCTATAAAAGAGCAAGCTGAATAAAACTGGGTCAGAAACATTTAAAAAGACCTAGTTATATAATCTCCCCATACAAAATTAACCGCAAAAAAGTTGAAAGAAAGCTAAGAGCAAAATTTTGCAGTGTAAATTTGCTGGTAAGGATATTCTACAGGTGATCTGTCAGTATTGGACCCTTGGGATTATGTGTTATTCTTACTATATGTGTCTCCGCTGGTAGTGGGTCTGTGAGAATGGATTCTCCCATAAAATCTTGATTGATTTTGATTAAGGATAGCTATTCCTGATTCACTGTGGAGAGAGGTGGTGATACGAAAGGTCACACATACAACAAGCTTTTGATCTTAGAAAACTACAAGTAAGGCACGAGATAGTTCTAGATTCCCTCAATGAATTCCCTGATTATATAATTAGCCTTTGAAATGTGGAGCAGTTTCAGGTGATTTGTCAAGTGGCTTCTGTTCACTTTAGTATTATACTTTTAGGAGGTCTGGGTGAATTTTGTATAGCAAATGGCATGAGACAAGGGGGAACTTTGATGGAAGATAAGGGTGTGAACAGTGTAAAAATTCACTTTGTAAACAAAAAGGAGATTTCTGACCCTTGTTGATGGCTGGATTTTTGAAGTGGTTCATAGGATGGGGTTTCAGCCACATCTTTGGAAATGAATTGTGATTTCTTTGCTTACTCTGGGTGTTTATACACGACCCCTAAGCTCCGCTGCAAATGGCTCCCAGCTCCAGAACTTAAAAATGTTTCCCCACCAGCTCTGGAGCTAACAGAAAATTAAGTGTGACCCCACCCACCTAAGCGCGACCCAGCACACTTTTCAGGTACCTGCTCTGGGAGAGTGAAAAATTTTGATGCGGAGAGTGCCGGGCTCTCCTTGCTTCTTTTTGTTGTTGTTTTTTTGCCTCCCGCCCCTTTAAGAGGAACCAGGAAGTGACAGGGGGTCGGAGTAACTTCCACTGGCACTCCGGAGGTAAGAGTGCATTCTTTTCTCCCTTTTTTTCTCCCTCCCCTCACGCAGACATAACAAGGAAGTGCGGAGGGGGTGGGAACGCAGGGAGAGCGACAAACCCTCAAGATCTCTGGTCCGTATTTAAGGGACCAGCGGATCTTAGGGGTCGTGTAAAAAGGCCCTCTGGTTCTGATAAACTTTTGAACACTAATTCTGGTAAGATGGGGCATAAATATAATACTGTTCAGTACTGTACATGTTTTTATATTCTGAGCTGTCAAGTCAGAACCAACTTATAGTGACCCTGATAGGCCTTTCAAGGTAAGTGAGGTATTAAAGGAATTGTTTTACCCACTGGGGGAGTCAAATTGAGTTTCACTCCCCCAGCGGGTTTTCTTGGCCAAGTGGAGATTCAAACTCTGCTCTCCAGAGTCCTAGTCTGTCACTATATCCAGTACACCACTCTGGGAATCCAAATACAGTACTATGTAGAACCATTGGAATATTTGGAGGGGGATTTGTGGAACTGAATTTTTCTGGCAGGCGAAAAGCTCAAAAAACCTTGGTTTGAGGTGTATTTATTTCTAAACAAGCAAGCAATAAACAAGCCAGGAGACAGCTGACTAAACTAACCCAGGAAAAGAAGGATTTCCCCGAGAGGATAGTTGCAAGACTTTGCATTTCTTCCACAATATAAATTTTATCAACAGTTCCTCTTACCTGGAGCTGAAATGGAGTTGCCTCTCCATTTCTTCCAATATTCAATGCCCAGATGTTGCCAGCAGGCTTCTGAGGGCAAACTCCAAGAAGATGCTTTTGGGGAGGAGGCTGAGTTGCTGCCAACAGAGGGGAAGAATGTGGTTTCTTATATAACATTATCTGCTTTTTGTTTGTTTAATTGTTTGCTTGCTTTGCTTTTCCAGAGTCGGAAGGACAAGGAGAGGCCTAAACAGAAGCACAAGAAGCGTTCAGAATCACCAACTGGCCTCACACTGGTCTCGACACCCATTGTTCCTGAGAAGGTAATGAAAAAGAAAGGATGTGAAGTGTTTGCAGTGGAGCACTGGGTCTTTTGCTTAGTCAACCCAGGGCTGCGGGTATTTCACACTTTCCACCAGTGCAATGATGATTGCCATGGGGCTGTGAAAGTCAGTCTCCCAAACATCTCAAGATTCAAAGGCAGCAAGTTTTTAGATCACATTATTGTGGGGATAATTTTGGAAATATGTATGATGAAATCAAAGAAGCCAGAGAGGAGAATGAGCTCATTTGAGGGAGTCAGCCACCATGGTGTTTGTCTTCACTCTCCGTAGCTACCACTTGCAGTGCCGAAATCTAGCAGTACGTTGCAACTGGAGTAGGTCAGTCAACCAGTGGAACTTACAGATGAGTTGGCTTAACAAATCCCCATTGATTCAACAACCTACTCTAGGTCATAGTCGTGATATACTAATGGATTTCAGCCATTGTGTATATTAATAACAACTTAATAAAGTTGCTTTCTTTGACTTATTCCATTGTTATGTGTTACCGAATGCCCTATGGTGATTCTATGAGCAAATGATCTGCAGAGATCCTATAACTAACAGTCCTACTTAGTTCTAGCAAACTCTAGGCTGGGTTTCCTTTATTGAGTTACTCTATCTCATTTTGGGCATTTACTGCTGCCTTTAACTTTGCCCAGCATTATTGTGTTTCCTAGTGGATCTTGTGTTCTAATGCAGTGTTTTTCAACCTTTTTTGGGCAAAGGCACACTTGTTTCATGAAAAAAATCACGAGGCACACCACCATTAGAAAATGTTAAAAAATTTAACTCTGTGCCTATATCAGTCTCTAAAAGGTTCGCCATTGCTGGTGCAGGGAGAAGCAGGACAGAGGGGCCACAGATTGAGGCAGCCCGCTCTCTAGCACCCAGTTCCCACTTACCTGTGTTGTTTTTTTAAGACATTTTGCCCTGCATGGACTTCTGTGTCCAGTGGAGACCTGAGAAGGGGCACTGACTCTCCAGGAACACAAATAAGACCCAAAAGCCCATCTTGCTCTCCACACTGTGGCCAAAACAGATGCCTTCAGCAAGTCCAGCGACAGGAGGGGAGGAGGATGAAGGAAGGCAGGAAGGAAAGAAGGCAGAAAGTGTTCTGCTTGTATACCGCCCCATACCACTTCAAGGAGTCTCTGGGCGGTTTACAGTTTTAATTACAGTAGGCAGGCTGCTAGACATACACATATACAGGCTAGAAATGAGCACGTTTCTATGAAGAGGGGAAAGGGTACGAATGGAAAGAGAGAGGTGGGGGGAAAAAGAAAGAAAAGACAGAGAGAGAGAAGAGGGCGACCCAAGACAGAAAGAAAGGGGCAAGACTTCAAGGAACCCATCGCGGGGCCCCTCAGAGACAGCTCTTCCCCTCCCGGACCCTAAAGGCCGGCCGTCTGGCCCTCCAGCCGTGCCAGTAGCCCCCCACCCGCCTACCTCCTCAGCCCAGGCCCGGCGGAGGCCTCCTCCATCCCCTCCTCCTCGCAGCCCTGCCACAGTGCTTGTGGGGCAGCCGGGCGCCCCTCCTCCCCTTCCCCTCACCTGGTGGTTTGTTCTGGGCTGGGGCTCCCAGGCCGGCTCGTGTTGGCGGGCGGGCTGTCGGGCGGCTCAGTCCATTGGTAGCTCCCAGGAAAGGGGTGGTGGTGGTCCAGGGTTAAAAAAGGAGGGGGGGAGAGGGAAGCGAGCGAGTCGTGGCAGCGGCGGCAGGCACAGGGCAAACACTAAGAGAATGAGCGGGGCCAGGTCCGTGGGCCTCGGGGGGGAGGAGCCAAGCTGGCCCTTGGACGCTATTTATAGCGCCTCCCAGCTGTGGGCCGCCCGCCGGCCCTGGGTTGAATTTCTTTAGAATTTTTCAATTTTTCCCACGGTACACCAGGCAACATCTTGCGGCACACTAGTGTGCCACGGAACAGTGGTTGAAAAACGCTGTTCTAATGATATGTCCAAACAAAGTACAACAATCTCATTTAGTCATTAGAGTTTTTATGCTATCTGTAGTTTGTGTGATTTGAAGGGACTTTTCTGGGCTGTAGTTACTCTCCTCTATAGGTCTCTATACTTCTACTGTGTAGGAAAAGGGGATTTTACCAGCAATTCAAAACTCTGCAATAGATGGTGTGTGTGTAATTTTGCCAGGACACTACTTAGTGCTAAGACTGCCTACCAAATCTGCTGTTTTCTGTTTGATAAACCAGAAAAAAGTGATGCATGGAATTCATTTAAGTTGGTATGAGTGGTTAGATTTGCTTGATAGACTTTGGATGGACAATTCTGATTTTCTAAGCTCTGAACAGAGAGAGTATATTTTTGTACAATTTCCGCACTGCCGAGTTGCAGCTTTTTCCTCTAGTCTCAAAATTACCCTGGGGGCAGAAAGAGAATTTTTCGTGGAGCCTTACAGATGTTCCCTTGAGGGTAGCATAAAATAGGGCAGGCAAAAGGAGAGGGAAATGTACTGTTCCTTCCTCACCTCACCAACCCAATTAGTTTCGGATCCTAATTTTTCACATTTTCCCCACCCTCCCTACACTTTCCCACCCCGGGCAGACTCCGAGGGTCCTGGGAATGCCATTTTGCAGCTGTCTCCTACTGACGACATAAACTAAATGACATAAGCGCTGTGCTAAACCCTCCAGTGATTTCAGAAGCATGTCCCAGCTCGTTCTGGAAGCCCATGTTTCATTTCAGGCTTTCTGTAGCATTAATAACTTAATAGCTCAGCTTTGCTTGCTTTCTCTCCATTCTTTCTCTCTCTGCTGCCCAGTTGCAGTCTAAGTGAAAGGAGGGGTTTGTATTTTCTAGGGCTATCTCTCAGGTTACTTATCAGCATCAATACTGGCCTTGTAGGATGAATAGGAAAATACAAAACCTATGGGAGTAATTCCATTTCTAGGTCTAACTTTTAAGTCTCAGGCTCCACAATTTCCTTTGCAGACCCACCTTTTGACTTGAATGTGTGTACTTCTGTTTGTGCTGCCCTTCTTGCAGTGTCCACACTTGTTCTTTTCAGCAGAAGAACCCCAGTGTTCAGAAGCTGTCCCACAATGGATTTTTTGCTCATGGCCATCATGCCTAATCAAATTGTGAGGCTGGAGCCCGACCACATCTTGTAATTGACATTCCTTTTCATGGTTACTGTGTGTCCATGCATCTCCCCTGTGGCCAAACAGGTTTTCTAGGGTTTTGAAAGAATAAAAAAACCCGGAAAACCTATTTATCAGAGGAGGAAGTGGCAGGAGTATAAAGGATTTTTACTAGAAGCATCAAACCCCCTTTCATACTATCTTGTCACATCTCCCATCTTGAGATTGCATAAACATATTGAAGCTTTTTGCTCCAGATGGAACTGAATTGTTACGGGCACAATAGTCTTAAATGTTGCATACGCTATTTTCATGCAAACATATGCTAGGTCTAGATTTCACCTGATACTGCAGGCTTTTGTGAGAGTAGAGGAGATTTTATGTTATCATACTTTCCCAAAATACAATTACTGTATCTAGAATCAAATATAATGAAATACTATGAACATACATAAAGCTAGATAACAGAGGATCTATTAAAAACACATTAATTTCCCTTATTTTGGTAATAGCAAGGCTAATACTACGATGCAAGTCTGCATGGTACAATTGGGTAGTTGCAGTTTTTGGATGTAAAGGTTTTAGAGATGGAAAACTGTTTTTACAGAATGATACTGTATATGTTACTCAATTTACTAATTTAATCTGTTCCGAATGCATGCTCTTAAGTTGAACTACTCTTAAGTCGGGGTACCTATATAAAAATTGAAAAAATAAGTTAAAAATAAAAAATTGAAAAAAATATTTGTAAGTCGAGCAGACCATATCTAAAATTTGTAAAGCAACAGTTAAAACGCCAACAGTTTTCCACTCTTAAGACGAATAGCTCTTAAGTCAGGGTACCACCGTACTTGAACATATGATAGGCCAGTCCTTCTGCTCCATTTGTAGGCCATACTGTTCACATCTGTTTGCAAAGGTGGGACACACCTCCAAAGACCCAAAGTCCTGCCCAAATAGTCCATGGGGACCTGAAATAATTAAATAAATTAATATTTATCCATGTGAGGGTTTAGATGTCATTGTTTTCAACACAGGGCTATTTTGAAAATCCCTCCAGTTCAGCATATTATGAGTCTTTGCTCATAAAAAGAAACAAAAAAAATAATTAGGAGTAGAATACAGTAGTGGCTGATGTCCAGGATGGGTGTTACATCTTCCAGGGATCACTTTGGGACAAAGAAATGGAATCCTTTAGGACAAAGAAATTGTAATAATAATGGAATAAACAGTAGGATGTGTCCAGCCCACCTTTGTATGTCAGGGCTGTCCGGCAAAGCATCTGTTTTATCAGCCACTGTAATGCTCAAACTGGGCATTTCTATATTTACTTGTTTAGTTGTATATTAATTCAAAATCCCATCTTTCTTCCAATGGCCAAGGCAGAGGGCATGGTTCTCTTTGCAACTCATTTTATATTCAGAACCTCAACTTTGTGAGGTAGCTCAGACTGAGAAAGAGTGTCTGCCCCCCAGTCAGTTTTGTGGCTGAGGGGAGACCAGAAGTCCCAATCCAGTGCTCTAGCCACCATATTCCTCTGTTCCTCCAGGTCAGATATTTATTCCTTGTTCCAGTGGGCCTGCTAATCTGAAGTGGGACTTGAGGCTGGGTCAGTAACTCCACAAACCATGGTCTTACTGCTCCTAAGAGAGAATCAAGTGATCTCAGAAAGCCAAGCTGTGAAGCTTTCAGGAAGTGTTGAGTCTCCTCATGTGTGTAGTAGGTTGCTGCTGATGGACACTATTTAACCAGAAAGCATGTTGCTTTCTATATGTTTTGAGCTACAGCTCCTATCATTCTTGGCCTTGGGCTAAAACATGGGAAGCTCTGCCTTGTCATCCCTTGTGCATACACACCTTTATAATATGACTCCTGGGCTCTCTGATGTGAGGCACTAGACTAGCTGATAATGAAAGTGGCCTTTCCCGCTGAAGGCTGCAGTGCTGTGCCTTTCTTGAATTTGTGTTCAGTATAGAGCCCATGTAAATGCTATATTTGGATTACAGTGGTACCTTGTATAAAGGAATTAATTAGTTCCAAATGAAATTATGTTAAGCAAATTTTCCTTTGTACAAATTTCCCTTAGGAATGCATTGAAAATGGAGTAATCCCATTTTTATGTTGCACGGGTTCGCGCCATAGGCAATTATGTTAAGCAAATTTCCCCTATCTCCGGAATTTTTTATGTTGTACAGATTTTATGTTATACAAATTGTTATACAAGGGTCCACTGTATATTGAAACAAAACAAAACAAAGCTGTTTAGTTGTAAGGAAGACCCATGATAAAGCTTGCTTTCACTTCTTAAAAACTTCCATCTAAATGACCTTTTTACCTTAGATGTCCCTCTGCTACTTTTGTTTGACTAATTCCTGAAGAAACTGCCATCTGCCCTGAAATCTTAGCTAGTTTAATTAAACTGGATTATCGTAACTGGATTAAATTTAACTCTTCCCCCTCCCCCATTTATCCCAAAGAGGCCTGGTTAACCTGTTTTCTCCTTCCTCTACCTTCAAACAATATTTATTGAATAAGAATAAACTACAGTGCCAAGTAAACACCTTTAACAGAGATTAAATGGGTTTCTCTATGGATTGGTGAAGATGTCAATCAATTTAAAGACCCCAGCCACTTCATTATTATGGATTAAATGTAATGGTTGGCAACAACTTAACTGAGGTAAATATAAACAAAATAAGCTGTTAAGAAAGCTTTCAGCGCTTGTCATATTGTGGAAGATAAGTTTCATGAGGAGAACCAGTGGGTCAACCTGCTGAATTTTGTAATTGGTGGGTCAGCACGTAGAAACTGAATGGTGTACATTAAGAACAAATTGGAAGGGGCAGGCTTAAAGTGAATTCCAGGAGCTTCTAATTTCATCCCTGGCACATCTCTTACTTATCCTTAATGACTCTTCCTTAGTATGAACCACAGCTACTCTTTCCATTGACAAAGATCCAGGAGGTGTAGGACTCACACCAGGGTTGGTCTTATCATTAGGTTAGGCTACATGGCTGCCTCAGGCAGTGGATTTTGAGTATTATGAAAATATTAGTTATATTTATTTTAGTTATTAGTTATGTAATTATTTGATGGCTGCATTTTAATGCCAGAGATGAAAAGAGGTGTTGGTGAGATTTTTCTGCCTCATGTGCCAATATAAGTTGCTTGTCTCTGCATTTTGTTGCTTGTCTTTGCATCGTGTCAGGTGGCAGGGAGGGGAAGCCATTTGCTACTCTGCCTCAGGCACCAAAATATCCTGGTTTACCCTGGGTTGCACAAGTACTAGTCATTGCTGTGTGAGCCAAGCCAAGGACAGGCTTCTCTTATTTGTACCCAGTGTGGCTAATCTAAAGGTTTAAGATTGCTAGTTAATCAAGAAAACTAACATTGTGTTTACATATTCGCCTCCGTGTCTGAAGACAACTCAGAGGAGATCACCTCAGTTTTCCTGGTTCTTGATGAAGGGGGAAGCATAGGCTGACACATATCTGCTGTTGTTCAAACTCTGGTTTGTGCAACAATGTTCATTTCTGGAACAGAAGTCCCATAGGAATGTGTTAGTGTTCAGACTCTGTTCCTTCTTTAACACTTTTCTAAATTCAAAATATAACACTGGGAAATCCATGGGAAGTAATCTAAGCACAAACTGGAAAATAACTTGAGTGTAAGGTATGTTTGAAAATTAGCTTGGAATTATTAATCTATTAAGAAAGAGCACGTTGAGCTTGTCTCATTAGCATGTGATAGGTAGGACAATATTTATTTATTTATTTATTTATTTATTTATTTATTTAAAATATTTTTACTCCTCCTCTCTCTTTGGAAAGGTGGCTTACAACATTGAAAAACAATATAAAACGTTGAAGACAATTCGTATAAAACCACAGCCAAGAAAAAAATGACAAAATACAAAGCTAAGAATAAAGATTGTGATGAGGCATTTTACATCATTAGGAAGGCAATATTAAAGCTAAGAACAATAAGTAAACAAATATAGGGGAAAATGCCACTCTGAGATATGGAATATCACCAGTAGTACTACAAATTCAGTCCAGGCAATAATGCATAACAATCCATCTGAAAGTCACATAACAGATATTCAGGGAAAGCTTGCCTGAAGAGAATGGTCTTTGCCTGCTTGTGGAAGGACAGCAAAGATGGGGCAATCCTGGCCTCCAGTGGGAGTGAGTTCCAAGGTCAGGGAGCAATACCAGAATATGCTCTCTCATGTATTATACTGATTCACATGTTGAACTAGGAGTCAGGAGACCCAGGTTCAAATCCTCACTTGACCTTGAAACTTACTGGGTGACCTTGAATCTCTCACACTATCTCAGCCTGGTGTCTCTCAAAAGATTGTTGAGATGATAAAGTGGTAAAAAGTAGAGAGAATGCTACTTTGATGTCACTGAAGAAAAGGCAAGCTACATCTATAAATCATCATCATCATCATCATTCTGTATTCATTTCACAGTAGATTAGTTAACTCTATTTATCTGTTACTGTAAACTCTTTACAAGAAAAACCCTGTAAGAGTTTTTTGGCACTTTTAAAGACTAATATGTTTATTGTGGCACAAAATGGGACTCTGCAGTAGGTTGGTATATTATGAGCTGTGAGTACAATAAAAAGGAGGAGGAGGGGAAATGTTTTCACAATGTGAGGCCAAAAGGCCAGGCTACACAAGAGATTATTATGCCGAACACAAAAGTGATCCAGTCAAAAGAACAGTGTGGGTGTGACCCACACTCATCTGGTAATGAATTGAAACAGCAAGATGAATAGTGTACACATAAACACTTACAGAGAAGGAATAATTGTTTTCTGTTGTGAGATGGTCACTCCCATATGCTCCTGTCCACGTCTTATACGCTTTATATCTGAAAGGGAAGTCCAGATCAGCAGCTTCACTAATTCTGGACTCTCCCTTTGTAATTTAGTAGTCATGCTGAATTACACAAACGTTCAAGTCTTTTACTGTGTTGTCAGATGCTCTGTTAAGTCCGGCCCATGAATGCTTATACCATTAGAAATTGTTTATTCTCTTAAAGTGCCAGAGGGTTTTTGTTTTGTTTTGTCTTCTGACAAGCCAGATTTAATACCTTTTGGGGCAGTTTTGGGAACAAGCATAAGGGGGGAATATCAGTTTCCTTGTGCTGGTTCCTAGCACATGGCAACCAAAGAGATCATTCTAGTCTTTCATAGAAATATATAGAAATAGTTATTTCATATTAATAGTAGCTAATCATTATGTAACCATTTTGTGGAAAGCCTTACAGGAGGCAAACCCGCCTGCCAGGTTCATCATTAAGACTGACGGTAGACCTGAGTAAACTTTTTGGTGGCCAACACCTGCCTTTGATTTCTGTGGCAAATAAATAATCGTGGTGAAACCACTTGTATAGTTGGGGTGTGTGTGGCTAATATAGCTTTTGAAGAGGTTTGTACTGATTCAAAATTCTGCAAATCTATTGTTCAACAGTTGATCAAAAATACAGTATGTGGAAATGTTGTAGATCTTTTCAGTTTGTTGATTGGCATTAGTCTGCCTCGGCTTTAGCATGTGACATGAAAGTAGTAAGGGTTTTATAAATAATTATCTCTTTGGTCAGAGACAGCAATCTGACAATGAAATGTGTTGTGACATGTCATCATGTTGCCTCCAATTTATCGTAACCCTATTAAGAAGAGACCTCCAAAAGGTCTTATCCTCAACAATCCTACTAAACTACAAGAGTCAAGCCTGTGGCTTCCTTGAGGCAGGCCAATCCATCTCATGTTTGGTGTCTGTGAAGATTTTCAGTCATCCATGTGAGGCTATCTGGAAGTTGAGACATCATAACTGTACTTCTTTTCTTGTGAGATCAACATAAGAACATAAGAACATAAGAAGAGCCATGCTGGATCAGGCCAAAGGCACATCTAGTCCAACTTCCTGTATCTCACAGTGGCCCCATCAGATGTGTTTGGGAACGCATGAGACTAGATATCTCTCTCCTGATACCACTCCCCTGCATCTGGCCCTTGAAGTACCCTGGTTTTAAGCCTGGAGATTACACACCTCCATCATGGTTTGTAACCTGTGATGGACTTTTCCTCCAGGAATCTGTCCAATCCCCTTTTGAAGGCATCCAGACCAGATGCCATCACCACATCCTGTGGCAGGGAGTTCCACAGACTAACAACACACTGGGTGAAAAAAAAATCTTTTGTCTGTTCTTACTCTCCCAGCCCTCAATTTAAGTGTATGTCCCGTAGTTCTGGTATTTTGTGAGAGGGAGAAGAGCTTCCCTCTATCCACTATACTCATGCCCTGCATTATTTTGTACGTCTCAATCATATCCCCCCTCAGTTGCCTTTTTTCCAGACTAAAGAGCCCCAAATGTTTTAGCCTTTTCTCATAAGGGATGTGCCCCAGCCCAGTAATCATTTTAGTCGCTCTCTTTTGCACCTTTTCCAGTTCCACTATGTCTTTCTTGAGATGCGATGACCAGAATTGTACACAATACTCCAGGTGTGGTCTTACTATTGTTTTGTATAATGGCATTATAATGTTGGCTGTTTTATTTTCAATCCCCCTTTTGATAATCCCTTGCTTGTAATTGGCCTTCTTTACCGCTGCCACACATTGGGGAGACACATTCATGGAGCTGTCCACCAACACACCAAGATCTCTTTCCTGATCTGTCACGGATAACTCCGAGCCCATGAGTTGATAGATGAAGTTTGGATTTTTTGCCCCAATATGCATTACTTTACATTTGTCTACATTAAAACGCATTTGCCATTTCGCAGCCCATTCTCCCAGTTTAGAGAGATCCTTCTGGAGCTCTTCACAATCTTCTCTGGTTTTTACCACACGGAAAAGTTTTGTGTCATCTGCAAACTTGGCCACCTCACTGTTTATCCCTGTCTCCAGGTCATTTATGAACAGATTGAAAAGCACCAGTCCCAGGACAGAGCCCTGGGGCACACCGGTTTTCACTTCTCTCCATTGTGAAAATTTCCCATTGACACCTACTCTTTGTTTCCTGGATCTCAACCAGTTCTCAGTCCATAAGAGGACCTGCCCTCTTATCCCCTGACTGTGCAGTTTTCTCAGCAGTGTTTTGCTACTCATCCAAGCAGCTTCATCAGTCTGATAATTTGGTCTTCTTCTTGTCCCGCTGCCTTTTTTGGGCATTGCAGTAATACCTTGGTTTAAGAGTAACTTGGTTTAAGAAAGTTTTGGAAGACAAGCAACATTTTTCCTAAATTTTGCCTTGATCAACAAGCAATGTCTTGCAATACAAGTAACTGGAGCAGATCACATGATTGCAAGTGAGCCAGTGGTGGGTCTCTCCCCCTATTGAATTGTGGGTGATTGTCTGGAAGAAAGGAATGGAGGTTTCCCTTGCACCAGCCAGGAATGTTTTCAAAGAAGAGTGTAAGTTAGGGGGTTGATTTATTTTTCTTTATATTTTTATTTAATTAGTTTTCAACACCTTTTCTTATTTTTTAAACCATTTCTATTCATAGGGTAGCTAGTCAAGTGTGTATACGGCTACAAATTGCATTTTATTGTCACATTAAAACACAGAGGAAAATCCAGGTTTTAATCCCAAG
Organism: Phrynocephalus forsythii; assembly: GCA_029282475.1. NCBI lineage: Eukaryota > Metazoa > Chordata > Lepidosauria > Squamata > Agamidae > Phrynocephalus > Phrynocephalus forsythii. The sequence goes on along the minus strand of JAPFRF010000012.1, from coordinate 23,304,029 downwards.
CAGAGCAGATTCTGAAACCAGGTGTCTAAAACATGGTGTGGACATGGACTTCTATCCAACTACTTTTGTGAGTTTTGGCATTTTGTGTATACAGTATGTGGTCTATGGACCCCAGAACAAATCATCTGAGTTTCCTCTATTTCTTATGGGGAAATGTGCTTTGATATAAGAGTGTTTTGGTTTACAAGCATGTAAACCAAGGTATTACTGTATTCTCTTTTCCTAATGAATCTTGCCTTTTCATGCTGTCCCTAAAGTACAACAGCCTCAGTTTCATCATTTTTGCCTCCAGAGATATAGTTCAGGCTTGATCTGTTCTGGGATCCACTTGTTTGTCTTCTTTGGATAAAGAAATGCACATATACAAATGGACAAGGAAGCTTTTTATTGACAACTTTAAATTATGATAAGGCCCATTGGATGATAAGGACTACCATCCATAGAATGGGTTAGCAATTAGGAAATATGGGAGAGAAAGAAACAAAACTAAAAGGAAAGCTGGAAGGTGGTTTTAAAAAATCCTGTAAGTGTTCAGGCTCTAGAAGTGCCAGAGTGGAAGGGAAGAGTTCCTTTAGGATTTATCAGAAAGGCAAGTAGTAATGATACAATCAGAACATCCATGCTTCTTCTAGTCGTATACCAGTAATCTTTTAAAATGCATACCTCTCACAGCATACATCATTCACTTATTTTTGTAAGATATATGTACTCCTGCTTTAAAAATATTATACATGTATTGGTATAGATAATGCTTTCTGTCTCCCCCCCATCTCTGTTTTCACACACTGACCACAGAAATGATTTTACCTGGCCTTCCTTAAACAATTTTGAATGGGAGAAGAATTTCCACATGGTCCTTCCCAATCAGCACGACTGTGGCAGCAAGAAATCCCTGGAAGGGGTTAACATTGGCCATTAACAAAATTACACAGCAGCACAAGACAACTTGTTAGGGGCCCTGGGAGTTGCAAGTGCAAACAGCAGGGTATCTCTCCATGTCAGGACAAAGGTGAGGCCACTAAGAGATGTGAGAGGCCCAGGGGTAGAAGAGCAGGCGGCAGGAGGTGGATAGCTGAGACAGGTCGGGATTACATGGTATTAGTGCAATTTCTCAGGAGTCTTATGAGGGGGTTCAAATTGAGTACATTCAGCATAAAAATGTGCAGAGCATATGAAGGCACCTCTCTGATGCAAAGTTTGGGTAAATAACGAAACTTTAAAAAGCGTGTGTGTGCCTGTGCTTGCACACACATAGCTATGTGCAATCAAGGTTGATATGGATAACAGGTTTCACCCTGTCCTACACCTGAAATGCTGGCTGTATTGCAAGACACAGATTCATCACTAAGATTCTGGGGACCTATTGGTTTCAACATAGTACTTTTCCTGAGTCCACCAAGTTTCCCCTTTGGTAATGGCTGAAACATCTCAAGGACTCAATTACTTCTTTTAAGTAATACAACTTATCATGCTTCCTGGCATGCCAAGTTAGATTCACCACCATCATCAGAAGCATGGAAAACAACAGCAACAACAACTGATTACTACAACTATGACTACTATGACTACGACTACGACTATGACAACGATTATGACTACGACTAATTTTTGTGCTATATTCCCCCAGAAACTTAGAACCATCAGGGCACCCACTGTTTCCTTTGTATCTTTTTTAAAGAGCCAACATCAGAATTCCATTGTTTGTAGGTAAAGGGGAAGAGGTCTCCACTGAGAAGAGGCAGCCCAAATTCTACAAGTTATAATTCAAAAAAGGAATTTCTTCACCTCATAAAATACACAACAAATTGGCACTGCATTGCCACATTTGAGCTCTCATGTACAAATGTCATTCAATAATTTTTAAATAACTAATATTATATGTTTTAATATTTTCATTGAATTGTTTCTGGTAAGAATTTAAAATGCTTTATTGCTTAATTTGTTTTTAGTAAGGTGGGTAACCTTGAGTGTTAGCTTTCTTAGTGGAAAGGCCAGACGGAAATGAAATGAATACGTCTAGGTCACCAAAAAAAGCTGAGCGCATCTTTGATCAAACATGTTGGCTTGTATTTTCTCTCAGTTCCTGCAAGGAATTAGGGGGCAGGTGGGCCTTGCCTGGACAAAGTGCCTGAAGGAAGGGCACACAGGGAAGATTGTGGCTGCTTCTGTAGAGTTGTGCTGAGGTCTTCAGCCCCCTTTCCCTCACCCATTCTCCTCTCTGCCCCCCTTCCCAACCTCCTCTTGGCATACGCGAGTGCAATTAGACTCTCTCTTTCATCATCCATGGAGTTGCAGGGTTCAGAGAGCTGGGTGGAACTGACATGCTAAGAAGATTATTCTCAGGGTCCCAGTGAAACTTAAAACTTGGCTACTTAGCTTAGCTTTTAGACAATTAACCCATTGTTTCCTTTGTAACTATTTTTTTAAAGTGCCAAAATCAAAATTTCATTGCTTGTGGGAAATGGGGAAGAGGTATCCACTGAGAGTCCAAACCATTTTGGTCCTTAAAGTAGAAAGCGAAAGGGGTGGAGTGGGGAAGAGACACGATACTGGATTTGGGAGATCTATGTTCTAGTTCAGTGTTCGCGAAATTTTTAGACACTGAATGCTGAAACTGAGATTCAAAACCCATTTATTTTTCACAAAGTGTCAATACAGCAATTTAACCTGAACATAGCGGTACCTTGGGTTACATATCCTTCAGGTACTACCCTTCAGGAAAGCGAGGATCGAAGAGCAGGCTTTTGAATTTTCCATGGCCACAGCACCCTTGCTGTGGCCGCAGGAAATTCAAAATCAAAAAACCTGCTCTTCAATCCTCGCTTTCCCGAAGGGAAAGAGAATCAAAGAGCAGGGTGCTATTCTTTGGGAAAGCGAGGATCAAAGAGCAGATCGAAGATCAGCAAGGGTGCTGTGGCTGCAGGACATTCAAAAACCTGCTCTTCAATCCTTGTTTCCTGAAGAGTAGCACCCCATCTGCCTCTCTGCCCTGGGCAGAGAAGTGGATGGGGTGCTACACCGTCGGGTAAGCCGGGGAGAGTGGTGGGAGCTTTTGGGATCCTTTGTAGCCCCAGTTTACTCTCTAGCCATGCTGCTCTGGGCATCCCAAAAGTGGTGTGGCTGAATAGTAAATGGACTACAAAAGAGCCCACAGACCGCTGCCTCCCCTTTGCCTGGCTCTCTTCATGGAGCCATTTCGAGACGGCTGAAATGGCTCTGTACAGAGAGCCAGGTGAAGGGAGGCAGTAGTTTGTGGACTCCTTCATAGCCCCAGTTAACTCTCCAGCCACGCTGCTTTTGGGAAGCCCAGAGCGCCATGGCTGGAGAGTAAACTGGGGCTACTAACGAGCCCACAAGCTGCTGCCTCCCCTTCGCCCGGCTCTCTGCACGAGCACAGTGGTGTGCTCCAAGCAGAGGGGGAAGTGCCATGGCTTTGAGGGAGCTATGCCACGTGCCTACAGAAAGGGCTCCACGTGCCACCTTTGGCACCTACAGTGTTCTAGTTTCTATTCAGCCATTAATTTTCTGGATGACTTTAAGCCAGTCCTACTTTCTCATCGTGAGATGATATTTGTGAGAACATAGTAGGGTAAAGAATAACAACATGTCCTCCCTTGGACTCATAAGAGGAAAGATATAAGCATAAATGAATAAATGAATCAGCTGGTTGGACAGCTCAGTGGTCTAGGAGCCAGAGGTTGGGAATTCACTTTGCCTCCTGCAAGGGTACAGCCTGCTGATGCAGTCTTGGACAAGCTGAACAGTCCCAGAATGCTGCCAGAAGAACGGAATGGTAAATAACTTTCGTGTATTCTGTACCTAGAAAACCCTGGAAAGGATAGTCATAACCCAGAATTGAGTTGATGGCATGCAGTAGTTATTACAATAAATGAACAAATGAAATAAACCACAAAGTTTAATTGGCAGGTATAGCAGCTGCCATGCAGGTCTTATTGTAAAGAGGGTGTAGTTATCTTTGCTGGTAAATTTTGCTCCATATTGGGTTGTCAGACAAGCCAGCCCTTTTAGATTTTTCACCTTACCCTGTAAAATAGCCTGGGCTAGTGTTGGTTGTCAGGCCCAGGTTGTTGTGTGGCCTATTGGCAATTATAAGCCAAGTGTACAATGTTCTGCTGTGTTGTTATCGTGTCTGGAGGGGGTGCTGAATTCTGTTCTCCAGCCAACACTGATTGCCACATATCTGGCAAAAGCAACAGCTTGACAGCTTGCCCATAAATCAGCAGTGGTTTGTGGTCTTAAGACAACAGCTGAGCATTCAAAAACATAGCATTCATTCTTGCAGAGAGGCTGTAGATGCTGGGGGTTGGGAGGTGCACCTAAACTCATCCACTAGCTTCGAGAAAGCAGCTGAGAGAAAGAAGGCCTCAGCTTTGTATAAGAAAATCTGGATTCATCTGAAGAGCATCTCTGCTGTCCAGCTTTCCATGCTGGGCTGATATAAGCTTTCCTGAGACTGAAGGGGCAAGAGCAAGGGCATAGCCCTTGGCTTACAACCCAGTGCCAACAATGGGCAGTTACCTCTTTTAGATTGGTTGGAAATGAACGTGTTGATGGTACTGTTGCTATGGCAGCCAAGTTGGCATTCTGTGCCAATATGCAAATCAGTCATTTCAAAGCCTGCTAAGCAAAAACTGGTTCAGCTTTGCTCTCGAAATAAGCTGATCTGGTGAAAGAGAAAGAAAGCTGAGACAGGGATGTATTAAAGTTGGAAAAGGTACAGGAAAAGACAATAGAAATGAATGTGGAGTTAGAACATCTTCCTGATGAGGCAGGACAAAAGTGCTTGGGGCTTTTTACTTAGAAAGGAAGAAAACTGAAGGGAGATGAGTGGTGGTTGTATTAGTTTATTGCAGGAAAAACAACTGGGTCTTGGCAGTTCCTTAAAGCCTAAAAAGTTTCATTTGGCACAAATGTTTGTGGATTGCAGGTTGCTTCATTGGCTGGAAAATTATGAATGTTGTGTAAAAATGGATGCAAATAATTTTTCCCTTGCCTCACTCAAAATGTCATCAGGCTCATCAGCTGGCAGTAGGCTCAAAATGGGCAGGTGATTGTACTATTTCACAGTCTACACCATTAAATGGTGAAACTCATTCTACAAAATGGAGGAATGGCTTCAAGGGAGGCTGGATAGGCACAGTGGGGGATCGACCACTCTTAACACAGAGTGTGGGAAGTCAATTTTAAGAAAAATAATAAATGTAATGAGACACTGAATATGTCCTCAATAGAGAAGTGTTAGGATGTTGTTCTGGTCCCAGAATATCATTCTAGCACTGCTCTGCTGTGGATTACGTCATCATGTTATACTATCAATTCTTCTTAAAAGTAACTTTATAAGTTCTGCAACAATGGTTAAAATGAAACCAAGAGGCAATATGCCACCCCATTGAGTGTGGGAGTGAATATGGAATGGTGGGAAGTCTATTGCTTCTTGATGATGCTTGTGGACTTTCCAAGATCATCCATGTGACCAGGGTTGGAAATAAGGATCTTATTTTGATTCAACTAATAAACAGCTGTGATGCTTTTATTCTACACTATTTTAAATCTATGATGGCCAGAACCCTATTGCCAGTTTACATTTTGTTTAAAGGAGAAGGCATATATCATGGTGGAAAATTGCTGCTTATTAGTAAGAACGCAAACATTATACCTCATTTTTGAGCACCTTTGCAATTTATGTGATTTCCCTTGTGGAATAGTAAATCAGCAGTACATTTCTGGCCAGCATTTTACAACCGATAATCCTATTTCCCTCATCTTAATCCCATGACAGAGATGGCATACAAACTATAGTAACAATGTGAGTGCACCAGGGCTATCCAATATATCATTAGAAGATGTGTGAGTTAAGTTCTCTGCATGTTGGCTCAAAAGTTCACTGCTACAACTGATTCCTGGGAAGCTGATACTCCAAATACAGTACCATTCTTCCTCCTCGTCTACACACACACACACACACACACACACACACACACACACACACACACACACACACACACACACACACACACACACACAGAGGGGGGGACATAAAAAAACACCAAGGTTTACTTGGCCAAAATGGAACTGTCCATGCAGAAGATTGGCATCAGCTGCCTTGAAGGAAGGCCAAGGCCAAGGTTTACATAAGTACAATCCTAGCAAAACTCCTTTAAAAATGTAAATAGCCCATTAATGGCAGAGTGAGGAATCCACATTGGCAGTGGCTACAAAAACTGAATGTCTCTTGAGTAAAGAGAAAGTGGAATGAGGTATCCAGAAGCAGGGAATAGTTGGCTAACAGAAGTACTTCAGACTGCATTATGCTACTGGATGTCCCATGTGTAAGTTTTCCAAGCAACAACATACCGTATATTTGCAAGCAGTCATAATGCAACGTACGTTGAGGTTGCTTCATTTAGAACGGGCAAATAGAGCTAAAGCTACACCAAGAATATACACTGAGGCTGCTATTGGTGCCTCACAGTGGAGACAACCTGGCACAAATACTTTTTTGCTGTTTTATCTACTTTCAATTTTCTATATTTATTTTTTGTAAGCTCCCTTGAATGCTGTCTTCTAGTGGAACAGTGGAGTGTAAATATATTGCTGCTGCTGCTGCTGCTTTCCTGCTACAAAAGGACAGGTGATTTTCATGGATGCTTTATTATGAGTCGATCCACAGTTGCACTGTGCACACTAATAGACTGAAGCTGTTTTGCATGATTGGATCAATGGGGATTACCATGCCTCCTGCCATAGGGACGCAGTGCTCTGTTCCCTGCAAGCATTTCCTCTCTTTTCTTTTCTAGTTGGGGCCATTATTTATTCCTTGATACGTATTTCCATTTCTGTTGCCATCCATCTTCCACCCTTACAGTCCCTGCTGACCAAAGTTGTTGTGCTTGTTGTTGTCATGGCAGTCTTTTCTAACCATGAATAGGCAGATCCTCAGCAAGTTCTGAAAGAAAATAGCACAGGGCTGAAAACTGTGTTTTTGTTTATTTTGAAGTTGACTTATTCTTGCTGTTTTGTAAATTTTGTTTTTTAAATAAGAAATATTTTAAAAATGAACTAAATCCCCCTCTCCAATGTACAATAACCACAAGTGGGCAATAATAGCACCAATAATATTAATAATATTAGTAATAATAATGGCTCCACCTAGGCATCACCACTGTGTCCTGAATTTAGTGGACTTTTGTGTAATCCTTGGTGTAGATTTTGCCACTTGCAATTGGGAAACTATGCAGTTACCTTTTAGTATTTTCCTTAGTGTTCCTGCTGTGCAACCAATATAGTCAGAATTACATGTGAATTAACATACAATCTGTCCTAAGACCCACTGACTTCACAAAATACCCTCTACTGGTAATGGAGAAAACTGCTAGAATAGATTGGTTGATATAGATGAACTGCCTGCATGTTTGGAGTGTGACTAAGGGGACTGTCATGATGACCAGTTGCAGTTCAACACTTACCGATATGCTACTGGGTGGATCCACACACTGATTTCCCTTCTCCTGCCTTCATCTTGAATTGCCACACAATCTCACTGTAGGCTATGATGCAGGAGAGTGAACAATGCCACTTCAAAACACAAGTGGGAAGCATGATATTTCAACTCCCCCCACCCCCTCCACAATAAAAATAAAACATATTAATTGCAAATTTAAAAAAACTTGCATGTTGGGCAGCAAAATGTTCAGTCCTTTCCATCCTAGGTTTGACCTTATGGGATGTTTTTAGCACAAGGAAGTGTTAAACATTAGGGATTTCCTCAACTGGGGTCCATAATGATATGGTACAATCTGGCACCTCATTTTGCTGCATGTGCATACCAAGGCTGAGTCCAGAGCTAAATTAAGATATGCTGAGCCCCTAAACTATATTGACTTCAAGAGTAGAGATGGGCACGGAATGAACAATTTTTCGTTTCCGTTACCGTTTGTCGTTTCCGTTACGTAATGAAACGACAAACGAAAATTGTGATGAAAATGCAAAAAAACGAACAGAACCACGAAAATTGTGGTCGTTACGTTTCATTTCCGTTAATGGCGACGCACAATGAAATGAGCTGTTTTAAAATGTTAAAAAACGCCCTGGACATCCGTAAAAACGCAGCGATAATTATTTATATTGTCTGATAATACCTACCAGGGGGGTTGGTGTCCTTAAAACGTTTGTTTTTGTCTTCTCCCATCGCGATGTATTTTTCTTTTCCCTTTAAAATGGATGTCGCACCAGCCACAAAATGGAGGCAAGCCATGTGATGGGATCATGTTCAACCAATAGCATGCCCAGGTTGCAGACTGGGCGGGCAGGTCTGGCAGCCACAGAGGGCATAAAAAGGTCTGGCAGCCCCCGTCCTCCTTGCAGTCTCTGGTGGGAGTTAGGGTGGGATTGCTGTCTCTGCGACTCTAGCTTCAGTCCTGCAGCCTCACTGTGTGCGTGCGTGCTGCATACCTCTCGGTGAGTACCCTCCCTTGCCCCGCAGTACAGTCACTCTGCGGCTGCCTTGCACCCTGGGCAATGCCTGCCGCTGCCTTTGCAGCCTCCCTGCATACCTAGTCTATACTGTGTCTCTGCCAGCATCCATTTTTTTTAGTGTTTTCCCTCTGGTCTGGGGCGTTGGGGAATGCCTGCGCACGGAAATGCTTTAAAAATCGCACAAAAAGCGGGTAGAAACGACAAACGAAAAAATGAAAAACGGTAACGAAATTTTTCCAAAAAATTCACGACAAACGGAAATGAACTGAAACAGACCTCTCAACGACAAACAAAAAACTGAAATGCCATTTTTTTGTTTCGTGCCCATCTCTATTCAAGAGGTCCCACAATATTATCTGTCCCCTAAAACTGTATTATTCTAACAGCTATATCCAGCCTGAATGTCGCATTTGATATTTAGAATATAATCTGGGGTTCTGAACTATAGTTTACTGGCACTGCTTAAATTTGTATCCTTTCGCTCAGCACTGGGTGCTTTGTGCCTTGGCTCAGTACCAGCATCGACACCCACAGCACAAGCTGCAAACTTTCTGATTACTTGTTGACAGGCATTCTGTGCAGTGTCACAAATGGAGACCCTCTAACATCTGGCTTTCCAACCTTCTCCTCCTCCTCTCTTTCTTTCTCTTGTTCCCTGTCTCATTTTGCTTCCCTGGGTTAACCTTTCTCCCTATCCTTCATAATCCAGGTCAGGAGGCTATACTGGAAGAAGTAATTTAATTGGACGCTGTTCCGCTATAGGCAGAGTTCCCACTGGGTTTCTCAGTGTCACCAGAGATTCCAGCTGACCTAAATCCTTTTGGATATAAAATGAGTCTGAAAAAGAGATTTAAGGAGAGCTTAATTTCCAAAAGGAGAAGGGGTTTATAGTTCAAGTATGCCTTGCAGTCATTCTCCCCAACTCACTTGAAGGCGCTGCACCCCATCCTCAAATATTTGTGGGTTTGTTGTGCATGCACAACTGTGCTGCTGGTATGTTCTACCTGTGCTCAGAGGCACTCCATTCTTTGTTATTGCTTCATTCGTCTCAGAACGTTGGCCTGACATTGGAGGGGAAGACACGTTGGAGAACTGATTCCCATAAAACTTGCATTAACCTTGGCTTTTGAGTGGAGGCAAAATCCAAGTGTGTAGACAACAACCCAAGAACTGGCTTGCTAGCTTGCAACAAAGTACTTGCAGTCCAGCATACTGTTTCCTGTAGTGGCTGGCCAGTTCCCTTTGGGAAGCTCAGTTTGGTCCAGTCTGTGTTTAGGTCAGGGTTTGGCATTGAAACAGCTGTGCACAGTCTCTGTGTGCTGACTCAGAACAAATTGAAGGAGTGATTCTCTGTTGCTTTGACACTGTTGTTTTATAGGGCCGATTCTGCAGGTGAGGGCTATGGTCCCTTTGAAACAAGAATGCTGTGCTGCTTTGTATCTGCAATATCAGTTCTGGAAGTTTGCATGCGGGGCCCTTGCTTGACTCCATTTGACCTAGGGGATCCCATCAGGTTGTGTCTTGTCCCTCAAACTCTTTAACATATCTCTGATACCATAGAGTGAGGTCATGTGGGGCTTTGGAGTGAAAAAGATGTGGATGACCCCAAGCTCCATTTCTTTGAGTCAACTGAGGCTGTTGCAGATGCCGGATCATTGGCTCAGTAGTAGGAAAAGGAATGGGCAGTCAACTCAGACAGAATCTGAACTATATGGAAGTATCATGGGCAGGTGATAACTTGGTCTAGTGGCCACTATGGCTGGAGGGAATAATTTATGCAATTTAAAACATTTCTACCATGCCTTTCTTCAGAAGGGCTCAAGGTGGCTTACATCATTCACAGACCATATTTGAATACAAAGACTAACAAGGGTCACACATAAATACCATAGTAGAAGGTGGTAAACAGAAGCAACATCAAACCACAATCAATGCTGTAAGGCAGAAAAATTAATTTAAGAACCCCATTCAGGCAGCTGGTAATTAAGGGAAAGCCTGCTGGAAGAGAAAGGTTGCTGCCTGTTTGCAGAAGGACAGCAAATATGGGGTCAGTCAGGTTTCTTATGGTGGTGGTGGGGAGTTCCAAAATCTGGGAGCAGCAACAGAAAAGGCCATCTCCTGTATTCCCACCAAACACACCTGATGAGAAGACAGACCTCTCCTAATGACCCTAACACATAGGCAGGCTCATAATTTAGTCCATGGAAGGGGATATTTTGTTGTCTCTGAATACAAGACAATCCTTATTTTCTTCCTACAGCCTCAGCCAGCATCCTTTAAGAAAGGTTGACTCTCCCTTTCACAAAAAGGAAGATGGCAGAAGACTATTTCTTAGAGCCTTCTAGGAAATTGTGCCCCAGCTGCCCAATTGCTCTATACTAGCACAGCCCTGTTATCTAGACCTGTCTCTGTACATAACTCTGCACCCTAGAGTGTGTCTGAGACTGAAGATCAAATTAGTGTGGTTTGTGGCAAGGAGGAGATGGTTCTCCTTGTAAGTGGACCTTTTCCACCATTGTCTTACTGGGAGGGAAGGTGAAAACCTCAAACTTAAAGGATGAGCCACTGGAAAAGGCGACACATTAAATAGGACTGCAGCCTCATGTTAACAGGACTAGTAAACTTTACAACTGATTATATTACTCCAGACTACAGTGGGTGTCTCTGTATGAAAGAGAGGGATTGTTTTTCCATTCAAAAATATCCTCCATATGGAAAGTGCTGGTTTCAGGAAGAAAGCTAACATTTCTCCTTGAGCTGCTAGTTTTTTGCCTGCAGATTCCACCCCCTACGCCCACCCCCACCCCCACCACCATGGAAGGCCATTCAGCCATCTCTCACATGAGCACTTACCTTGCTGTCTTGTAAGGACTGATCACTTTGGTGAAGACGAGACCTTTGTGGTTTACAGCATTGGCACTTTCGAGTATACGATTTGGTGATATCCAAGGCAGTTTGCCCAGCCTTCTGGACAGCACAGAATTCCTAGACTGGGAGGATGAGGGTGTTGTTTTAGGCAGGCAAGTACGGACAGCTCCTTTCACAAACATACTCTAACCAGGCTACTGTCTCCTTCCAGTAGACCAAGATGTCTTGCCTTTGCTAGTGATGCAATTGCATTCCTTTGTCTTGTTTGTATGGAGAGAGCACTCATCAGGGGCTGATTGTTTATTGTTCTCCCCCCCCCTCCTGCTATCAGTAACCCTAGTCTAATCCAAGGCACAGAGTTCTGCTGCCAGTGGCTTTTCTCGCTCTCACCCGGCCCCTCCCAGTGCATCCAGCTTCCCATATGCATCTTCCACTTGCTCAATCACTTCTTGTAGCAGCTCTGGTCACAACCAAGAACACAGGAGATGCTCCCCGTTACTCAAGGCTGAGGAAGCCAGAAGGGTAGGGTGGAGAGTGTGAATCAGGTATCCTTTTCCCAGATGTGTTGAGTGTGTTTGTGTGTGCTGGTCTTTCCGTTTAAATGTTCACAGGTTGTTCCTTTGATCTTTGGACGTTGCTGATCGGGTGACTTGGGAAACAGGAGGCAGGCTGTACAGAGAGAAAGACCAAGGAGGTGGACTCCCACAAAGTCCAGTGAAGGTTGCGGGGGTGGGTGGGTGGGAGGGATGCTTCCCAGGATGGAAACAAATTATTTAAACCCCCCCCCAAAAAAAAGAATGGCATGACACACTGACCCATATGCTAGCTGGGCTAGAGCCTCAAGCTGGCAGCTGGGAGAGACTGCCGGCATTCATTCTATGCATCAATTTAAAGCCAAAAACTGTTTCCGCTCTGATCCAGGCAAAAGCAACTACTGTTACTGCAATCTTGGGGATCCAAGCTGAGAAGGCACTCTAGAGGATGGGGAGGGGAGGTTTTCAGTCCAGAGCAAGGATGATCCAGGTGTGCAGACTAGGGGCTGGGCTGAATTGAATTAAGAAGTAGGAAAGTTTGTGGCCAGCCAGAATGCAAGGCTGGGAGCCAATCAAGCAACTGGGAAAGCTGGAAAATCTCTTAAGATTTCCAGTTTGGGTAAAAAGGACTGAATGGTATTTATGTAAATAGGAACCGTGAGGCTTTTTTTTTAATTCCCAGAATTCCCCAGATAACATGGTTGTGTGGGATGGATGACTCCCTGAGTGAGGGTCCAAAGCAAGAAATTTTTCAAGCTATGGAGCAAGAAATGGATAAGGAGGAAGCGCCATCAAATGAGGGTGGACACCAAAATCCTTTCATGTCGTAGTTGCCTTCATGTGAACTTGAGTTGAAATGTCTGAACGACGCCCCACGAATCCCATAAACATCTGGGTCCCTTTCTTTAAGTGCTGGGTGGCTAAAAAGTTTAATGAAATTTCCACTCAGCATTCATTTTCTGCCTTTGCCTGGCATTTACTACGTTATTATTCACTCCCTCACCTTTTGGCCTGGTGGATTAAAATGAATTCCTTTCATGTGGGTTCTGGGATATTTCCCCACCACCACCACCCAGCTCTCTTTCAACTCCTCTCTGTTTGTGCTTCCTGAGTGGGTTCCAGACTCTATTAGTGAAGAGAGGTGTTGTCCAGAGGAAGCAAGTTCTCTGGGTTTTTCTTTCAAAGGTGGGGTTAGTGAGGTCATTTTGTTGGTTGAATCCTTTGGGAACATGGATCTTCCCCCCAACACACACACACAGCTCCATTTCCCATGAGGGCTTCACTGGCTGCTCCCACACTACTCCTTCCCCCTTTCTGCTTCTTCAATGCTTGGCAGATGCAGAAACTCAAATGAATTGTCGCAGAGATCCTGGCGAGCGTAAATCAGAAACAGCTTAATGTTCAACATCTTGGGAGTAAACATACGTGGAGAACATATAGGCTTCCAGATTTGGGTTTTCACCCATCTTTCTTCTGTGTACTTTTGGCACATCTGGAAGGCATTTGTAGCCTCCCAGCTGTTGCACAGTGTTGGGTTGATTAAGCGTAGCTAGAGAAGTGGAGTCAATTTTTATTCAGGTATCAGTGCCTTTTGCATGGAAAGCTGATTTTTAGTGGGGAGGAGGCTTGTGCTCTGCTTGTAGACCTCATCTGTGACTAATAGGAGATTAATAACTATTGCTCTCTTGTGTTCCCCATTACTATTGCACATCAGTTTAGGAGGAAATATAGCCTAAAGGGAGGACTGGGAGATTCTACAAGACTCAAAATCTCCCAGCCAACATTCCACCTGTACTCCAAAAGTATAACTCTTCTGCACTCGAGTCAAGAACCATTGCTCTCATTTTGGGGGTGCAAACCATTATTTTTCAATAATGAGATTTATAGAACTGCTAACCAGGATTGCAGGATTCAATCCTCAAATATTCCTTTTGGTCCCATGTCCTTCTTCTCACCCCAATGATTAACATTTGCATTTTAATAGGCACGATATACCCCTGCTGACTTCCACAATCCACACTCTTCCACCCGCCCCTTTCATTTCAGCAGAGTCCCGCCAACCACCATGAGAGCGGTAAAGAAACACCAGAGGTCATCCGGTCGGAGGTGAAAAGCAAAAAGTCCTCAAGCCATGGCACAAGCCACAAAGCCAAGAAATCAGGAAGTGGGAAAACCTCCACAAGTTTTGGCTCCTCTTCTTCCAGCAGCACATTTCCACCTGCAGGTGAGGAAGCTGGGAGGGCCAGCAGGGGTCAGGTTGACACCAAAGGTGGGGGACCACTGGGGAAATCAGGGGCGGCCAAAGTCTTTGAAGGCTAGCACTGTCCTTAGCAAGTGCAATCTGAGTTGATGAGCAAAATGTGCACAAGGCTTATAGGCTGAGTCGCATGATTTTTGTTTGCTCGGTTTGTCCCATGCCATAGAGCAGTGATGGCGAACCTTTTAGAGACCGAGTGCCCAAATTGCGATTCAAAACCCACTGATTTTTCGCAAAGTGCCAATATAGCAATTTAACCTGAATACAGGTGGCTGTGAAGGGGTGATGTTGGGTGCCCACAGAAAGGGCTCCGAGTGCCACCTTTGGCACCCATGCCATAGGTTCGCCAACACTGGTATAGAGCTACGATTTCGTGGGTCCAGAAGCTAAAACATGGGATACTTGTACTAGTGCTTACCTTACTGTATTTTGCACCTGTTACTTGCGAGACCTAGGTTAGCATACAGTTTTGAGATCAGGTGAGCACAAAGCATGAAGTTTGGAGACCAAGACATTCCCTGCCTTCACTGTTTCGCTTGGTAGTCTTAGGCAAGTTGGTATTCTCTTAGGAGCCACCTCTCTGTTTGCAAAATAGCGGTAATAAATGGTAGTGGATGGGAAGCTTTTTGAAAAGCTCTGTAGAAATGTCAAAGTTCCCATTGCCCCATAAACAATAACAAATCTGTGATGGCTTATGGGTGGCTGTCACCAATCATTTTGATGCAGTAGCAAATTTGTTACATTTTGGCATGCCCTGCAAAACTTTGTCGTTTCTGCTGCGGCAAACACAAGTGTGGCTGCCCCTCAGGAAACTACATACATGTTCAATGGTTGTTTTTTGTTATTATTGTGCAAAAATACCAAACACACTCAATCAACATTATGAAAACATAGACTGGTTTTGGCATTTTTAACAACAAGCAAACAAACAAGAACAGAGCATGTATGTAGTTTCCAGAGAGGCAGCCATGTTTGTGTTTACTGCATGTCAAAAGGTAACAAATTTGTTACTGCATTAGCATGACTGGTGCCATAGAGAGCAATCTTAAAAGCTTGGGCGATCATAAGTTTGTTTATTATTAGGGTTATATAATAATAATAATAATAATAATAATAATAATAATAATAATAATAATAATAATAATAATAATAATAATAATAATAAAGTTTTGTTGTTGTTGTTGTTGTTATTGTTATTATTATTATTATTAAGTTTTGTTGTTATTGTTATTGTTTATTATTATTATTATTATTATTATTATTATTATTATTATTATTATTATTATTATTATTATTATTATTATTATTATTATTATTATAGCATGGAAAACAAAGATGAAGTGGACTGCAGTCCATGAAGGCATATGTCAAATAAATCTTGTTAGTCTTCA
Source organism: Phrynocephalus forsythii (assembly GCA_029282475.1). Classification (NCBI taxonomy): domain Eukaryota; kingdom Metazoa; phylum Chordata; class Lepidosauria; order Squamata; family Agamidae; genus Phrynocephalus; species Phrynocephalus forsythii. Next base: position 23,288,484 of record JAPFRF010000012.1, on the reverse strand, counting down.
GGGATGTCAGGAATATCTGTGCTCTTCTGGCTACAGGAGGCTTAACACAGATTCTCCTCCCACCCACCCCAGCCCCTTGGTAATTCCAGTTATGATACATGCTGTTCTGACAGCGACGAGAATAGCACAGAAAATGAATATCAGCACTGCGTTGCTACATGTGACGAGGCTAATTTTGCATTTGGCCAGGGAGATGAGGGGGTAATTGGCGAAGCACAAGGTCTCATAGGAGGGCTCTGATTTTGTCGCTCACCTCTTTGTCATCCAGCAGGTATGCGATAAAGACTTTGGTGACCAACAGGCCAGGAAGTGGCTGTTGTCTCTGGTAGTGTTTTGCACCACTGTTGGGCTGTTTGTAAACAAACAAACAAATAAGACGGCTGACAGCTCAGGCTGTAGTGCCTCCTATCTCTCTGTGTGTGCCTGCTTTAGGTTTCAGGATGTCCCTTGATCCCCTTTCAGGTACCTCATGCAGCTCCTTGCCCTTCTCCCAGGACTTTGTAACCTTCCCGAAGCTTGAGCAGCAGCAGCAGCAGCCGCCACCACCGCCTGAGGAAGAGAAATACCGCAAGCCTATCTCTTCCTCCTCCTCTTCGGCACACTGCTCCCCATTGTACGAAGGGCAGAAGGGCGACGTCCTTGAGCAGAAGGTTATCTTCTCGGGCTTTGGCTCCATCATGCGCTTTTCCACCTCTGGTGTCAGCCAGCAGAGGGGCCGGGAGGCTTCCCCAGTGGACTATAAGGCCTCAAACTCCGGTGGGAATAATAGTGGCAGTGGGGGAACTGGTGTCACCAGCCACAAACGGATGCCATCCCTCAGCGTGGAGGAAGGGGAAGTCCTGAAAGAGAAAAAGCACAAAGCCAGTAAGAAAAGCAAACATGGGCCAGGCAGGCCGAAAGGTAGCAAAAACAAGGACGTTTCAGCAGGAGCCCAACTGGTTGGGTCCACGGTGACCTCTTCTTCGCCCTTCTCTGGAGGCTCCTTGGTCAGCTCCAGCATTGGTGGGTCCTCGCGGTCTTTCAGCCATGCCACAACACTTCCAAGCCTCAGTCTGGAATCACCACTGCTGGGATCAGGTGGGTGTTCTCCCCATTTGAAGCTTATTTTCTGGATTCCTGCTTTGGGTTCATTGATATCCCACAAATCCAAAACTAGGGAAAGTTAGTGTTTTGCTCTACAGCTCCTAGAATCTCCAAGTGCTGGGGAATTGTAGTCCAAACAGACAAGTCTTCCACACCCTGCCTAAATTGTAGCTTGTTATTGTAAAGATAAGCTTGAAAGCACGTGGGTGTTGCAGCTGGCAAAATCTCAGGGTTGCTTCCGCTGTTAACTTCAAGTACAGGGATCATGAGGTATGTTTGTATAATTTCAGCTGTGAGTGAAAGAGTCAGCAAACTGCAGAGAATCTCAAATTCCAGGTTGAATTTCTCACGGCAGAGGGGATGGCTGCACGTTTAGCTTCAAAAGCCAAGAGACGCCTAGCTCAATTTCTGATGGCTTTTTGAAGGGGGGAGCCTTCTAAACTTCGTCTAGTTCAGAGCAGAAGGAGAACATAATTGAACAGAGTCAAGGTTCATCCTGCAGTTTGGACGTGACACATACTTTCCTTCCCTCCCTCCCATGAGTTGAAGTTCTTCCAAACCAGCAATATCCCTGGCCCTTCCTTTTGTTTCACAGAAGTAGAATAAATTTTGTACCTTTTGTGAAATTTGCATCAGATGGTGCTCATCTGTGACTTCGAGATGGGTGTGTCCTTGCATGAGGATAAATGCTCATGTTCTCTTTGTCTTTGATCTCCAAGCATAGATTTGGTCTTTATTTTTTCTTGATGACTGAATCTTCTGACAGTATTCGGGCTGGTTGTTGCTTATTTCTGGATCTCCACATTCATTAGCTGCCTTTGGTAGGCAAGCTGATTGTTAGTGTAGCAGTCTGTGCCTATTTCTTTAGTGTGAAAAAAAAATTGGTTGCTACACATGCAATGAGATCTGAGATGAGTGTCAAGTTGTAGGAATGGGGGGATAAAGTTACAAAAGCTCACATGTCTTCCTGAAACCAGGAGCAGAGCAGTACTTAATCCCCTTAAGACAGGCACACTGAGCCAGTGGCATGCTAGATGCAGGTACACAGCTGTTCCCATAATCCTTCGTCCTTGCCGAAGCTAGCGGGGGCTGATAGGAACTGAGAATCTCGCAACATCTGGAGAGCTATAGGTTCCACAGGCCTGTGTAGTTTCTGGAATAGGATTTTCGAAAGTGCATGTGGGAAGAGAGGTTCGCTTGTTTATGAAAATTGCAGCTTCTCCCTATGCCCACTGTTGCCTTCCGAGTCTCATCATCCAGATAAAACCTTTCTCCTTCCCTCATACAGAGAGAAAAGTTTGAAAGAAAAGTGTAAAGCCAGATGGACCTGCAGCAGTGTGCAATGTTACTTACAGGAGATAACCAGATAAGCAGATGCTAATGGGTGGCACCTAAAAGATCAGAGTTTCGGTGGTTTACTGTTTCAGCCCAAATTGAATCACAGGAAGCCAGTGACAGATCATTGGGCCAAACTAGCTGATTCTATAAAGAAGCAGATTTGTGCCTGATATTTAAAGGACCCATTCAATGTGCTGAACCTGTTGTAGGATAGAGTTCAGTACCTTGGACAGGTCATGTGAAGTTCAAACGAAAACACTGAGTAGTACGTTCCTTGTCTGTGGTGAAATAAGATGGCAGCAACAGTGGTGGTGGGGATGGTGGTGGTGACAGGGGTGGCAGCGGTGGCAGGGAGGTGCGGCAGTGAAGAGGTGGCAGATACCACGATATAGCGGGACCACAATATATGGATTGCAATCTATGGACTGCGATATTGAGGGGGATTACTGTACTTGTAAACCAAGATATTACTGTATTATAATTAAGGGGGTGTTAATGACAGTAGCACCATGAGGTCGCCCCCATTCTGTCTCTTGTTCAAAGATTACAATAAAAGCCGAACTCCTCCCCACCTGTTGCTGTTAATCACAGGAGAGAAACGTTGGCACAGTTCCCTTCCTATGATTGAGTACCAGTCCTGATGACGGACCCAAGAGCCACTGCTTAAATCTGTCTTTCCCATCCTTGTGCTCCAGAAAGACTACAGCTCTCCTTATCCTCTACCAGTTTCCATGTTGATTAGAGAAGAAGGGAATTTTAGTTCCCTGTTCTATGGGGTTGCAAGTCTGAGAGCAACTACTTAGAGTTATAAAAGAATCGCACCATGCAATGAATTTTATAATGTTATACTAACATTGACTTGAATTTATTTTGTGGGTCTGTAGATTTATTAACTTACTGACTAATGCCTTTAGTTTGCACTAGATAGGAAATTTATTTTTAGCCCACATGTAATCTTCTTTATAGATTATAAATTTATGCTGCTTTTGTTTGTTTATTTTTGATGATTTTACAATGAAAAATGCTTTTAAAAACATGAGCTTTGATTATCAGGAGTTGGCCACACTTGTACGATATGGTGTCCTCTCTTGTCCTTCGGCAGCATTTCAGCATGCACTGGTTATAAGCTGAGTCCAAATGAGGGGTTGCGATGTGATGCTTGTTTATTACAAGTAAATGTCACTGGGGTTCTATAAAATGAACAGAGCAGGAAGAGCACTGGCCCTCTAGAGCAGAGCTTGGAAAAGTTATTTTTTTGGACTACATTTCCCAGATTTACTTAGCCAGCATGCCTAGTTGGTTTCCTTTCAAGCTATGTTCCAGATGTTGTTGGACTGGAACTCCCTACCCAAGCAATGATGTGAGTTGAAGACCAACATCTGGAGAGAGAAAGACATGTTGCTGCCTGAAGCCCAGCAGTTGTTGCCTTAACCCAGGCATGTCCAGTTTTCGGCCCTCCAGATGTTTTGGACCACAACTCCCACTGTCCTTTGCCATTGGAAATATAGGCTTGGGATTTTGGAAGTTGTGGTCCAAAACATCTGGAGGGCCAAAGTTTGGACATGCCTGCCTTAACCCATGACAAAGAGCCGAGTACTCCAGCCCAGCCAAATCATTTGGACATGTGGCAGTAAATCATGAAAAGCTTCACTTCCCAGCCCTGTCAGTAGAAATCCTGCAGCAATAGCATTAATAACAATTGTTGCCCTTTCATGACATCCCAGATTTGCTTCATTCTACTCAAAGGTATGGATGGCCCTGTCTGGACAAATTGCCCACCTGTGGTTTATAGGGCTGCATCTTTCCTGATTGACAGGGCGGCCATGGTGGTTTCCCAAGCAACGTTGCTAGGGCAAAAAAAAAAAAAAAAAGTTTTTTTCTTCCAAGCATGTTGTGAAATCATGGCAAAGCTCGGACAATTTGCTTCTTTGTCCCTCAGGCTGCACTGGCTCAGGGATTTGGAGAGGAACTTCCAGAAGATAACTTTTCTAAGCTCTGAATAATAGTGTTCTTCACCCCTTGGCCTCAAATTCTAATCCTTGGCTGAAGGCTGAATGACATATTTTTTAAAAAAAAAAAAACCTTTTGGAAGTTGGCAAGAGGGGGAAGAATAAAATGCACCAATCCCACCCACCCAAACACCTCAGTCCTGTGTAATAAATCCTTTTTGTAAGAACCAGTTGTAAAAACCCATATTGGTAGCCAAGGGTTAAGCCCAGCAGGCATGTCCAAACTTCGCCCCTCCAGATGTTTTGGACCACAACTCCCACAGTCCTTTGTCATTGGCAATCTAAGCTTAGAATTTTGGGAGTTGTGGTCCAAAACATCAGGAGGGAGAGCCGAAGTTCGGACATGCCTGCGGGAAGGGGAAGGCAAAGAAAGGGACTGGGCAGGCCAAGGCTGATTTGTTTGGCAGCTGCCTTGCCCCATATCTCTGCCAGCTTGTTTGCAGATGCTTCTATTCAGGTCACAGAGGACAGATCGAAAGGAGGGAGAACATGGGAGCCTAAGGAAGGAAGGAAGGAAGGAAGGAAGGAGGTGTTGCTGTTGGGTCTGGTTTAGTTTCCGGGTAGTGACAGCAGCCTTTTTCCTCTCAAAGCTCTGGGGCAGAAGAGGAGCACATAGGGATGGGGACAGGGGAGGGGAGCAGGGAACTGAGTGAAAGAGAGAGAATCCAGAATGTAATTATTTTTCAAGGAGGAGCTCTTAGTGTTTCATGCCAGAGCTGCTGGGTTGGCAACCCCAGGCAATGCGGGAGAGGCTTCTCTCAGCTTTTTCTTCTTTTCTTTCCATCTCTCCCATTTGAAGAGCATGAGTCTTTGTCCTTGGTGGGTTCGGTGGAGAAGGGCCCATCATGCAGGGGCCCTTCTAGGAGACAGTTTTGATTTATTTATTTTTAATGTGTCCTGTACAGAAGGCAAGATCAAAAGAAAGCCACGAAATATCATGGGTGCCTTTGAGTGTGATCAAAAAAAAATAAATAACTTTTTAACATGTCAGCTGCATTTGGGACAAAGTGGAATCTGTTGAATTAGTAAAGACTAGTAAGAATGAATAAGTACCTACAAGTAGGATATGTGAAGAGGCTTCATGGTGTGCCAAGATCCACTTAAGCTGAGACCGGGCAACGTTTCAGTCTCCAGATAAATCTAAATTGCTTCTCCATTGTGTCCTAGCCTTCAAAGCCAACAGAGGGGGACGATGGAAGTTGTAGTTCTGTTGGGTCTGGTTTAGAGCACCACCTGACCCCCTTTTTCCCAAAGCCTGAACTGAAGAGGAGCAAGGGATGGGGTTAGGGGAGGGGGAAGAGGGAACATGAAAGCAATTTCCCATGTAATTATTTCTCCTCCTTCAGGAACCCCATGCCCATCGCAACCCCAGGCAATGCATTTTCTTCTTTTCTTTCCATCTCTCCCATTTGAAGAGCATGAGTCCATCTTGGTGGGTGTGGAGAAGGGCCCATCATACACTGAAAAACATTTCTAGGAGACAGTTTTTATTTATTTATTTTTAATGTGTTCTCTTCCTTTTTTCATAAAGTTGTTCTGTAGTGCCTTTAGATGATAAGGCATGCCTGAACTGCTTCATTTGCATTTGGGACAAGTTGGAATCTGTTGAATTAGTAAAGACTAGTAAGATTGAATTACCTACAAGTAGGATTTGAAGGCCAATTCTGACTAAAAGATGACCCTTCTGGACCGGGCAACGTTTCAGTCTCCAGATAACTCCAAATTGGTTTCTCCACCATGTCCCTCCTTCTCAAAACCAACATTCTGGGACGATGGAGGTTGCTCAGTTCCTCTACATGGAGCATGTCACTAGTCCCTGAACTCATCAAGCAAACATGTTATTGGAGAAACATGCAATTTCCCAGCCTCTCCTCCTTCACTACCAAGACATCTCCCTCCATATAACCAGATGTTCCTATGCTGCTGGCACAGAGCTACAGGAGCCATCTAGGAACCCTGAGGGTGGAATATACACTGAAAAACATTTTCAAAGCAGGCATAGAAGCCAGATTTTTTTGTGTTCTCTTCCTTTTTTCATAAAGTTGTTCTGTAGTGGGTTAGATGTAATGGCCTGAACTGCTTCATTTAGCTCAGCACGAGTTGGAAACATAATTATTAACCATGATTGTTGTGCGTGTTTTAAGCCAATTCTGACTTAAAGTGACCCTTCTGGATTTTTTTTTTACGGTTAGAGAACTCCAAATTGGTTTAGCACACCATGTCCCTCCTTCTCAAGGAATTCTGGGACCACGCAGGTTGCTCAAGGCCTCTTATGGAGCATGTCACTAGGCCTCATCAAACACACATGCTCCAGGAGACATTGACTAGCTTGTGCCAGAAGACATTGGTTCTATAACCAGATGTTCAAACCCACAGAGCTACACCAACTCTAGGAACCCTGATACCTACAATGTACTGTATTATGTACTGCAGCTTCCATAATGTCCAAAAAAAATGGTCAGGGCTACTGGAGGTTGTAACCCAAAACATCTAGAGGGAATTGCATTGCCTATGTTTTAGAGCAGGGCTGTTCAACTTTGAACAGGCCAGGGTCTACTTTGAACAGCCCCCGGTCTACCTGTTGGACAGGCCTGTTTCAGAGAAACAGTGGACAACACAAGGCCTGTGGCCTGCATGACATCCCCATGTCGGTTTCTTCAGCCCTTCTTCTGAATTCCAGCAAAGCAACTAAATTGTGCCCCTAAATTTCAGGAGCAAAACAATAAGAACATTTGGAATACAAGCAGAAAAATGCTTGTTCCGAAGGAGGTTTCTCAGTTTGCCGCCAAATTTCAATGTCAGACTATTTTCTCTGTGTTTCAGCAGCTGCTTGTAGTGGGCCCGGCCCTGGAGGCGGGGGGTAAGTGGGTGGGAGAAATTATCAGAAGGACCTTCTCCAGTTGCACCAGACCTGCTTTAATCTGTGGTTAAATTTCTAGGGTTTGCTCCCCAGAAGCAAAATGCAGAGGGCTGCCTCGAATGTGCCTTCCCAGACAGGCAGAGATGTTGTCACCAGCTGGAAGCCATGCAAAATAACCGTCCATATCATCCTATAGAACTTTGCTGTCCACAGATGTGGAACAGAAACTTTTTTCCACTGCAATATTTTTTTGTAGAAAATTTTCCACACCATGTATGTCTGCATTTTTCCATAATCGCGGGGGTTGCTGTACTGCAGCTAATCATGTTAGATGGGCTAAATATAGCTTTATGGACATCTATAAATTATATTTCTGCAGCGATTCTCATTGGCAGACCCCTAATGCACAATTGCCCATGAAGGGAACTGAAAAATAAAACATGACAACCTCTTCCTGTGCATAATACAGTTGGCTCCTGGCAGTATCTGGACCAGATTTACGCATGATATTTTCCCTCTCTCCTGCTAGCCTTCTCTTATAACGAATCGAGCATGCTAAATCAGATAAGACTATTTAGAGCACTAGGACATTTTCAGAAACATTTTAATGGGAAACTCACACCATAGATGACATCACGGGCAGTGGCGGATTGCTGTTGCCAAAGAAGTTACTTTTTCAGTCTCTGGGTGTGCTCAACTAGTATGGGATGAGATGCAGTTGCCTGCATGCAGAAATCAAAATGGGAACTCTTCTGTTAGTAGCAGCCTGCCACGGCTGGTGATTTCGTCCCTGCTGTGTAGGCAGAGCTCTGCAAGAAGATGCTGGCCTCTAGATGGTGGGTTTGTAGCATGTACACATACATGAAGAATGGGTTGTATAAGATGGCCCTGAGGAATAGAGTGCAGGAGATCTGGAGATAAGAAGGCAGGGCAGGTGGGATTTCAGTAACACATTTATTACTGCATAAGCCTGTATAAATTGTAGCCCACATGTGATGGAAGGAGTTGAGGTCTTAAAAAAAAAAAACCCTTATGTCATAATAATGTTGGATTAATGCCCTAATAATAATGTTAACCTTTAAAGGCCATTAAGACTCTTAGTTGTTTTTATTGCAGTTGGCTATAATGATTACCCTCATGTGAATAAACAAAATATAAATATCTAGGAGTCCATGAAAACCGTAACATAAGCCATGAGAAATTTAGAACGTTGGCCAAGAATAAGTACTTTGATAGAGAGAAGATGGTAATCAAAACAGAACTCGAGGCAAAAGGAAAAAGTTACTGCTATCAATAGCTGGGCAACTAAAGTATTAACATACTCTTATTTATTTATTATTTATTTATTTATTTATTATTTACACTTGTATACCGCCCCATTCCCACAATGGGGACTCTGGGCGGTTTACAGTATCAAAGTTAAAACAGCAAAAACAATTGTGAACAACAATAGCAAACAGCAATGACGAAAAGTAATTTGGCGGGGTAATAATATTAAAAAAAAAAATTCTTTAGAAATGGTGTAATGGAAATAGAGCAGGGCTATCCAACTTTTGAACATCCTGTGGTCTACTTTAAACAGCCAAACATCCCTGCGGTCTACTTACAGAATTGTGTGCGTTTGTGTGTGCCACCCAGCCAACAGCTCAAGGAAGCGGCACTGGTCCCAGCCACGGCTCCTTGCTTTGCCAGTGTTTCAGATTAGGAAGGCGGAGACTCCTACAGAGGAGCCGAGCAAAGGGGAGGGGTACGGCGACAAAAGGGAACAAATCTGGACCAAACATCTGGGCGGGGAGGTGGGCCAAAAAATTTTTTTTAACATGCTGCCATTGGCAGTGGATCAGGAGGCTGGCAGGGACCTGGCGGACTACTTCTAATGGCCCAGTGGGCTACTGGTTGCCCACGGTCGCCATGTTGTGCAGGCCTGAAATAGAGTGATCTTGATTATTTAAACAGGAAACCACAAGCCCTTGTGTCAAAATATCAGCACCATCTTCCTAAGGCATCTATGGTGTATGTACCTTTATTTACCGTTGAGCACATGGCACAGATTTGCTGATGTCAGAAATCTCTGTATGGATCCAACAGTTGAGAGAGAAACAGTAGCCAGTACAAATAGTGATGGTTTCTGGGCACTGCAGTCACACTTGAGTTATTCAAGGTTGGAAACCACTGGAATAGCTGAACTTCAAATCCTATGGCTTAATTAGGCTGTCTTCAGGATGAAAATTAGAGATTCATGTGTGCAGTTGAATGCTGAGTAATTTTTACTGCATACTTTCAGAAAATAATTACGAAGCAAGTATAAGTGATTGACAAGTGCTCTCAGAAATCCAAAGAAATAACTCATCATATCATATCTGGACCCTCTATCCTAGCATCACTTGATTACATGTGCAGTATAACCAAGTCAAAAAGATCATTTTCCAACAGATGGTTAAATCTTGTGGATCATTCACATATTTCCCTCCATATGATAAATTGCAGCCACCTCCAGTTTTAGAAAATGAAACTGCAATACTATGATGAGACAAGCAAATTATAATGAATTAAATTGTTGGTTTTAATAAGGCCGATATTGTACTTCCAGATAAAGAAAGAAAGAAAAAATGTACTACGTAGAAATTGGAGCTCCAGCAACACACATTTTCCAAAGAACAGAACTTGCAAAGTTCTAAACATTAAGATAAAATTTTAAAGGAATTTGCAAGCAAGGTCAGGTCATCCTTCTCCCAATATGAATTTCAGCAACTGGAATTGTTCCAAAATCTTTAATTACCTATTTAAAACCCGTAGAGGTTAATTTATTTCCTGAAAACTCAAAAATCATTGATTTTTGCAAGCATGTCATCTCATCAGCAAAACCTAATATTTTGTAATCCTAACAACAACTACATCAACAATAACAACAACAAAATGCTATAAACTAAATATGGTTAGGTTCTATTGTCTCTGTATTGCAGATGGAGAGGGTGAAGGACTGAGGCTTAGAAATGGTGACCTGCAAGAGAGCCAAGTGAATGTATTTATTGGAAAAAAAAAACTACTGTATTTGCCACCTAAAGGATCCAAGGCAGTTTACAGTATTAAAATAAACAAACTAAAATTATATTATAAGTGTTAAAGGAATATGTTAAAACTCATAATAAGAACATTATTAAAAACTCCAGTAGACACATAATTAAATGCTCCCTTTAAAAGATCCCTTTAGTCAGCCAGTCATTTAGAGGAAAGCCTGCCTGAAGATATTGGTTTCCATCAGCTTGTAGAAGGATAGCAAATATGGGGCCAGCCTGGCCTCCCATGGGAGGGAGTTCCAGAGTCTGGAAGCAGCAACAGAGGAGACCCTCTCCTTTTTCCTCACCAAACACGCCTGTGAGGGTGGCAGGAGGACCAAGAGAAAGGTCTCTCCTGAAGTTCTTAGTATACATGAGGGAGCTCATAAGGGAAAAATCAGATGGCTTGGACCCAAGCCATTTATAATCTGAATCTTAGAATGGCAGACCTGGAAGGGACCCTATGGATTATTGTGCCTAGCCCCCACCAAAGAGGCTCAATGGGGAATTGAACTCCCGGGGGCCTGAAACACTGAGCTATCCAGCAGTTATGTTAAAACCAGCACTTTGAATTGCACCTAGAAACAGATTGGCAGCCAGTGGAGCTGCGGTGACAGGGAAGATGGAAGTTCCCTGTAACCAGTCCCAGTTAGCAATCTGGCTGTGGTATTTTGGACCCACAAATTAGATGAAATTAGAACAGCAGCTATGGGAGTTTGGGTTTGGTGGAGGATGGAGTTAAGTTATTCCGGTTATTAGTGGGGAAAAGACGCTTTGAGTGTAGTGTATCTGGCTGGCTGAATAACATGCATTCAGATTTCTGTTCGGCCAAGAGGATACTTCCACCAGGACTGAAACTCTTATGCAGTGCAGTCCTACGCACATGTGCTTGGAAGCATTCAGCGGTGCTTATGCTGTAGGAGCATGCATGTTTAAGATTGCAGCTTTCGTCTCAATACAGAAGGCCCGAGGAGTCAGTTCACCCACCTGCATCCCGGAATCCAGCCAACATCTGACAGCGTCCTCTGAAAAACTGGCTGCAGGATTGGGAGGTTGTGAAACTGACAAGGAGTTTCCCCCAGATTTGACTGCAGGCCATAAAGTTTAGCTTCCCCCACCCATCCGGCAAGCTCCCACCTCTTTGTGCAGGCTGAGATGGTGCAACAGGGAATTGTAACTCCCCTTGTGTGTGTGTGTGTGTGTGTGTGTGTGTGTGTGTGTGTGTGTGTGTGTGTGTGTGTGTGTGTGTGTGTGTGTGTGTGTGTGTGTGTGTGTGTGTGTGTGTGTGTGTGTGTGTGCTTACTGTGAATTTTCCTGCCTCTGGGGGAACTTGGCTGCCATCCAACTTTGCAAAGCTATTGACAGACAAGCATCCAGTATAGTTAAATCAAACTAAGACTCACCTATCTTTTTATGCTTTTCATCCTGGTGTTCAAGGATCAGAGGTGAACAGCCTCCAAGGGGCGGGAAGGGGTGGGCAGCTGGCTTTTTTTCTTGGGAAGGGCCACTGGCTTTCTTCTTCGCCTTAAAAACATGAAAGCCTTTTAAAAAACATCTCTTTCCCGTTTAATACAGGCCCCGGGGAAATTAACTTTAAATGGCCTATTATGCATCCCTCAACAGTTCTGGGGGCATGACTGAGCCTTTTTGGATGGTGTATACTGGAGGAAGAACTGGGAGGGATCTGAACATCTCAACGTTACACTGGGCCCTGGCAAAAACAACTGCAACAAAAAAGAAAACCCAAATGGTTGATGAAGATGCAAAACTGTAGTGGGGTTTGTGGGGACTAGCCTTAAAAAGTTACCATATTTTCCAGGAATCACTACTTTGGGGTTTAGGGACTGGGGTGATGCTATATTTCCGGGGTGGGTCACATACAACTTTTCAGATGTTCCCTTCAATCCAGAATGAGGGTTAAGTGCAGCCCAACAATATATGGAAGGCCACACTTTCAGTCTCCTTGCCATAACACTGAACTCAACGAACAGCTGAAGAACCTCTGTGATGCTATTGGTCTCCATTTGTCCAGTTCTCTGAAATTGACTTAGTGTTGGCATGTACTGTTGGGAGCACTGCAGGAGAGTGAGAAAAGAAAGAAAGGGGATTTATGCCATCTTGGAAGGGTGGTAGAGAGACAGCAAATAGGAACTGTAGGTAAAGGCTTAGCAGGCACAGTGGTTCCTTCTTTTGGTGGCTGCCTTCTGTTTTATGTCCTGCTTGGGTTTCTTTGTGCAGGGATCTACACGAGTAATAAGGACCCCATTTCTCATGGGGGTGGGGTGCTCAGGACAGTGTGCAGCACCCCCCTCTCCTCCAGCCTTCTGGCTCACCAAGGCACTTCATCACTCCCCCAACTCACTCGCTCTCCCTTTGCTAGCACCATCCCGGCCTCCTCTACTTCTTCCGTCTCCACCACCCAGGTAAGGGCATGGAAGGTAATTGTCCTAACTTGTCATTTCTTTGTGAAAGTCAACCTCCCTGTTATTCTGCAGGCACGAAACCATTACCTCCCAGCATGCTAGCATCATCCAGAATCAATCAGACCTTTTCTCTGTATGGAATTATAAGGGGTAGAGTTCAGAAAAGCTGTGTTTTTCAGGGGAGGGGGGGAATAACACCTTCCAGAATTACACCATATAACTAGGTTAGAAGAGTGATTTCCCCCAAGCTTTTAAAAATTGTAAACAAAAATTGACAGTGCATAAGCCATAGTAATTCAGGAATATGGATATAATTGAGAATGGTTGCTTCTTTTAAAGGTTAGGGAGACTATTACTTCAGAGTACTCACTGCTGAGGTACGTTGGCCTTGCTCTGCTACAGTACGTCAGCTTAGAATCTGCAATATTGCTCAAGCAAATAGCAGTATTAAGTATCTGAATCTGTTTTTCTATGTGGTAAGCTTTAAGGGAGACATGCATTTGGTCTTTAGTCATTTCCGGAAATGAAGACTCCAGTGTTTGATTTGCAGCTTGAAAATTCCTGTTAGTAACTGAGAGCTGAAACTTCTTTCATTCTACCATTTCCTAATTAAGAGCAAAAAGAAACATAAATGCTATTAATGGTGAACTGAAGTAATCATCCGGAGTGCTGGATGTGTGCTATCTGGAATCCAAAGCTCTCTTCATTGTTCTAGTCTCTAGTTTTATTGGTGTGCATGTCTCCCCTTCCCCGCCTTGCTTTGAAAAAGAATGGAGATCAGTTTCTCCCTGAATCTTCCATAAAAAGAAAATGATTTCACTTTAAAGAAGAGGGCAGCTACTGTTCCTTCAGCAAAATGAGAAGCAAAGTTTTGGTACTACTCTGACATAGGGGCCCAGAAGTGGCCCATTTGATGCTTCCCGTCCTTCTAAAGTGGGGAGAGGGGGGAGGCAATTTTTACTACAACTCCCAATATCCTTCGCCACTGGCTTTGCTTACTAAGGCTGGTGGGAACTGTGTTCAGACAATATCAAGAAATCCTAGGCCAGTGACGGCAAACCTTTTAGAGACCGAGTGCCCAAACTGCAATTCAAAACCCAGTAATTTTTTTTGCAAAGTGCCAATACAGTAATTTAACCTGTATACAGGTAGCTATAAAGGGGCAATGTTGGGGCAATGTTGGGCCATAGGTTTGCCCACAGAAAGGCACACTTGTTTCCGCACACCACCATTAGAAAATGTTAAAAAATTTAACTCACCTTTGGCACCAAGGCATCTCTATCAAAATGCCATTGCTGGTGTAGGTTTGCCATCACTGTCCTAGGCAATTCATCTCTCCTTTAAAAGGTTGTCAATTCAGTACTCGTCAAGGGTCTCTTGGAATTATGTTTTTCACCTCCCTCCTTTCCCCTTGTCTACAGGTGTTCTCCCTAGCAGGCTCTACATTCAGTCTCCCTTCCTCGCATATTTTTGGAAGTCCTCTCACTTCTGGGCTTTCAATCAATCCTTTGCTGAACCAGACAGAAAGCAACCGGACAGGTACGCAAACCGAGATGTTTCACAAGCATTCCCAATGTCATCAGAACATTTCCTTATGGGAGTAAAAAAGATGCAGGGTGCAACTACATTGCCTAAATAATATGAGTGTTTTGCCAGGGTATTATTGTATCAGTTCATGTCACATGTTCTTTGTGTTGCTATCCCCGTCATCTTGGGGCAGCCTCAATGGAATCAGGTTGGTTTGGTGTAGGGGACAACATTGCTCTTCAGATGGCCTTAAATAGACCTGGATTTGGCACTTTAGGCCCCATAGGTCTGTCCTTATTCCAACTACCTTCTATCCTTGTCCATAACCATCTTGTCCAAAGATGTTTGTTTTCTCTCTCTTTTTGTTCTGAGTGGCATAGCGCTACATCAGTGTTGCAGACAAGAGACTCCAGCACCTATGTGACCCAGTGTAAAGGGAAATAGTTCAGATAGCAAGCATAACTACTGATCTCCCAATGGGAATGGCATCCTACATCATCTCAAACACATAATCAAGGCATCAGCCCAAGGAATGCCCCTGCACACAGCATATAATAACATGGCCATTCACACAACCAAAATGGGTCAATAAACAGTGCTATGCAGATTGACTTTAAAATGACGTCCCAAGCAGTGTTCAGAAATACATAATTCCTGAAGAAATGTGGGTGGTCTACACTATACTTGCAGTAACACTGTGTAGTTGGAATTTTTAAAATCAAGTTGCATCATACTAGATGGAGTAATTGGAGCGTAGTTGCACCCTCAACATACAAGGCAATTTTCCTCTTTCCCTTTATTGATCATTCTTCAAATCATTAGAATACATGAGAGTTTCCACATTCGGGAGAATGGGGAAGGTGTTCCTTCTTTCTTGCACTGAGCAATGTGCTGTTTACATAGATGCAGTTTGTTGGCATATGAGTACAGTAGCTATTGAAGCCTCTGAAATCTGAGCTGGAACTCTTGGGGAAAATGTCACAGTGAGCCACACGCATGAGCAGTGGGAAAAGGAAGATGTATTAGAGTGACAATGACTACACTAGATTGCCATCTGGTGGTGGGAGGGAGTGACGACAGTCCTCGAGACAGGAAGTAGCTCCAGTGTTTTTGAAAGGTTGCACCAAACACTTCCAGTTTTACAGGGGATGTGAGAGGCTTTCAGTTTAAAGGGACACGGGCAGAAATAGGCTGGCTGGAAAGCTAGAAAGGGAGGTATCAGGCTACAGGGCCAGAGGGTGGGAGTTCAGTTCCCCGCTAGGCATCCCAGAAATGCCAGCCT
Source organism: Phrynocephalus forsythii (assembly GCA_029282475.1). NCBI lineage: Eukaryota > Metazoa > Chordata > Lepidosauria > Squamata > Agamidae > Phrynocephalus > Phrynocephalus forsythii. Next base: position 23,272,906 of record JAPFRF010000012.1, on the reverse strand, counting down.
GGGTGGCGTTGGTCAAGCTGCACAGTCCCAGGTTGCTCCTAGAAAAAGGGAATTCTGTAGCAAACTACTGCTGAGTACTCCCTACCTAGAGGACCCTGAAAAGAGTTGTCATAAGGAGAGTTGACCTGACGTCATACTAATATCAGCCAGAATTTGGATTTCTGTTTTTCTGAACTGCTGTTCCCAGAATTCTTCAGCGAGCATAAAGGATGGATATATAACTTTTGGGGAATCACATTTTAAGGTGATTCAAATAATATTGCAAAAAACATCTTGGACTACATAACTAGATGTAGTTATGTAGACGTAGTTAAGTGTTTTAAGATGAGATGTTTGCAGTTTGGAAATGGGACAGTGTTAAATGCACAATTCCTCATTATTTGTACAAATTTGTCAAGCATCTAAAACTTTAGGTAAAAGTGGGTTTTGGGTTGGTGTCGGGGCACAGGGCTGTCTGTACACAGAAGAGAAAAAACAAGATTAACAATCACTTATCTTTCCAATTCCAGAGCCAGATTTGGAAGACTGTAATTTTGCCTGCCGAGGGTCATCACCCCAAGAGAGTCTTTCTTCCATGTAAGCTTCTTTCCACTGGGAGCTTGGGGAAAATGGGGAGAGGCAGGGAGATGAAAGAAGGCACAAAGGGGTAGAGATATGAAGGCCCAGGGAAAAACCCAAAAAAATGGGGGGGGCACAGTTTTTTTACCTTTTTTCCTGAAGTCTTTTGGGTTTTTTTCCTGAAAAAATGGAAAAATTGAAAAAAAAATGGAACGTTTTATTTTAACACGATGAATAAAATATTTTAATACAGGGTGTTCTAATATTTTTCCAAATCATTTCTAAAAATATGCATGTTATCAGATTATTCTAATTTCTGTGCACTGAGGACCCGCAAGTCCTAGGTTATAAACTGAGCTCTCCAATGCAAGAACAAGATGCATTTCTTCATTTTAGGAGGTGTTGCTATTGTCAAAAAAAAAAAAGTTTCACTTTTTGTTTTGCATGTGGGTGGTTGTGTTTGATTGTGTTCTGTCCTCTTAACTAGGAGGGGAGTCTCAAAGCTGCTTTTTCCAGCAATCAAAGGCGCCTCTTTTAAACATGGCCTCACAGGCAGCTGGCTTTTCTGAAGATAAACTTTGGCCACGGCCCCTGAAGTGCAAGCCTCAAAGCACTGGAAGAAAATACAGAGCAACAGAAATGATTCTAATTAAATTTCATGCCCATTCATTGAAACTTAGTCCCACTTCCTTCTATGCATTTCCCCCTCTTCAATTCTTTTTTTATGAGAATGAGGTTTTTATTTTATTTTTATTTAATACTGTGAAGAGGAAATATGAATTATTAATTCTGGATTTTTAAACATTGTTTTGTAGAGTTTTTTGTTCCACATAAACTAGTAAACAGTTCAGGAGATTATTACTCCATTTGTTCCTTACAATCAAATATAAATATTATTTTAAAAGCAAATTCCGTTTGTAATAATTGGATACACTATATTTTAATATGCTAGTTGTGATAATCTTATGCCAAGTCAAATTTGCCATAGTCATATTTTATGTTCCTAAAGTAACAGAATGACATTCAAACTGTAAAATGGGGTGGAGAGTGCTAATGTAGTATTTTTTCAATTTTTCTGAAAATTTCCATTACCCCCCAAAAAAAAACCAGAGCTTCGAAATTTCTGGAAATGTTACATCGCTACCCAGGGGCTGTCAAGTAAGGGTGATATGTGAATCCACCCCCCCCCAAAACACACAAAAAGAACCCACAACAAAAGGAAGACCAATAGTGTCTAAGGGAATTATTGATGAACTGGTTTTCCCCAATTGTGTAATCCAAGCTTACTTTGTTTGTCAGTTTAGGGTGATGGATTTGCAATCCGTCATATTTTCCAGATGTGGAAAAGACTGGACATGGCTCAAAAAGCTTTTCTGTACTCAGAAAATTGATCTGGACCTTTCCATGGCACGCTGAAATTGTCCTCCAATTCAGTTGTAGAGCTTGGAAGGTTGCTTTGGAGGATTATAATTCTCAGCATCTCCTTGTTAGCTGTGGCCATAGCAGGTGGAGGATTTTGGAACTCGTAGTACCCCAAATTAACTAACCATTCCAAACTTTGGCTACTTGGAAAAGGCCAAAATCAGAACAGATGGATTAATTTAATTCATATGTTGAGAATAGCCTCTTATTTTTGAAATATGTTGAAGAATTATGGAAATCTTTATTGTTGTTCAATGGGTCCCCAGATGTTCTTGGCCTACAATTCCCGTTGATCCTGGCCATCACAGCTAGTGGTGAAAGCTTCTGGGACTTTCTCCAAGACCATCCGGGGATCCACGGTTGGGAGCCATTGTTGTAGTCCTTGATCCTTCTCTTTCCGATCGTGGAAAACTACGTCCCTCTTGCTGACGATGTGGAAGTGAAGGGCACCTAAATTGTCCCTGGTGATTGGCAGTCCAATTTACTTTAATTAAATTGTATAATAATCTTTAAATACAATCTGTAACAACAGGATCTGGAACTGGGTACAGAATCCGACATATGGCCACTCAAGGTCTTCTTTGTGGCATGTAATTGGAGTATGATGTGTACAAAGTAACCTTGACAGGGCTGGCCATGTTAATCTGTTGCAGCAACAATGATAAGTGTTTGTGTCGCACCTTGAATGCTAGCATGTTTTTTTAATTTGGAATAAGCCTTGGTGGACTGCAACTTGAAGGTTTCATAAGACCCATTGCTTTTTAAGCAATCCATGTAGTTTGCAGGGCTGAGATTTTTAGAACTCCCTGTCTAAGCCACAAGCAATGTGGAATTATGAGTCAAAAGGTAGCCTTGGTAGAGTGGGAGGGAACAGGAAAGGATCTCAGCTGTCCTTGTTTCTGATGGTTGCATCCTTCCATCTTGTTTCGTCTGCAGGTCTCCCATTAGCAGTCTCCCCACTCTCTTTGACCAGACAGTCTCCACAAGCAGTGGGCAGCAGGAGAATGTTCCCCAGGCTACACCAAACATCGAGCAGCTCCTGGAGAAACAGGGGAACGGGGAAGCCGGCGTCAACAGTGAGTCAGCAACCATGAATGGAAAAGGGGGTGCTTTGCTTGGCAGATGTAGAGAGAGAGGCAAAATGCCAGATGCCACCCTTCAGTTCATCTCAGGGGTGGGGAAAGCATCTTATGTGAAAACCTCTGCTTGTTAGGCAGGTGTCGGAGATCCAGGGGACTTGGTAGGGAAAAAAAAAGACTGTGGCATCATACAATACTTGGAACAGGCAAATGCACCCTGTGAGAAGAATTAGATGGAACAGAAGCTGTTTCAGCTAGGCTCTGGAAGTAGCAAGCAACATAGTCACCTTTTAACAAGTTCTATCTGTTTTGGTAGCACGGGTGCAGTGAAATAATATGTCAAAAGAGGTGCAATAAGAGTAAGCAGCATGCAGTGTTGCCTATGAATGAGGATAGGTTGTCTTTTATAGTTCCTTTTAAAGTTGCCTTCCAAGGGCATTTTTAATTGCTTTAAGAGGCAGTTTGAGTAGAAATTGTTAAGTTTGCTACCATTCTTTTATCAAACAAACAAACAAAAAGTAGCAGAAGGAGTAATGAGTAATTCCACAAGTTTCTAAAGAAAAGCAATGGAATAGATAGGTTACTTTTAAAAAGTAACTTTCCAATTGCCAATACTGACTATAGACAGTATAATTCTCTATCAGCAAATGGAAACTCTTCTCCCATTCTGTTGGTGATGATGGTATCAGCAAAGATGTAACAAATACTTCCAAATTGTTTCCTGATGGAGAGTACCTTTTTCCTCAGTCAGTAGCAATATTGCCGAAAATCACAAAAGGGGGTGCACAATAAGCTTTGTATTTTGCACACAGTGCAAGGTCTTGTGCAAAAGACAAGGCTTTTTGTGCAAAAGGGTTTATTTATCTGGCTACAGAGCCAGACACTGGGAGTTCAATTCCCCATTGGAACTCCTTGACGGGGGCAGGGCTTGTTGAATCTTTGGGGTTCCTTCCAGCTCTGCAATTCTAAGGACGCTTTTACATGACCTCTAAAATCCGCTGGCAACTTAAATTCGGACCAGAGATTGTGGGGTTTTGTTCTGCTTCCTGTGTTCCCACCCTTCTGCACTCAATTGCTCCTGTCTGCGGTGAGGGGAGGGAGAAAATAAGGGAGAAAAAAATGCAGGCTCACCTCCGTCTGCCATCGGAGCAGCCCCGTTAAGGATTCCACAGCAAAAGGGGTGGGGGACAGCAAAAACAAACAGAAGGCGAGGAGAGCCCGGCATCCACAGCTTTACAATCCGCACTGGATTTTTTTTTACCTCCGGAGACCACGTTACTTGTAAAATGCGCTGGGGCACACTTAGGTGGGCGTGGTCGTACTTAATTTTTTTTAAAGTCTGGAGCTGGTGGGAAAGCAATTTTAAACTCCACATCTGGGAGCGCTTTGCATCAGATTTTAGGGGTCGTGTAAAAGCAGCCTAAGATGGTGAAGATAAGGATGATTAAGTAGAAGGTTTTTTTGGAAAATACATGGAGCTTCCTGAAAGAATAGCAAGATACAAAGGTAACTGTTGAAGGACAGCTGATTTTTTAAAGAGTAGACAGTAAGGTGTTCCAAGTTAGCCTTGCCAGTTCCATTAAATGTGTGGTTTTAATATCACTCTTGTGTATACTTTAACTATGTCACTGCTGTTGTTTTCCCTGTTTCTCTCTGCCCCCTTCTCCCCCTTCCCTGCCCCACTTCTCACTCACGTTTTCTGCAGTTGTAGAAATGCTCAAGGCCCTTCATTCCCTGCAAAAGGAGAATCAGCGCCTCCAGGAACAGATAATGACGCTGGCAGCTAAAAAGGAACGTTTGCAGCTGCTGAACGTCCAGCTCTCTGTCCCCTTCCCTGTGGTGACCACCAGCAACGGCCCTTCCGGTCAAACCCAGTACATTTTGGCTCCCAATGGTAAGAAAATAATATCCTTGCAACTAATATTGAGGAACTTTAAGTAAATCCTAATAGGGGCTTTTCCATGGACTTTTCCCATCTGTAGAAATGGCCAACCCTGATGAGTTCAGAAGGTTCCAGCTTTTATCTTGTCCACTCATCAGGCAGGCACATTTTGATTCCCCAAAGCTATTAATGGGTATTTCTAGGATTTATATCAGCTACATTTTAAAATATGTTTTGCATTTGCTTGCCGTTCTCTTACGAGTATTTTGTTGGCACCATTTTTGTGCTCTGAAAATTTGCATTTGTTTTCTGCTCTTTGTCAGGTTGCAGAGTAGGGAAGTAGAAAGTGGCAACAAGTCATACTGTAGGTGTGTGACTGGATAACCCCAAAACCAGATATGCCTGGGGACGAACAGACTACTAGGAGCATGCAGTGCAGGATGTCAAGCTTTAAGGGCAGGAGTTCTTTAAGTAAGAATCACAACGAAAATGTCTGATCGGGATTGGTACTGAGCCCAGATACCAGAGAATTGCTATGGAGCATTCTGAGTTATTTTTAAAGGGATTTCTATCCAAAACATGAAATTTCCAGCTCTCACATGAAAGAGGGGGAGGGAATTTGGAATTTGTTTCTTATATTTGGAATGTGCAAGGTGGAGAGGGTGGAGCCACACTCTACTACTTAGTTGCAGTAGGTGCTCCTTCTTCCGTAAAAACACCCCCTTCCTTTCCTATGGATGTTCTTCAAAGGAAAAAAACTGCACTCAAAGCCAAAGCACATGCTTATTGTCAGCCATAGATAGCCTGGCCTTACGTCAACGTTGGCAGATGTTTTGCACATGCAAAGCAGCAGCATGGGAAAGATCTTGGTTCTGTTTCCCTCTCTAGTGTGCAACAGCGACTCCTTGAGCATCACCAAGAGTCCACCCTGCAAGAACAGCTTTGGCATTGAGAACTCGCTCTCCACATCCTCAGAGGTACAAAAAAGTCTCATTCTGCTCAGCTTCATAATGTCTGTCAGCAAGCCCCTGCCGTCAGCTAGAGTGTCTGTACCTTGGCCATCATGGGGAGGGAGGGGGTATGTGTTTTGAGTCCCCTTGAGTGTAGTTGACAGGGTCAGGTGGAAGAAGAGCTGACCATCCCCCTTAAAAAAACAACAACAAGGTTTCAGCAATCCTTCAAATTTGAGGTTTCTTCATCCATTTGGGATATTGTGTCCTCCATTACATGCTAGGCTCTTTTGATCTCCTAAGAAGTGGCTGAATGTTATCAGTCACTCTGTGAAGCTGTGTGACAAGGAACAGACATATTCTGAATCAGATTCATGGTTCCTGAATAAATGACTCCACACAACTGGAGCCTGCAGCTCCCATGATTCCATGTCTTTGATGGTGCTGGTTGAGGCTGATGGGAGCTGTAGTCCAAGAACACTGCTGATCTATCCCATTGCTACTTGTCCTGACTAATACAAGATCTCTTGGGACGGGTGGTGGTGGTGGTGGTGGTGGTGGTTACAGGAATGGTGAGAAGCAAACCTTTTGTAAGCAAAGCGCATGTTCAAGCCAAATTTGTAAATTGTACTGGTTTGGACTGTAACCCATAGAATTTCCTTAAAGGACTGTGGGTTCTGTGGTTTGAAGTTTTTTTAAAAAGTTTTTTTAATCAGGTGCCTGGCTCACTTGCTGATATGGAACGCAAGTTATAATTCTGCCACAATTCTGCAGAAGCGAATATCCGAATCAGCCTCCTGCTTTTTGTGGTTATTCCTTTTCAAACCCATGTGCTGCAGGGATTCGCTTGTGAATGTATACACGGTGCTTGCTGAATCTCAACAGTTAGAGAAGTGGTATCTGCTGGATAGCTCAGTGGCTGAGGTGTCTGGCTGGTGAGCCAGAGGTTAGAAATTTGGAAGTTCAAAATGCAGATTTCTGGTGGTCAGGAGCAGGGCGGGGTTTTGGCCCCATCACGGCTCACCTCATTGACACCTGAAACTGGAATGAATTATGAAAAATAAAGGAAATGATGCAAATATCCAAAGCTTGCCTCTTTCTGCTGACAGCACTTCTTTCTCTTTCCTCTCTCCTGCTAGGATCCTCACTCAGGCTGCCCGTCCCGCAGCAGCTCCTCCCTGTCCTTCCACAGTACGCCTCCCCCGCTGCCTTTGTTGCAACAGAGCCCTGCCTCCCTCTCTTTGGCTACTGGGGTCCAGCAGCAGCAACAGCCCCCTATGAATGGCTTGGCCAGGACCATGGGGTCCATTCATGGGGGAGGAACCCTCGCCGGCCACAGCCTGGTGGATGGCCTCCTTGGGAGTCTGGCAGGAGGACAGCAGGTTCCCATCAATGGCATCCTAGGAGGTTTGAATGGCGCAGTGGCAGCCCAGGCACAGAATCCTCTCTTGGCACAGACCCCAAACCTACATCTTTCTACCAGCCAGAACAGGTAAGACTCAGGGAACAAAGGCATTAGTGGAGGAAGTGATAATGTAGAAAATGGCCTTGCAACTGACTTTAGAAATAGATGCCGTTGGAATCAGAGGGGATAAGATATTGTGGACACTTTCAGTGCTCGCTTTCCTTGAGCTCACTGGCCTGTTCTGTTCCTCCTGCCTCCTTCACAGCATGCCCAGCACTAGCCACCTGACGGAGCAGCAGAGGCAGCTCTTCAGCCAGCACGAACTCCAGCTGCAGCAGCTGCAGCAGCTGCTGACATCACAGCCACTCAACGCAGTACGTACCTCCTCTTCCTCTGTGCCTGCTATTGTGCCAGGCCAGGACACTGCTGGATTATAGATGAGATGAGCTTTTTGCACTAGAAAATGGAATTATTAAGGGAGGAAATGCTGTATTTTCCCATGTATAAGGTGTTGCCTTTATATGCCCCCCACTTTTTAGACCCCCAAATTAAGAAAATTAATAAATCTTTCTTGAGGTCTCCTCCACTCCCACCACCCCCATGGTTACCTTTAATTTTCTGGTTCTAAACACCTCTCTCTGCTTTGGTGGGTTTGTCTTTTACAGGATCAGGGTCCTTAGGCTTGAGCAGCCCATTAAGAAACGCCTTTTCATGCTAAAAAAAAAAAAAAGGCATGGCTTTTTTCTTTTCTTTGTGGAAAGCATTTCTTAATGGGGTACTCAAGCCAGGCAGAGCCTGATCCTGCAAAAAACAAAACAAAACAAAAAAAAACACCCTCACCAAGCTGAGAGGAGTGTTTAGAATGGGAAGTGAAAGCAAACAGCAGCGTGTGGGGTGGAGAACTCAAGGAAAGACAGAGCCCCCTCATGTAAAAAACAAACAACGGAGGGAAAAAGCAAGGTGAGTTTGGGTTCTCCTCCACACACATACCCCAAAGGCTTACTTCTGTGTATACAACACCCCTTAATTTTTTTGTGCCATGATTTTAGAAAAAAGTAGTGTTGTATACACAGAGAAATACAGTAGTCAGAACTTGGAAATGTCATTTTAGAAAATTACAAGTCCCAGAATCCCCCTAGCATGCTGGCTGGGAGGATGTTAAGGTTTATAGTCATTTTCTGGAAATGACAGAGGTTTCTAATACTTTGAGTAGCTCTACAGACAGTAAGCAGAGCCGTGGCTCTCAAAGGGAGCAGCCAGCAGTGAGAGGGAGAAGCTCATGGCTGGGACCCTCTTGCTCCTTCCAACCATCAAATGCTGGCAACTGCTGCTGACAGATCCACATGGGAAATTGTGACAGTGATCTAGGGCAGGGGTGGCCATAATCATGGGCGCTGGCCCTAGATATAAACCCCCTGTCACCTGGGCCCCAAGGAGGAGACTTAGGGCGCTTTTACACGACCCCTAAAATCCGAGGCAAAGGGCTCCCCAGATGCAGAGCTTAAAATTGTTTTCCCACCAGCACTGGACTTAAAAAAAATTAAGTATGACCACGCCCACCTAAGCACGTCCCAGCGCATTTTCCAAGTACCTGGTCTCCGAAGGTGAAAAATTTCTGATGTGGATTGCAAACAGTGAGTGCCGGGCTCTCCTCCCTTCTGGTGTTTTTTGTTTTTGTTTTTTTTTTTTTTTTTTTGCCCTTGCCCCTTTAACAGACTGGAATGCTTCCTGGGGCAGCTCCCACAGCAGAGCAGAGGTGAGCCTGCCTTCTTTTCTCCCTTTTTTTTGCCTCCCCTCACGCAGACAGGAGCAAGGGAGTGTGGAGGGGTGGGAACACAGCAAGAGGAACAAACCCCCAAGATCTCTGGTCCGAATTTAAGTTGCCAGCAGATCTTAGGGGTCTTGTAAAAGCGCCCTTACTTACTAGGTCCTGGCTTGCAATTCTAGCCCTGCAGGTGGTACAAAAGTACAGTGAAGGGCATTAAGAAGGTGTGAGTTGAACAGGCTTTTCCTTCCTCATTTCTTCTTCAATTCTCTTTAATTCTTAAGGTCTAGAGAGAAGAGTTGCTCTCTGTTCTTAAGCTGCTTAAAAAATAACAAAATAAGACTCTTGGCCACAGAGGAGAAATTGATTTTTTTTTTAAAAAAAGGAAAAAAATGCTACCGAGGAAGGCTCTTCTCCCTGTGAGTGTGTTCTGGTATTACTTGCGCAGCAGGGGGAAGGTGCTTTGGTGAAGCTCTGCTCTTTGTATATGTGGGTGGATGCGCTCATACTCCTTTTCCACGTTGGTTCAAGCGATCTCCTTGAACCAATGTGAAAGTAGAAAGGGTGGGATGGAGTATTTTTTTTTAAAACAGCAGTCTCTGTCCTTGTGGGGAAAGGCAACCTACATGTGATCAGAACCAAACAGCCCAAGGGACCAGAAGTGCTATACAGAAGTCCAAGGCTCTTCCTTCTCTAGATCTTTTTCCCCTCTATCGGTTGAAAGGGACAGGTGCTGAAGTCCTTCAGCAGCAGCTCTCTCTCTCTCATTCAATTCCTAGGAACAGCAGACGTTGGTGTTCCAGATGATTCAACAGATTCAGCAGAAAAGGGAGCTGCAGCGGCTTCAGATGACCGGCTCCTCCCAGTTGCCCATGACGGGTCTTGGGACAGTCACTTCCACACCTCTCCTCCATCCCAACAATGCTGCGTCATCGGTTGCCAACAACACACTTCTTGCTTCTATCTCCCCTCAGCAGCTTAACCAAGCCAGTTCTCTGATGGCTTCCTCGCCACTCAGTACTCCTGGGAACAACCTGATGTCAGCTGCTGCAGGGACAGCTATCCCGCCTGTCCTAACTGCACAAACCAACCCTTTCCTCAACCTGCAGGCGGATGGCAGTGGTCAGAAAGGAATGGTGGGTATTTTTTGCTAAGCACAGGGGGTTGCCTGCTAATGGCTCAGCTGCTGTGAGGCCACAGAATGTTCACAAATATTCTATTATCTGAAAAAGGAAGTCCACTTCTGGAATGGTGGCAGATGGCAGAGAAAAGCCGTTTTGGTTCAGGAATTCTTTCCATAATCATGGGACAGATTTTGATGTATTACCCTAGCTGGAGTTGTGACATAAGTAGAAGGGATTTTGGTGCAGAGAGGGAAAAGGCTGCAAGATGAAATGTAAGACATTTTTTGAGAAGTGGAAAAACAAATGGGCAGGGGGTTGCAGTGAGAACCTGAGTGAAGGAAAGGGGATCAAGTAGTAGACCATCTTCCTCCAAACTAGCACCCTATCATCTCAGGCCTTAATGGGAGAGGCGGTCTAACCTATGTGGAGGACACTGGCTTATGGAATGGTTTACTCTTGTTTGCTGGGGAATTGCTCCAGACCAGCCTCCAACAGCAATCGCCCTGCTGCAGGAACAAAAAGGGCTAGCTTTGGCTTAGAATCGGGATCAGGATGGAGAGCTATTGCTCTTATGTCATGAGCCCACGGAGATATAGCTCACATCAGGCCACACCACAAGTGGTTCAGTTTGTGAGCTGATTGTTCACGCCTTGAGAAGCACAGGCCTAAGCGGAATTAGGGAATGTAAGGAAGCGGGGACAAAGGAGGAGGTAGATACTGATGTTGACAAGGGATGCTTTAATTCTCTGTCTGCTTTTTCTCTTCTCTTTGTGTTTGGCGTACAACTTATTTAGACAGTTCTCTTCTTCTGTCCGTTTCCCCCCTCTTCCAGAGCATGAATGAAAAGGGAGGCGCCCCAGTTCAGGACAAGGGTTAACTTTTCGGCAATACCAGGCTGGTTCTCTGCCACAGGAAACCAATCTCTCCCTGCGCCATGGGTCCCAAAACATAGAGATACCCCATGATGCCAGACTTCCTGGAAAACATTTTCTTGCCATTGGCAGGATGATGCCAAGCCGAGGCCCGTCAGGAAGGTCTACATCCCTTGGTTCTGAAACCCGCTGCATCGTGCCCTTCGGAAGGCAGCAGGCTGAGTGAGCACCCTTCTCTCTTTCTGGGCTTTACCTACTGGGCTGCACTTATTTTGCGGGAGATTGCACTTCAAGGGGAGAGAGGGTGAAGCTATGGATGCTCCTGCAAGGGTAGGATCTACAAGCTGTACCACAGCCACATCACCCTGGCCATCCTGTTCACTTTGGGGAGCAGGGTATTTCCAAACCAAGGCTAAGCCCAAACCCTTCCAGCTGTTGGGCAGCAGAAAGATCCAGGTGCAACAAAATGGAACAGGGTGGAATAGGAGGTCTTCAGTATACAAGAAGGTGAGATCAGGAAGCTTTTTTTAAAGTTGTTTTTTTGCTTATGTTTCGGAGACATGCACACACACAAATCCTGCACCAGGAGTTTGAAGACGCAAATGGACGTATGGCTATGGCGTCACTGACTTTTGCTGAGATGCAATTTTGCTGGGAGAAAAAGCCAGCACATTTGTGATCTTGAATCTCTGCCAGCCCTGTATTTTATTGGTGGAGCCTGAAAGAAAGGCACCCCCCACCTTGCTGTCACACTTCCTCTTCCTCACCTTCAGGAGCCTTTGTGGGTAGCCCACCGTGTAAAGGGTCCAATACAAAAAGTGCTTCCAGAAAGAGGTCTCCTAGCACTACCAGTAGTCACAAGGCACTGGGCAGGTGTTTCATTGATCCCGCCTTAAGATTCTGTGTGTGTGTGTGTGTGTGTGTGTGTGTGTGTGTGTGTGTGTGTGTGTGTGAGAGAGAGAGAGAGAGAGAGAGAGAGAGAGAGAGAGAGAGAGAGAGAGAGAGAGATAAGAAAAAAGCAGAAGGACCAGTGGGAAAACACATGGAAGAAGTCTGGGGCCCACCCTTGTAAAAACCCCATGTTTGCGGCAGGGCAATTGCACAGGAAATGCCTTATGTGGGAGCAGCCAACGACACGCACCTTTGAGATGTTTTTCTGGCTACTCGCAGGATCTTGTCCATCTTCTTCAGCCACCGAAGCACCAAAGCCAGCATGGTGGAGCAAAGACTGTCAAGCATCTGAGTTCCATTCTAGGAACTAGCATCTTCCGCTGCCTGTTCATGGCCTTAGGCTTCGTCAGATCCTGTCTGAGATCGTTGGTCTTCCCATCACTGTAAGAGCGCGTACCTGCCTCTGTTTTCTGATCTCAAAGGTGCCAGCCCCCTTCTTCAGGCTATTTTTTTTTTTTGAAGTTGTCGTGAGGAGGGGAAATGAGGATCATGGCTCAGACATGCTGAGCCCTCCCGCCCAGCCCTGTCTTGGTTGGAGACACCCAGATCTGTTAAAAGGGGGAAGAAGCCAGAGGAACGGAGGATCACCAAGGGACTTCAAAGCCCCCCCACCACCACCACCTTCATGGAGAGACTGTCATTTTAGGCATATCTCTGCCACTTCTTCCAATTTGCACTATTTTTCAGACATTGGTGGTGGGCGTACACTGATGACCGTTGGAAGTACTGTATGACCACTGCTGTTTGAAATCATCTTCCCTCCTGTCCCGTGTGTTTTGGTTTTGCTTATTTTGCTTCTTTATGCAAAAGCAAAAGGGGGAGAAATTAGATCAGCGCGACACAAAGAAGGAAACAGAAGGCATCTTTCCAGAATGTCATCTTCGTTTATTTTGTTTTGCTTTGCTCGCCCAGACAGATGTGCTTTGCTCCAAATTTTGTGTGTGTGCATGTGTTTATGTGCATCTATGAGAATGAGAGCGTCTCTACGTGTGATTCAGTTTTGAGGGGGGTTTTTTCCCTTCCCCAACCCCCTTTTTAAAAAACAAGATTTTGTTTAACAGAAGGCTACTGGAAACTAACAAGAACAGCAAATATTCCAAATGGAATCCAGGAAGAGTCTCTTCCTTGCATTCATGGCAGCTCTGGCACAGATTAAAGTGCAGCTAGAAATTGGAATAATGCTTGATATTCTCCAATTCGCATCAGCTGAGTGTTGACAAAGCTGACAGACAGAAACAGCCATCAACAAGATGCACTTACGACTTAAGACAGGAACTCACCTTAGATATGCATCCAGACCAGCACTTCTGCAACATTCCATAATCATTTAGGACCCCTGTTATCCCTGGGTGTATTATCTCCTTAGTCCCTCTCCAGCTGTCAGTAGATGTTTCCAGACAGACTCTTAAATGCCACCAGCAAAAACACATGGTGCAGCCAGTTGTTTTTCATTCTTAACAAAAAAAAATTCTGGCAGGAAGTAACATGAAAGGAGGAAAATTGCTTTTAAAGGAGAAGCTGTGTTGTCCAGACTCAGTTGTAAGAGGCCATGTTTGGAGCAGGCTGAAGAGATAATAAAAAGTCTCATGTGGAGGAACCTAGGCATTTGCTGTTGCAAAGATCAGCTACTGGAGGAGAACTACATCTGGAGTCTTCCTGCCCATCCTAAACACCTGATTGGTGCAATAGGTGTACCACCCAAAGAGATGTGTATTAACTGTTCACTTGCTAGATGGGAGAAGTAGCCGTTCCGGCAACCCTTGCAGAGTTCCTTATCCAGTTGGGCTAGTAACCTTATGCCTTCTCTGTTTTTCAGCCATACTCATGCTCATAGAATTTCAGAAAGAGGAATCACTTCCTCTTTCCTGGAATGGCAGGCTTGGCATTTTAAATCTTTTTTTCCATCCAATGCTGAATTTGCACAGGGATATCCAGGCATGCATAGAATTTGACCTTGGGATGAAATCCTGCCCCATGTTGCTAGCTAAACAAAGGCAAGGCCCAGCTCCTTGGGGGTGGGGTGGGGACTGAATGTCCCTCTGAAAATAGCAGAGCGATAGAAGAGCACATTCATCTTTTAAAATGTTTCAGAAATGAAAAAAGCCGCATTTAAAAAAAGAAAGGAAGAAAGAAACAAAGGCTGTTGGTTGGGAAGGAGGGTAGCAAAAGCTTTTGCCTACTCCAAAGTGCATGTCCTTTTGGGGCGTTTATACACGACCCCTAAGCTGCGCTGCAAATGGCTCCCAGCTCCGGAGCTTAGAAATGTTTTCCCACCAGCTCCGGAGTTTGGAGACAATTAAGTGTGACCCCGCCCACTTTAGCGCGACCCAGCGCACTTTCCTTGTACCTTCTCTTTGGAGGTGATAAAAAATTAGATGCGGATAAGAGTGCCTGGCTCTCCTGGCTTGTCTGTTGTTTTTTTGCCTCCTGCCCCTTTAAGAGCTCCTTGAGACGGAAGCAGGAAGTAATGGGGCTGGCAAGTTCGACCGCACCTGCAGGTTAGTAAAGGCTTCTTTTGTCCTTTGTTTTGCTTCCTCCCCCCCTCACGCCGACAGGAGCAGGAAGTGCTGAGGGGTGGGGACGCAGGAAAGAAACGAACCCCCAAGATCTCTGGTCCGAATTTAAGGGACCAGCGGATCTTAGGGGGTCGTGTAAAAAGGCCCTTTATTGAGGCCTAAGTAGCTCATAAGAAGGAAAAGAAATAGTTCACAACCCCACGTTTCCATTGTCATTGCTAATGCGGGGGTTGGGGGTAAGGTGTTTACAGAAGTTAGTTGATAGGACGAAGGGAGTTGTCCCTGTGGCACAGCTCCCTCGTGGGGTGGGAGGAATCCCACATTCACCCCATAGCACTTTGAAGGGTTATTTTATGTGCCCTATAAGCTAACCTTACTACTATTCTTTTCTTCCTACCCTCTAGTGGTGGTGCTCTGCATTCATTCTTTGTCCTTTGAACCTTTTCCTTTCCTTTCCCTCTGCTCTGTTTCTTGGATTAAATCTTCTCCAACCTGGGGTTCTTTTGGGGAGAAAGTTGAGATAGAAATGTTTTAAATAAATAAATAAATAAATAAATAAATAAATAAATAAACCTGACACCCTATTGGGTCACACCTCCTAGCCATGTTCCAATCAGCTATTGCCATGGTTGCTGGGGAATGATGGGAGATATTTATTAATTGGATTTCTATACCGCAACCATCTAGCAACAGAGGTCGCTCTTGGCGGTTTACAAAATTAACAAATACAAAAAGAACCATAAACATTGATAATCATCTATGTACTCTTGATATATGGGGAGGGTGCTAGGTCAAGACAGGGGAGGACTGATAGAAGCTCACGGAAGGTGCTGTCTGGCACCAGGACTTCGGTATAAGACAAGAAGAGAAAAACAGGAAGCTTCATTCGGCGCTCAGTAGGCTGCTGTAGACAAGTGGGTTAAGAACTGTCCAAGGGTATATTTATTAATGGCATCTTCAAAAGGCACCATCCTCTCCTTTTTGTTAACGCACCAGATCCTTCTTTGTAGTCTCTGTTTCAGCAGCAATGTGTTTAGGAAGCTAGTCTGTTTTTATACACTGATACGTTTTCTTGACATAGATCAATGAGATCTGCATTTTACTTTCACTTTGGAATGGCAAAGTTGGGCTTGGTCAACAACTAGCTGTCCTGAGCCAGAAATGACTCACTCCTTCAAAAGGCGCTGCCTGTTTCACAAGTTGAAATTCACATACCGTTAACTGCCCAGTTCTGCAAAGAAAGATAGCAATCCAGGTGCAGCCCTACTACAAAGCAAAGTGACTCAATAGACGGGGAACATGGCACTCCATTAAAGGCAGGAGACTATTTCTGGGAGCACATAATTTCTTGTGTTAACATCAATGAAAGCTGTACAAAAAGAAAATAATCATTTCAGTGGGGCTTCCACCAAAAAAAAAAAAAACCCACTCTGGTGAATTGTGCTCCTGCTAAGTTAGTGGAAAGAAGGCACTTAGATTTTTTCCAGACTCAACAAGACTCAACAGAGAACTGATTGCATACCAAAGGGCGCTCTTCCTCTTCTAGGGTTACAGACCATCTAAGCATCCCCTAAGATGGGTTGATAAAAATCCTTTTGATGGTGTATGATTTTATAACACATACCTGAAAACCCAGAGGCACTAACTACATCTTACATTTGGCAGCTGGACATCGTCACATTGATCCACAAGCACAATGACTGACTAGCACAATGACTAGCCCTGTAATAAAAACTCTTCTGAATTATTAGCGAGTTCATAACAATTTCTATTACAGGGCTAGTCATTTGTCCAGTCAATCAGTGCCTGAGTAATGTCAAGGAGCTAGTAGCTGTGCTACCGTCCCGTCCTACTGGGGAACTTTGGAGAAGATGGTACCTACATGAGTCAGTGGAAAAATTGTAATGCTAGATCTTGCTTTATGGAAGGCCCACACCTAGAGAGTTTTTCTAGCAAGGGCCCTTCCAAATCAGACCAAAGGATTCATCTGTGCCACTATCCTGTTTCACAGTTAACAGTCAGGGGCCTCTTGGAGGCCTACATGAAAGGGTGAAATGCCAGCACCTTTCTTCTTTGGCTTATCCCCTTTAACTGGCCCAAGATAATTTGATACCTGAAGCAAAGGATAAGATAGTGCCCCCTTCATGTTTAGCATTCAGAAGCCATCTAGACTGGTTCAGAGTGTAATAGCCAGTGACACAGTAGCATCTTCCACCAATCTTGAACTGCATGCTAGTCTAGGGGGCTCAAAACAGACTGTAAGTTGTACACAACCATGTCCACCAACAGACAGAAATGGATGTAAGGTTCAGGAGGAGCAACTGGGCATGTGTATCTGCTCCCCAGGGTGGTTGACTTATTTTGCCTATTGGTAGGGCGTGGGTCTGTATACCATATAAACATAGCTCATCCATGAATGCATAATGCCTAATACCTGCAGTCAGGATTGAGAAACACTGCTTTCTTACTCTGCATACATGGCTAGCTATAGGCTGGAGGCTGGAGGATTCTAAATGTAGTTTCCTTTCTTTAATATCCCTGCCTTCCTCCAAGGACCTCAAGGCAATACACAAGGTTCTTCTCCACCCTGCTTGTGAAAGGTAGCAGGTTCAGAGAGGGTTATTGGCCCATGATCACTCAATAGGTTTAATGGCGGGGTCCCTCCAACTGTACTCCAGCTCATTATAGCAAAAGACGGACGGCAATTCAACAGGGATAACTGCAAGAAATCAGAGACTGTTATCTAGTAGAAGATGGAAAGCTGTGCACTAAGGAATGAGTTATCTAGGTTCGTTCTCAAACCTTGCTTTGCTAACCATTTAAAAATTATTGTAAACTGCATTGCCTCCTTATTTTTTTTTTTAAAGACTTGACACTGGGAGTAACAGCATTTTAAACCATCAACAAGTTACACAAACAACCACATCTGCAGCACTAAAAGGGGACTGTAAGAGGCCTTGTGATTAATGGAACTACCTTCCCTAGGAAGGGACTTACTCCTTGACACACATGTTTAGCATCACAAACATAGGTCAGGGATTTGGTGAAGGGGCTCACAGCTCCCTGCTCCCGAGCCTCAATCCAGATCTGGTCCAGGACCCAAACGTGCACTGACTGCTTTTAAAACAAAAGATGGGAGGTCTAATCCCAGATCTTAAGAGTCTCATTTCGCCAATAAATCTTGGAGTTGGAGGTGATATAATAGTCATCATCAGATACTCGGATGGCTGTCACACAGCTGATGAAGCCAATCTATCTTCTTTTGCTACAGAGGGTAGGACCAAAATGAACAGGTTCCAATTATAAGAAAAAGGAATTGGAGCAGAGCCCACCAGTTGTTTTGGACTACAACTTTCGGAATTCCAAGCTTATATTGCCAGTGATAAAGGATTGTGGGAGTTGTGGTCCAAACATCTGGAGGGCCAAAGGTTCCCCACCCCTAATTTAGAGTAAACTTAAGACACCCACCAATCTGCACATATATAGGAAAAATGTTACAAATACCTCTTGATCATTTTGATGGCTGTGTCTGTACCTTTTTCCATCTCGTGTACCTGTCTAGGAAACTTGAGTGTCAGGTTGGGACAGAGCCCAAGAAAAACTGTCTTGATATTCTAACCATCACAAAGTTAGCATAGGAGGTAAGACTGATGGCAAAAAGTCATGCTTAAAGCAGGCTGGGCACGTGTGCTTTGAAAGCACACTGGGTTAGAGCACCACGATCTCTTTCTTAGCAGAAAGAGATCAAAAGTAAGACTTTATTGCTAAGATTTCTGTTTGGTTGCACTGGGGTATCTTTCTTTACCCTTCTTTTGATGCTAATGTTTCATTTTAGTTAATTGCCTGTGTTTAACACACCCTCCCCATTTTCCTCAGTTGTTGTGATTTTTAATTAAATAAGAGGAAAAGATGTGTATATTTTTGGCAATTAAGGTAATGTAGCTAAGATATATTTTTTTCATGCTGCTTAACTCAACTGTTCTTTATTGTAATAAATAATATTAATATCAAAGACTTTACAATAATAATAATAAAACCATGATGCTTTTCTTCTTTTCTTTTTGATTTAAATTAACCATATAGTAATGGTCTGCAAATGGGAAGATTGCACTTTCCTCGTAAGGCAAGCACTGGCAAAGGTATTGGGTTTTGTTAATGGGGTTCAGAACCATCCACCTTAGGAATGTTTGAAACCATTTGTGCTGAGAACATGTAAATGGAAGATAAGAATGTTTGGAAGCCCCAATCTAGGAAAGAAGACACAAATGTACTATTTAGAGTACAGTGATCCCTGCCTGTTGCCGGGGTTAGGGACCTGACCTGACCTGTGATAATTGAAAATCCGTGATATGCGGATGCAGGTCGAGTCAGGCCTGGGGGGCTAGCTGGGGGCTCTTGTAATTTCCCCCAGCCTGGCCCTACCCCGAATGGACCTGTGAGAGCCTTCCTGGGCCTTCTGGAGTCCCCAAAAGGGCCTCCCTGTGAACCAGAAGTGACTTCTGCTAAACCGGAAATGATTTCCGAGGCCTCTGACAGGCCTAGAAGGGCTCTCAGAGGCCTCAGAAATGATTTTCAACAATCTGGAAGTCACTTCCGGTTCGCAGGAAGGCCCTCACAAGCCTGTTCGGGGCAGCTCCAGTCCTGGGGTAAGTATGGGAGCCTTGAAACAGGACTTTTCCCCTTACCCTAGGGGCCTTTTTCATATACAGTGGACCCTCGTATAACAAACGGTTTGTATAACATAAAATCTGTACAACATAAAAAATTCCTGAGATAGGGGAAATTTGCTTAGCAGAATCGCTTCTGGGGTGAATCCGTATAACATAAAACGGTCGTGATTAGGGATTACTCTGTTTTCAATGCATTCCTATGGCAAATTTGTATAAAGGAAAATTTGTTTGACATAATTTCATTTGGAACGAATTAATTCCTTTATACAAGGTATCACTGTACTGTGGTCCTGCGATATAGCGGGACCGCAGTATATGAACCGCGAGAGGTTGGGGGACCACTGTAAGCCACAGTAAGCAACATGAAGTATCCAAAGGTACATGTAAATACAGTATTGAATAAAAATAATTCTCAAGTCAACACAAAAGCATTTTTAGCTGGCAAGGACCTTAATCAGAAAGTATGAAACAACAGAACCAATGTACTGTAGAAGCAATCATTTTAAAAACAACCATGTTTACGTTCTGAAAACAGATGGCAAGCATTCATCTTGGCCTCCTTGAAGATGGGAAAGGACATCTACAGCATAAATACTCCTACAGGAAGCGGGGGGAAATAAAACCTATAAATATCATTAATTGAAGAAAAGTTGAAGCATGGTTAACAAAAGGAAAATGCAATTCTCTGCTTTTAAAGTAAGTCCTCCTGAATTCATTAGGTTGGATTTTGACTTGACTCAAACTTCTGGTTAAAATACTAAAATATGCCTCACTGGCTGAAGAGCAGGCTTCAACTTAGGTTGACTGGATCTAACACTTCTACAGCACACTGCTTCCATTACACAGGCAGGTGAACATTACTGTGACACACATTGTCTGAGAGTCTTCTTTCCATTCCCGTTTTCATCACAGAAGAGGCAGAGGGACATCTTGTAGATACTTCCTATGCCCATGTAGATGTTTCATACAGGCCAGAATACACAAAACAAAACATCCATAATTAAAAATGGACTTCTGGCTCTCGTGGAGGGCCTACATGGACACATAGCCAATTTTCATGCAATGAAGGCTACAACAGAGAAAGCAGGGCTAGCTAATGAGAAGTGCAATAGAAAATGATGTATGTACACAGATTTATCTGAATCAACTCAATGACATTCCAAGACACTAGACCGGATCCACTTTAGCCAGAACTGAAGACCTTCCTTTGAAATATTTGCAGATTTTGGTGCACTTAGCTTAGATGCAAGGTGGATTTGATTTAAATCGAATGGATCCATTTAAATTTTAAAAAAACCATTTAATCATTAATTTTTATCCACCCTGCTTAGGTAGCAAAAAGTACTACCTAACTGAAATGTAATACTTCAATTTAAATGAATAATTTCTAAAGTTTAAATAACACCTTTTAGTAAACAATTGGCATCTCTACCTTTTGGCCATCATAACGTTAAATCCTAGTACAGTAGTTAAAAGTGACACTAACAGCCATTCTGAAACTGAGCTTTCTGAGATTACAGTGCATGTAAGTGATACACTTATCCAGTTATATAACAGATAAGATTACATAAACAAGTGGCAAAGATACAAATTATGCCGAGATAAACCCCTTTCTGCAAAATATCAGTTATTAATGTTAAGTACATCTAAAATGAGGAAATGTTGGCCAATATTTAAATTTGGATATGGTTTCTATTAATGTTGATTTGACTCCACTAAACATCAGTACAGTAGTTAATGATACTGCAACTAAAGGAGCAAGTCTTTTGTCCTTTTCTCTATTTTGTTTTTAAACCTCAATTTCAGGGGAAATAAATCGGTCCGGATGAGTTTCTGAGAATATATTGTGGCTTTCTGAAAGCAGTGTACCAAAATGTACTTCTCTTGTGAGGAGGAGGAGATAAGCTATCTATTTTGGATACTTGAATATGCAACGGTGAGGATTTTCTAGAGACAACAGCTGATTACTTCCCCCACCTTCTCTTTCTTCATACCTGCCATATAATGCAGAAAAATGTCTTTTGTCTCACACTGCTGCATTTGGACAACTAGGATTCTTCTTCAGTCCTTCATTATTATTATTTTACAAACATCCAAGAGAAATGCGCTGGAAACAAATGGAAATTCCTCTGGTGGGCAGCTCAACTGTTAACCCTCTCTCCAGTTTCCAAAGAGATGATATTTCAACCATCCATCCATTCCTTTCTTTTATATCCCCGTCTTCCTCCCAAGGACCTCCAGGCAATGCACATGGTTCTTCTCCACCCTGCTTGTGAAAGACAGCAGGTTCAGAGAGCGTGATTGGCCCATGATCACTCAATAGGTTTAATGGCCTGGTCCCTCCAACTGCTCCAGCTCATGATAGCAAAAGGCGGACGGCAATTCAACAGGAATAACTGTAAGAAATCAGAGACTGTCATCTAGTAGAAGACGAAGAGCATCTCTCAGGAGAGGGAAAGCTGTGCACCAAGGAATGAGTTATCTAGGTTGGTCCTCAAACCTTGCTTTGCTAACCACTTAAAATTATTGTAAACTGCATTGCCTCTGTTAATTTGTTTTAAAAAGACTTTTGGCACGGAGAGTAAAGTGTTCTGCTTATATACCGCCCCATACCACTACAAGTAGTCTCTGGGCGGTTTACAATTTTTAATTACAGTGTGCAGGCTACACATTGCCCCCCCCCAGCAAGCTGGGTACTCATTTTACCGACCTCGGAAGGATGGAAGGCTGAGTAAACCTTGAGCCTGCTACCTGGGATTGAACCCAGGTCGTGAGCACAGTTTTACCTGCAGTACAGGCATTTAACCACTGCGCCACGAGGCTCCTAACAGCATTAAACCGTCAAACACGTTACAAAAGCAATGAACCACATCTGCAGCACTAAAATGGGACTGTAAGAGGTGTTATTTTAGGAGCAAATGCTGTAATGTTCATGAGCACCTTATTTTGAAAATAATGGACCCAGATCAGGGCTTTATTAACCCATTTGCTAATTTAACCTCAATCCCCATCAGAAAAAAAATAAACAAAACAGAGGATCCATTATAGACACTCTTAGCAGTTATTCCACTTCTCTGTGAACTCCCCGAATAAAGTGTACAATTAGAAACTCTGACTGAGGAAGATATAATATTCATATAGGATTGCCAACTTTTTTGCCTTCTTGTTCTTCTATATTTATTTAGACTGCCTGAGTGCAATTTAGAGACCAGGGTGAGAATCTATGATTTAAAAGGAGATATATTACACACAGTAGCCAAAACCCTGCTGTAGTAAGTTGCACGAGAATCGACCCATTGATTCAGTGGGGATTTGCTGAGTCAGCTCTATAAATTCTGTTGATTCATATGGTCCTCCACAGCAACTTACAACTGGAATCAGCAGAACTTTCTAGAGGCGTTGACTCACTAAATTCCCCATTGATTCAAGTATCATTAACAAATGGATAGATGGAGTTGGGTAAATTTTAGCTAGTGGCAGTGTTTCCCTGCATGGAAGCAGCTGTTAGATCTTTTCTGTTGCTCCGAGGAAATGAAGGTAGCAGTTCAGACAGCAAGTATGTGTTAAAAGGCAGACATGCCATTTGCTCGAGTGTGGTTTTTTCATCATACTGTACTGTACCAAGATGAAAGTTGATAGAATCTGTATGACTTCCCCTCGTGGTTTTCTGGCATGCACGACTTTTTCCGCTGTTGTGAATGGCAGAAATGCATCAGAAATGTTTCCCACGGCTACATCTGCATGTCTTCAACCACTTAATTTCTCCCTGTTGTGCAACCTTCAAAGTCATAGGACCCTAAGTGGAAAGCAAAGGTGTGTAGGGCAGAACATAGTAGGCTATAAAACAGATGGGAGCAAAAACTCCCCCCTCCCCTGAAAATGTGGAGAAATAAAAAGTTGCAAATAATTGTCCACCCATTCTCTTGTCCTCTGCCCCAAGTCATGGAGCCAGATTGTACTGCATTAAAGCCCTTGGCATTGCTGAGTAGCAGGAACTTATTTCCCCTTTTTGCTCTTCAGCTTGGAAACGATTAAGTTTTCCCAGGAACAGTATACGGTTGGAAAAGTGGTCTCTATCATACAATGCCAAGTACCTGAAGGTACATGAGTTTTTAAAAGGAAAAATAAGACCAATTTAACTGTCAAACAGGCCTGTTCCTAATTTATTAAGTATAGTTTTGGTAGAGGTAGTTGTGTTCCTATGTGCGAGAATTCCAGCCAAAATTCAAACAAAAAGGACAACATTCCCTTGTCACCGCTATATTAAAAATTCTCCTATTCTCTCACTTCTAAGTGACCCGGGGTCTTCAACTCCCCTCCCCCCTTTAATCTTTCCCCTCCTCATCCTCACCCACATCTGGTGTCTGTTTCCCATTTCTGTCTCCTGAGGAACTTTTACAATGGAGCCCTAAAACAAAACATGCCAAACCACTATACAGGAGGACCCCGATATCCGCTGGGGATTGGTTCCAAGCCTTCCCCTGGATAATGAAAACCGTGGATAAGAGAGAACACCAAAATGTTCCCCAAAACTACTGGTTTGTGATAGTAGCTTGTTTTACAGCTGCTGTTTTATGACAGTAGCTTGCTGTACAGCTGCTCTTTGTGACAGTAGCTTGCTTTGCGGCTGCTGAATAATTTATTTATTTTTTCCTCTGCCAACCCTGGATAACTGAATCAGTGGATAATGAATCAGTGGATACGGGGGTCCTACTGCATGTAACTATACAATACACACAACATCCAATGAATATCTAGTACGAAACGTATACTATATACTACAGCCAATGAATATCTGGTATGAAATGTATATCCCATCCCATATTATATTGCACAACTCATTCTGCTGCTATATGTCTAAAGAAGTGGACAAGGTGCCACATGTTTTTTCTCTTGTGTTTTCTTTGAATTTTGCCTGGAATAACTTAATAATAGGACTGATCCAGCTGCCTACATTTTTTCGATTCCTTTTCATCCGGCGTAAGTGGACTGGCTTCAAGGCACTGCCGGGATGAACAGCCATCAGACATACCACGGTCCCAAAAAATGGCTATATTTTACATCTAATCCGTTACCCTTAAGAATGAGGCAAATCCTACCCTACATTTTTAAAGCTTAATTTGGAAAAAAAAGTATTAGCTGTCAACAAAACCGCTGGCCCGGGCGGCTCAATGTACGTGGAGCAATTTGCACCAGAAGAACCCGATGCAATATGTGTCACAATATTTTTCGTCGGTGGCCCGTGAGGGGCGAAGTCGGTCCTCGTGTCTTGCAGCGGCACAAAGCGGAGACAAGTTTGCGGCGGGTGCTCGATTCCTTGCATGACGCCAAAGCGACGCTCCGTCTCAACCTTCGCTTTTTCTTCCATGTTCTCCCTCCTACCCACCACGCCGAGTCTATAAACCGGCGGGCGCTAGGATCCCGACGACTTCCTGGAGGGCGGGCACGAAGGTGACCCCAGCGGAGGGGGGGGAGGAGGAGGAGCTTTGCAAGGGTTTGCAAACCATGTCTGGGTTGCGGAGGATCGGTGCTTTCGGGTCGTCGGCAAAGGGTTACTTGGGTCGAATCGTTTCCTCCCAGGTAAGCGCAGGAAGCGACGCGGACCTTTTTGCAGAGGGGCTCCTGCGCCCATGTGCCTTCCTTCACCAGGGGCCGTTTGAATCAGGACGAGCGTGTTGTGTGCACCGATGTTCCGCAGAAAGTCCAAGGGTCGATCGAAGGCGGTTTTGTGCACATTTTTTTGAAGAAGCGAAATAAATAATTAAATTTGCATTAAGTAGGGTGCCCGGCCGCGGCTAGTCCCACCCATTTAAGCTGCAGAGATGCCTCCGACCGAAGAAACATTTATTTATTTATTTATTTTGAATTTTTTTTTTTTTACCCCACCTTTCTCCTTGGAAAAGGACCCAAGGTGACTTACAGTAATGAGGGACAATATACAGCCCAGAACATTTAAAACATATTCAAGTTAAGAACAGGGAATTAGAAGATGCATCTTAGAACATTAAAAGGTAACATTAAAGCTACAAAGAGCATGTAAAAAGAAAAATCCATTGTGTTAGAAAGTAACATGGAAAACACTGGTGTTATGAAATCCGTCAATATAATCATGCATAGTAATCCATATAAAGACACATAGTAGGTAGTCCTCATTCAGAGAAAGCTTGCCTGAAGAGGGAGGGCTTTCCCTGCTTTCAGAAAGATGCATAAGATGATACTGTTCAACTAGAATAACTTTGCCATTCTCCTGCCAGAGAGCCCTGGATATAAATATGTACTGTAATCAGTTATGGCAGTTAGAAATGTCTCAATTATCCAGGTGGTTTTATCCAGGAATTGAGTCATGGGAACTGGACTTTTTTCTTGTACAGTATTCCAGGCAAAATCAGACAAAACAAAACAAAAGACACAAAACGTGGCACCTTAAAGACTAACTTTCATATTTTAATATAACGTTTTAATGTTACGTTAATGTAGTCTTTAAGGTGCCACATGTTTTGTGTCTTTTGTTTTTCTTTGAGTTTGCCTGGAATTCTTGAAAAGACTAACACAGCTACCCTCTCCAAAACTTTTTTCCTTGTGGGATGGAAGCATGTCACTCCTCATCCAGGTAGCTTCGTCAGTCTGAGGAAAGTTGATGCAAGGCTTCCAGGTTTATAGTTCACCATGGTTTCACGCCACTCTGGTCTGAATAGGCATCTTGGATAGTCAATGGCCTGGGGTGTCTGAACGCTACACCTATACAACCCTGCTATTCAGGCTGTTGTCCACCTCATGAGCCTATTGAGGCCTTTGTCCAGATTATGAGCCGATTCAGACCAGGGTGATGTGAAATCAAGGTGAACTATAAAATGGAGGACTCACCACTTAACTTTCCTCAGACTGACGAAGCTGCTTGGATGAGTAGGGAAATATTTCAAACTCTCAAGAAAAGTCCAGTTGTCATGACTCAGCTTCCAGATAAACTCACCTATACAACCCTGGCCAACACCTATTAAGTATGGGTTGTTAACAATGGTCTTCCTGGTGGAGGTGTGAAGTGGATTTGATTTGTCTGGGGATTGATGAAAGAGCAGCATGATAAATGGGAGACAGATTGTGCCTAAGTCCCCCACCCTTGTTGAGAGAGGGGTTTGCTATACACAAATGTGAGAGGAGTCCGGGAAGCCATGTGTGAAGCCTTGTGTAACCCATAGTTTGTATCACATTTTTAAATAGAGATTTGTAAAGGGCCTGCTAGTTCATTGTTATTCCTGCAGCAAGGAAGAACATTTTCTTCCATCCAGTGCTCTAGTTTGCACAGAGATCGGCCTTCACAATGACACAGAGACAGTCCCCTGACAGTGAC
This sequence comes from Phrynocephalus forsythii, assembly GCA_029282475.1. Taxonomy (NCBI): domain Eukaryota; kingdom Metazoa; phylum Chordata; class Lepidosauria; order Squamata; family Agamidae; genus Phrynocephalus; species Phrynocephalus forsythii. The sequence continues at coordinate 23,246,364 of JAPFRF010000012.1, read as the reverse complement.
ACAGGGTCAGTGATTTCTCACTCTGTTGACTCTGTTGAGTGAGCCAAGTTACAGGCCACAGGTGAAGGCAAAGTTCAGTATGTTCCCTCAATCAGGTGAGGAGTGTGCCAAATGGTGGCTACACCATAGCGAGGAGGTTGATCAGGACATCCTTGAACGCAGGCTTTCGGCTCAGTCCAGAAATGGAATTTTTCTGTATATCCTCTTCATGGAAAGGAATGGGTTCGAAATGCAAGAGGCATTTTGTGTTTCTCCCTGCTTCCACAGTGTGGTGCTCAGTCGTTTAAGGCAGTGCTCCCCAACCTTTTTGTCCCCAGGGACCGGTAAATGTTTGATGATGGCCCAGGGCTGGGGGTGGGGGAGGGGGAGATGGGGGTGCGGGGGGGTCGGGCGGGGGAAGGGGAGGGTGTGGGGGCGGGGGGATGGGGGAGGCGGGGAGGCGGGGGCTTGGAGCGTGTGTGCGGGGGCACGGGAGCGGCGGCGGCACTCGCCGGCTGGGGGCAACGGGCGGGGTGGGGGTGGGGAGCCTGGGGCTCCTGGGCGGGTGGGCCCCCGCCTCCTCCTCCTGTCGGCGGCCGCGCGGCGGCCACGGCAGCCGCCTGGGTTCGGCCACCGCCGCCACCCGCCTCCGGCTGCGGCCTTCGGGCGGGCGGCGAGGGGGGGGGAGGGAGGCCGGTGGGGGTGGCGTCCCGCGCATCCCCGGAGAGGCCAGTGTCCTTTCCTCAGCCCTCCCCGACACACACACACACCCACACCCACACCCACACACACCTGGCCACCTCTCGGGAGGCGGGCAAAGCTTGCGCGCGCCCTGCCACCAAGATTTGCCCCCTCCCGCCGGGTCTCCGGGCTGAGAAGGGGAGAAAGCGCCTCCTGCCGCCGCCTCTCACCTGCTGCTTCTGGCCAGGCGCGAAACTCAGGAACTTGTCCGCTCTCCCAGGGAGGCGGCTCTTCGCTGGGGACTGGCGGAACCCGGCCCGCCCGAAGGGGCTGCAAAGGGCGGTAGCGCCTCCTCCTCCTCCTCCTCCTCCTCCGCCGCCGCCCGGAGGAGCAGCAGCAGCAGCTGGGGCGGTGCGGCAGGGGGTCGCAGGGCGGCGGCGAATGCGGGGGTGTTTTCTGCTTGCTGCTGCTGCTGGTGGAGGGTGAGGAGGAGGAGGGCGGAGGAGGAGGAGGCGCCGGCGGCGGCGGCGGGCAGAGGAGGAAGGCAAAGGCAAAGGCGGCAGCGGCGGCTCCTCCTGCACTCCTCCAGCCTTCCTCCTCCACCGGCCGGCCGCGGGAGAGAAGAGGAGGAGGAGGAGGGCGGCGGAGGAAAAGGGGAGGAGCCTTTTGACCGGTCCACGGACCGGCACCGGTCCGCGGCCCGGGGGTTGGGGACCACTGGTTTAAGGTGCACGACACAAGCAATTCTGCCTTTTCTCTCTGCCATCCGTCCCAATCCTTTTCCCTAATAGGATTTTGACTAGGGTGAGGAACTTTCCGCCCTTCCACTCTTTTGTTCTGCAGCTCCCATTAGCCAACTACACATAGCCAGTTGTGACTATGAGAAGAATTGTGGTCTTGAATGCCAAAGCAGAGATGGGCACAGCTAGGTTTTTAGACCAGAACTCCCAGGTGTTCTGGCAGTTGTAGTCCAAAAACATTCTCTATCACACCTTTTCTTTCTGATATTGATTCCCAATATTACTTTGTCTTGTCATTTGACTAATAAGGCAATGGTGTCTTGAACTCACCACTGGAATAAATGCATTTTCTTTAATAATTTTCACTTGCTTCCTGTCTTCTTTTGCTGCCACTGACCTTTAGCTCTCCCTCTTTGTGTGTGTATTTGTCTCCTCACTCAGGCCCTTATAATATCCTCTTATAACCCACCCACCCACCCCCAATATAGGCAGTTATCATGTACTGAACTCAACAGTTTTTCTTAAAACAACAGTGCTAAACGGGCATTGTTTCTACCTAGACTTTAAATTCATTAAGCACAATCCTTCTCACCCTCTCATACACACCTTTTTTGTCCCTCTGCCTGTCTTTCAAACTCCTCTCAGACCCTATATACCCAAAAACAAAAACCTCACCCACTCTCCAGTCTCTGTACACTAGACTACTTACGAAGAAATATGCTCCTCTAGGAGTGTGGAGATCACAAAGGACAGCCCCATGTTATCCACCATTCAATCTCCAAACAGTGAACAGGACATTTATTGCAAATGATTTACAGTGCTTCTCCTCCAACAGATGATACACACAAGGGTGATGATGTGTAGATTAGCTGGAGTTCACTGCTCCATCAGTGTTCACACCCCTTTTAAGCCTTCTTTCCCTTCTGTCCTTTGCCACATTGGACAGCTGTCAGAACCGAAGGTCCCCATCACAGTTGACCCTGCTGGGTCAAGGTCAGATCATCTCCATCAATCTGAAACCCTTTCTTCAGTGCTTCCTGGTCTTGGGTTTTCTGGAGTGCCTCCTTTTCATCCAAGTGCAGCTCCTTGACATAGTCTGGAATCAAGTCTACTAAAGGAAGATTTTGCTTGAATGCCACAAAACTATTGTATATGGGAGAGTGCTGTCTCCACTCGGGGCCTCTACCCAGTCCTTGCTTTATCTTCATCTTTTCTGCCAACTGCCCCAGCTTTCCACTCAGTCTCCCTTATATACAGTGGACCCTTGTATAATAAACAGCTTGTATAACATAAAATCTGTACAACATAAAAAATTCCGGAGATAGGGGAAATTTGCTTAACATAATCACCTGTGGAGAGAATCTGTACAACATAAAAATGGGATCACTCCGTTTTCAATGCATTCCTATGGGAATTTGTATAAAGGAAAATTTGCTTAACATAATTCCATTTGGAACGAATTAATTCCTTTATACAAGGTACCATTGTACTCTCCTAAATGAGAGACCCTTTTGGTCCATTCCTTCCCACTTTCCCAATTTTCCTTCACATTTGGATATCTCCATTTTCTGTATTGCCGGGCAGCAGCATTTAATACCTAGAAGATAGGATTCACCCTATGCCCACCATATAGTTTTGCCAGGGATCTGTATGGGACCAGTGGGGCACAGAGGCAGACCCTTCATGAATGCCCAAGTTTACCCGTTCACACGGCGCCACAAACACACACACACTCCGTTCTTCCAGTTTCTTCCAGCTAGTCAGAGCCACTGTTTCCAATAGTTCATGCTTCTTACTCACGCCTTCCCATCATATACCTCCCAGATCATATACTGTAAAGAGTATATTGAAATATAAGTACAAATGCATAACTCCTAAGCAGTTTGGTACATCAATTCCTGGCAGAATCCCTTCTTCCAGTGAGATCTGCCCAACCAGGCAGGGTGGTTGAGAGCATTGGCCTCAAGAGAGGCCTGGAAAGAGAAGACCAGAAACCAGAGTGTCTTGGTGGTGTCTCCCACCTCTGGAATAATCTCCCACCCAAAATATGCCTGGCCCCTTCACTGGCAATGTTCAAGAGATCTTGGAAAACTTGATTGTTTAGTCAGGCTTTCCCAGATATTGCATTGTCAAAGTCCAGAGGTGCTGTAAGCACTTAATTAACTGTTCTGTCATCTTGTTTTTATTAATTGCTGTCATGCTGTCTTTTCTTAGTTTCATTTGACTGATGTGTTTAATTTGTTGCTGTATTATTATTATTAATTTATTTAACGTGCTTTCATTTGTTGCGAACAAACCAGAGCGGCCTTGTAGATAGATGGGAGGCATAGACGCTGAATGAATGAATGAATGAATGAATGAATGAATGAATGAATGAATAGGCATCATGTTCTCCATCATTAACGTCTTAAAGATTGGTACAGGTGGGTCATCAGGTAATAGTCCCTCTAGTGCTAAATTCAGAAACCTTGGCCATAGCAAGCCAGCTCCTTAATTCCTTTAATAACACTCATTTTCTCTTTGCTGCCTTTCTTCTGGACAACCCCACTGCAGGCGAGGACCTGCTCCTCTGCTTCCCCTTCTTCAGCCCAGCCAGTGATTGCAGCCAAACATCCCTTTCAGGTGGAGTTGCAGCCAGGAAAGCTTTATGCTTGGTGCGCCTGTGGCCACAGCCAAAAGCAGGTAACCCTTCAGCATCCATCCAGATTTTGTCTGTCTTTCTACCTGTACTAACTTAACCTGAGATCACCCCGGCTTGAATGCTCTCTATTATGAGCTTGAGAGTAGACCCTTTCACCATTGTTCCACTCCATGGGCTGCCAGTAACTCCCTGATTGAGCAGGGGTGAGAGCAGATACGTTATGGCAAGCTGGTTTGTAGCCACCAAGATCATGGATTACCAGAACAGGTTGGTTATAAAATAGAGATGGGAAAGCTTGACTTTGCAAATACAGAACTCCCCCATTTATTGTGGGAGTTTGGTGCCTGATCCGCCCACGGTAAAAGAAAATCTGCAAATTGCAGCCTTCCATCCTTCCGAGGTCGGTAAAATGAGTACCCAGCTTGCTGGAGGGGGCAATGTGAAGCCTGCATACTGTAATTAAAACTGCAAACCGCCCAGAGACTACTTGAACTGGTATGGGGTGGTATACAGTGGACCCTCGTATAAGAAACGGTTTGTATAACATAAAATCTGTACAACATAAAAACTTCCGGAGATAGGGGAAATTTGCTTAACAGAGTCGTCTATGGGCCGAATCCATACAACATAATTAGGGATTACTCTGTTTTCAATGCATTTCTATGGGAAAATTGTATAAAGGAAAATTTGCTTAACATGATTTCATTTGGAATGAATTAATTCCTTTATACAAGGTACCACTGTATAAGCAGAACACTTTGCTTTGCTTTTAAACTGACCTTGGGCTGCTCCTGCTGGCTGCGTTTCCAAAGAGAGGTTTTTAACCCTCTACTGACACCTCAGCAGACCTTGCTGCCAGGAGCTCGGGGTCTGTCTGCTAAGGTGTTAGGGGTTGGCTAAAAACCCCTCTTTGCAAGCACAGCCGACAGGAGCAGCCCCAGGTCTGTTTCCTGAGGTGCCAAAAGAAACTTAAAAAAACCTCTCTTTGGGAGCCTGCTTCTCTCAAGGGAAAAAAAACGCAATATATTGAGACCGTAATATATGAACCATGTTGGGGGGACTACTGTAACACTTCCCATCAGCTTCTTCCAACATGACCAGTGACAAAGGCTCATGGGAGCTGTAGTCTGAGGCATCTGGAGACCTAAAGGTTTTCCTCCTCTGTCATTTGGAATTCCTCAGTGCAGTTCAGGAGTAGCACCAGTCGGGAAATGATGCTGAGTGCTGACCTTGCACCAGAAATTTGCCCATCCAGATTTGAATACCATCCCACTTGTTCTGTTAATGTTGTCTTTTGTAGCACAGTCAAAATTACAGATGTGGGAAATGTCATCCACCCTTTAGATCCAAAAAGTGACATCTCCAGCTTTTCCAGATGGTAGTAGGAAATTTGTTGGAAGTACAAGTGGACCTTTGTATAATAATAAGCAGTTTGTTTAACAGGAAATCCGCTTAAAGGGATTAATCAGTTTTCAATGCATTCCTATGGGCAATTTGTACAAAGGAAAACTTTCTTAACAGAATTTCATTGGGAACACATTAATTCCTTTATACAAGGTATCACTGTACTTGAAACGCACTACTGTTAATTGTTGTCTGATGTTCTGCTCCTTAACCAACAGCCATTCTGTGATGGATCCCATAAAAAAAGTGCCCCGGAAATCTCTCCCCTGAAATTCAAACCAGAAGAAGCAAAAGAAGCCTGGCTGTGTGGCTGCAAATACACCAAGAACCCTCCGTATTGTGACAGCACCCACAAGGAAGTGTTTGTGCAAAAAGCTGATCTTCATTCCAAGCCAAAGTTGTAATGTGGGGGAATCAGAGAACTTTGAGCAACTTACAGGAACAAGGAGGAGGAGTACAGTGTATGTACTGGGATTTCCTCTTTCCACGAGTCTTCTTCAGGATGGGCTCCAGATATATCGGTCCAATGTTATCATTTTTCTATTAAAAAGGGTTGAAGGAAAGGACATGGTCTTAACTGTTTGCTAGGAATTACAGACTTTTTCTCCTGCGGATTCTGGGTCCTTTGAAAGAAAACACAACATACTGCCCTGTAGTTGAATCAGCTGTTGCCAATAAGCTCCCAGCTCAAACATCTGGAAGTTGAGTCATGGCTACTGGACTTCTTTTTCTTGAGAGACGGAAAAAAGAAGTCCAGTAGCCATGACTCAACTTCCAGATAAACTCACCTGGATGACTGAGAATCTTCACAGACCCAGCTCAAACACTGTGGCCCATAGATTTTGTTTGCTTGTCTCTGTTGTCACACTGCTCCTGACCTCATCATGTGGGGACCTGCAGATGTTGCTGGAGTGCAGTTTCCATTAGCCTGGCCAGCACAGCCAGTGGCGAGAGATGGCGTGGCCCGCAGGCCACTGCAAGCTGGGGAGACACACGTGCACATGCAGTAGCCCTACAGAGAACAATGGCAAAGGAGATTATATATGATGAAAGAAAGCTGATGTTATTAGGTGCTGGCAACTGTGGCTTTTCAGTTTTGGGTGCCTAGTCCCATCATCCCACAGCATTGATGAGGACTGATGGGACTTGTAGCCTAAGGTCCAGTGAGTTCTAAGATTAAAATTCTAAGCATAGAAGGGTGGAGGAAGAAAGGAAAGGCAGATGTATGCCTAACTTGTGAATTTGATCAAGTGGGTGGCTCGGGTACAGCGCTTTCAAATCTTGAGGGTGCTTTTACTGAAGGCCAGGTTGGTGAAAAGAAATCTGCTTATCAGCAATAAATATCCTGCAAGAAAAAGCTGGTGCTGCTTGTATGAGTGAGCCCTGTTTGCATTTTTTGTCAACTGCTCCCAAAGGTGTTCACTGGCTTATAAGATTGAGCTTCAGTCCTGAATGGGAAGATAAGGAGGAGAGGTAGCCTTGTCCTGTAATAACGGTGAACAAAATTGTGGCCCTGTCATTTGGGGCTGGACTCTTAGCCCTCCTGATGTTTTTGAACAATTCTTAGTTCCTCAGTGTCGGCTGTGGCTGCTTGGGAATCATGGGTCAAAAACATCCAGAAGGCCATGGGCACCTCTGCTTTATGTGTTACTGGTCTCACTTGGCAATGCTGCTTGGGGTGCACAGTAGTTAAGTGTCTGAAGGGCCCTGCCAAGTTTACAGGGATCCCGTCTTGTGGGTCAGCTGTCCCACAATCCACCAAGTTTTAGCATTCATATTTCTGTTATTAGTGTGGATAATTTTTCCTGCTTTTTATCCAAGGACCTCAGTGCATCCATTCTTTGTTTGAACCTTAATTATTTGAGCCTTATGTTTGTCCTTCTTTCATCCTCACAAACACTTGGCTCCTCCAAGTGAGGGCCTTTTCACACGACCCCTAAAATCCGCAGCAAATGGCTCCCAGATCCGGAGCTTAAAATTGTTTCCCCACCAGCTCCGGAGTTTACAAAAAATTAAGTGCGACCACGCCCACCTAAGCGCGTCCCAGCGCACCTTTCAAGTACCTGCTCTCCGAGGTGAAAAAGTCCTGATGCGGATGTAACTTAGTGAGTGCCGGGCTCTCCTTGCTTCTGTTTGTTGTTGTTTTGGCCCCCGCCCCTTTAAGAGATACCTAAGAGACTGGAATGCTGCGGGAACAGAGCGAGACAGCAGAATGGAGGTAAGCCGGCATTGTTTTCTTTCTTTTTTTCTCTCTCCCCTCACGCAGACAGCAGCCAGGAGTGCGGAGGGGGTGGAAACACAGGAACAGCGACAAACCCCCAAGATCTCTGGTCCAAATTTAAGTGGCCAGCGGATCTTAGGGGTCGTGAGAAAAGGCTCTGAGTTTCCATGCCCAAGTGGGAATTCAAACCCTGTTCTCCAGAGTCCTAGTCCATCACTCTATCACTACACCACACTGGGAATCCACTGTGATAATGGCTCTTAAGCCTACCAAAATTCTTACAGGATTATTGTCTTTATCTGGAACAGGACAATGGCTTGGTGTGTTTGTATGCAGTTGCATTTCAGCCACTTTGTGTAGAACATTACTCTTTTTTGGACGTATTTTCTCTTTCCTGTCCTATTTATTGTGATCCAACAGCGTGGAGAGTCTGCCTTCCTTTTTTAGAGTTATTATCACTTTGATTACATAACCGCCGGCGCTTGCCCCACAGTTGAGAAATAGTGGGAATGCTACTTTGCTGTTTCTGTGATGAAATTTACTGATACGGGTGGCTTTTTCCCTCCCCTCCCAGCACCATTGGCTGGCCAAAGACCCGGCCTTCTTTCTGACGTCCTTAAGCCACTCGGGAACATCAGCTTCCTGACATCATCTGCATTGGTTTCTGTTCTTTATCTTGTCAGCAATTCTGAGCTTATACAATCAGCATAATCTTGTTCCAGCCAGTTCTAGTACAAAGCCTCAACTAGTAGGTGAGATGTCACGAGGAGAAAGTTAGATCTCCTGTGGACCATGTTAGCTGCTGCACTCATTCACGACAACTGGCCCTGGAACAGTAGTTGGATCATTTAGCATTTGGTGTTAGGTGGTGCAGTTCTTACCACTCAAAGAAGTCCCTGCACAAAGGGCTATCCTTAGTCCTTGCTGCAAAGGAAGGTTATTTAGTGATAATGGTCATTCTCAACATGCTCAGATAAGCATCAGCTTTGAGTTTGCAGAGTGTTTGTTTTTTTCTCTGGGGTCTAACCATTAGAAAAAGAACATGTTGGAGTGTGACAGAGGGTGTTTATACACGACCCCTAAGCTCCGCTGCAAATGGCTGCAAGCTCCGGAGCTTAAAAATGTTTCCCCACCAGCTCCAGAGTTTGCAGACAATTAAGTGCGACCCCGCCCACTTTAGCGCGACCCAGCACACTTTTCTTGTACCTTCTCTTTGGAGGTGAAAAATCTTTGATGCGGTGCAACGATAGTGAGTGCGGGGCTCTCCTCGCTTCTGTTTGCTGCTTTTTGGCTCCCGCCCCTTTAAGAGCTACTTTTACAGAGACGAGGTGAGCGACATGCTTTTCTTTCTCTTTTTCTCCCTCCCTCACGCAGCCAGCAACCAGGAAGTGCGGAGGGGGGTGGGGACAGAGGAAGAGCGACGAACCCCTAAGATCTCTGGTCCGAATTTAAGTGGCCAGCAGATCTTAGGGGTCGTGTAAAAAGGCCCAGAGATATTTAACTTTCTGTGGAGCTGAAGACCAACATGTTGGGAAAGTACCTCATGAGGCAGCCCAAGAAAGTTGCTAGTGCATCCAAACACTAGTACAAAGAACATTTCCAGCTTTCATAAACAATGGAAGACCACTCTTTTCTATTGGTTATTTCCAGAACCTAAAACTGTATTAGCGGGTAGCCTATAGGTTAAAAGCTCCTATTTAAGGGTCATTTACCTTGTTTATTCAACCCAGGAGGAAGGAAGGCTGTTCCTCTGCATCATTATTCCTTTCCTGATATGAGAATAGACATTGTTATGTATAATTATGTTTGCCACATCTCACAAAAGACATGGTGGAACTGGAAAAGGTTGCAGGAAATGCTACAGCACTTGAGGCTTTTTAGTCTGGGGGGAAAAAGGCGCCTGAGTGGGGACATGATTGAGATGTACAAAATTATGCAGAGGATGGATAACGGGCATAGAGGAAAGCTATTTTCCTTACACAATACCAGAGGCAGGTGTCTTCCACTCAAATTGAGGGTTTTGGGAGAGTGAGAACAGACAATGCAACACATTTCTTTGCCCAGTGTGTTAGTTTGTAGAACTCCTTGCCACAGGATGTGGTGATGGCATCTGACCTGGATGCCTTTAAAAGGGGATTGGACCAATTTCTGGAGGAAAGGTCCTTCGCAGGTTACAAGCCATGGGGATCCATGTTATCTCCAGGTTTATAAGATTATAAGGAGGGTACCTCAGAAAGCCATACACAGGGGGAGTGGTATCAGGAGACAAGTATCTAGTTGTCTCATGTGCTCCTTGAGGCATCTTGTGGCGTTGTGAGATACAGGAAGCTGGACTAAATGGGCCTTTGGCCTGATCTAGCAGGACTCTTCTTATATTCTCAGGGGCAAGAGGGCCCATCAGAACCCATCTATTCAGATTCAGGTTTTCACACAGAAGATGGCTAGAGGGCAACCTTCCTCACTGTTCCATAAAGACTAGTAGAGTGTGAGGCCTGGGCAGAATTATCAGCTGAATTTTAATCTAATTCCAGTAATGGGGTGACAACCTCCATTTCACCTGAGTGTATAAGATCAGTTTAGGCAAAGAGGATTGGCTGTGTAGGGTATACAGCAACAAACATCTAAGAGAGGGAAATAGTTGACAGCATTTAGGAAAATAAAAGGTTACTGCTGCTTGCCAGCATCTAACATCTCAGGTGGCCACTTCAGGCTGCCTTAGGAAAGACAGGCCACAAGTTATATTTTCAGATTGTTAGAAGGGATTACAGCTGAGCTGCAGCTCTCCCAGTTTATTAGATGCTACCAGAATTTATCTTTTTGCTATTCTTCCAGCTACCTAACACAGTTGTGCTGTTGTCCAGAGAGACTGTGTGTACCGGATGATCAGAGAACATGAAGTCTGAGGAAGGAAACAGGAAAAGCCAGCAGCTCTTTTCTGTCAGCAGGATTTGTGTGCAGTTACTCGGTTTCCTGGTTATCCCATTTGTTCTAGAATGCTCTCACTGCAGGCCAAGATGCAGATGGGAAGCAGAAACTTACCCACCCACTGAGATTGTTGAAATACCTCCGAAAAGATTAGTTTTCCCAAAGCTGTTTGTATCATCCTCGAGTGAAACCAGTTGTTCGAAGGACAGAAGCCCAAATGTGTCCTGTATACTAATCAGAAGGACACACAGACTTCTCCTTGAATAAAGGATCATTCAATATCCTATGCAAACACTTAATTGAAAAGAAGTGGTGCTATACTGTATTAGCCTATAGGACTAATTGCTCATTTTGGTGAAGGAACTTTTAGTGGATGTGGCTGAGAAACGTTTGAAATAAATGACTACAATAAGATCAGGACATTTAGAATTATCCAAGTTTTATTGACATTTAAAATAAGAACACAATTTAAAAACCAAGAAAAATTATTGACATTTTAAAAAAAACTTTTTAACACCCCCCCCCCCGCATGAGTAGGTGTTTCAGTTAGGGGTTAGCTTCTGAACAGCAGAATTAAATATGCAATAAATTACCCTAAAACAAATTCTCAATAAAATAGCCTGATCAATGCAATAATTTACTTGTAAGTTAAATAAGTATAAATAAATAAAAAGGTCCTTAAAAAAAAAGCATCTGGAAAGATGTCTGGTCTTGAATGATCAAGACAAAGTTATCCTGCAAGCTACGATGGATGCTCCAACATCTGTCCCAAGTGGGTCTGCTGTTATGCATGTTGAACAGTCTTGTGTCTTTCTGCTGCAGTCTGTGGGCCGTACAGCTTCTCTGCTCTCCTCTCAAAGGCTGACACCATCTGCTTGACCACCTCATTGAAAAAGAGGTTGGCCAATTGAGAATGGAAAACTGACTTGAATTCAAATGTGACCTGGGGGTGAGAGTAAAATAATCAATGCAGTGATACACCATGAGTGTTTGTGTGCAGTCATAGCAAGTCCTGTTGGAAACCACACCATCAGATACATCCACCAATAGGCATGGCCTGAACATTAGGTCCAGTGCAGCACTGACTACAGGTAGCAGAGCTGGCATGTTATGAAAGGGCAGCAAATTATTAGTGAATTACATCTTTATTACATTATTACTCTAGAGATGGGGAGAGGTGCTTGAAGATTTCTGCATCCTGTAGCAAAAAGACTTGGGTGCAAAGGCAGACCTACTTGGGGGTGGGTGGGAGCTGAAGCTTTACTTGGTATGGGGAACCATCCACAACCAGCAATAAGGTTTAGTTAACCACTGTTATCTTCTTTAGTGGTGGTATTCCATGACAAATCACCACAATTTTAAACATAAAAGTGAAAGTCATTTATTTTCCCCTCAGGAGTTAAGGCAGTGGTTCCCAACCTGGGAGTCGGGACCCCTTTGGGGGTCAAATGACCATTTCACAGGGTTTGCCATGAGCCAGTGAAGAAAAAGGTACAAACGGCTTGGGGCTGGAGGAGGAGGTGGAGGAAGGGGGAAGAGTGAGTTACAGCTTGATAGGTTGCAGGGGATGCCAGTCAATGGCAATGGAGCCTGCGACTGGCTGAGGGTTCCTGTAGAGGGAAGTTCTCTATAGCACTGTGGAATTGGCCTCCCAAAGGGGGCTTGTGGCCTCTTCCACGCAGGGCAAGGGGTCACCACAACATGAGGAACTGTATTAAAGGGTTGTGGCATTAGGAAGGTTGAGAACCACTGTGTTAGGGGCCCTAAGGCGTAAGCTTCGTTAGTTTCATAGTAGATCTGCCCCTACTTGGATTCATATAAATGCTAACCATGGCCATGGTACCAAACAGCCTTCATTTACAGATGCGATGGTGTAGATTAGGATCAAGCAGAAGGAGAACAAATAGTAATGACAGTCTCACAGAATCAGGCCTGTGTGGACATTCTTACCTAAGCCCTGCTGGTAAAGATGTATCTGTAGCTATATATGAGTGACATGCAGCACTGATTTTAATATGGCCAAAGGGCTGGGATGCTCCCATGGATTGACATGTTAGAAAATGTAGCTCTAAAACAAAGACCAACTCTCAGGAAGATTAATTATCAAGAAAGAGTCTGATGTTTTTCCTAGGGTTAAAGCAAGCTAAAGAAATAAAAAATTGCAACTCTAAACCACATGTCAAACTGAAATGGCCAATCTGAGATGTAGGTGTTGCAGCTCACAAAAGTGCAGGAAATGGCAGCATCAGCACGACTAGCGTCAATTACAATTTGGGGAAATAGCAGATTTCACTTTTTAAAAGCAGATTTCTAACCCACATAGTTGTGAAATGTGCTTGAAAATGCAATGAACTGAGATAGTGGAAGTTAAGACGTATGGGTGATGGCATCTCAGCCTGGTTAAAAAAAGTAAAAAAGTAAAAGGCCCTTCGGCAACTAAAGGCAGATACTCAGTATTTCAGGAATCACCTAACTGATCATTTACAGTACAAAGCTAGCAAAAAAAAATCTCCAGTTTGAATCAATATTTGAGCTTGTGATGAAATGGACTTTGCCAGCATTTAACCTTTAACACCCATTTGGCTGGCTTTGGGGTCACACCTTTAATCAGCAGCTGGCACAGAAAGGGGCATACGAGAGACACTTACATAAAACTTGAGCATGCAAGTACCCAGTTGTTCAGGATGCCCTGGCTTGAACTGCCACAGTGTCTCCAAATGTTGGAATAAATGTCCATCCTTACTTACAGCCTGAAAAGTGAAAAAAAAAAAAAAGCATGGGGTGAGTGCCTGGTGTTGTGAAATCAGTCCAAACAGAAAAATCACCCATTTTAACTGTTTGAGTTTGACAAACTGTCTGGTGATGCAAGAACTGGGCACCCCTTCATGCATAATAGTCAGGCAGAAGCCCTCTTCATAAGTTAGGTCAGAACGTAATTACATTCCCTTGAAGAGATAACAGGATTATACTCTCTAGCCCACTCTCCTTACACTTTGCCAGAGTGAGAGAGAGAGAGAGAGAGAAGAGAAGAAGGGAAAACAACTTCTCATCCATATGAAAGAGGGCAGCGATTTGTATAAATGTGCATTAATTTATATGTGATTGTAACCCAGAAAGTTCACACTGTTTTGTTCACATCTACAGTATTAGACTTGCTGTTTCTATGTACCATGTGCATACCATCTTGCATATAGTAGCCTTATGAATTAATAACTTCTAGAAGAGTGGTTCTCCACCGGTGGGTCCCCAGATGTTCCTGGACTGCAACTCCCAGAAGCTTCCACCACTCGCTGTGCTGGAAGGAGTTTCTGGGAGTTGCAGACCAGGAACATCTGGGGACCCACAGGTTGAGAACCACTTTTCTAGAAGGTTCTGTCATTAACAGCCCTGCTTATATTTTGCAAACTGCCTATATTTTGCAAATATTTTGCAAATATTCTGCTTAGAACACATTCAGAGCACTAGCTGCCGGTCTTAAAACCACAGCATAGACAACCAATTTTTCTAGAATGCAGCTCTCAAAATTCCCTAACCAACATAGCAACAGTCTTAGGAGCTACAGGATTCTGTGTCCTTGTATTTTGTCCAAGCTCTGCTAAAAGTAACTGCCACCGTCTACTATCCATGGTCATGTTCTTTTGCCCTGATGCATGTTTGAGCAGATAACGTTTATAGTTGGCAGAGTATAACCTTATCAGAGTAATAAAAATGTTGCCTGCCATGTTACCGTTTTTTTTCCGTCCCCATGTATAAAGCGGCCCCCAATTTCCAACCCAAATTTACAGTTTTGTGACCACACAATTCTCTCCTTGGCTTTCTTCTCTGTATAAGACGACCCCCAATTTTTAGCCTAACAATTTTAGACAAAAATATAGGTTTATACACGGAAAAATAGTGGACTTTGTGTTGAGCTGTCGCTACAAATTCCACGATCAGTGTTTCATCTTTCAAAAGGCAACATAGCACTGTAGTAAAAGGCAAATCTGTTTCTGAGCTTCTGCAGGGACACACTGTGTCAGTCACTGCCAATAATAGTATAGTTAGGCAATATCCAAATGGTGTTAATGGCCCCATGGCAAGGGTGGGAGATCTTCAGGTAGGAAAGTCCATGACTGCATTGATTTCAAAGTGCAGTAAGCCAGCATTGTTGTCTTATGGGGTCCTTCTATGGAGTAGAGCCATTGACCACTACCTAATTCCTAATCTGATGACACTGCTGACTGCGATACTTCCTCCCAGTGGGTTTCTGGTACTGGTCTTCCAGGTGAATCAGTGTGGCTTTGTGAACAGTTTCCTTCCTGCCTCTGCATAAAAACCATTTCTGACAAAGCAGTGCATTTGGAATTACAGTACAGTATATCAAGATCATCCAGAAAACAGGCCAAAGCATCATTCCTAATCTCCCACGGGTCCTTACCCGGATCTGTCGATGAGGCACTAAAGTAATTTCGGAAACATATCGTTCCACCACGGGAGGGAATCCCACTTCCAGTTCAGCCTGGGAAAACGTGTTGTGATGGGAAATGACACGGGAGCAGTTACACCAGGGGACAAACTGCTGATAGCTGCCCACATCTGCCACAATGTCATACATCTGATCCACTGAATACCTGTGAGGGGAGAAGGAAGGGCAATGATAAATATGAGCAAGAAGGATCAACCTCAGATGTGAAGAGAGGGAAAGGGGGGGAAGCAAACCATAATAGTGCTGGCTAACACGGGGAGCATGTTGAGAATCTTGACTCCCAAACTAGCATAGTTCTTCAAGCATCAATGGGAACCACTCAGCTTGGACCAAAGATAGAACGTACAGTACTCATCATCTCTGCAATATTTGAAGTGACCAGTAAAAAGGGCACCCCAGCATGGCAGAGTGTAGCAAGTACAATCCAATCTGATTAGACATGATCAAATGGCCCTCCTGGTGAAAGGAAGACAAAACCCTCCACTCCGGTCTATGTAGAAAAAAAAAAGATTTTTGGTTTTGATTCAGTGAAGAATTCTAGACCAGTGGTTCTCAACCTATGGGTCCCCAGATGTTCCGGGACTGCAACTCCCAGAAATCCTGGCCAGCTCAGCTAGTGATGAAGACTTCTGGGAGTTGCAGTCCAGGAACATCTGGGGACTCACAGGTTGAGAATAACTGTTCTAGATGAATATTAGCTTTCCACAGTATGTGTGGAGTTATGTGGAGTTGTTCTGTTGTTATTTTCATTTGGAAGGTCATTTCACCATCTGAGCTCCGACTGTCCATACGTGGGCTAGCCATGCGAGTGAGAGAATTAGACAAGAAAAGCCCCATTGTTCAGCATACTCACGGGAGCCGACGAACTTCTGCGTACTCCACTTTCTTGGCACCAAGCAAAGGAACTGCCAAGTTCAGGAAGGGCCGGATCTGTTGCACCATAACTGACGCGGATGCCTGCCTAGGGCAGGTCTTCCAAATCTGTGGGGCAAAGAGCCGATTGCAGCTCAACTGCCTGCAGGGGGACAAGGCCAGTCTGCACAAAAAACAGGTAAGGGCAAGGGTTAGAAAAAGTCACAAGAGCCTTGGTGGATAAGCTTTTGATGGGTAGAACCCCTTTCATTAGTGGACAGATTCATACATGAAGTCCCATATAATGTTATATTAAATATGTTTAAATTGAACCTGCTTGAATGAATGATGACTTGTAATAAGTGAAGTCAGAGCTAAGCTTAAGAGTTGCCCATTTTAAATAACATTCACCTGTTACAAGTTACTTTTTGGGAATCTAGTATTGTAAGTAGTAGTAACACATTACTGTTAAATGAAATGGGTAACAATCAGATTGCTTGAGTGTAAGGGACAATGGTTACTTTGGCAAATGTTACTTTCAAAGGGCCTTTTAAGAGACATTTTGAATTTTTCAGATTTAATGCCATTCACTTTTTTCACTCTGAAAGTGCAGGGGAAGACTTTGGTTTTATCTTCTGTCTTTTTGTACATGTTTTTAAAGTGCAATATCAGAATCGATAACTAGAGGGATCAGAGTGTTTTCCTGTATTTTCTGCAGGCCAGAGTGATTGCTGGAGAATAACAAGTCGGAATCTAATGAGATCCTTCTAAAATATAACTTTTCTAGTTATGGATCAGAGGGTAATGAAAAGCTGAAAGTACAAACAGTGATAATTATACTAATAGTGGTGATTATCGGCAAGGAGTTGAAAGGTGACAGACAAGCTTAACTGGATAAGGTGATTAACTCACCAGCATACTGAGAGCCTTAGAGATTGGGCTGAGCCTCTTGATTAATTCTTGTCCAGCTGTTCTGCATTAGGTTCTGTCTTTAAAATTCTCATCTCAGCAAGATGTTCCAGTTATTAGCTGGAAACTTACTACTAATGGGCATCATTTAGGTAATCACTGCCAGGATAATACGGTAGAGGGACCACACAAGGGGCTTTTCTTTTCTTTTCTTTTCTTGTCAAGTCACCTCCGACTTCTTGTGACCCAATGAATGAGCAGCCTCCAAAATATCCTGTCCTCAACAGTCTCGCTCAGCTCTTTCTAAACTCAAACCCACGCTTCCTGGAGGGAGTCAGTCATCTCAATTTTAATAGCTTTAGGACTAAAGAACTGGGAGGATCCCTATAGATCAGTGGTGGCGAACCTTCAGCCCTCCAGATGTTTTGGACCACAACTCCCAGAATTCCACGCCTGTATTGCCAATGACAAAGGACTGTGGGAGCTGTGGTCCAAAACATCTGCAGTGTCGAAGGTTCACCATCCCTGCTACAGATCATCAAGTCTGTCTCCGTCAAGGAGGCACAGGGAGGAACTGAACTCCCAACCTCTGGCTCTGCAACCAGATGCTTAAACCACTGAGCTATCCACCAGTCTTCCTCTTTTCCTGCTGCCTACAAGCTTTCCCAGCATTATTCTCGTTTCCAGAGGATCCTCCTCTCTCTGTGTCGGCATGTTGTTAGTCTGTGGAACTCCCTGCCACAAGATGTGGTGATGGCATCTAGCCTGGATGCCTTCAAAAGGGGATTGGACAGATTCCTGGAGGAGAAGTCCATCACAGGTTACAAACCATGATGGAGATGTGTAATCTCCAGGCTTAAACCCCGGGTATCTCAAGGACCAGAGGCAGGGGAGTGGTATGAAGAGACAGAAATCTAGTCTCCTGCACTCCCAGACGCTTTTGGTGGGGCCACTGTGAGAGGGAAGCTGGACTAGACGGGCCTTTGGCCTGATCCAGCAGGGGTCTTCTTATGTTCTTATGTGTCCAAAGGACGTCCTCAGTTCCATTTATTTTTGCCTCCAGATATATTTTGGGCTTGGTTTGATCCAGGTTCCACTTGTTCATCTTTCTGGCAGTCCAGGGGTATTGGCAAAGTTCACCTCCAACACCATATTTAAAACAAATCCTCTCTCACACACCCCAGTTTTCTTTACTATCGAGAAGATTCACTGAAATGCAGAGATAAGAAAGGTTCGTTTTTGAACCCACCACTGCCGGAATCCCGAAAACTTGAGGCTGCAGCCCCAAAGGACGTTTCCGTGTTAACAATGGGCATTGTAACCAGAAACAATAATGATTAAAAGAGCACTAGTCCCAGTGTCACAGCTAGTACGTTTGGCCCT
The DNA here is from genome assembly GCA_029282475.1 of Phrynocephalus forsythii. NCBI lineage: Eukaryota > Metazoa > Chordata > Lepidosauria > Squamata > Agamidae > Phrynocephalus > Phrynocephalus forsythii. Next base: position 23,228,164 of record JAPFRF010000012.1, on the reverse strand, counting down.
CGGGGCAACAGACACCACCTCCTACCCACTCCACCCATCGAATATAGAAGATAACCCCCCCCCTAACAATAGAGAAGTTGAATGGGACTCCCCCGCCAAAGAAAAGGTTAAGCTTTCAAAGAGAGAGAGAGAGAGAGAGAGAGAGAGAGAGAGAGAGAGAGAGAGAAGGAAATGAAAAGGGAAAATATGTGACTAATACCCGGAAACATCGCATAATCACTCTCAAGTTCAACCTGTAGATTCTCATCTAAACTGGGGGGCCTTGGCCCCACGCTCGTTCCAGCCCTGCTGCTTCCCCTGCCCCTTCCATTGGCATTGGACCGAAAGTCGGACCTTTTGGTCCCCCTAGACTTTGCGGAGACCAAGAAGTTTCCGGACGGAAAGGGGAAATCCAGAACCACGAAGAAGGAGAAATAAGAACCTCCGCCTGTCCCGCCGGACCCTCTCCGATCGCCCCCGACGGCGTCATCGATCCCCAAGCGGTCCTTCCCGGGCTCTCCTCTTACCGGGATCCTTTCGCGCAGCGCGGGCGCAAGCCGCTCTCCAGCAGTCGCCGGGCGACGTCCAGGCAGTTCCGACCGACGCTCCCGGCCATGGTTCCCGCGCAGGTGAAGTCTTCCAAAGCGAGATCTCTCGGCTCGGAACTTGCCCGTCGGGGACGGGTCTTAAGGAGCTCCCGGGCTTGCGTCCCGCCCCCCCGGGGGGCGTGTCTGTGGATGGGGCGGAGCCAAGAGATCCCGCCCCCCTCTGGAGCATGGCAGACCCACCTCTTGACAGGTGTAGACACGTAGGGGCCCAGGGCAGTCGAGCTGGATTCCACAGAGCCCTCCCACACCGTGGGTTTCTCCACCTGGCCAGAGAGTCAGGAAAAATATCCTCATGGTCACAGGGCATATAATAGAGAGGGAGAACCGTGCTCTCAAAAAAAAAAAAAAAACCCTTTCCCTATAAAAGAAAGTCAGCTGTGCTGTCCTGGTCCCTATTCTGACCTAGATTAGCAAGGGGGTCTCCTAAACACAGGAGGGCTGGCCTACCGCATGTTGAAGTAAAACGCTACCCTGATTTAAATCACAAACGCAAAGCCATTTTCTTCTGTTATTTAGAATCTTAGAAACCAGCCAGAAAACAAGACTGCCCCCATATGATTGGAACATATGCCTAACATGTGACTGGGGGGAAAGACATGGTGGTGCACCTTGATTCTTATAGATAGCCTGCAGGGGGAAAGACTGCTGCCTCTAGATAGCATTTTTGGCTGGTTATAGTATGCCTGTCTTTAATTGTGTACTAATATGCCCAACATCTATTAATAAATTTCACAGTGAAGTGGCTTGCAATTGTTTGTTTAAAACTATCAAAGACAGTGGCATTGATTTCACATTCGTCTTTTATTCAGTGGAGGCACTTCCTTTTGCCCGGTCTGTTGGAACTGACCCCTTTGCAATCCGAACATCTGAATTTTCAGTATTTAGTAGATATGTGCAAATATTACAGCACCCTTTTTGCCAACAGAGTTGTTGTAGTGGATAGTAATCTCAAATGAGGCATCTCTCTCTCTCTCTCTCTCTCTCTCTCTCTCTCTCTCTCTCTCTCTCTCTCTCTCTCTCTCTCTCTCTGTGTGTGTGTGTGTGTGTGTGTGTGTGTGTGTGTGTGTGTGTGTGTGTGTGTGTGTGTGTGTGTGTGTGTGTGTGTGTGTGTAAAATGGCCAATCAATCATTACAGAAGCCAAGGAGAGGTAGCAGGTGAAGTCCAGAGGACAGATGCAGAAAGCAGGGAGGAAATATGCCAGGGATGCATCAGAAAGAATTGCAGAAGAATAATTGCCCAACCAAAAAACTCTATTTGTTCTAAGAACTATGTCTTGCAAAAGCTGTAGGAGTCTGAGGAGCTATATCTAACTTGCCAGATAATCAAATGTTTCAACTCTGGCTGTAGCTAGCTAAGTAAACAAAGAACGGGCATGCGAAAGAACTGAAGCTGCCCTATGAAACAAATGCTGCTCTTACATCATTGCCTGTATTTGGACACCAATTAAGACAGAGCCCATGGTTAAATCACAACCTAAAGAAACAATAAAGTGCAGACTTTAGCAACCATAGAAGATTCAGAGGGGGAGGGAGGAAGACAGAGAAGGAAACAAAGCACAGTAATGCAATACATGTTTAAGAGTCTGAATGAGCTATTAGAACTCAAAACCTATGAGGACATGGCATTAGTTGGAATGAGTGACATTAAGTGCTAAGGCAGCAGAATACCCTACAATGATTCCACAATGCTGATCCTACTTGATGAATCTGACTGCTAAAGTGGACTTGAGTAGCTGGAATAGATATAGACTGGAAAACGCTGGAGATTTCAATACACACGGGAAATAGTGACCAGATGAATTAAAAAAGAAAACTTACAACAGGATTATCATGTGGAGATGAATTTGAGACATGGTGCCCTGAGATATGTAGATTACAGGCAGAATATCAACAATTTTGGGGACACATTTTATAGAATAGCATAACAAAAACCTTATTGAGGATTCAAAGAGACATTGAAACTGAACCCAGTTCAATAGTATCTTTTACTTTGCTGGTTAAAATACTCCTTTTCTCTTGTGATGTATTTTATGTGATATCTAATGTTATACCTTACAACTTGAAAAATCAGAAAAAAGAAAAACGTTCAAGTTTGAAGTTATTGAATGCTTTGCTGGACCAACAATTGACCTTGTCACTGAATTTATCCAGACAGGTATGTATGTATGCATCGATCGCAATTACAACTGAATAAAAATGCTAAAAAGTCCTTTACTATGAATGAGTCCTTTACTATTATGGAACAGCACATGACATGCTTAGGATGAGTCAACAAGTCACACAATGGCTGGCCAGTGGTGCTGGAACTTGATTAAAGTATTAATGAAGCTGAATATTTGCAAATGGAAAGAGGCAACTTAATTCAATTTATTTTAAACTATAGTTCATCCATATCTGGGAATGAGATATTTCCTTGAATGCTTCTATCATGCCTTACAAATGTGCTTGATGAACTGCTGAAATGAAACAATAAAAAGGAGAATATATTTCAGAAGATCAGGACAGTTATTTCAGTGATGAACTGCTGAAATGAAACAATTGGTGTTTTTATTTTTAAATTTGATTTTTCCTGCCCAGAGGTTTAGCTTAGCCCCTGCTGATTTAATATTTAGAGCTTGTCATGTGTGCACAAATCATTTTCTCTGTTAGCTGTTGCCTTTGTTTCATAGAATATGAGTGACAGCTGAAATGTTGTCCGTAAGGTTGTGGATATGGAAACATATCCAAAATCTTTTCACTGGACTCTATTTCATTATGAGAATGGATTGTAAACTTCTTGATATCTGCAATGATTCCATTGGGCCACAAATTTCTTGGTGGCTTTCAATGGAATGAACTAACATGGCTGCCCTTCCTGAAAACCAACTCCAAATGAATTTGAAGACCACTCCCCCATGACTTAATTTCTTCTTAATGGGGTGTCGGAAATATCAAACAGGCCCTGCATCTCCCCAGTGTGAAACATACCCTTTCCATTTACCACTACCTCATCACGCTCTATAAAAAGAGAACATCAAAGGGTCAGCAAACTCCAGGGAGCTCTAGACAGCTGTATAGCTCTTTTGGAATGTTACTGTTTTAACACCTTTGAAATCCTACAGGCCTCTCTCAATGAAGAACAAGGCAATGAAAGTGGAATAGTCCAACTTTATTGGGGGCTTGCTGTGTGCACTGTATCACGTTCACTTCAAGCAGAACTTTATTTAAATGGAAATGGTCAAGACTGAACCAGGGCCCTCGTGCAAATGAAGTATCAGCTCCATGCAGACTTGGGAAAGTTACTTCTCTGGACTAATCCCCTCAGAATCCCCATCCATTAAATCTTGTTTTCAGTGACAGTCCTACAATGGCTGAACAAGAGTGCTTTTGCAGATTACTCTTTGTTACATATTGAGACCACCCAGTGATATTTTTTTTGCACATCTGAGTATGGGCCTGGGACTTGGGAAAGCCACATTCAATCCCAGCTGAGCCACAGAAACCACTGGCTGAGAGTAGTCCCACCACTTTTTACCATGTGGCTCCTAAAAGGCACATGATAGCCATCTTGTCATAAGTCACTTAGGTGGTTACTTCACGTACCTCTTGCTGCTGTTCGTGGCTCCGCTGCGGACGTGTTCGGCGAAACGGAGCTTCACGTCCCTCTGGGGTCGCTGCATGGTCGCTCTGACCATGCCCCCTGAAGTGCGCTCCAAGCGGGGTGACAGATTCCCTTCCAGGACCTCGGGAATCAGCTTTACCCGCTTCTCGATACGAATTGATGGAACGTGTGGTTCCACTGGATTCAAATCATAAACACATTTTTCGTTTCTAAGTCTGTTCAATTTGCTTGCCGGCTAAGCAGCCAATACCAGAAGTGTTCTTAAAAATGCAGGTCAGAAAAATTACCTTTTTGGCTATCTGCTGCTAGAATCCGTCAGGCAGCATGGGTGACATGAGCAATCATGACTGAAAACTTATGGTTCAACATTTTAAAAAAATCCTTTTGTGGTGGAGGGCACCAGGGAAGCCTGGCGGTTTAAGGACCTACATTTCATGTGATGTTACCCATTTCTAACATAAACCTCTTGTGGGCTGCCATGCACTTCATCTGATACATGACAGGTGGAGGTGAGTGGATGTCCAGAAGACCTTAGGCCACAGAAGGTGTTTAAGGTGTAACAAGGCGCGCTTGTGGGTTTGTGGCCTCAATCTTTTAAAAACATAACTAAGAATTGGCCCACTTTCATGTTTTAAGGTCTTTCTTCTCCATTGCTTTTTTCTTGTGTCTTCCTTTCTGTTCTTTTTTCATTTTTTTTGGCTGCAGAACAGAGTAAAATGGTTGAAACAGATAACAAAGTTCGCGGAAAACATGAGAGGAGAAAAGGGCACGAGCTTGTTTTGTTTTGAGAAGGGAGCTGCAGACATGTGATGGATGAACACATCCTGGGCAAGGATGGCCAAAGAAAGGCATTCAGGCAATGAGACTGTGTATGATAGGCGTGTGAGGAAGGGTTTTGTACAGATGCATTTGAGTGTGGGAGAGGCTGGTTTAGCATCTCTGGGTGCTTCAGGACTCTGGGTCTCCAAGTGCTATGACCTGTTCATCTCTATTCTTACCACCCTTTAGTTGCTGGGAGATGGGAGGTAGGCAAAATGGAAGCAACTTGGGAATACTGAAGACCTTCCAAATTGTCATGAGGATGTCAAATGGAATACCAAAAATGGCTCTTTCTGCACATATTAACAAGTGAGGGTGTAGAAGAGAACTGGGATACAGCATCAAGCACCATTGCTTCTAGGCAGCAAATTTCTGGGATAGCAGCAAGTTGACAAAGTTATGACATTAACAATTCACATCCCTCTCTTCCCTCAACTCATCATTGCTCTCATGCTCTGTGACACGGCAGAATTGCCTTAGGAAATGATGCATGCTTGATTACTCCTTGAGAGGTAGCAGTGTTTACTGATTAAAGTGTTGAACTGAATTTTGACAGGAATGACGTGTTAAAACAGGGGGTGGGCTGTTGCGACCCTCCAGATTTTTGTAGCCTACAGTCCCATCAGCTCTAGCCAGCAGAACCAAGGGCAACGGATCATGGGAGCTGCAGGCCAGAAGAAATGTGGAGAGCCACCTGCGCATGAAAATCCTTGGCTGACTGTAAGTTGGTTGCTTTCTCAACCTGGCTGAATTCACAAGACTGTTGGGAGGATTTAAAGGAAAAGAGAGAAGAACCATGCATGCTGCCTTGAGCTCACTGGAAGCCAGGCAGGATAGTAATGTAACTAATACACATCTCCATAATGGAGGCATCCAGCATTCTGTCCCTGAGCCTGCAGGCAGTAGACAGCAATCCATGCAGCAGGGATTCCCCCCCCCAAGCTCAGCAAGTCTCATGGCCACAGACCAACAAGGGAGTCCCTTTCACCAAACTCACTGCTGATGGCAGGCCAATGGGGGGAAAGCAGTAGCAGCCTCTGTGATTGCCCAGCCGCTTCTAAGGCACAAGCAGAGACTAACTGCACATTCAGAAGATGCTCTCACAATGAAGAGTGTTAATGCAAGTGGATGAGGCCAAATGCTGCAGAGAAAGACAAAAGGCTGCTAGTCTGGTGGTAAAGGTGGTGAGCTATAATCTATAGCCAAGGCAGTGGGAATGACAAATTAATCACAAAAGTGTTACCCGTGTGTGCACATGTGTGCAGGGGGGGGAATAGGGAATTAAGTATATAATTTTTTGCATTCACTTCAAAACATACGTCTTTAGGACAAAGGTAAGAACTTCTCACAGCAATACTGTGGTTGTTTCGGCAGATAGAAAAAATGTTCCCTTCTCTTTTTCCAATGATTCCCCTTCTGTCTGACTGGCTATCTGTTCCTTCACCGCCAAATCCAAATCATCCATGCCTCAGAAAAACTAAGACTTCTTGCACTATCCCATTCTTTATATCACCACCACTGGTAGTAAAAGTTAAGATTTGGAAAATGTTTAATATACTATGAAAATTACTCTTTTGCTACCTTTTGCACCAGAAGCTATTCTGGTCTACAGAAGCATTCTCTCCCCTACATAAATTAGTTCAGGACATGCCTACACTGCAATTGTAAAGTGGTCCAATTCTTAATGGCTCCACCCTCCTTCCCATCTGAAAGAAAGTTGGAAATCATTCGTCTAAGGAAGACATGTCATCGATGCAACCAATATGGATTTGACAAAACTCCGGGAGGCAGTGGAAGATAGGAAGGCCTGGCGAGCTCTGGTCCATGGGGTCACGAAGAGTCGGACACGACTGAACAACTGAACAACAACAACAAAGGAAGCCAACCACTTCTAACAGAAAATGATCATTACACCCATCCATACCTTCCAGGGTTCTGTTGGGAAAGAAGCTGCAGCTCTTAGAAACTTCAAACGGAGGTGTGATCACATGGGAATATATTGCCTGCGTTTAAGAGCCTTTGTACACGACCCCTAAACGCTGCAGCAAATGGCTGCAAGCTCCGGAGCTTACAATGACTTCCCCACCATCTCCGGAGTTTGCAGGAAATTAAGTGCGACCATGCCCACCTAAGCGCGTCCCAGCACACTTTTCTTGTACCTGCTCGAGGAGGGTGAAAATCGCCAGGTCCGGATTTAATCTGGTCAGTGTGGGGCTCTCCTGGCTTCTGTTTGGTTTTTTTTTTTTTTTTTTTGCCTCCCACCCCTTTAAGAGAAGGGGCGGGAGGAAAAAAAAGCAAACAAAAGAGAAGGAATCAGCAGGACAGAGCTCCGGCAGCTTCTCCAAGGTGAGTCTGCATTTTCCCCCACTTTCTTCCTCCCTCCCCTCAGCAGACAGGTGCGGAGTGGTGGGGAGGAAGGAAGAGCAACGAACCCCTAAGATCTCTGGTCCGAATTTAAGTGGCCAGCGGATCTTAGGGGTCGTGTGAAAAGGCCCTAAGACTGCTTTTGGCACGATCCAGTGGGAGTGATTTCACAGCTATCACATGACACATGGGATATAGTGCATCAATACAACCCTGATCCATGCACAACTCCCTCATGGACAGAAGGGTTCCCTGAAGGAAGATGACTCACAGCCACACAACTCTTTTTGGTGCAATCAGACATGCACCTTTTTCACTGTCTGATTGTATCATAATTTAAGTATGGATAACAGATAAATTGTCTTTGCTTTCACAGAGTGGGACAACTTCAGAAAACTGCATTGTGTTCTTTTTTCGCTACAACTAAAATGGCATTTAATTAAAATGTTTACATAAAAATATTTTTAAAACAGAAGCCAAATTATGTTTCCATAAAATGTTGGTTTCCAGTTTGCATCTTGAGGGAACTACAAATTCAAAATCTTGAGCCATAGCCTGAAGTTGTAAAGAAGCAACAAGTACCCTCATGCCAAACTCAGCATTGTAAATACTCCTTTGTTAATAAGATCTCTCCAAATTGTATCAGAATTTGGAAAATGAAGAGGGGAAAAGCTAATTAGGCAACAGTATTCAAGGCAAACTCAAATCAGGATGCAGATTGCAACTGATTGCCTTTCTCACATAAGCTACTAGAGGTGGATGAGTGCAAGAGACAACCCTGTCACCCAATTGTGCAACTCAATGGACCACACCTGAGTGTAAAACCAACAAGTGTACAGACTGAGCATGATCACACAAAGATGGAGCTGTCAAGAGGTTTTGTCTTTATGTGTAGCTTATGCATGGAAGCACACCGTACAGAATAGTGGAGACTAAAGCTGAGTTGCCAGTCCCCACCTCTGCACCCTTGTGAGTGTCCTTGCATGTAAACAGAATTGCTCAAACTTTGGTTTCCATCAAAATCATGCAATCATAATTGTTTTCAGGTACTGCTCCTTCTGCTCAGCTGGTCCCTCTGCCTCCCTGCCTTGTCTATGTCTTCTCCCTCAGCCTCTTGAGTGGGAGGGGAAAGCAGAAGAAATTCAGCTTCGTCCTCTCCCCAACACCATCAAACTGCTTGAACTCCCCTTCATCTCCACCCCTATTATCTGTGACACCGCCCCCCTCTCCCATCAGCATGGCACTGATGCAGTGTGCAGTATTCCAGACCAGCAGCACCAAGGGAGGAGAATGAAGATGTGACCCCCGTCTCAGTTTACACAGCTACTTGTCCTTGAGCCGTTTCTGGAGCAGGTCCCAAGCTTTTTCTACCTGTAAAGAATGGACAGATGATGATTCAACAAAGTCACCCGGGACAAAGCTTAAGAGACCAGTTAGTTAAAAGATCTGCAGGAAGATTTCACCCCCTCCCCAACGGTGCTACCTAGAGGTGTCTCTCACCAGCTCACGCGTAATCTCCGGTTCCCACATTGTGGTGAGAACGACGTGTGATCGTTTCACGCGCTCGCTGCTGGACATCTGGTTTTGCAAACGCGACCGGGCAGCTTCCTCACTTACACCATCTCTTGCAACAATGCGTCTTATGGCCTGGGAAAGAGAGAGAGAGAGAGAGAGAATCTTTAGAAAGATATTTTATTATAGTTTTAATTTAGGGACAATCTAAGTACTGTATAACACTCTCCAAAGAGGACACGGTTGCCTCTACCCGAATATGTTTTGAGAGATGATTCCTGCAAACAATTTTCTTCTTCACACATTTCTTCTGATTAGGGCACTTAACACAGTGCTAAAAACAGCAAAGAAGATATATGTGTGATCACTGAATATTGCACAGTAGATGAGGTGATGCCACTTTCCTGCATTCTAAGCTGGGTAGCCTTTGACAGTGGTGCAGAACAGAGCAACAGCTGTCACCTGTTGGAGTTGGATGAAATATTATTGGAGAAGGACTCACAGAGGTAGGTCCAGTGTCTGTACTACTACCCTCTTGTTTTGAGGTGCAAAACAAAGTGGGTGGTTATTTATATGAGCACCCTACCCCCCCATTTGAGTTATATAATTCTAAAATGGCTTATGTGTTGTTGAATCTAATAGAATACAAACAATAAAATGAAGCAAGACTTTAGAACAGAGCCGTCTAAAATGTAGTTCTAAAGAGATTGCCAAAAAACACCCACCCCATTTTTAATATATCCATGCTTTCAATGAAGAGTGTAGTGAATTGGCAAGCTCATGTAAGATAGGAGGCCCCTGAAAGTTCATAACTGTAACTTCAAAATTTAGGCCTTTTAGACAAGGGTGAGGAATCTTTGGCTCTGCACATGGCCTGGACTTTAACACCCACAACCTTTCACCACTCTGTCTGCCTGCCTCCCTGTCTGCCTGTTCATCTGTCTGTCTGCCTGTTTGTCCGTCCATCTGTCCGCCCCCCTCTCTCTATAATTTAGAGTCTGTGACTCGGACAGAGCCAAAGCATGGTAATTATTACTCAAAAGTATTTTGGTAATGGAGGAAAAGAAATGCTTAGGGACATTCAATGTTTAAGAAGGTAAGAAGAGATTTCAGGATAAGTTCAAAAGCCAGTCTAGTCTGGATTTCATTCCTACATTGGCCAACCAAATGCCAATAAAAAGCCAACAAATTGGAGGAAACAAATGCCACAGCACCATTCTGCTCACATTCCTCCACCACTGATATTCAAAGGCATACCACCTCTGATACTGAGGGCAATATGTAGCCAGGATAAGACACCATGCACTATCCTCTCTGAATTTATCTTATCCCTTTTGAAAGCTGTTCCGGTTGGTGTCACTGTTCTTTATTGGGATATTTCATCTAACTATTATTTCAAGTTACTTAACAATGTATCTTTTGCCTTTTGGTTCAAGTAGTAAGGCTTCCATGACAATCTTCAATTAAACCTTTAAAATTATATTACATTAAAAAAAACTTTACAGTATCATAAGAGCACAAAAGCATCATAAAAACACAATCTGGAGCTAGTACATTTAAAATGTAAAGTCATAAAGAGCAAAGAAGGGAAAGCCACAACTTTCCAGATTCATAGCATACATTCATGAGCTGAAAAATTAATGGCCAGAATCCTACAGTCAATTTAACTTATATAAGGGAAATTGTGTAAGTCTTGGTGCCAAACTGCCACAATAAGAAGATGCTGGCTGTGTTCCTGGGCACATAATTTCCCTTATACCCTTTTCCAATTTGCCAAATATAAATAAGCAACAGGGGTCTGGTCAATATGTATATCACCATGCAGACTGATCTACCGCCCATTGATCCATCTTGATCTATCGTTTTTATTTGTTTTTATCATGTACACCGCCCAGAGTTCCATACTGGAAGTGGGGTGGTATAAAAATGAAACAAATAATAAATAAATAAATAAATAAATAAATAAATAAATAAATAAATAAATAAATAAATAGTCAGGTTTCAATTAATAGCAAGAATGAGAAAGATGGGGCCTTCCAACTATGGACCCTTCCCCACTTATAACCCTGGCTGGAGCTCATGAAATTGTAGTACAACAGCATACAGTGTGATACCTCGAGCGGGTGCAGAGGAGGGCGACCAGGATGGTTGAGGGTCTGGAGGAAATGTCTTATGAGGAACGGCTTAGGGAACTGGGAATGTTTAGCCTCTCTAAAAGAAGACTGAGAGGGGATATGATAGCTATGTTTAAATATTTGAAAGGATGTCATATTGAAGAGGGAACAGGTTTGTTTTCTATGGCTTCAAAGACTAGGACTCAGGGCAATGGTTTCAAACTACAGGAAAAGAGATTCCATTTAAACATTAGGAAGAACTTCATGACAGTTAGAGCTGTTCAGCAGTGGAATATGCTGCCACAAAGGGTGATGGAGTCTCCTTCTTTGGAGGTTTTTAAGCAGAGGCTGGATGGCCATCTGTCGGAAATATTGTGATGGGGTTCCTGCATGGCAGGGGGTTGGACTAGATGGCCCTTGAGGTCTCTTCCAACTCTATGATTCTATCACACACATTCACCACCTTTCCCTATATAATTGTGATTATTCATAAGAAAATTATCTTATTTGGTGCAGGGCTTAGGCTTGTGTGGGATCATATAAACATATGAGTCAGTCTCATTATACTTCAGAAATCTACATATGGCAACATTAATAAAATGTTTACTAATCAATTGGCAGCTGGCACCTTTTAGGGACAATATGGAATAAGATTAAGCAAAAAGAGTTTGTAAGGAAGTTTGGTTTTAGTTTCAAGAACAACACCCAACGTGGTGCAGTGGTTGGAGTGTTTGGACTAGAACTCTTAAAGACCTGAGTTAAAACGAGTTTGAGTTATAGAATTCACTATATGTGTTTGGATCAGTCACAACCCTTTAACCTGGTCTACCTCACAGTGTTGTGGTGAGATCAAGTGGACAAGAAGAGACCCAATTATTCTGTCTTGAACCAAACGGAAGATGGGTGGAAGAGAAATATGACAAGCAAATAAAGGAAGAGAACTGACCTCATCTTCAGGGATGATGGTTGTCCAGACCTCATGCACCAAGTCTGACCAGCCCGCCTCCAACAACACAGCCCCATCCAAGACACATATGGCTTTTCCTGCAATCAGGAATTAGCAATTTTAATAAACTTTTAGGGGTGGGTGGGGAAAGTATTCCCTCCAAAGAGACAAAGGATACTTTGATTTCATGTGCATATAACAGCACGTCAGGAGGTCTAGTTTACTGTGCTGCAATTCACTCACTTACATTTTAATTCCCTCATGGTCTGGAAATGTACACTTTCAGATGACAACTGCCAGAATACGCGGACAATATGCCCAGTGGTGATGGGGGCTATGGCACCCTGGGAGTTATCATTGTAAGAAGTAACCTTTTAGGTGAATGGGTAAAAACAACCTGAAGCAGTTAGCAGCACTACATAAAAATTAAGGATCCTGGTTTTGGTTCCCAAAAATATCATAAGTGCAAGCTGGAAACAAGCCATGCTTTGTTGTTAGAGCATGAACTGGGCATCATAATATGTTGCAAGGGGTGAACATCACAACATCATCATCAGTTTCTGGCATGTTTCTCTTCATATGGAAACAGGGGGGGGGAGAGAGAAGTGAAAGAACTGCATGCACCCAAGTGTTGCACATTCACAGTAAATGATGATTAATGGAAATTGTAGTAGGTACTGGATTCAGACATTTTTAATGAAATCTGATTGATTTGAGATCTAGGAGGTTTTGAAATCAAATTTGGTCTCCTCCAGAATGGATTGAATTTCAAGCTCAGAACTCCTCAGGATTTAATAATGTGGATGTTTGGAAAAAAATAAAATAAAAAATAAAATCCATCCCTTCACTACAAGAAAAGTTCTTTTGGGAGTTGAGTTCTGCAATAAGAAAACTCCTTTGGAGCAGTTCTTGTAGATTACTGACTCCTCTGAAAATAGCCATATAACAAAATTTCAAGCCCTCATTTGTCTCATGCAAACTCTCACTAGGGTCCTAAGCCTTTCCTAATACCATATCATAAAATAATGGAGCTGGAGTTACCTTGTGCTGCTGCCTCCTCTATCTTTTCTTTTGCCATCTGAGCCATCACTGGCCACATGATATTGTTGAGACGCTTCAACTGCTCCTAGTAGGAAGGAAGAACAGGGATTGAAAATTACAGTTTTGAAGGTGATGTAATGCAGTCAGCAAAAACACACACACTGCAAATGTTAAGAAGTAGCCATCAACCCACAAGATCATGATGAGGGGACAGCCTTGTTCCAAGCATGATTGGCTACCATTTACAGTGGGGCAAGAACTACCAGTCTTGTAAAATTCAATTGAAATTACCAGGCCTTGAGCAAAGGCACAGCTGAAAAAATGCAATATGCAAAGAGGCCTATATGATTATCTTGTTCATTCTTTATTGCCAGTATTCTCTAAATTTCATCTTAATGCATAACAGGGATAGAGAATCTTTGGTCCTATAGATGTGTTGGCCCACAATTCCCATCAGCCCCGCCTGACATGGACAATAGCATCCAACTTTGGGAGTTGTAGTCCAAAACATCTGGGTGGGTGGGTCAAATGTTCCTCCCCTCTATTTCATCATTTGGAGCTAGAGGTTGAAAAGCCATTCTTCAAATACCTGTTGTAAATTTAAAACTGTCCCAGGTTTACATACCTGTGCACAAAACAGAAGCTATTTGCGTAAGAGGCAAGTGGGATGTGCTAGCCCGTGAAGGAGGAAACTACTCCTTTCAGCAATAGATTTCCCAGCCTAAATGTTCCCGACTCTATCAATCATTTATTTATTTGCATTAGCCATGGCCTTAGCAAAAAAGGACAACATTTAAATAGATATAAAATTGGCATACCAAAATCATAATAGTAAATACATATACATGCAACAATCCTATACAAGATCTCGACAAGTAATCTATAAATGATTATTATTTTAAAATCATAGTTGGCCTCATTTTAATTGCTGCTGCTAAAAATTTAGCTGTCTGTATTGTCACCTGTTTGTCTCGGTCTCCGAGGAGTAAAGATATATAGAAATCAGATGAACGACCTGGCTTCTTTACTAACATGGGGAAAAGTAATTCTTGCTGCGCCTCTCTATAAAAGGAGCATAACAGTAACACATGGGCAAGTGTTTCAACACCTTCACCACATGGACATGTGCGATTTTGTAGACGTGTTCCTTTAAAGCGACCCTCAAGCATAGATGAAGGAATGTTCCCGACTCTGCTTACTGTACAGTGAGAGATTCTTCTTCTATGCCAACTCTCCAGATAGTACCCTTCCCCCCACCTTGACAAACCCGAAAACATGACGGGAAAGGAGGCGAAAGGACTCTGTTCATTTTGTGGAACAAAAAGGCAAACTAACGGCAGGGGCACAAAGGAGAGCAGAAACAAACTATGGCCAGTTGGATCAGGAAAGGTACAAATGCCTAAGTCAAATATTGACCCCCACCCCACCTCCCCAAATCCAGGTGGTTTTACCTCATCTGAAAACACTTTGCCCCCCAAGTTCTTTCTGTTGATGGTCCCATCTTCATTCAAAATCTCTGCAAAAACAAACCAGAAGCAACTTAAGAGGGAGAGCAAACTAAAATAAAACCTTTCATACAACCCCTCCCTCAGCTGCAGGAGAGACCTTAAAGGCCACGTTCTGTTCAAAGTTCAGGTACGGCACCCCTGCCCTGCTTCCTCATCAGCCGATCAATAAATGTGCTTCTTCTGAAGCTGACAACCTGACCAAAACAACAACAACAACAACAACACTTTCTAGGAAATGAGTCACTTTGAGCACATGAAGGCAGAGTAAAAACATAACTTCCAGGGGATACATCCAGGTCAAAAAAAGACCATTAAAATCAGCCTCAGTAATAAATATCACGCCAAATCCTACTATCAATTCAAACTAGAGTAAACCTATTGAATGACAAGATCTTGTTAAGTCATTGTGCAAGTAGTGCTCAATCAACTGATCTACTCGAATGAGATTAACAAACAGATGTTGTCCCATGCTATATTCACAGTAACCAACACTTTACATATATTAAGTATAGTAAAGTTATGCAATACTGTAGTTTATACATCTAGTAATTTAACTCTTAGCTCTGATTTCACATTTAGTTTATTTGTCACCTACATTGACTCCACTTTATGTACTTTAATGACTAGCAAAAGTACACTAATGTTACGTCACATTTGCAAACTATTTAGGGTAAACTGTAAATAAGAGAACATGGATAAAGAATGCACCTTCTGCAAGAAAAAAAATAAAACTACTGGTATTTTTGGATGAAAAGAAAGCAATTTGTATGGTTGTGAGAGCAAAAGCAGTCAGGCTGGGACATTATAGAAACCAAGACGGTTTGGAATTATTGATAAAAATGCAGCATTGTTACTGTGCACAGCCACTTTAAACATTATTCACACCGAGGGGAGCGATACCTGCGCCAAATGCTTGTACCACCTGTTCATACACAGGTCCTCCTGGAACATAGATGTCGTGTCCTAGACGGTCCATATCCAAATGGCAGGCACCAAGACGAACCAGATGTTGAGCAATTGAAGTCTTGCCACTACCAGATCCACCAGTTAGCCCAATGATGTAAGGGTGGGATGGAAGCGAGGGATCTTTCTGGGTGGAGGGAAGAGGCACAATTACGTGGGGAATGAGAAGGAATTTTGCAACCCCAGTAGAGTTCTTGTGCTACTCAATGTAGTATGGCATAGCCATGATATGGCATAGCCATTGTGGAGCAAAGATTAATATAGTATTTAAAAACCATCAAGTAAACCCCTGTATGTATACCTTTGTTTCCAGCCATGCATAATATTTCTTGTGGGGCATCCTCTTATTTTGTTACTAACTTTTCTTGTGCTACATGTCCTACAGTAATCCCAAGGCAGCCAACAGGTCTATTCTCCTTCCTACTTTATGCTCACAACAAGCATGTGGAGCAGATACAGTTTATTTATTTATTTATTTTATTTTATTTTATTTTTATAATTTATATGCCGCCCACTACCCAAAGGTCTGTGGGTGGCTTACAATCAAAGAATTAAAACAATTAAAACATCAAATATCAATAAATAATTAAAACAATAATAAAAACCTTACACTAAAATCAGTAAGTTTCATGGTTCAGCAGGGGTTAGAATCCACACCTCTCAAGTTCCAGTGCAATGCAGTAATCACTGCACCACACTCCACCCAGAGCGTGTGCCTCATGCTCTCTTTTCTTGAATACCACATCAGTTACTCATGGGGAAACCTGCTTCTGTCATGTGCAAAGGCTCCCTCTCTTCGTTCAGTTTTCCCAGAGCCTTTCAGGCCGTGCACAGAAGAAAGAAAACAGAAAGAGAATGAGCGGAGAAGCAGCGTCAGCCATGCTAACTGGGATTCCTAGAAGAGCAATCCAAAAGAAACATGATGGCGCTGAGCTCTAGAATAGAGATGCATATGATTGCTTTGCAGGGTTCTTCTCTGAGTCCCAACAGTCCGTCCCTACCTCAAATGCAACACTGAGCCTCGTGGCGCAGTGGCTAAATGCCTGTACTGCAAGCAAAACTGTGCTCACGACCTGGGTTCAATCCCCGGTAGCAGGCTCAAGGTTCACTCAGCCTTCCATCCTTCCGAGGTCGGTAAAATGAGTACCCAGCTTGCTGGGGGGGGGCAATGTGTAGCCTGCACTCTGTAATTAAAATTGTAAACCGCCCAGAGACTACTTGTAGTAGTATGGGGCAGTATATAAGCAGAACACTTTGCTTTTTGCTTTTGCTTTTAACATATGAAACACTGCCACAGAGCACCACTCACCCTTGGGGGGCGTAACAGGGTCCCAAGCAGCCTGCTCCGCAAGCTCGAGGAGCTCACCTTCTCTTCCTCATTCTTGGCATGCAAGGGGTCAACAGCCAGCTGGATGGTATGGACAGCCAGCTCAGCCAGGCCCTGCAATACCGAGCACAAGTCAGTGAAGAAAGTACAACAATGGAAAGACACAAAACCAGGTCACCTCCCTCTCCCTCCTACTCTAGGGTCAAAGAGCCATACAGCAATTCGAGTTCTCCCTAAATCACATTTCTTTCTAGGGGTTAAACTTAGAATCATAGAATCATGGAGTTGGAAGGAGTTTATATGGCCTATCTCCTGCTCAATGTGGGAGTTCAAAACAAAATATACATACATGTACAGTAATTTTAAAAAGGATAAAAGGATAGAACAGTTGCAAGATTTCAGGATAGCTAAAACAGTTTAGGTGATAAAATGAATTGCATAAACACTGTCTGGGAGGAAACCATGGTTATATTAAGAGCATAATATTGTCTTCTTTTTAAACAGGTTTTGTGGGGTCTGTGACCATAAATAAATATTGTATTGTGTTCTAAATCAAAACATATATGACAGATGGGTCTCCAGTGTTATCCTGAATGCCTCCAGCATTGGAGCGCTCACCACCTCCCCAGGTCCTTGTTTCCACTGTTAAAATGGTCTAACAGTTAGGCCTTTACCCTGATATTCCTGATATTCTGGCTCTCTGTAACTTGACCCCCGTTATTATGTGTCCTGCACTTTGGGATGACTGAGAAGAGATCCTGGCCCTCCTCTGTACAGCAGCCTTTCAAATACAGGGGCCCCTTGTATAAAGGAATTAATTCGTTCCAAAGGAAATTATGTTAAGCAAATTTTCCTTTATACAAACTCCCCATAGGAATGCATTGAAAACAGAGTGATTCCCATTTTTATGTTGTACAGATTTGGCCCATAGGCAATTCTGTTAAGCAAATTTCCCCTATCTCCGGAATATTTTATGTTGTACAAATTTTATGTTATACAAACTGTTGGTTATACAAGGGTCCACTGTATTTAAAAAATGCTATCATGTCTCCCCTCAGTCTTCTTTTCTCTGTGCTAAACATTCCCAGTTCTTTCAGCCTGCCCTGTTAAGACTTGTTTCCAGTTCCCAGCTCATTTCTATTGCCCTCCTCTGAACTCTTCCAGTTTGCTGACATCCTTCTTAAACTGGACACAGTACCCAAGAGGAGGCCTAACTACTGCCAAATACTGGGAACTTAGTACTTCATGTGATCTGTAGACTATACTTCTATTAATGTAGCCTACATCACAGTTGGTTCATATTCAGCTTCTGATTTACTAATTTTACTAATAATATTACTGAGCCAAGTATCCCCCATTTTGTAACTGTGTTTGGTTCCCCTAGGCACAGAACTCGGCACTTATCCCTACTCAATTTCATTATTGTTTTCAGCACAATGTTTAGGCCTATCAAAATGTTTTTGAATTTTGTTTTTGTATTCAGGGGTATCAGCTACTCCACCTAATTTTGTGTCATCTGAAAATTTGATTATTCACTGCACTCCCTTATCCAAGGTTCGGAGAATTCTTCAGCCAGTTCCTTCAACATAGTCATGGCAGGCTACAGGAAATACCGGTACTTATCAAATCTGCAGATCCAGTTCTTCCAGCCTTGGAGATCTGAATGTGTTCAAAGGTGTTCCTTGACTATTTGTTTATCTACCACAAACAGCGATCCTGTGCCCTCCATTTGTACATCACAAATGGAGGGTTCTATAGTAGTATAACCCTGCCAATGTCATCTACACTCTGAGAATTGAGTTGCAGTGCGCTGCAAGCAACTGAGGAAAATATGCTGCAGTCTGTCCTTGCAGAGTCAAGAGCTTTGAAAATCAGGACAATGAACCAAGCTGAGCACAGAAGGAGGAAGGCAAAAAGTGAATCAGAGGGCCTGATTATACAGGAAGGGATATGTTCAATAAGGGGGGGGTGCCTCCCATAGCATACTCACATTCTCCACTCTCTTCCTGTTGACTGCCAAGCCACCCTTGAGGGTCTCTTCACTGACTACAATGCACTTCAAGTCAGAGTCTGTGATGGAAGGCCCAAAGAAGTCAAAGAGAGGGACAATTTCATACCGCAAGGAGGGCTTGATGTCGACCAGGAACTCACTGAGCTGAGCCACACGTTGATCATAGGGAAGAATAAGCTCCTTCAGCAACTTGTCTGGATGATAAAGAAAGGAATAGGGAAGACATTAGAAGCAGGTAAAAAGCTCTCCAGGCAGAAAAGTCATCTTGCCCAAGCATCATTGGAAAAGCATGGCACTATGAAATTGTTCATGCCTCATTTTTACAGAATAAAGAGAATACCACATTCTTTAAAAGCACAAAAGAATATTGTTTTAGTTCCTGCATTTTTGTGATGCCATCTTATTTTATTTTTCTTGTTATGATATATTGTATGTTGATTGCTATCTTGTTTTATTTTATATCATATTATGTTCTTTATTGTAATGTTCAGGTTTTTTTCCATTTATAAGCTGCCCAGAATAGTGCATATGCACTAGCTGGGTGATGGATGGATGGATGGATGGATAGTGCTGAATGCAGATAAAGACAACCCCACTTAAGTAAGTTTGCAACTAAGTTAGGATCATCTGCCAAAACTGACCTCCCATCATGAACACTGGTACATTCAAGTTGCTCTGCCACCAAAGGTCATTTACCCTGTCACAAATGCACTGAATCAGTCATATTACATGTATTCTCTCATCAAAGACAAGCAAACATTCCATGCAATTGGCATAGAAAGTGAGAAGGTAAACAAGAGGGGTGATCTTACTGCTGCCTCGCTTTCTATATTAACAGCATGGATTTATAAGCTCATTTCACTTGTTTTCCTCACATTTCTAGCCCCTGTTGAATGGAGCAGAAAACCCACAGGCCTGAAGCTCCAACACTTTTCTTGTGTTTCTAAGACAAAAATAGAGAAGCTTCAGAATATGGCTTTTGCTCAGTGCTTCTACACAACCTGGCCCAACAATTTATTCTTCATTAATTGTGTCATGGATCTAAACCCTCATTTCCCATTTTCACACACTAACCCCAGCCAAAACAGAAATGCTCAAATCTTGACAGGTCGATGACAAAATTCAAATTATGCACGCCAAACTGAAGCACACCAAATACTCCAAGACTGAAAAAATCCCAGACATAAAGAAACATTTGGATAGTATCTAAAAATCTTTCGTATTTCCCTATCCTATTACAAACTGCTCCCTAAACATTTGGGATTAGCATCTGGAAAATCTAACCCTATTCAAAACCTTCAGATTTATATAAGTAGTCATTAGGAAATTATGACAAAAGCTGCAAAACATTTTGAACCCCTGAACACTCACACCTGATGTCTAGACCACAACTTTTTAACCCCCATTTCAATCACAGAAATAGATCCTTCTGCATGAGGGAGCTAGATTTTTTTAAAGTAACCCCCTAAATGTGTCTGATCTCTCCAAATGGTTTTGCAGGATCTTGGAGAAAGGGCATACATGGCTCAAAGAGACCCACTTTCCAGGAGATCTTTGTCAGAGACGCCCACCAGGAGCCGGTTTTCTGCCAGCATGCAGCTCACGCTCAGAAGTAACTTGTGGCCATTGTGGAGTCTATCAAAAGTTCCCCCTATAACAACATCGCTGTAGCTCTGCAGTGCTTCCTCTGCGACGCCGACCTCCCGCTGTGGGGACTGTTCTCCATCACTGCCATCTAGCTCATACTCAGGATACAGCAAAACGGAGATGAGGTTGGGCCGACAGCTGTAGCAACTGGTGGCGTAGCGCTCCAGGCGCTGCTTGACTGGGTTGGACTGCCCGCCATCGCCCGTTTCAAAGTCCGTGAGTACCACTTCAGGCGGCTGGGAGAGGTTCTGCACCGACCCAAGCACTGGAGGGGTAGATCCTTGGTTGAGAATGTTGGTCAGCAGCACCCGGACATCAAGGTGTTGATGGATGCTGGCATCAGTGTACAACTTGCTGATGAGGGTGTAGACCTCTGATGTCGCCGGGACATAGGTGGAACGGGGTTGCGTGGAGCCTGTTAGGCTGAGGCCAGGCTGCAAGTGGATATAAAGGGTGTCTTGTACCAGCCGAGCAGCAGAGGTGAGAATAGGCACCAACCGCAGGGAAAGTGCTGACAACGGTGATGTGAGAACAAGCAGACCTGAGCGGAAAACCGACATGCTGTGCTGAAAGACACGCACAAAGGCAAAGACGTGTAAAAGAAAATTTAAGTGAGCAAACACATGTCTTTTATGTAATTCTGCTATTACTGCCACCTCCTACTTATTTACGTTTATGCAATCATTATTTCCCAGCACTCAACTTTAAATGACATATCAAATTCAAACACTCGGAAGTACCTTCTCATCAATGGGGCACAACAGGAAATACCAAATTTAAATGCCCATTCAACTGGGCAGTTCAGCTTTATTCAAAGCTATCTAATCACTTCTGAGTTATGGGACCTTAAAAGTTAAATGACTTCCATAGAGTCCTACTGTTCCCAGCCCTCCCTGGGTCTTGCTGACTAACAATTTAATTGATCAGGGCAGGTCTCCCTTAACCAGTCTAACCTCCCTCTCCTGTTATTGTTATTCTATGTCAAGGATTCCTACACCCTTTTTAAAGCACAAAGCTTCAATGGAAAAAAATGTGAATACCAAATGGAAGTAGTGATCATCTGTTGTGAAATACTATATTGATTCACACAATTTGCAACTTACGAACCAACCATTGTCTGCATAGTTATATGTCATGTATAAGTGTATAAAAACTGCTACGTACTCTCACTCTTGTATCTGAGGATGTAGATTTGATCTATGAAAACTCAAATTAAAATAAAAGTATTTCAGAGGCTACATTTTGGGTTTTGGGTTCTTATTTTTATTTTATTTCACCCAACATCCTTGTACAGACCAACATGGGTATTTCCTCTAAGTCTACCCCCCCCCCAGTCACTGTTATCTACAATACATTTGAACTTGCTGGAGGAAAAAAACTCAGAGACCACTTGGTAGTGGAGCAGCTAATTTAAAAAAAAATAAACATATGATTACCATCATTTATTAATTTAAACAAAATATGAAAAACACATGCTTAAGGAAACTTGCTTACTAATACGAAAATGTGTCCTGATTTTTCTCTTCCTGTTTTTATCCATTTATTTTGCTTAGGTTTAAATTCTGCATTTGATATTAGTCAACAGGTAATCTGGCATGAGCAAATGAGTAACAGGTATAATTTATTTCCCTGTTCCTTGGTGGATATTAATTCTCCTCAATGTATGACGGAAGTTGTGAAATAAAGAGAGCTGTGTATGTGAGTAGTTATCACTTCCATCTCCTTTTCCCAATGGCCACATCAGTAATGAAGTGATCATACGATGCATGAGCTTAACTTTAAAAAATAAGATTTGGGGCAATTCGTTTTTATTTATTTCTGAAGAATAGTTTTACCTAACTTTTCTATCCCATATATTACAACATCTACAGACACACATGGTCAAGATCAATGGTACTTTACAAGTAATTGTGCCCAGGACTACTGCCAAAACATTACAGTATTTAAGATTTCAATCAATTGTCAGGTAAAATTATCAGACCCAATAAAGGATGAGCTCCTAAGTATTTCAGTGCATATAATCTTACAATATCAGATGTGGTGATTATCACATTTCAAGTTATTTCTTTTCAAGTTACCAGCATATGTGGTTTTTATGATTACATTTCCCATACAACATCCACAGATACAAATTATCACATTTCAAGAGGGCTTTAACATTTAAAAGCCATTTTAAAACTGGGTTGTGTATCCTGGAGTTCAGGAGGCTGACCTCAATGATTTAGACTGGCCATAATGATTAATCTTATAAGCCAAAATAATTAGAGGAACAAGAATTCCCAGCCATGAGATACTGTCCTATTGATATTTGGATGTATCCCTTCTCTCCCCACAAGATAAACAATTCTATCTCTCAGACTCTGTAAACTTTACCTACCATTTAAATTCTATCTCTCAGACTCAGACTTTACCTACCATTTCATTTATCTGATTTCAGATTATCAGTCAACCCCAAGCATATCTCCCCAGAAGTAAGCACCAATGGTGCTTCTTCCCAAGAAGTGAGTATAAGACTGCAGCCTAAGTGGAAGAAAGCTTCACTGCAACCAATGCAGCTTATTTCTGAATAGACACACGCAGGATAAAATGTTATCTGTAGTACTAAATAAAAATATATAAAAATAAGCTGTTTTTGTCCAAATACATGTGCCTAAGACTGGGCTCTCAGACTGCAACCTGACGTTTAGCCATCATCATATCTAAAAGACAGAAACCAAATAATATTGATATTTTCAAAAAGAAAAGGCTTGATAAACTATCTGCTTGATATATTCTTCTAATCTGACTCTCCCCACTGCACACGTATGATATATACTTCTTTAAAAGTGTGTATCATACTAGAGAGAAAGACTTGATCTGGCTATATGCACCTTTATTATTTTAATTTCTTAGACTCAGCTACAGAATATATTCCTATTCAGAAATAATGTATATTTTAATGTGTTACAGATCCCAACTCACTGTGGCAGGCAGCAATCCTATCTCATTTGATAGAAGCAATTGCCTTTGAACTCAATTACTCTTATTTCTGATAAAATATTAACAAAAATTGTACTATCTCATCCTGAGAAAGGATATCTGCATCTGCTGACACTCTTAGCATTATATTATTTAAAATATTTTTACCTCACCTTTCTCCTTAAAAAAACCCAAAGCAGCTTACATCCTTAAAACATTTTGTATTTTCCAGTAATTATTAAAGTTGCACAAATAAAGTAATATACTCAAAACGATGCCCATGCTGCCCTCCTAATAACCATGATTTCTGATACAACATTTATGTACGTTTATTTATTGCAACGCTGTCCCACCCTTCTTCTTCCACAGAGCCCCTGGACTCTCTGGTTTGCTGATTTATTCCTTGCAAGACCTATAATGAGGCAGTGACTAGCCCCCAAACCCCTCAGCAAACTTGAAAGCTGAGAAAAGATTAAAACCGCATTCTCCCTCACGGTCAGAGTCCACTTGGCGCTCTCTCACCTCCATATTTCCTCTCCCTTCCATCCTACCACCCCCACAAAAATCTTGTTTTTCTCCTCATTCTCGCGGTCTATATTTCTTTTTTTTTTTGGGGGTCAACGGTTTGATTTGCTCTGGTGAGTTGATTTAAACAAAAATACAGTGGTACCTTGTATAAAGGAATTAATTCGTTCCAAATGAAATTATGTTAAGCAAATTTTCCTTTATACAAATTCCCATAGGAATGCATTGAAAACGGAGTAATCCCATTTTTATGTTGTACGGGTTCTCCCCAGAGGCGATTACGTTAAGCAAATCTCCCCTATCTCCGGAATTTTTTATGTTGTGTACAGATTTTTTGTTATAC
This sequence comes from Phrynocephalus forsythii, assembly GCA_029282475.1. Lineage (NCBI taxonomy): Eukaryota > Metazoa > Chordata > Lepidosauria > Squamata > Agamidae > Phrynocephalus > Phrynocephalus forsythii. The sequence continues at coordinate 23,203,898 of JAPFRF010000012.1, read as the reverse complement.
AAACTGTTTGTTATACAAGGGTCCACTGCAAATAAAAGGTCGACTTCAGGAGCAACCCAGTGGATGAAGAGAAGAGCTGTCAAAGCAAGAAATAAAAAGACAGGCTGTGCAACGATCGCCTTCCCCTCCCTGTCCGGCTCCTAGATGTCCCCCCCCCCTTCAGAACAAACAACACCCCCCACACACACACACCCAACGGGCTCAACGCCTCCTTTCAGGCAAGGAGGGGAGGCCACCCACCTACCCGCTCCCCCCCCTCTTACCGACTGGGCAGCTCCGGCTGAAGCGTCGCCTGAGCCGGAAAAAAAAAGAAGCCCTCCCACCGGAAGTGCTTTCTCACTGACAGGAACCACACGGGCCGAAATAAATAAATAAATAAATAAATAAATAAATAAATAAATAAATAAATAAATAAATAATAAAACTTTTTTTAAAAAAACCGTCGACAATTCGGTCTTTTACGGCGAGGGTAGATTTCGTGTGGGTGCGTATACCTTTGTGGTGGGTAGGAATGTGGGTGGGTGTGTACTGGTGGTGGTGGAAGGGGAGGGACCGGCACGCCCCTCTTTCCCTCGGCGGGGAGGGCATTGAGGGGAGGGCGGGGCTAAGGGGGTTGGGGGCGTGGCTTTTGTGGAGTTGGGGGAGCGGGGAGAGTTGCGTGGAACGTCCCTCCCTCGGAAGGGGTGGGAGAGCAACTGAGGGACTCGTTTTGAGGAATGGGTGGCCCACCTTGGGGCTTCCAGATGTTTTAGACCACGACTCCCACAGTCCTTTGCCATTGGCAGTCTAGGCTCGGAATTCTGGGAGTTGTGGTCCAAAACGTCTGGAGGGCCGAAGGTTGGCCACCACAGGACCAAGAGGGATCATTAAAAAAAAAGGTTAACAACGTTGTTTTTAGCGTAATGTAATGTGAGCTTTCGTGGACAAGTTGCGGACCAGGAAAATCAGGCAAAAATCAAAGAAAAACAAAACAAAACAAAAGGCACAAAACATTGTGGCACCTTAAAGACTAACTTTCACTTTTTAATGTAACGTTTCGTGGACTACACGTTCACTTCTTCAGACATATAACAGCAGAAAATAACCCGGAAATAAGGTTCTTCCTTTGCTTCCCAAGCGTAGATATTTGATTATCAGAGCTATTTTAGACTTTGGATAGGGCACTCTTAAAACAACACGTTTCAGGGACTGTTCTGGAATATGAAAGCAGTGAGAAAAGTAAGATCCCCTTAAATTTATTTGCGTTCTTCCAGAACAATCTCTCCCCCAAACATTTCCTGGTCATCTTCAAACGAATATATTTTGCCACTGGGGGTATCAAATTAAAGGTACTGTAATGGGTGATCACCAGTGTTTGGAAATTCTTTGCTTTTATACTGGAAGCCAGCTTTTGGTTCATACCGTTTGTTTGTTTGGATACTGTTAGGAAGATTGGCTGGATAGCTCAGTGGTTTCAGTTTCTGGCTGTGGAACCAGAGGTTGGGAGTTTGATTCCCCTGTAATCCCTTCAGGGAACAAAGCCAGCCTACATAGTCTGGGGCAAGAGCTTGACAGAATCAGTTTTTTTGGACTGCAGTTCCCAACATTCCTCCAGCCAACCTAGCAAAGATCAGAATCCTCTGATGTGAGAATGAGCACCCACACTGGTGAGGTGATTTTTCTACTAAATGAGAGACAGTTAACACGTTGAGCCTTAACCTTGTCAAGACATATCTTCCTAGTAGGTCAAGACAAGGATTGGTGGCAGACTGTATTACCCCGACAGCTGCTGTGGCATAGTGGATAGAATGTCAGGCAGGGGATTCAGGAGGCACATCGTTTTGCATGTAGGAGCCTAGTGGCATAGTGGTTAAATGCCTGTACTGCAGGTAAAACTGTGCTCATGACCTGGGGTTCAATCCCAGATAGCAGGCTCATGGTTGACTCAGCCTTCCATCCTTCCAAGGTCGGTGAAATGAGTACCCAGCTTGGTGGTGGTGGTGGTGGGGGGAAGCAATGTGTAGCCTGCATACTGTAATTAAACTGTAAACTGCCCAGAGACTACTTGAAATGGTATGGGGCAGTATATAAGCAGAACACTTTGCTTTGCTTTATTATTTGCATCAATATTGCAATATTTGGGCTCATTCTGTTTCAGGATCCTTTTCACAGATCCCTTCCCACTCTCTGCTCCTCCCTTTCTCACCAATATGACTTTCTGTGGCTCTCAAGGCCCTAGTTCTTCACAACACCTGGAACCGCAACTGCTTCTTAAAGTTGGGAAATGCCCCAGGATGCAATTACTGTATCCCGATAACTGAGCTCTCATCTTTTCTGAAGGGAAAAGCTCCCTGCACTGTAGAGATAGAAAAAAAGGACAATCCTATTCTCTTCTTGTGCTTTGCTGAACCTTCAGGATGATCAGGCATCCTTCCCAACATGGATGGGGATTTTTCCAGAACCTCTTGGCTGTTCTGCACAAAATCAATCACCTGTTTTCTACTCCTGAAAGGAAAGACTGCTTCTCTGAACGTTCTCAGGTCTTTCTCCACCTGCACCTGAATCTCTACTGGGTTTATAGTTAAGGCCTTAGGGCAGTGGTGGTAAACCTTTGGCACTCCAGATGTTTTGGACCACAACTCCCAGAATTCCAAGCATGTATTGCCAATGACAAAGGATTGTGGGAGTTGTGGTCCAAAACATCTGGAGTGCCAAAGGTTCACCACCGCTGCCTTAGGGCTGCAGCCTAGTTCTCTTACCATATGTAGGTGCTTGCCAATGCATTGCCTAACTAACTGGCATGATGCATTCCTATTGATGAGTGCATTGTTCTTGATTTACTGGATCTGTGCTGGAACTGGTCCAAGGGACGGAGTTCTCCAGATCTGCTGAAAAACCTTTGAAGCCCATTTGTTGTAGTGATTTATGGGTTGTGCAAAGGATTCTAGATCTTCTCTTTTAATCGTGTTCTTCCCCCTACTCACACACTATGTTAGTAGGATCACCCTTTGTTGAGGAAGAGTAGCATAGAGACTTTTTAGTCTCAATACAAAAACTCCATCCAGCATAGACCCCAGAGGAGGGGAGCATGTTCTGTAAACATGAAGATTCATGCCACACATCTCTGGCATTTCTACCAATGCCAAGTCACCATTTTGGAACAGAATCACTACAGATCAAGAATACAAAGGGAAACAGCTGAAATAAGATTTACAGTATATCCATGATGGACACACACAATAAGGGATTGAACATTAGTAGGGGGTTCTTGAGTCATTATCAAATGTAATATTACCAGATTGCCACTTTCTCATGGACTGTAAGGTAAAACCTCTACATTATCATTCTTTTCATGGACTCTAACTTAAAAATTTCCATTCTTTGTCTGCCCCCCCACCCCCACCCTGTCTTTTCTACCCCTCTGACCTGATCTGGTTTCTGTCACTTGAGGAATTGACTTCCCACACTTTAAGATAACATGGCTGGGGTGAACCATAAAACCATAAATTATACAGCTCACCATTTAATGTTCTCACCAGTTCTACTAATTAACTGTCTCTCCTCTTCTCCCCCTCCTCCTCCCTCCCCTCACCTATACACATACCCCACCTCTATTTGCTACAGCCTATCATATCTAGGCCACAACCCATGAATGTCTGCTATGAAATGTATATCTCAGCTCATATTATATCTTACACCTCATTTTGCTGCTATATATGTCTGAAGAAGTGCACATGTGCACAAAATGTTACATTAAAACATGAAAGTTAGTCTTTAAGGTGCCACATGTTTGTGTCTTTTATTTTGTTTTGTTTTGGTTTTTCTTTGAATTTTGCCAGAAAGTCCTACTAAGATGTTCAAAACACTTGAGCTCGCCTTACATTTCTCTGATTCCTTCCTTTGCCTTAAATGTGAGATGGTCTGGACTCTTTGCACTCTTACCAGATTCAATCCCTGTCATTTTGCTTCAGGCTGGTCTCAAACCCCAAGGCTGTGTCTTGAATGCAGTCCAACTACAGGCAGTGGAGTCATGGCTGTAGCTTTTGTTTTCTTGTCCAGATTGAATTTGATCTGTTCTCCATCCTTTCTGATATATATCCTCCCTATCCATGCTCTGGACCTTTCTCTGCTAAGCTTCCTGAGAGAGTCATCTATTGTACTTCTGTGCAATTTGTTCTTTTAGAGAGGCAAGGGAGGAAAAGGAAGAGAAAAAGAGTAGAAGGGGATGTAAGGGATGTTTTAATGGCTAGTGATATAAGATCCCTTGTTCTCTCTGTAATATTCCTATTTTAGAGACTCCTTGCTTTAGTTAAACCCAGAATGTTAGGAGTCCCAGAATGGACCTGGGGACATAAGAATGACAACATTGGTTTACAGAAATCTCCAGAACCAGTTGAAATACAAGTAAAATCTCATTCCCCCCCAACATATTCAACAATATCCCCCCAGATATGAGGCTAAAGGTTAAAACCTTTAACTGATTCACACTAACAGAAGGGTAGTCTCCTTGTAATACACCTATATTGTCAGTCAGGAAACCCAAACTTGGTCCAGATGGAAAGCCTATCAATTTGTACAAAATTAGATGAAACATTCCCACTGGAAAAATCCAAAGAGGTACAACTTCGGGCATTTAAACACGACCCCTAAGCTCCGCTGCAAATGGCTCCCAGCTCTGGAGCTTAAAAATGTTTCCCCACCAGCTCCGGAGCTAAGTGCGACCCCGCCCACCTAAGCGTGACCCAGCGCAGCTTTCAAGTACCTTCTCTTGGAGGGTGAAAAATTTGGATGCGGAGAGTGCCGGGCTCTCCTTGCTTCTTTTTGTTGTTGTTTTTTTGCCTCCCGCCCCTTTAAGAGGAACCAGGAAGTGACTGGGGCTCGGAGCAACTTCCACCGGCACCGGAGGTAAGGCTTTATTCTTTTGTCCCTTTTTAAGGCTTTTTTTCCTCCTTCCCCTCACGCAGACAGAAGCAAGGAAGTGCGGAGTGGTGGGGAGGAAGGAAGAGCAATGAACCCCCAAGATCTCTGGTCCGAATTTAAGGGGCCAGCGGATCTTAGGGGTCGTGTGAAAATGCCCTTAGAAAACTGTTATTTTAAGGAAGTCCTCAAGCCACCATGATCACTGGCCACAAGTAATATTTTCAAGCTCTGCCCAGAGATGAGTATGTTCAGCATTTACAATGGAGAGTTTTAGCATCTGGTATTAAGCAGAGGATCCATTGTTTTCAGAATCTCAGTTTTTATTTAAGACCATTTCCTTACCTGCAAAAAGGGCAGGGAAGGGAGAGAGAAAAGGCCAGTTTTTAGCCATTAAGCCTGCAAACTGTAGACCTGAATAGTTAGATATAAAAAGGATGGGGTGCCAAGTCAACTCCTACAGAATCTAGTTCAGGTTTGGGCATAGCTCTTCTTTTAAACAGGAGATGCCTAGATGCCCTAAGCACATCCGCTCTTGCCTGATTTCAGAAGCTAAGCAGGGTCGGCCCTGGTTAGTACTTGGATGGGAGACCACCAGGGAATACCAGGCGCTGTAGGCACCTGGAGTAGGAACTGGCAAGCCACTCCAGTATTCCTGCCAAGAAAACTCCATGGACATGGGGTCACAAAGAGTCGGTCACAACTGTAATGACACAACACACAAACACACTTCTTTTAAACAGATATGTGGACCCACTGTTTTTTTAACTGGTTAGGGAGTTTAGACCATTTTTTTCCTAAATAAAACAAACAACATTCATTATGGCTTTCTCTTACCGTAAGAGATCACACTTATACTGATATTAAGCCAGAAAGAATTACAAAGATAACAAATCTTTGAGCACAAAATATATACATGCATATGTAAACATCTCTTTTCAAGGACAGTAAGGCACTGAGAAAAGTCAAGACAGGAATGGTACAGAACGGTACTTCTCCTTATGGGAGAAGTAAAATAAATAAAAAGTACTGTAGTTGCTAATTTATTTTCCCTGCAATTTTCTTAGAAAATATGTAGAATCTGGAACATGTGTGTGGATGTTTTGAGGAGTTGGCTTTTGCTGGCTACGATGGTTTTTGCCTCTCTCCTACAAGGCTCTTTGGAAAGAGCCCAGTTTTTAAACCACTATTGCTACCATTTCCTCTCTAGTCCATTTTTCCCAATTCCCTGACCCCAAAGTTCCTGGGGAACAAACAGCACAAGGCTCTGTGGAAGCTCCAGAATGGATTTCAAGCCAGCCATTTTGCCACTCCTCCAGAAAGACATTATGCAGGTGTTTCCGTTCCACCCCAACCTATTCTTATTCAGCAGGAAGGCAGCCCTTGTAGAAAAAAATGCAGGCCCATCTAACAAGTCCATGTCTAACCCTCCCAAGATTAGAGCCTTAAAAAGCTGCCCCCATTTTTGGGGGAGAGGGAGGGGATAACTCCCAGAAGCCATTAGCCATGTTGGCTGGAGAATTAGGAGTAATGCAATCTGAAACAAAGTACAGTAATTTGTCCAAACTCTATTCAAGATTGTCCCTCCAAATCACAAATAAATGTTAAGAACCTTTCTGCAATCAGTTTGGTATTTCTTAAATATTTATCCCCACAGAGATATATATGTTTTAGTCTTTTTTGGTCCCCGGCAATTTAACACTCCAGGAAGTGGGCAATTGGTAACATTTCACATGCAGTTGGACTGTAGCTTTCACCAACCCTAGCCAGTGGAGAGGGACTTGATATTGTGACAGTCCAACAACATCTGGGGAGTTACATGTTGACTGCTGCTCTATCCTCTCTAGTGAAAACATCTAATTAGTTAAGTCGCCATCTGTACAAGCATATTTTGAGGGCAGTACTGGAAACACCTTGGTTTGGATTATATCCGTTGACATGCAGAGATGGAAGAGGATGAGACTAAGATGTTAAGATTCCCAGGAAAGAAGGTGATGAAAATGCTTTGTGATGACCCATAGCTTTCCGATTGTAAAGCAGGAGCGCCTTATACCACCCCACATGTCTCCAAGCTCAATTTGAGCCAGCTCTGAAGCATGTCACTTATGAAGGCCAGTGACTCAAAAGTTATATGCTGCCTTCTTAACAGTAAGTATAAACCACAATGTGATACTGCCCATTGAGACTGTGAACGCAAAATTTCCAAGTCAAAAGCAACACTTCCAGGTAGACCTTCATCCTGGTATATCTTTCTTTCTGATTGTTCTTCTGCTAGCTTCCTTGCAACGTGGACACTGAAACAGCCATTCAAGAGAGTCCCTTTGGTTAACTGGTCGCTGGCTCAGTTAGAGCACCACATAAGACCAGCCTAGTGGTAGCACTTATGAGTCGAAGGGCTAAGAACAATTCCACCACCCCCAACAGAGTGTCACACAGCATTCCAATGGACATGCTTCATGGCAGAAGGGTAATACTTCAGAAATATCTTTGTGGCTATCTCCAGAGTACTGCCAATTGCCTTAGATGGATATCGTTTCCCATTGTAAATAAATCCTCTTTCCACCTGAAAGACTGCTTGGTTGAACTGGTTCTGGTGGAAGGGTGTTCCCGTGTTGAGGCACTCCACCAAAGTGGACACAAAGAGACTCCAACGCACACCATAATAGTCAAGCACCAACCCTCCCAGCTGCTTATTGGCGTAGTCCAAGATGTTGCCACTGGGCCCCCAGAGGGTCAGCTGGTTGCGCGCGTTGAGGTCATACAACTCTGCCTCTCTGTCGCTGGTGGCCACATTGCGAGCAGCTTCCAGCCAAAAGCCCAACAAAAATCGCCCATCGCTGGATAGGAGATTGTCCAGTTCTGGGAGGAGGTCATAGACCAAGACACCACCGGTCGTTAGGAGGCGGGAGAGAGCGTGGCTTTGGAAAGCCTGCTTGATCTCCAGGTAATAATCGCTCACTAGCTGCTGCATAGCTTGCCGCGTCACGTCCACCAGGTCATAGTAGAAGGTGTTGCTGGCACCAAGCTTACTGGCTGAACTAAGCAAGAGACGCCAGGCTTCATAGACGTCGCTCTTGTTGTACCACAGGTCCGTGACCATTCGCAAAGAAGGACGGTGCACCAGCGGGCTGTGATTATGGTTGACACATACTCCTGAGCAGTTGTAGACGCTCCGGAGCAGCAGCTGCCATGCCTCCGTGGCCTGTGTGTTTGTAGTGCCATAGCGCTGAGTAGCATACTTGGCTGTCCACTGCTGAAGATCCACCGGCTCTCTCTGCCAGCCCAGATCCGTCATCAACTCGTACATGATGTCGTTCTGCTCAATCCCTTCAGGAGTCAAGCCAACCCCCACCATGGTGGAGTTGGGGAAGGATCTAGCCTTGAAAGGACCCTGGTTGATGTTTTCCACAGTGCCAAAAAGGCCTTGGTTCCCCCCAAAGTTATGAAGCATGCACCAGATGAAAGGCTGCCCATAGAAGGACTCCGTCCACGAAAAGACAGGCTTGGATTCTGCGAAAAGATCCAGGACAATCATCCTGCCGAGAGGCACGCCGTGCAGGAGACCTTGAACTTGTGCAGGCTGCCAGAAGTCAGGCTGGTGTTGAAAAAGCCAGCCCTGCATCAGCCACAGGGCACTGGGGTCAGCTGTGGGGAGACATGTAACTGATTACTAAAAGAAACCATAAAAGGTTTAGAGGGACATGGATGCAAACAGCTACTTCTATTTACAAAGCTGTTAACACACTTCAAATCTTACAGGAGCACTACAGCTGTTGTGCAACTCTTTACCAAGATAGATTTGACTGGTTTCTTTTATTATGGTTACCAGGCCAGTGATTGAGAAACTTTTACTATACCAGGCTTTTAATGGTGGAGGTGGTGGTTGTGTCAGTCCAACTTGAAACTGACTTAATAGTGACCCTAATAGGGCTTTCAAGTTAAGTGTGGTATTTAAAGAGTAGCTTTATCACACCCAGTCAGTTTCAGTAGGTGAGTGTGGATTCTAACTCTGTTCTCCAAAGTCCTAGTAGTCCATCACTCTATCCACTACACCACTCCAAGTACTTTAGATTTTAGCTGTACATAAGCTTTGCTGGTAACTGCTTTTATTTTAGCTGCTTTCCTGGGTGCTCTATTCCTTTTATTGGCTTGGACTGTATATCATTGCTTGGGACAGTTTTAACACTCTTATGGTGGCAAAAGGATGGGATAATATTTGGGGCAAAAATTAATTCTAAGAACAATACTCAACATTTGCACAGCTTATTGAAAGGTGGGTAACAATATTTTCTTTAAAACGAATGAATAAATAAAATTGATGCACACTTTCAAATCCTTTATTGGGGAGACTTCTTCAGTCTATCATCACCCTTCCAAGTCATACAGTAAAGATGCAAGCTATTGCAGTGATTCCCAGTCTTTAGTTCCCAGAAGTCTCAGCTGGCATGATTAATGCTAATAAATTCTGGGAGTTGTAATCTAGTCTTACAGAAGCACTAACCTAGAGAAACCTAAAAAGTGTGTGTGTGTGGGCGGGGAGATGAGTTTGCAGAACAAGAGAACCTGTTGTACTGTACCTCCCGTCATGGAGCGAAAGACAGCCGCGCTGACCTTGGATAAATAGGCCGGACTGGATGAGAGCGGGCGCATCTCATTGAAGGTGTCGGCACTATACACATGATCTGTCCCAAACTCCTTGATCAATTCCTTTAGAAAGAGGGTCCCAATGACCTGGAACATGGGGTCTTCAGGTGATAAGAGGTAGGCACAGGAGTAGGTGCAATCGAAATGACTCCAGCTCCCCAACCGTGTGACATTGACCCGAGGGAAAACCCTACGATCACATGGAAAAACAAATGGAGGAAACAACTGTTGCATTAGTTGCTCCTTCACTTTTATTACTGTCTATTTTAAATAATCATTTTTCACCACCCAGATTAACATCAAGACTAAGTGGTGAAACCCCAAAGTTTCAAGGGGTAGGGAATGAATGGAGGAAGCCATGCCATCCTCTTCAGAATTTGGAGACAGAGATCAGTACAGGAACATGCAAGCGTGCCTGTCACACTCTCCCTGTTCTAGATGATGGTGCTATAGCAGAAGCAACTTATAAGGGGGGAAATTATCTGCAAGGGCTCAAAGGCAATTTTCAGTGTCATTCCTTTAATCAGTCCTGATTTCTTCCCAAGTTATCTCCCGTTCCTGCACCTGCTTCCACATTTTACCATCATGTGCAGCATCTTCCTCCTCTCTACAATATCTGCAGTATGGTAGTTGTCACCTTGTTCCATGCACGTGCATCACAGCCTCTCCAGTTCTCCCACAAGGAAGACCATGGGTAGCACAGAGTGTGTGCACTGAAGTTAGAAACCACAGGTACCATACCTGGCATCTCCAAACTGAGCTAGGAAAGACTCTTGTCCAAACCTCTGCAAAGTCCCTATCGATCACAGTAGATCATGGGGAGATTATTCAGATATTTTGGGGTTGCAATCTCCATCTCCTCCTATTAAGACAAGTAATAGCTAAGGATTATGAAAGTTGCAGCCCCACATTTCCTATAACTGGCTTAGACCAGGGGTGTCCAAACGCCGGCCCTCTAGATGTTTTGGATCCCAACTCCCAGAATTCCAAGCCTGTATTGCCAATGACAAAGAACCGTGGGAGTTGTGGTCCAAAATATCTGGAGGGCCAAAGTTTGGACACCACTGGCTTAGACAATGCTGAGCTCAATTAAATGTGACTCCGCCTCCTTTCTTGTTTACTACTCCCAGATTCCCCCAGCCAACATGGCCACTAAAGAAGTTGTATTCCAAAAATCTGTGTTTACAAGCCCTCTGTCCCAACTCCCACGTTCTCCTCACATGAACCACAACCAAACGTTTCACCTCAAAATCCCACAAGGAACGAAACCAGAGAAAGCAGGCAGGACTGTCAGCATTCCCAGGGTCCGCATTCTTTCCAGGATCCTGTACTGGGAAGGGAAAGGCAGTACAATGATGAGGATTACAGAAGGGCCCGTTTTGTGTCTCACCATCCTCAGCAATCAATCCCAAAAACCGAGCCCCCATTTTAGAAGCCATGACTGCACCCTGTGCAACCTTAAGACTTTTGGATTAATGTTGTCGTTCAGGAAAGGCACTATGGCCTTCTAGCAGAAAATTCAGAAAAACCAGGATTCCAATGGATAACAGTTAAAATGGAAACAAACTTCTGCAGATGTGTATTGTAGACGCACTAGGAATATGAGAGATGCAGGATATACTCTCCGGATATTTTTTTTTACCCTTTTGCCTAAAGGGGGCATTGGTTCATTAACAGTGGGTGAAAGACAAAGGGATTTTGAACCTTCATTCTCTACAGTCTTCTGACTTGCCAGCAATGCAGTCAAATTTTAGAGAACTGCCTCAGGCAGCAGATACTAGAGGGTAGCGTTCCTTCTAAACCTCTTCCTCTTCTCCCTCCCGTGGAGGATAAAATATATGTCATATAGACTGTCCTTGCCACACTAGAACTGGCAAGCTGCCCAAGGTGGCATTCTAGTCAGTTTTTGTATATGGAATGGAAGAGGCACTATTTAGTCTTTTGCCTCAGAGAAAAGCCACCCCAGGTAGTGACAGCTCCACATCTCAAGGCCAAACTGAAGGTATGTTAGGTGCAACTCGGACAAAGGTCAAGCGAGAAGAACTAATGTATAGCAGGAAGGCAAGGGCCACCCCCTAGGTAATGGAGCCCTGGCTTAGGTTCACCACCAAGCTGAGGTCCAGGTACCTGCAGGTAGAGTTGCTTCAGGTGCCACGAGAGTGGCAGTGGCCCTGCCCAGGTGTGCAGGTTCCCCATCCGGTTCCAAGCCAGAAAAGCTGGGCCTGTGAAATATTCATCAATTTCTGACTGGTTTAGGCCCAGGGACAAATATACCTGGAAACAGAGAAGGGTGGTTTTTAAACATTCACTGCTACTGGCTGCATTTGAAGATCATTTCTGTATGAAACAATGGGCAAAAAAGTAGCTGGACCGGACCCATGAAATCAGTGGGACTTTGCTAAGCCCACAAATTATGGAATTCCTACGAATTCAACCAGTCTATTCTCACTGGGGCAAGCAATCGAATTTGGCTGCAGATGCAATAATATTAAATGAAAAAGATCAGATACTCCACCCGTTGCCAGATGGCTTCCTGTCCAGTGAATGCCAATGCCATGTTGATGCCATGGAGTGCCATCCAGTCGATCTCTCGCTCCCAGCGATCCCAGTTCCACCACACATATGAGTAACTCTGGGTGCAGACATTCTGATAAAAGCGGAACCTTGGCAGAAAAAAATTAATCAGAGCTGTAAAATATGTCCAGGTTGTTTTTGTTTATAGTGGCTGCTTGGGACATCTGGAGCTGTTTCCTATCAAACAATGTTTGTATAACAAACCTGTTCTATCCCTACTTGAGGTATTGTTGTTAAAATGTACATTCCAGCTTTACTCTAAAAAGCTTATGGCAATACACTCAGTTTTTCTCTTCAATATTTTATCTTCCCAGCACCCCATGAAACAGGTGACCCTGACAGAAAATAACTAGCAGCATGTTTTGCTACTTTAATAGGACTTTCAAATTTTCAAATCCCAGCTCTGTATTCTACCCACCACACTGCGATGTCTCTAGAATTACTAAGGGCGCTTTTACACGACCCCTAAAATCCGAGGCAAAGGGCTCCCAGATGCGGAGCTTAAAATTGTTTTCCCACCAGCTCCGGACTTTAAAAAAAATTAAGTACGACCACGCCCATCTAAGCACGTCCCAGCGCATTTTCCAAGTACCTGGTTTCCAAAGGTGAAAAATTTTCTGATGCGGATTGCAAAGCAGTGAGTGCCGGGCTCTCCTCCCTTCTGTTTTTTTTTTTTTTTTTTTGCCCTCCGCCCCTTTAAGAGACTGGAATGCTTCTCAGGGCAGCTCCAGATGGCAGAGCAGAGATGAGCCTGCATTCTTTTCTCCCTTTTTCCTCCCTCCCCTCAGGCAGACAGGAGCAAGGGAGTGTGGAGGGGTGGGGACATAGCAAGAGGAGCACACCCCCAAGATCTCTGGTCCGAATTTAAGTTGCCAGCGGATCTTAGGGGTCATGTAAAAGCGCCCTAAGGTGAATAGGGATATTGGAAGGTTATTTAGGTGGTAATTTGATTCTCCCACTCAAACTTTATTGGTTCTCTCCTCTTCTTCAAATCTGGTCAATTCAAGAACTTAAATGCTTGGCAAAGATTTTGTGACACATAGATCAGCCTTGAAAATGTTATGATGACACTACTGTTTTTGAATACTTTTGTCCACTCATACACCTACAATTCTTACTAACTAATCTCTATTATAGCTATCTGACCTTTTGCAATATGGTAATTATAGTTGAGTTTCTGAGGTGAGAGATGGTAGGACAGTAACATTGCCAAATCACAGTATCTCAAAACGCTTCAAATATGAATTAAACTTTATAAAATATCAGGAGTTGAGGCAGTCTTATCCTTCACAGGGTTGAAAGTGGACTGCCATGCAGAAGCAAAGAATATGATCATCTGTGAAACCTTAAATTCTGGAATGGCCAGATTTGACCCTACAATTTAAGGTTCCTCACCCCGGGATAGTGTGTTTACGTAAAACAGTGGAAACCCAGGTTCAAATCCCTGCTAGGTGATATTGACCGAGATAGGTCTCTGTCTAATTTACCTTCTAAGTTTCTATGAAGATAAAAATGGGGAAGAATATCATTTTAAGCTGCCTTGAGCTCAATGGATAAAATATGGGACATAAATGCAACTCATAAATAAAATGTTCCACACACAGCTTCCAAACAGTCTCTCTAGAGCAGGGGTCCTCAAAGTTTTCAAACAGCGGGCCGTTCCACCACCACCCAGACACCACTGGGGGCCGGATCACAGTCCAAAAGCAGCTGCAGAGGCTTGCTTGCTCACAAAACAGGGGGTAGGTGGGGAGGGGTTGCAATTGGTCCCAGGGGCCGGATTCAGGACCTTGGGGGGTCGCATCCGGCCCCGGGGCCTTAGGTTGAGGACCCCTGCTCTAGAGGGAGGGGAAACTGCCCCCCCACGCTTTCTGATCATTCAGTCAACTCTGGTAGGTACCAGGATCACTCGGTTTGTACTATGCCTCGTCCTGCATGTCGGATGTCACGTCAGTCTTGCCACTCTCACCCTTTCGAGTATCAGCTCAATTAGCTGACCTCATTAGAAGGGGTGTCCCCTGGTCCACCAGTGGACAAAGGTCCTGGCACAAATGCGGAGGTTGGCAGGGTGAAGGAAGCCTTGCGTGACTTGAGTGCTTGTGCCACACAAAAAGGAAAAAAGGTCAGTGGTGTGTCACTATCGCCATGGCCTGAGGGAAAGCAATTGTGCCACAAATGCCTGGGGAGTTCCAGAATAGCTTCCATCCAAGGGGCTTGGCCTGTAAACCCAAAGCAGCTGCTCTCTATTAATTGTGATTATCACTATGGCCTTTGCCTACATATAATACACATGCAGCCTTTAATACTACTACTGCTGCTACAATTCACATTTGATAGTCCCTCTAGCAGCCCTTCTATGACTTGCTTCTGAGTCTTAAAGCAGTGGTGATTATTTGGAAAGCTCCCTCTGGGCCTGTAACTGTATCGGGTTCTAAGTGGCAAAAGTTACAAATCCTCTGAGCAAGAGGGATATTGTGGTATCTTCAGACAAAACTGAAGAAGGAAAGATGTTAAGTCTGGCTAACATAAAGGCACGTCTCTTATTTGGGTTTACTAGCTTGTGAAAATAACACAAGTATTGTCCAAAAGATGTCAGGGGGTAAATTAAAATAACGTGGGGAGAAGACTGAATTAAGACTAGAGGTAAGTGACTGAGTTTCTACTTCCAGTAATCTTATATTTTTGATCAAATGAGCTCTGTTAAGTTCAATATCTGCGAAAGAGTCTAGAGTAAAATCTAAGCTTTGAAGTTTAATTACAAAAAGACTGTCCCAAGTGGAAGTAAAGAGTTTTATTATGGTGTTTTAATTAGTTTATTATTATTGTCATTGTTTTCACTGTTTTTATTGTTTGCATACTGTTGTAAAGCGCCTGGAGTTCCTCCAGAAGATGGGCAGTATATAAGTATTAAAATAAATAAATAAATAAATTCATATGTGCAGGATGCCCAGCTTGAGTGCAACTGCAGCTGCCTCATGGAAGACCTTGCTAGGGACAGAACGAAAACGTATTGGAATGTACTCCTTCTCCCTGATTTGGTCCATCTTGACAGGACAAGACACCTGAAGGAGGATTATCAAATTCTTGATCCCTCATCTTCAGCGGAGAATGAGACCAAGCTTCTTGTCCACTCCCAAAGTCACTGTAATTTGCGCAAAATATTTCTCATGTCCTCTCTTTTCGAAAAACAAAGATATTGTGCAAGTGTTAAAGGACACAATAATTGTCACACAGTCCCCCGGTTGGAAGATGGATTGATTGAACCATTTTGCACAAAAATAGGCAAGCTTTGTGGAAAGTGGGCAAACTTTGCACAAAAGATTGCTCTTGCTATTCCAAGAACCCCACTGGCAGCCCGAGGAAGTGCCTCACCAGCAAGAAGAAATCTCTCAGACTTCCTTGGCTGCCCATGCAAGGTAGAGACTAGAAATTTACATTCCTAAACCTTCCTAGTGAGGATAAGCAACCCAGAAAAGAAAAGAAAGAGAAAAAATTTGCAGCAACACGAAGCAATACAGTCAGTGCAAAAGAGTCACCACAGTTTGCAACTGGGCATATACAAAGTTAAATTAAAATTCACAAATGCACACAGAGGAAGATATTACTCTTTCAGAAAGCAAGATCTGCATTAAAACATTTCCTATGACGCAGGCCCCTGGGCCTGGATGCTTCACACAAGTCTGCAGGAGAAGTGGCCTCTATCCGGTCACAAGCTGTCTATAGTGCTTCCCTCAAGCCTATATCAAGGCTGTCCTTGTCAGGAGTCCTTCCCCCCCCCCCACACACACTTTAACTCCCTGCCCTTGATTTGCCAAAGTCTTACACAGAGTTAACAAGGGGAGGAGAACTCGCTTTGTACTGCTCTGTTACTTCTATTATTACATTATTAGGGTTGCTGCTGTCATAAAGATCATCTTATCCCTAGACTGAACCCCATCACTGTAGGTGACTTGTGATGATATGACCTTATCCTCCACATACTTTGTTCAGTGGTCAGCCACGCCTGTCCTACTAAGGACTGGATGGGTTAACACATCAGATATGCATAGGTACTCCGTGTCTTAATAAATATTTGACAATACAACTTTCCCAGTCACTGCTGCATGCCCCCAGAGCTTGCGCCCGCTGGATTTAATTTCAACACTGAGCTTTTAAAGCAGCAAGGACCGTGTGGCACTCCAGATGTTGTTCAGCGGATGGGAGCTGCAGACAACACCTGGGAAAGATCTGGCGTGTGGGTCCTTATTAGCCAAGTACCAAACTGTCTGCACATGCACAGAGATAGTCGTTTTCTTAACTTTCCATGTGCCGAGGTTGAAACCGGATAGGCCCCTTCCTTAGCGCCGCATAGCGAGGGCAAAAACCCTTTGCTCTCTTCCTCCTCCGGCACCGAATCACCTGTTGGGACTGGTGACGATGATCTCGGTGGGTACCGGCGGCAGGCTGTCTGGCAACCGGAGCTGCGACCCGGACCAGGAGACGTGGCATCCGCAGAAGTCCTTCAGGTAGCGATAGATCCCCGACGCGGCGGCCACCCCAGTCGAGCCCGCGACGTCTATGACCCCCCGAGCCCCAGATCGCAGGCGGTAGGTATCGAGCCCGCCGGGCCCAGCCAAAGACCGGTTGACCGACACGGAGAAAGCCGAGGCAGCCCGTGGGCCCAGGAGCCGCTCCAAAAGTTCCTGCACAGCTGCTGCCTGCTTTGCTTCCTCCGCCTCCGGTTGCAAACGGGCGAGCGGCTCCCAAAAGGGACGGGAAGCCGCATCACAGGCAGCCACCGTCGCCAAAAGCAACAACACCCGGAGCAGCGCCATCACAAGGCCCCGCTGGGAAACGAAAAGGAAGCGAAGGTGCCAACAAGGTGCCGTCCTCTCCCCCGCCCGCGCTTTAGCCAATCGGGGACCGAGCCCCCTTTGGGCATCGCCCTTATGGGCCAATCGGGTCCCAAGCCACGCCTCCAGCGTCTAGCTAAACTCCGCCCCTCGGATTCGAAAGTGCTGACATTCGAACTACACAGAGTTCTTCACTTCCCTGGAACAGCGCAGTGGTGTTTTAGGCAAGGCCGTAGGGCGCGAGTTCTCTCGAGCCTTTTGCCCTTATTTTGAATGTCAGGCAGAAGAAAGTGCCTTTCTCCTACTTCTGATTAAGTAATTATACTCGATATTTTGTGTTGAGCTCTAGATGGAAATGATACATTAGACCTGTATAAGCACAAGAGCCGCCAGCCTTCTGTTCTCTTATGGCCTTATCAATCAGCCTGATATAATCACAAGAAGTTTCCATCATGAGACCTATGAGTAAATAGTATCCTGGCAGTTGATCACAGGGGAGGCTGGAAAGAACAAGAAAAACCCCCAGTTCCTTTGAAAAACATAGAAGGAAAAATAACTAGATGCAGTTGCACTTTTGATATTTTGCTCATCTGGTCATTTGAGAATATGACCAAGTAGGAATAGGAGTATGAAACCAGAATTTCCACCAGTTATTTATGCTACCACTTGGATTTCCCCTTCATTTTCTTTTAATATGGTATCTGATTCCAATATTCTGCCTAACACTTTAATCCATTTTTCTTTGAAAACAGGCCCCTTAGCTGATAATGTTTGCCACATCTGTTTAATATCCAGCCTTTCTTCTGTTTGGCTCAAGGTGGCTAACAATTTACATAAGGCAGTTAAATTAGAGATGGGCAGCTGGGGTTTGATTTTAAATGCTGTTAGCCACCCAGAGTAATGTTTCAGCACTAGATGGGTGGTGTATAAATGTAATGAGACAGACAGACAGACAGACAGACAGACAGACAGACAGACACAGTTATATTTGTGCAGCTTGACATTTGAGAGTCTAAAACTTTGGCCCACTGGATGTTTTTGATGACAAATTCTCATAATCCACACTGCCCACTGTGTGGGGTTTATGGGATACTGGAGTCCAAAATAACTGAACAGCCAATAGTTCCCATCGCTGGTCTATAACACAGTTGAGAAACATGTGGAATCCCAGATGCTGAATCCCCAAAAGCCAGAGAAAGAATACTAAGGTTAAGAAATGATAGGAAATGTAGTCTAAAATCAGGAAAACCTTGTAATCTCCCTTCCATGCTGCAAAGTGGTTCTTACTTGTTTGTTACCTTAGATAATGGTATACGTTAAAAGCCTCCTTTCCCAAAGAATATTTACATATGTACAGATATCTCTGCTATATTTTATAATTCTAAATTGATTTTAACAATTGAAATAGAGTTGTTGGGAGTAAAAACGAAGGTACAGTGATAGCAATTCTAGTACATGGGAATTTGTATTGTAACACATAAATGCCATGGGACCTATAAAAAGCAAACCAGAGATAATAGTACATCACATCTGCAGCTTACCAGGGGACAAAGAGTGAGAAATTCTTCATAATCATTAAGAAAATCATGTGTGTCACCTAGGCCAGTGTTTTTGCCTGTGTCCCACTTGTTTATGAAAAAAATTCTGCATAGGCACATCCAAATGTGCAGTAAAAAAAAAAGGTCAGATTGACTAGCAGTCCTTGAATGAATCAAATAAACACAAAGAAAGTATTTTATAATTACTTTATTATGGTGGTAAACAGAAATATGAAAAAAAAAAACTTTAATGACTGTTAACTGAACACAAAGTAAGTCTGTGAAGATTCTCAGTCATCCGGGTGAAAAACACTGACCTAGGCTTTATCTGTCCCTGTGATTATGTAAATTCTGCATACCACACATCCAAATGTGCTAACTGGACACTTCTTGACTTTTTTGAGGGGAAAATAACAATGACTAACTGGTAAGTCTGAACATTTCATCATCCAAACAGCTTCATGGCACTGGACTTCTTTTTTTCTGAATCCAAACAGCTTCATCGGTCTGCAAATCCTCCATCTTATAGGCAGCTTTGACCTCTTGTCACCCTGGCCTGAATTAGGCTCATAAGATGAACAATGGCCTAAATAGGCTCGTTAGGGAGACAATAGTATCCTTAGCCTTAAGGTGAACAATGGCCTAAGGTGCTGAAACCTATCAAGAATGGGTCCTTAGCTATGGCCTTGGTGGTGAAGGCTTTTTGATTTGTCTCGGTACTTTGGAAAGCACAGCCTGATAAGTAGCAGATAGACTATGCCGGAGCCCTCCACCTCTGTTGAGGGAGGGGTTTTCAATGCTCACATGAATGGCCTACCTTACCCCTCTTTCAAACCATCTCTCTTCTTTGTCTAATATGTGTACATCCTCATCTTTGAAAGAGTGCCCTTTGTCCTTCAAATGGAGGTGTACTGCTGATTCTGGTCTTGAGCTGTTGCCCCTCCTATGTTGGGCCATCCTTCTGTTTAATGCAGGGGTCCTCAAAGTTTTTAGTTTCTCCCAATGCGGAGGCTGGCTTGCTCACAAAACAGGTGGGGGGTTCAATTGGTCCCACTGCATTGGACCCCCGGGGCCTTAGGTTGAGGACCCCTGGTTTAATGGCTGTTTAGTTTCTCCAATGTAGAGGTTGCTCACTGCATTTTTATATTGCTCCTTTTATAGTTTGGTATCGGATCCTTTTGGTGGACAAGTCTCTGCCTTAGTGTGTTTGTGGGTTTGAAATAAACAGGGATGAGGTGTTTGCCAAAAATCCTTTTAAGCTTCTCCAACACTCCACCCATGTAAGGAATGACCAGGTTCTTCTGTCGGGTCTGGGTCTCAGACTGATCCCTTGTTCTTCTGGGATGGCCCACTGCTTTGTTGAAGGCCCACTTTGGATATCCACAGGCCTTAAGTGCTGCCTTCAGGTGCCTGTCTTCCTTCTTCTTGGCTTCTGTGGAGGTGGGGATGCTCTCTGCTCTGTGGCTTAGGGTCCTGATGACTCCTAGTTTGTGCTATAATGGATGGTGGGAGTCAAACAGTAAGTATTGATCTGTGTGCGTGGGTTTCCTGTAAACTTCTACTCCCAGACCACGGTCCGGTCTGATGATGACTGCACAATCCAGGAAAGCCAGCCTGTTGTCTTGGGTGTCTTCCCTAGTAAACCTAATATTAGGGTCCACCGCATTGCTCTGGTCTGTAAAGGCCTGTACTTCCTGAGTCTTGATTTTCACCCAGGTATCATCTACATACCTGAACCAGTGGGATGGTGTTGTCCCTGGGAAGGTGTTGAGTGCCTTCTTCTCCACTTCTTCCATGTATAGGTTTGCAACAATTGGTGACACTGGGGAACCCATGGCACAGCCATGCTTCTGTCTGTAGAAGTCCCCTCTGTACATGAAATATGTGGTGTTCAGACACAGGTCCAGGAGCAGGCATATCTGGTCTGGGTTGAGGCAGCTTCTGGAGGTGAGGGTGCTGTCTTCTCTTAGTCTTCTCTTTACCATTGTTAGGGCATCAGTGGTGGGGATGCTTGTAAAGAGCGATGTAACATCAAAGGATATCATGGTTTCATCTGTATCCAGTTTCAGCTCCCTGACTTTAGAAACAAACTCCTCTGAATTGTGTACATGGTGGTCCGTGCGTCCAACCAGTGGGGCTAGGATAGTTGCCAGGTATTTTGTGATGTTGTAAGTCACTGAATTTATACTGCTGACAATAGGTCTGAGGGGAATTCCTTGCTTGTGGATCTTGGGAAGTCCATAAAAGCAGGGGACGGTCTCTCCAGGATATAACTGGTGGTAGGTCACCCTGTCAATTGTGTTTTCTTGCTCCAAGAGTTTTAAGCAAGTGTCACCAATTGTTGCAAACCTATACATGGAAGAAGTGGAGAAGAAGGCACTCAACACCTTCCCAGGGACAACACCATCCCACTGGTTCAGGTATGTAGATGATACCTGGGTGAAAATCAAGACTCAGGAAGTACAGGCCTTTACAGACCACAGCAATGCGGTGGACCCTAATATTAGCTCTACAATGTATAGAAAATGGTAAAATAAAGTTCAAAAGAAAAATGGCTTCTTAAATCACCAGGATAATTAACCAATTCTGCTGCCCAGTGACACTACTAAGCCAAAATACAACATAATTCCACAATGCCTGTGATACTAGATCTAAAATAAAGATGGGCAGTACATCTTTCCTTTTTCAGACATACATTCTTTATTTTTTAACTCCTTTATGTATTTAAAAATGGAATGGCAACATTATTGAAAGGCTTAAAATGGCAGAATCTGGCCCTGCAAATGTACACACTAAATACGCAATTGTGGTGGGTATAAGGCAACAGTTATTTTAAAGAAGGCAGGCAGATCATCACTCAAAGGCGTTTCCCTCCCTCTATCTACTCCTTTATTATGAGGTTCCTTACACAGATTGGAAATAATTTTTCTGTAATGAGTGGAAGGGATAGGAAAGGATGTGTGCGCACAAGACTGGAAGAAGACACTGGAATCTGATGGGGGAAAATGTCTGACTTGGTTCCCATGGCAACTTCTTTAACTTTGTGTGCTGATGATTGCTGACAGATGGTTGAGAAGCAATATAAGGTAGACATGGGCACGACTTGGCGAAATTTTCGTTTCCGTTACGTAACGGAAACGGTAACGATAATTAAGCCGTCAGAACTCGAACTCGAACCGAAAAAAGAAAAATTTGGTCGGGTTTTTCGTTTTCGGCATTGCGGCGATCACGCAATGCGAAGCACAGAAAAAGTTTTTAAAAGTTTTTTTTTAAAAAACCCAACTCCCGGCCAAAAAAGCAGGCGAAAATATGCCTGCCTAAGGCTTTGCCACCTATCAGAGGGGTGGTTTCTGGGGGGTCCCTGGCCATTCCCCCCCTCTTCTCCTGTCCTGGGCTGCTTGCACCAGGCTGGGGGGGGGGTCATCCTCGTCATCTCACCATGCCATGCGGTGGGGGGGAATCCAAAATGGCGACCGCAATTTTCTTTTGAAATCTTGGTCAAAAAACACACCAAATCACCATAGAAACATGTGAAATTTATTTATTTTAAATGCCTGAATTTTAATAGTAGCAGCAGTGGGTTTTTTTATAGCAATAAAATGTCGTATTGATTTTATTTTATTTTATTTTTAATTTTTTTAGACCTGCCCATTTGGGCTGGGCATGGGATGGGACCATGCAAATTTTTTGAACCATTCCACCAATGGCATCGCCAGGTTTTTGACTGACACTTCTGGATGTCTCGGAGGGCATAAAAAGCCGAGGCACCTTCCAGAAATCCCAGTTGGGTGTATGGATGTGGTTGAGGGAGGAGGGCTGGCTGCTGGTGCTGGTGTGATCCGATCGAGATTGAGGAGGGAGGCTGGAGGCTTTAGGATTTAAGTTAGGCAGGGAGGGAGGGAACTGAATTTAGAAAATAATTTCTTTGATTCCCTGCAGCTTTGTCTGCTGAAGCGAATAGCAGTTTATTCTTTATTTCTTCTCTGGCAGTTTGTGAGGATTTTTTTCTGATATTGGATAAAGGGGGAGGTTCGACTGGGAGTGGGAGGTGTGGATTTATTTTAAAAATATATTATATACTACCATTTATTTTCTATTTTCCCAACTTCAATTTGCTTGCACACACACACACATTTGGGGTGCAAGCCAAGAACAGAACCTCTATCCTAAGTGATATCCAATCCATTCCTAACTGCCCACTCGCCCGCCTGCCCGCGCCGCCACCCGCCTGCGGCCCACGCTGCCGCCCGCCCGCCCATGGCCCCCCACCACCGCTGCCCGCCCTCCCCTCCCCCCGCCCCTTGCCCCCCCCCCTGCCCTGCCACCTAGGGCACAAAAACACCTGGCGCTGGCCCTGATTGCGGGACGCCCCTATGCTCTGGGAAGTCAAATCGCGCTAAATCGCAGTGGAAACGACAAACGACACGATGAAACGACAAATTTTTGAAAAGTTTCGCGACAAACGGAAACGACCCGAAACGGACCCGTTCCGACAAACGAAAACTCGAAACGTCATTTTTTCTGGTCGTGCCCATGTCTAATATAAGGTTACATTTTACAGTGAATTCCTGGCAAGGTGTAAATGAGACACATATAGCTCTGAAGAAATTATGAATTATAGAACAAGTGGTTAGACTCCTGAAACTTCCACCTGGACCAGTCACCCAGGAGCCGGGGGGGGCAGTTGGTAACTGAATGACTGCCGTATGGCCTGCCAATTTATAAACCCCCTTCTTCCTCAATCTCTTATCTCCACTTGGCCCCTTCAAATCAAAAGAAAAATAGGAGTCAAAAGCTCTACTTCAGGCTGTTATGGGTGGAAGAAGGAAAGGAAATAATGGATAGTCATGACACCTCCTTTAGTAACAGGCTGCTAATTCTCTTCATTAAGATCTAGTGCAAGAGCAGGCAACACAAGATCCTTCAAGAGAACTGCACTGTGGTTACCATGGGCTTGGATCTGCTCTGTATATGAACTATCATTGCCAATGGGGAGGGATGATGGGCATTGTATTCTAACATTTGTTAGACTATTAGTTGCCCAAGCTCAATTTCCCTCCATCCCATTATGCTAGGAATCCCTAACCACGAGGGTATGTTCATTCTTACTGAGTTAATGTTCTCAAACCTTTATCCTCATGGAAGAATGGGGGAACCACCAGCGATGCGAAATGAGAGAAGTACAGTATTATTTTTCCCAATCTAAAGAGTGGTAGTTGTACTTGTGTTTTTCTCCACACACCTTATCATCCTCTTGCTCACCTGACAGGAATTTTGGGGAAACTGACCTGAGTGTCTATTTCAGTCAATGCGACAGCATTAATGTAATTTATTAGATAGAACGATGCCTTGAAATTATCTGTTGAGCAACAAAACTGCTTATCCATATGATTTTTTTTTAAAAAAACTCTTGGAATGCTCCTCCTTGCCACCATTCAAAACAACACATAAGAAACAATTTGTTTGGAAGACACTCACTGGCATATGTGCAACAAAAATATATATTAAGGATCAGGGGGAGGGGAGGAAGAGGTACAATTAATGCCAGAAGTACCACAGTCAAATGCAGCACCATAGCTGAAAAGGGAGACCTTATCAGTTTCAAATATGTTAGAGCCCAAGTGCAGGGATAACCACTAGACTTTGGCTACTATTAGCCAAAGAAATATGAGGTCCATTAAGTGCAGGGAGTAAAATAATTATAAATTGTTCATAAATTGGGGAGGGGACCAGTTAAGCAGGAGTGTTTTGGGAAGAGGGAAACATGCTTGCTCATTCTGATCTGGAAAAGGTAGAAAACTTCAATTTGCTACCCCCATTCTTTAGAACAAGACTGTGGAAACATTGACCCTTCAGGTTTTTCTTTCTAAAGCAAGATCCATTTGGACCAGCTTAGCCAACAGTAAGAGAACATGAAAGCGGCGGTCCAAAGGTTTGTCAGCCCTGGTCCAGATATGAGTAAAATGCCACCTGGAATCATGCTTTTGGTGAGGTCTGGAAAGTCTGTGATGGAGAACAGTTGTCCCTTCTTTCCTCCCCATATCATGCTTTGCACATGTCTTGTAGTTAGAGATGATTTAGCCTTAATTTCCTTTCCTCTACAGGAAAGAAAACAGCATCTGAGTGGTGGGCTCATGGACAGTTAAAAAAGGAAGGACAGTCTTAAAAGGAAAGTCTTCAAGTATGGTCCCACCAAAGGCTTTTGGCAATGGGGTGGAGCAAGGAAGAAACTCCCTATTGCTGTAAAGGTCTCCCCCCGTCTGCTTCTTTTCTACATTCACATGTCAAGAAGAAATGGCCGAACCTTTAACGAAAGATGGAGTGCAAACAAGTGAAACTCTCCAGACCCAGAAAACATTAAACTACAGAAGACTCACAATACAAAATGGGAACACTATGAAAGGAGATTGGGAATGGGCGGACAGTAAAAAAAAAGGAACTGTTGTAGGCCTCTCGTCTTCAGGTCTCTCAAGCGAAAGAAGGTCCCTTGTTGGATCTTTGATGCTTACACGATCCTTCTAAAAAAAGCGAGGAATATTATCCCAGACAATTTCTAGTTACTTTTCTGGAAAGGAAGACCCAATGGATGGATAAGGCTCAGAAACCAACAGGGCTGATGGCAGTCCCCAGTTCATTAGAAGGAGGGAAGGGTGAAGCTGAAATGAAAGTCTGCATGGGTTCTTGTTTCTCCCCACCACACCACAGCTCCAAGAACATAAAGCCAAACTGCTGACATCCAGCCAAGTGCATTGGGTTTGTGCGTGACGTGCGGCAAAAGGCAGCAAGGAAAAATATCCAGCTGTTTCCAAGCTTCAACAAGATGGAAGGGATGACGGTGGAAAATCCCATGGGATCGCCGGCTGTTACCCTACTTGTCAATGAGCCCCCCCTCCTTCAGCTTGAAATAGAAGAACTTCTCCAGGGTGTTGGCACACTTGCAGTAATCGCTTTCAGGCGGGTTGTATTCACGGCAGTTGGTGATGATGCGCTGCAAGTCAGCAATGAACAGCTTCTTGGTGACATAGTAACGGTTCTTGAGCCGTTCTGTCATTGTCTTGAGGTCTACGGGAGAAAGAGATAACTTGAAGATGGGAAGAGAAGAGACAAAGTCACTTGTGTGGCATGTTGTAAAAATAGAAATGCACACTTTTCTGGCTTCCCTTCTTTCTAACACTGCTTCTAAACTAGCACCAAAACTGGGAAACATTATTTGTAGGATCACATTACAAAATCCTCCAGATGGTAAGAGCTTTTCTAGCACTGGATCAACTTTGCCAATTTTTTAATTGTTTTCGAACAGATTAGGTAGCTATCTGCCATGATGGCTTCCCTACATTTTCAGAAGGACTGGAAGGTCCCTAGGTCTTTTTGACCTCTACAATTCTGGTGCTTTGAGTTTGCAGGACCCCTGCCATCACAGCCGCCAGCTGGGCTGATTGGAGCATACTTGGACCTGTAGTGCTGAAAAACCACTTTTCCAAAGTCTGCCTGATATCATCTGGATCTGTTGGACTACAGTCCCTACCATCCCCTGCCAGCATGTCTAGTGCAGTAAACAAACAAACAAACCAGACCAAAAAGAAAGAAGTCCCCAGACTGGAGGGCAGCTGTTAAGAGAAAGAGACAATAGATTACATGGGGGAAAAGAAAAAGAGTAGAGAGGGAGAATGAGAGAGAGAGAGAGAGAGAGAGAGAGAGAGGGAGGGAGGGAGGGAGAGAGGGGGAATAAGAGAGAACAAGCCCTGAGCAATAGTGAGGCTCTTAAGAATGCTTAAAATGGTCTCCTTTAGTTCATAGGAACTAAATGCTCAAGATGATTGTCTGAAACCTGGTGGATTAACAAAGTTAAGTTGCAACTGAAGTAGCCCGGCTGAATCAATGTACCTCTGCTGGTGACTCACCAAATCCGCAGTGATTCAATGGATCTACGTTAACTGTGACCTGCTACCCGAAACCACAGGAATTCAGCAACTGTCTTTCCCTTCCTGAGACCATCTCTGCTCTCAGAAAAGCTAGGAACTCCCTCTATGCACTGAGAATAGTTGTAGTAAACAAATTGGTGAGCTGATCGTCATGCTAGGAATCATTATTCAGTCTGATGGTATGATTGTGATGTCGAACGGGGTGGCTGTCCATACAGCAATAGCTATGCTGACTACAGCTGACAGGAATTGTAGTCCAACAACTTCTGGAGGACTAGAAGTTGCCCAGCACTCACTTAGAAGAGATTCTCCATAACTACAGGTATTTTTAATTACCCACACTGACTTGGCCCCCTTCTTCATCCAAATAAGCCAATCAATCCTCTGAGCAAATGTTAACCACATACCAATGGGGAAACGGATGATCTCATAGTAGTCTGGAGCCTCAGATTTCTTCACTGGTTCCATGAATGGCCAGGCACTAGGGTGGGTCTAGTGGATTAGCAAAAACCAGTGTGTTAGGTTTGTAGAATAACAGCAGCACTCTAAAAGTTGTGATAAAACAACAGCTGACATAGAACAGTTATGCAGAAAGGTTCCTCTGGTTGGACATTAGCGTGGGTGAGACAAAATTAAAAGGAAAAAAACAACAGACTGTTTAACAGGCATTTTTCTTGCATACTTGTTAAAAAATAATACAGCCTAAAGAAGGTTCTGCATTACACAAAAGTCTGCAGACAACCTTGTGGTTGGCATTTTCATTTCTGAATAAAGGCACATTTTTCTCTCTGTTTGGACCTTTCCAAATAGCTGGTTTTTTTATCCCAGTTGCAAAACTTTTCCAAACTATCAACGGTTGCTCCCGTGAAGTGTGTGTATGTATGCATGTACATGCATATGCAAAAACATAACACATACGAATCTGGTTAAAACAGCTACTTTATAGAACAGGGGTGGGGAACATTTGGCCTTCTAGATGTAAATCCTAGCATCCTTCACCAACAGCTATGCTAGCTGGAGCTGATCAGGTGTTGCCCACCCATCCTTGTAGAAAAAAACAGCAATCAGCATGCTTGTAACATAGAGTGTGGTGCAATGGACAGGTTGTGGGAGTCCAATTCAGAACTGGGATCAAATCCCTTAAGTCAGAAATGACTCAGTGATGCACAACAACATCCATATATATATATACCATAATTCAGTTTTTCATGGCCCAGTCATAAACTTGCATTGATTAAAATGAACAACCAACCAACCAACCAATCCAGGGAATATTCCATTCATATGATTCACAAGCTAGGATACAAGCTTTCCAGACATATGTTGCAAATGAAATGAGCAGGGCTTCCTTGTCCTACCAAGTCAAGGATAGACAAACTACTCTGATTTTCACTCTGCCATTCCAACTGAACATATGTCTTTGGTTTAGAATCCTGCCCTCTGACCGCAGACAAAGTATCACTAGGTCAGGTCACCTTGATTTGTGCAAGGAGATTTTTCAAGGTGGTGTACAACTGGTCTGGATCCTTAAGCTCCTTCCTGGAAGAGAAAATCAAAGCCAACAGCATCAACAGCCTAGGAGAAACAAGGCATCCTTTTTCTTCCCATTAAGACACATGATCACAATACCTGCCTGTAGTTCTACCTAAGTCCAACTAAACACAATGAAGTCCATTTTTAAGGGTTGAGAAAGAGAATATTTTCCATTGGTTTTTCCAAATCTACAGTGCAGTCTATATTGGATCTGAGGTATGTGTGATCCTCTAGATCTTGTTGACTCTAGGTCTCACAATCCTTCACCACTGGCTGTTCTAGCTAGGGATGATGGGAGTTGGGAGCCCAACAATATGCGGAGGTGTGTGTGTGTGGGGTGTGTGTGCATATTCTCTATCCTAGTATGGCTGATGCAGAAATATCCAGATGATCCAAAAAAATCCCCTAGGTTGCAACCTGGCAGATATGTATTTTGGAGAAAGGTAGGAGGAGATGGTCTGGAGTGCATCAGGTCTACAGAATTTCAGTGTGCTGCTGGCACTTTCAAGTTGATGGGTGGATGGACGGACGGACGGACAGACAGACAGATGGACGGACGGGTGGATGGAGAGGGTTGCATGAGAGGGTAGAATGAAATCCCGTGCTGCTTACCCTTTCTCCTTTCCCAAGGGCTTCCATCCTGTTTCCCCTAGAAGAGAAAAGAGTTGCATTCCATTTCAAAAGAAACCAGTGATCCATGGCCGGGTCACGTGAAAAAGAAAGATCCCATAATGCTTGTATTAGGTATTTTTCCCTTCCCGATCCCAAACGGTGCTAGCTAGTGGCAGTTACTCAGCCTCCTGGTAAACCCAGGCTTCTCAGTCTCCAAATAACGAGCCCGCCCCCTAGGCCTACAATCTTTCATAAAGTTTTTAGACATTGACTTAAGCTGAAATGAAATTCAGGTAGCCACTAAACTGGATTTTAGTGGTGCCCAAAATGATGCGGGGACAGATGAAGGGGGAAACACAAATACATCCCAGATGCCTGCCACATGGCTGTGGAGAAATTAAAGATGAAAGCAGAGATCCTGAGATGCCATCACTGAGCAAGAGTGGCCCACAATATTTTCACACCTGTGGCAAAAAAGAAGAAGCTTGGCATCATTTTCTCCCCCTCCAGTTTGCAGCAAGAACACACTATTAATGTCTAAATGACACACTACTCCACAAAGCCTCACTTGTTCTTGGGATGCCAAATACCCCTGGAGGCTGCCCAGCTACAAGCCCTACTGGACTCACGGATGCCTGGAATACTTTCGATTGGGATGTGCCGCACGCCCTCCTTGAAGCAAGTGAGGCCAGGGTAGACTTTGCGGATCTGTGCCTGCTTCCTCTCGATCAGCTTCTTGATGATCTAAATAAATAAATGAATAAAAAGGAAGGAAGGAAGGAAGGAAGGAGAGCAACTGATGAACCTCAGGCAGCCCTGAATTCGCAGAGTAGCCATCGCCTGCAAGATCAGGCTTGGAAGGAAAAGAGAAGGCTGTCCAAGGATCTTGTTGCAGGAGGAACTATGGTATTTTTCCATGGATAAGATTATATACTTTTGTCTAAAATTGTTAGACTAAAAATTGAGGGTCACCTTATACAATGAAGTAAGCCGAGGAGAGAACTGCGCAGTTGTGAAACTGTAATGTTGGGTTGGAAAGGTGGACATCTTATACACGGGGTGGTGGGGTGGTGGTTATCTTATAAATGGAAAAATACGGTAAATGCCTAGTCAGGATACAAATCCAAGATCGGTTCCAAAGCAGCAGTTTCGGTGTTGTGGGAAGAAGAAGGGTCAGGAATGAGAGCAGTGATATGGGCAGATACTGGATCTGACGTCCTTCATTGCAGACCTATTTTTGGGGCCCTGTGGGTTGAATTGTGTGTGTGTGTGGGGGGAGAGCCCTTCTCAGCCAGCAACCAACAATGAGGTAATAACTGTTAACTTCTTGAATGGGATTGTTCCATGACAGATTACCACACATTAAATGGACTAAAGTCACTTTTGGGGCCCATCCAGATTATACTGGAGACAAAGTCTAAAACCTGTCTGATCACAGAACAAGATATGGACATAGAATAATCCCATTTCACTTCCTTCCCTCTCTTGCTGTCTTGCCCCTCACCTCCTTCTGCTTCTTGATGATATGGGACAGCTCTGTGTAGGGAATCCGAGGGTTCAGTTCACACTCCATCAAAGTCGCTCCCTCGTAGTCCTTGATGTACCCAAGGTATCGGCTCTTGGGGACCTTGATGTCTTTAGAGAAACCCTGATGGTCACAGGAGAAAATCCCACTCATTCCCTAGCATGGATAGATCACACCTTAACAACAATGGCAACATGCTGTTCCTGAGTCAGGATACCTAGGTGCCAAGTCAGAGATTGTAAGAACAGCCAGACTGTGTGGCCTTGGGCAAGTTGCACCATCTTAGGGCACCCCTCTAGAAAAAGGGAATAGCTAACCCAATAGTTCTCAACCTTTGGATCCCTAGATGTTCCTGGACTGCAACTCCGAGAAACCCCTTCCAGCACAGTGAGTGGTGGAGGCTTCTGGGAGTTGCAGTTCAGAAACATCTGAGGACCCACAGGTTGAGAACCACTGAGCTAACCTCTTCTGAGTACTCTGCACATAGAACCATAGCGTTGGAAGAGGTCTATAAAGGCATCAAGTCCAACCTCCTGCTTAGGGCAAGAATCCAATTCAAAGTGTGTCTAAAAGATGGTTGTCTCATTTTCTCTTAAATGGCTCTAGTGTTGGAGGGCTCACCGCTTCCTAAGTTAGTTCGTTCCACTGATGTACTGCTCTAACAGTTAAGAAGTTTTTTCTGATATTCAGCCTAAATTGGGGTTCTCTTAACTTAAGCCTATTATTACGTGCCCTGCATTCTGGAATGGACCGAAAAGAAAAGAAAACCTAGAAAGGGTTGCCATAAGTTGAGATCCTCTAGACAGCTCGTCATTATTACTAGTACTAAGAACTGAGATATTGTTTCCCTTTCTCTTGTCCAGGTCATTACTGCTTCTCACTACTAACTTTCCACTGTTAAGTAACTAGTGTTTTTTCAGAAAGGAAAAGAGGACACCAATCCAAAGCAGGGCTCCAGGATACATAGTTAACTGCAAAGCAGCAGTTCAGATGAAAGATTCTAACTTTGTGCTTCTGTTTTGTTTTGTTTCTTGTCAAATAAAATTGGTTAGTCTTTAAGGCACTACAGCAACAAAACAGCTTAACCACCCTCTAGAAATAAACACATCATTCTCTAGTGATCTCAAAATAGTACACAAGGTTCTTGTCAATACTGTTTTAATACCCTGTCAAGTCAATCGGACACAGCTGTAGGCAGAATGGAAGAATTAGCCCAGGGTTATCATAGTTTCACGGCTGAGTTAGGACTTGAATTGGGATCTTCTAAGTCCCAACCCCCATACTCTAACCACCACAACACACTGCCTCTCTTGGTTCCCTGACCAGCCTACCTAAATGTACAATCAGTTCTAAATAAATTTTACCTGTGATGCTGTTAGTACCTGCTTTTTGAAGTAGCCAATGGCATATTCATCGGCGTACGTGAGAAAGTACAGAATGCTGTGCTTGATGTGGTACTCTTTCAGATGATTCATTAGGTGAGTCCCATAACCCTTTGAAGAGGCAGAGAAAATTATTGAAGCTGAATCAGAAAGAAGTCCATTGACGCAAGAAAACATGCATGGATGACATCGTGTGTAAATTATATTGCATTAATTCAATATTAATTTGGAGGCAAATTACAGTTAATAAAGACAATCCATGGTAATTAATGCATCAGCAGAACAGTGATTCGGTTGTGTAGTTTTTAAGTTAGCAGATGCTCAGTGCAGTTCAAAATCCATCCTTGCTACGACAAGAACGAGGGCCCAGAGAGGAAAACTTCCAACCTCTGGTTCCACTATCTGGATGGCTTTGGAAGTAGTATAAGTATATGCAAAGGTAAAAGGCATCTAGAGGCCTTAGCCCAGAGATAATCCTTCAAACAAAGCATAATTGGTCAAGTACCACTCCCATCATACTTCACCACTGGTCAAGTTGGTAGGCATGGATGAGACCTGGAGGGACACTTGGACAGTCACAGTTTACCCCAAATCTACCTGAGCTGCCACTATTTTGTTTGGGTGAGGGCATTCCTTTATTTAAACCACAAAATCTGGTGTATGAAAGGTAATCTCTTAATAAGACGTCATTCTTAGTCAGGCCTTCTCTCTCATTCATGTCTCCCATGTTCAAACAGACAAAGCACCCACTTTACAAACAAAAGACAGGACAATGCAGGTATTATAGAAAATCAAGAAATAAAAAGGAGTTTGAGACTTCAAATGGTTTTAGATATCATAGACTCCCAAAATGGCAAATAAGCGGATCCTATTGAGCATGAACTCTCTCAACTAGAAACTAAAATGGCTGAAGTGAAGTTCATGTATTACAGGCACATCATAAGACAAGATTCATTGCAGCAAACAGGAATGTTAGGAGGTTAAAAGTAGTAGGAATTAGGGAAGACTTCATGTAAGGTGAAGTGAGACAATACATGAAGCCACAACCTTTAGTCTTCATGGTCTGATCAGGGACATTCATGAGAGGATCTTTGGAAGTTATCACCAGAGGTTAGAAACAATTTATGACATATGACACATACACCTCCGAATTTTTTTAACACTTCCGTGCTTGATAATAATGATTTCTTGTTTTCTAACTGCAGAATGTCAAGTGCGAGTTCAAAACCTAGTTCTTTTCCCAACCTAGGCAATCATTTCTTCAGTACACAACCCCCAAAAGGAAAATAAAATACTTCCTAACCATCCTACCTTCACTTGCTCATTGGATGTCACAGCACAGAAGACAATCTCCGTGAATCCCTGGGTTGGGAACATCCTAAAGCAGATGCCGCCAATCACTCGTCCATCCTTGATCAGTGCGAGAGTCTTGTGTTTACTGCCAAGAACATTGAAGGAAATGTTTGGGATTTGAGTCAAGAGAGGAAATGTGAGGATTGTCCTGCCCATAATATTTTCTGAATTGAATCTAAGAAAACTTTAAAACACTCTCTACTTCACCTGCTCTCCAACACGAACCCTCAACTGATATGGTTTCCTACCTAGAATCTTGGGAGTTGTAAAGATGATGGCTTTTTTTTTTGGTTTGTTTGTTTTTTATTGTTGAGGAACTCCTTGGTCTATCCCATAAAACACAATTCCAGAAGGGGTTATGAAGAAGAAATGACTTTTAGATCAGATTAAATCTGTATACGATACACACTTTGATTAGAACCAATGGAAGAAGTACTAGGCAGTATGGAATAAGTCACATTCACCCATAGTTTTTATTTCAGCTGCTGAGGTGTTGAAGAATGTTTACAAACACTCTTAATATTTGAGGACACACATAGAACAATTTTCTATTCTGCTCAAGTATAACTTTCTTCTGTCAGCCACTGTAGCTTCTGAGGGGGAAGCCATGATTACAGTACACCAAGATCTGGTGAAATGTCAGTGCAGTCACAGAAGACATAATATGATACTTTGCTGAGGGCTCAATTTCACATATTGGTTTGGTCCTAGGTCTCACTGCTATTTTATATGGGAAACAGGTTCTTCAATTCATCTTCACCGATGGAAATTACAGACATTTAACAGAAATTACGGACAGAAAGATATTCTAATTCATAATTTGCCCAATTCTACAGACACAAGGCTTTGTACTGTATATACGATACTAACCCAGCAACAATACAATGGTGGACCCGTGACTACCACCGCCATCCTTTATGATCCAAGATGGACCACAAGGCCAGTGCCCAACTTACGGGTCAAAAACCAGGCGAGTGATGTACTCCTTGGGCATTCGAGGAAGCTGATGTGAAAAAACATTCTGCAGCCCAACCAGCCACATCAGGATCTTCTTGTTTGATTTCTGAGAGAGCGAGTTGCCAATGACATGGAATTCAATGATGCCACGCCGCTCCTCCAGCCGGGCAGTCTCATCACGCGCTGCGTTAGCTGAGAGCAGACTGGTCTGCAAGTAAAGGAAAAGCACCCGTGGGAACTGGGTCACATGAACGTGCAAGAGGTAGGAGCTGAGTGTTGACACTGGGGATGGGATTGCCATAAGTACAGTTATGTCAGGAATGGGGAACATGTCGCCCTCCAGAAATTTTTGGATGGACACTCCCATAGTCCCTCACCATTAGGTACGCTGGATTTGAAATGGGCTTGCTGTATTTTATGCTGGTGCCGGGCAATTTTAGGGCAAAAACATCTGGAACGGCACAGCTGTTCAATTCCAAGTGAAGTTAACCCGTTGTAACTCCTAAAAAAACCTATTCCCAAAGGCCTTTACGGCCGGGATCTGATAGCTGTTGATAACAGCCCAAAAAACTCACAACAGCTATCCTAAAAACTATTTCTGCTTTATTTCAGAACACGGAAATTACTCGATAAGTAAATAAAGGGCGATAGTTTTCAATCTTCGGTTCATCAGCAGA
The DNA here is from genome assembly GCA_029282475.1 of Phrynocephalus forsythii. Taxonomy (NCBI): domain Eukaryota; kingdom Metazoa; phylum Chordata; class Lepidosauria; order Squamata; family Agamidae; genus Phrynocephalus; species Phrynocephalus forsythii. Next base: position 23,169,453 of record JAPFRF010000012.1, on the reverse strand, counting down.
GTCTAAAATCATTCCGCATTATGTGCTGCCTATTCAAGCAACTTGAACTAAGAAGGAGGAGGAGGAAAAGGCGGAAAAGGAGAATCTGTGGCAAACAGGTAGTTTTCTGATATACAGTGGTACCTTGTATAAAGGAAATAATTCGTTCCTAATGAAAATATGTTAAGCAAATTTTCCTTTATACAAATTCCCATAGGAATGCATTGAAAGCAGAGTAATCCCATTTTTATGTTGTACGGATTTTCCCCATAGGCAATTATGTTAAGCAAATTTCCCCTATCTCTGGAATTTTTATGTTGTACAAATTTTATGTTATACAAGCTGTTTGTTATACAAGGGTCCACTGTAATGCTAGAGAAAACATTTGGGGCAGGGAGGTCTGAAACTTGTGAGACGGAGAACCTTTTTCAGTGAAGCAAGGGTGAAAAATAATTTGCCTTTCCCCCAAAGTCACACTCCCTTGACACACAATGGGCAAGGTTCAAACTTGTACAGTTCCTTTTGTGGAGTGTAACTCATTTAACAAGTGGCCGAGTAACTACAACTACCTCCCAAACATTTGAGATTAAGAGGGGGAGAAAACCTATTTGGGGTGACAAAACACCACAGCTTTTCTCATCTCTGTGCATCTAGAACAGGAGTTCTGGGCATTCCAATACAACTGGCCTGCCCAACAGGTAGACTGCGGGCTACTGGTAGCCCGTGAAGGGTTCAAAAGTAGCCTGCCAGCCATCAATAAAAAAAGTGAGGGGATAAGTTCTCCACCCCTCCCTCCCCCATCCCAAGGACCATCACTGCTCCAGCAAAGTTTTGAGTTGGCCAGCCCACTACCTCAGCTAAATGGGGCAGTTCAAGGGCCATGGTGCATTGAAATCTGTTCCCTCCAGAACAGATTAATTGGTTTTCAATGCATTCCTATGGGAAACCGCTGCTCTACTTACAATTTTTTTTTACTTATGAGCATGTGTGTGGAACAGATAAAATTCCTAAGTAGAGGTTTTAGTGTAATAGTCCTCAGGCACTCTGGGCCGGAAAAAGTAGACCTTGGCCTGTTCAAAGAGGTACAGCCCTGCAATAAAACAACAAGAAAAGCAAATTTCTCTGTGCATGGTCAGAGCTGAATACCAACAGCAGGAAACTATAGATGTATAATTTCTGGAAATTTTGAAGCCATGGGGGGGGGGAATTATTCTAAAAAAACTGGATAGGGGAATAGTTTTTCCCCATGCCCCTTCTCCAAAGTTTTCAGAAATGTTACATCTATAAGGCAGGGCCAAAATTTAATTATCTCCTCCTGAACACATCTAACCATGGCTCACAAGAACAACTCCCAAGATTTCAGCCTGAAAGAAATAAAAGCAGGTGGGTTGGGTGGGGAGATTTGCTAGGCCTCCTTCCTCACACTTTTTTCTGTTCCTTCAGCCCAAGGAAGTGAGGTGGGAGATGTGTGCGCACCAAACAAACAGATTTGGTAGTACATATTGTAATACTGTGCAGTATACTCCACAAGCACTGACTATGGGTGAAACTGGTTTGCTGTGTTCCATCATTGTGAGGCTCTCTAACTAAAAGAGGGCAAAGATGGCATTAGTTTATACTTCTAACCTGGTTTAACCTACCTCAGGCCCCAACATGGCTGCCGGATCTGTTATAGTTAACATAACTTCATTCACGAGCTCCATCGGGATATCGCCCAACACACGGATCCGCTTGGCATCCTCAAGTGTTAAGCTCTCTGGGAGTTTCCTCTTCTCACCTGTAAAAATAAAAGGCTTTCTAAGTGTAAGAGGGATTCCTGTAACTTCGGAAATCACTGCATACAAAATGCATTCAATCTGATTCCAGATTTTACTTCTACGTAGCAGATGAGTTTAGGATTTTTACGATCCTGATATTCATGCATGAAATGACTGTGAAATTATGATTCTGGATCCAGTTTTAGTTGGAGCAAATCCAGTGAAATCAATGAGATCATTGTGGTTTGGTTACCGTGGGTCTGTTCTTAAGTATGTCTAAACTTGGATCTATTCTTACCTCTTTAAACCAACTTCGGGCCCTTGCAGCTGTTTTGGCCTTCAGCCTACCTCAGTCCTAGCCTGAACTGTCAGTGGTCAATAAGGATGGAAGTTGTTGACCAAGATACCTGGAGAAACTGAAGCTGAATGCCTTCAGAGGCAGCAAACCATTGTTTACAAAGCAGCATGCAAGCTTCTGAATGTCACAAAATGTTTTAGAAGATGTTCAAAGCGTCACTTTTTCCTAAGAGGGAATAAAAAGCTTTCTCCTAAATAAGGTTTTGCATTGAGCCCTTTCTTGCAAATGATTTACCGGTACTCTTCCTTCTGATGTTTGCTAGCTGATGCTACTGACTTACCTGGCACAGATTCCATTGAGCTGCCATCCAGATTAATAGATGCTAAAGATGAGCTGCAGCTGAGAGATTTGCTGAAAAGTGGAGTGCTGGCTGCAGGGACTGTGCTGATCGCTGCATAGGAAAAAGGACAACAATACACACAAGTCCTGTTAATACACCAGCAAGGGAGAATGCAAATGGGAAAAACTTCACCACTACACTTCGGGCACAGGAGGTGGTGTCACAAAAGCACTACAACTTATTTTTTTTATTCACACATTCCCCCCTTCCCCCGCATTTGTACCCTACCCTACTTTGAAGCAGCTCAAGGTGGCATCCCTAGATGATCCCACTCTTATGCTCACAGCCACACTACAGGGGAAGTTAAGTTGTAAGGCAGCCAAAGGCACAAAATGACCCCAAACACCAACAAGAACAACAGCACTTTGGCCGATGGAGCCAACCTCAACCTTGAGTTTTACAACAGTCGTAGGATCTTTCCCAGCCTAAGCCCTATGCTCCAAATAACGTTCAATACTTAGGATAGCTTATTTCAAGTACAGACTAAAATCTGGACTAGGATTCTTGGCCCCATTAAATCAGATTGAAACATCAGGCTGGAACACTCAATCGTGAATGAGCCACGAATACAGATGGATGCCCAGGAAGGTGACGGTTTAACATACCTGGCCGGGGGACAAGTGGGGCGCCTTCTGTTGGGGGCATGGTGAAGTCTGCTTCCCAAATTGGGGAGCTCTCTCCATAGATTTCCTCCTCTAGCATCGACAAAAATCTAAACCAGGAGGCACAGAGAGGAATCAGTCAGGCAAGACAAGTCTGAACTGTCCCATAAACTCAGGAGAACTGGGCTTAGCCTCAGTGTTAAGCTGAAGGCTTTATTAGTTCCTCTTTTAAAGCAAGCCAATCCTTTTGGGGTTTTTTTTGGATAATTTGAAAATAAGAGTGTTGGAAAGTCACTGGCATTGCTTGTTATAGAACCCCATGTATGCTCATTGTGGTTTTTTTTTGGGGGGATCATAGTTGGAGCTACCCACTGAATTCATCCAAGCACACTCCCCCTCCTTTCCCACACGCTGGCTCTTTTGTGGAACGTTACTTGGGGAAATGGGTGAGGATGAGGGTCCGCTTCTCTGGCACCAGCTTGTCTTTCTCCACTCGGAATTTCTCGAGCAGCTGCCGGCGAGTGACCGTGAAAGTGGACTTGAGGAGGTTGCGCCCAAAGACCTGGGTGGTTTCATAGCGGGGAAGACTGTCGCAGCTCTGGGGGACATGGCAGTAACATAGCCACCTGAGGAGAGGGGGAAAAGAAGAGCAGGGCCCACAGGTGATGAGAACCGATGGATTCCCCAAAAGTCTTAGGTCTACTCGCTGCTCTGCAAGTGTGCAGAGATATCAAAAGTAAAGACAAGTTCAAGGTGAGAGACACAAGCCGGAAGAGGAGACCCTGGGAGGTGGCGATGGTATTTATTGTGATGTGACTCGAGAACTGAACACTGGGCATGGAAGCCGCCTTGGATCACGCTGGAATGTTGTTTGCTTAGTTCAATGTCAGAACTTGGAAAAGTTGTTTTTGGGGACTCTGTTCCCATATCCCTGAATGAGGGACTACTTACTATGTGACTTATGGATTACCATGCATGATTACACTGATGGATTTCATAATAACACCAGTGTTTTCCATGTTAGTTTCCACTCCTCATAATAGATTTTTCTTTTCTTTTTGCGTGCTCTTTGTAGCTTTAGTGTTACCTTTTAATGTTCTATCTATCTATCTATCTATCTATCTATCTATCTATCTATCTATCTATCTATCTATCTATCTATCTATCTATCTATCTATTTATTTATTTATTATATTTATATACCGCCACCATCTTCCGAGGCGGAACTCGGGGCAGTGTACACTAAAAAAAGAAGAACAAACAACATCAGGCAAGCATCTAAAATGCCTCTCCTAAGTCCTTGTTCTTAACTTGAATAGATCTTAAATCCAGGACATAACTTGCTTCAATTGTTACCCTCAGGGCGACATTTTAGGGCATTGCACACTGACAACTAGATATAAAGATAGTTTCTTTCCAAATGCTATCAAACTGTTGAATAATTAATTTTTACTTTTCTTCTTCCTTTTTAAATAATAGGTTATATTGTATTATTGTACTGTTTTTTATTGTTGACTATATGATTCTTATATTTCCTTTTATATAGAGAGAGCATATTTTACCAAAACAAATTCTGGGTGTGTCCAAACACACTTGGCCAATAAAAGTATTCTGATTCTGATTCTGGGCTGCATATTGTCCCTCATTATTGTAAGCCACCTTGGGTCCTTTTCCAAAGGGAAAGGTGGGGTAAAAATATTCAAAATAAATAATAAATAAATGTAAGTGGAGCATGGTAGCTCAGCAGGCAACAGTGCTGAAACTGTTGGCTGCAATGTCAGCATTTTGGCGGTTCGAATCCTGGGTGCCATGCAGCACAGTGAGCTCCCACTGTTAACCCCAGCTCCTGCCAACCTAGCAGTTTGAAAGCATGTAAATGCAAGTAGATAAATAGGTATTGGCATAAAAAGCGGGAAGATAAACAGTGTTCTGTGTACAGAAATGCGCTCAGTCATCCGGCCACATGGCCACGGACTTGAACAACATTGGCTCTTTTTCTTAGAAATGGAGATGAGTGCTGCCCCTAGAGTCGGACGAGGACTAGCACACATATATTTACTATTTACTTGTGACATGGTACAGTACTTCCAAGCCTGGTCTCTAGTATAGCAGAGTATGAGCAACTTCTAGACTTCTAATAAGCAGAATAACTTTGCTGGGAGCAGCAACGTTCCCCTCTGGGAATTATATTTCACAAAAGGAGCCTTGCTTCACAGGATGAGACACATCAAGTTTTTGAATCACCAGTGGCTACTTGGGAGGGCAGAAATGAGCTATCCTTTTTTAAAAATAAAACACCTGGCAAGGGTATGCCACGCGTTGCAAAGCAAAGCACTGATAGAGCCAACAGAACTTGTAGTACGGGCATATCCAAACTTTGGCCCTCCAGATGTTTTGGACCACAACTCCCACAGTCCTTTGCCATTGGCAATCTAAGCTTAGAATTCTGGGAGTTGTGGTAAAAATAAATAAGGAGGGCAGAAGTTTCGACATGCCTGTAGTAGTAAATCTTAGCTCTGGCTTCTTCAGGCCACCACATCCTTTGAAAACGCACCGGGTGTAGTTCACCTTATAGGTTGCCACATCATCGTTTTGTGAACGCTGGCGGAACTGGGATGGAGTTTCCAGTTTCCAGTAGTTGAGGCACAGAAGAAACATCTTGGACAACTCAAACATGGTTTGCCGCTCCTTAGGGGGCAGGTGGCTGAACTTGTACTGCACGAAGTTCAAGACACCCTAGGAATGAGAAAAGGGAATGGCTGGTACGCTCTAGCAAGAGAGCAACATTAAAACAAGCATATCTCAACAAGCATCTGCCTTATGCATGTCTCCACATCACCAACAAAAGGTTTACTGCCTGTGAAACACATTCCAACTGTTGTTGAAAATGAAAATATATCAAGAGTATAAACATTTAGTGGCGTAAACCCTCTTATCTAGTTACACTGGAACAGCACAAATGGCACCATTTTCAAAGGCAAACTGTACCAAGTTAAGAAATTTCCGCAGACATTATCTATTGCACACAGCATTGTATGACTCGGTGTTCACCTGCTATCTCATTGTGACCTGTGTTCATTCCAGGAACCAGTTTTCAGACCTCAGGGTATTCTTTAAATAAATTAATTATAAACAGAAAGTTTTTAAAAGGACCCCCAAGTACACTTTTAGTTTTGAAAAACTGTTGTTTTGTGTGTGTGTGTGTGTGTTGTCGGTGTTCCCTGTTAACACATTAAAAGCAGAATAGCAGCTCCTGGAGGCTTCTGGGAGAGAAACCTCACATTTTTCTACTGCAGAAAAAGAAGGGGAGGTTGGTAAGGGGTGGGAAGTCTCTGGTAGGGCAAAAGACCATAACAACAGCCTTAGAAGGCATATGTTGCACGTTTCTGCACAAAGCTGATTTCCTATGGGTTATTTTTCAAAGGACTTTTGAACATAGCACCCTATGGAGCTCTTACAAGTCAACGCTGATCTCTGATCTTACTGTAATCCCAGATTTTACTGGTCAACGTTTACATATTGGCTTTTATTGCCTTATATTGTTCTCCTTGTTTTGTTTGTACAACACAGTGAGCCTTCATTAGGACTCCTAACACTACTCACAGGCACAGACCATCCATTTCTGGACTCGTGTGTTTACCAGTTTTATCCACTATCCATGGGGGAGTTGTGCTAAGCCTGAAGAAGTGGAATTTTATCCATGAAAACTAGACATTTGCTGAATTCTTAGTGGTTCATTAAAGCTATCACACACTCTTACCTTTGTGTAATCTTAGAGACCACCCAGCCTTCTCTTTGTTAGGAGAAGCAATTCAAAAACAATTTAAACAAAGCAAAGCTAGCAAAAGGGTCTTTATACCTGTTCAATGTTTGGCTTTTCAAAAGGAGGACTCCCAAGGGATCCCTCAACAACTGGACGGCTCATTTGCAAAATGCACTTCCTAAGGAGCTGCAGAGGAAAAAAAAACACCAATGTCAACCTGAAAGCCACCAATGCTTGTGTTTGCTAGAACGGGTCAACCTGAAACGTTCCAAGAATCTTGTGGAATCACAGGAATGGCCAGGAAGTTTTGAATGGCTTCTAGCCAAGCTGTGTACTATTTCCATATTAACTTTAAATACGCAATTCATATTTATTCAGTTTGTTAATCCTTATGTTTGGGAGAGGGGGTACTTAACTTGTGTGAGTTGGTGATATTTTTTGAATATCATACTCCAAATCTACTGAGGTTTAGGCTTATGATTAGTGCCTAACATTCTCAATCAGATTTCCTCCATGATATAAATTTCATTTCCCCCGAAAAAGCCAACCTATTTACTTCCACTTCATGGTACAGTGACCCCCCCCCCGGCATTTCGCGGTTCAGGTACCGTGGCCCTGCTACATCGTGGGATCACAGTACCTGCACCGTGGGGGGGGGGTGGCGGCCGGGTCGCTTTGCGCCGCCCTCCCATACACCCCCGAGAAGCCTTGGGGCGGCTGGGAGGGGCGGCGTGGGAGCGATCGGGTTGCTCCGCGCCGATCAACCAGGCTCCCCTGAGAAGCCTCGGGGCAGCTGGGAGTGGTGGCATGGAGTGATCGGGTCATTCTGCGCCGCTCAACCAGGCTCTCCCCCCCGCTTCCGCATATCGCGGATTTTCTTGCATCGCGGGTGGGGTGGGTCCCTAACCCCCTACTTCCCTCTCCACACCAAGCAGCATCTGCTGCCAGAAGCAATCACCCAACTATGCCTCATGCCAACCCTGTTAGGTTGGCAAACACATACTAACAACGTCGATTGGAACTGCCAGCTTAGGATATCCTAACCTTGTCCTTGGGCTCAGCCAAGCCTCTACTCCAGAACTAACTCCAGGCATTCTTGGGGGCTCTCCTTCCCTTGCCTGAGCTCACCTTGAACAGGTAGAAATAAACTTGCTTGGTGTCTGTGTCCTCTTCCTTGTGCACAGACATGAAGAGGTTCTCCACATCCACCACCATCCCCAGAAGACGATTGATCTCTTCTTCAGAGACGTTTTCCAGGTGGGACACATGGTCAGCTAGACCAAGGAGAGAGGGAGAGAGAGAGAGAGAGAGAGAGAGAGAGAGAGAGAGATCATGTGCTATATGTGGTCTCTTCAAGCTCGGGAAGGCAATGATGGACAACTGTGTTCTGCATCTTTCAAGTTTCTACTCTTCCTCTCTCCAGAGGTGCTATGCGTATGTGGGAACAGAAGTATGAATGTTATAAAATCAAGAGGAGGGTGAAGAAGCAAGCAATCCAAAAATATGACAAAAAATGAAAGCCATTGCACTTAAAAGCACACTAAGAGGTGAATTGCTGAACCGAGATGTCAAGCTACCAGTGTAGAAAAAAAGCCACCTGTCTTCCTTCATGGAGAACAGATCCAGTCGGATTTTTTTTAAAAAGATGCTCTTTTTTTTAACTGGTCCCCACATTTTGCTGACTCTTGTGACTGATTAAGAGTTGGGGAGAACTCAAAAGCTTACATTCTTTGAAACCTTCCGGTGATCCAACAAAGGCATCCTTCAATCCAGACTTTTGTTTCTACACACGGATCATGTGGCAACCTTGATTTTTGTGTGTGTTTATCTAGCAACAGCTGAGTATGTCCACCCTATCCAGGTTTGCTGCTTACAACAGATTATTTCACATTAATTGTTGCTTTATTAGGGGTTCTTTGTGCATTTTATCATAGAGGTGCCCAGAGTCTCTTTTTAAAGGCATCCAAGAAAGGGGGAGAAAGCACTACCACCACCACCAGCAATGGCCTGCACAACAGAGGGGATACATTTCAGGTCTAGGCTCTGCACGCACTAGCCAGAGCCCTCAGTGGGCTTCATCTGCTCCTGAAGTCCCCACCCAAGATACCTTTTTATCTGTTTTTCTCCTTTTGAAATGAAAAGCCTCTTTTAAAAAACTGTACAAGCTTCCGCATAGCCAACTGCTTTTAAACTGGGGAGACAGTGTGGGGACCCAGAGGTGCTGGGTGCCTGAAAACATGACAAAATTGATTTCTCTGCTACCTAGAGGACACGAGGGAACTTACGGGACAATTCTAAACAATGGCTTTCAGGGCTGTATGTGTAGGGGGCCACATTTTGGTCCCTGGGGGTGTTCTATGCTGCCTGTGGAGAAGCACACTTTGCCTGCCCCAGTGAATAATGTGTCAAACAGGGGAATTATTATTGGGGGCAGGAGGTTGCTCAGATCAGCCACTCAGTGATGAAACTGACTGGGCAGCCCAGGAGGAGTCATTTCCTTGCAGCCTATACCACCTCACTTGGATGCTGAGAAACCATTATATCAAGCAGAGATCATTGGTTTTAATTTGGCATGCAATATTGTCAAGATGTAAGGAGTTAGATATGACAAATATATGTCGATTTTATTTTTATTATATTACTGTATTTGATGTTTATGTTTATTGTATTCATTTATGTTGTATTGTATTCATCAATTGTTGTTAACCACCCAGAGTGACCTTGCTGCCAGATGGGCGGTATAAAAATCAAATCAAATCAAATAAATAAATAAATAAATAAATAAATAAATAAATAAATAAATAAATAAGCATAGCCCTCAATATGTTGTAGGGGTGCCCATGCCCAAGAGCCTACACCACTGGCTATATTATCCAGAGAGGCCAACACAATGGTTATATTGCTTTACTGCAGCCAAAACTGTGCTCACAACCTGGGGTTCAATCCCAGGTAGCCGGCTCGTGGTTGACTCCTTCTTCTGTCCTTCAAGGTGGGTGAAATGAGTACCCAGCTTGCTGGCTGGCTGGGTGGGGGCAAAGTGTAGCCTGCATAAATAAATTTTAAACTGCCCAGAGACTTCTTTTAAGCATTTTGGGGTGGAGCACAAGTGGAACACTTTGCTTTTGCTTTGCTTTGTCTTGTAAACCCCTGCTCTCATCCTTTCCAACTGCTGGAAATCAGAACACGAGGAGACTTAAGATCCTTCTTAAGATCCCTCCCTTTTCTGGCCGCCATAAGCAAGAGAGCAGAGATTACCTCGACCATTTATCCATCTTCCTGATGTTCTTACCCATTCATAGTTCTATTCTTTTTCATTGTTTTTATGACTTGCTGTACTTTTGTTTTTACGGGTCATATGACCGCAATAAACGTGAAACTTGATTTACACTTGAATTACACTCTGTTGCTCTTAAATCCTATCAAGTTGAAACTGACCCACTGTGACCCTAACAGGGCTTTTCGAAAGATGTGAGATATTTAAGTAGTGGCTTTACCAGTCCCACTCCCAGAGTGAGTTTTCATGGCTGAGCAGGGATTCAAAAGCAGGACCCCAGAATCCTAGAACAGTAACCCCCCCGCCTATCGCGGGGTTAGGGACCCACCCGACCGGCGATACATGAAAATCCGCGATATCCGGAAGCGGGTCGGGTGGGGGCGCAGGGTGATCAGAGGGGTGGGTGGGGGCGGCGGGGAGCGATTCGATCGCCCCCCCCGGCCGCCACCGCCCCCCCCCGCAGCTCCAAGGCCTCCCAGAGGGGGCGGGGCGGTGGGGAGCGATACGATCGCTCCCTGCCCCCCCTGCAGGTACTGCGATCCCGCGATATAGTGGGACCGCAGTATCTGAACCGCGAAATGGCGGGGGTGACTGTACTTCAATCCGCTCACTACCCTACCCTGTTGGTGATAATAAAGCCTTCTTACCAAAAAGCAGAGAAGAGCATAAAGGACAAACTGCATCTTATATGGTTACCTAGTGTGTGCCCACAGCTACGGCAGGGCTCATTGAGGTTGGTGACCGTCTGCTGCAGATCCATCCGGGGGGCTGTGGGAGGGTTTGGGTTCTTCCAGCCATTGCATTTGCATGAATCATTAGCCTAGAGAGTTGAAGAAAGAAAAAGGTTTTGAAACGTCACTAGTTAGCCTTACATAGGGCAAGGGCCCCTGACAGCGCAGAATCCCGTGCCTTGCCAAGCAAGACAAATGGCTGGAAATCACAACAGTTGACCTGGGAATATTTTTATTGTATTTTATTTGCAGTGAAACAAGTTATAGAGAACTATATAAAGCAAAGCTACTATAGAGGCAAAATCCCCACCGAGAATGCCAAAGGTTAAATTACATGTTGTCAGAACTTGGAAACATTATGTTTTTAGGCTACATTTCCACCCAGAGTCTCTCGGCCAGCATGGACAGTTGCCACCTAGGCTGTGGGATTCTGTGACAGGATATGGTCTGAAAAAGCAATGTCTCCAAAGCACTGAAAACTACACATGAAGCCATCATCCATGGGAGAAGCTGGAACAATCACTCTCAAACATTTTCAGGAGAGGGGGACGTATCTTCAAAGAATTGGGAGATCATCCTTGGTAGGATTCCCCCCCACCCCACCCCAATTTTCAGCACTGTATTTTTGCCGGTTTGCAGCAACTGTTCTCCCTCTAAATAGCAAGAGGCCATGGTATTTGGAAGATTAATAAACCTGCCCTTGGTTTAAAATACATCAAAAGCCAAAACTTCTCCTGATCATCAGTTTGGATCCTCTCCCCACCTCTTAATAATAAACATATACTGTACCTTCTAGTCAATTGTGACTTATGGTGACCCCTTTCTGGGTGTTCAGGTAGAGGAAGTGGTTTACCATTCCCTTCTTGTGGTGGCATCCTGGGACTGTGTGGCTTGTCCACGATCACACAGGCTGGCTCTATCGCAGGAGATACCATGGGGAATTGAACTCCCAACCTGTCTCCTCAGCCAGCTACCTAGACCATTGAGCGATCTAGTCACAAGCTCTCCATAAGTATTCCACAACACACTGTGAAGTGTAAATTCAAGCATGGAACATCTTATAGAAAGACAAGGCACACTGTTAATCAGGCATCAAAATGGCACATCCTTTTTTAATGAGCCAACAAATGCCTGTAAGACAGGACCATGTTGGTCCGGATGCTAAAGTCGGAACTGCTTTTAACATCTAAAATATCGCCATCATAAAAAGTGTATGTACACACGGGAGGTTTCAAGTATATCCAACCTTCTAAGTGGCTCTGGTCTATTTTAAATCATTCCATCTGGAGCTGTGACTGCATACACAGGAACATTGTGTACATGTTTGTCTACCTAGAACCTTCATTTCATGGCAAATATCTGCAAAAGATGGATCACCTTGATTTCATAGAATCATAGAGTTGGAAGGGACCTCAAGGGCCATCCATTCCAATCCCCTGCCATGCAGGAAAACCATGATTTGATGAAACTCACCCCAAATCGATCCACCAAATAATACTAGCCATGTCCTGACTATAAATCCTGCTTTTGCACTCCTATGCTCATCTTAAGGGGTCTCTACTTCTGGAAACATTACCTCTCCTGGTCAAAGGGAGGTGATGCTTATTCTCCACAGACAGCAAGCCAAGTGACAGGCAAAATAATAATAATAATAATAAAGTGGCCCTATGTTAGGTACAAACTTACTTTACTGTGCAGAAGTCCTGAAGCAGCTAGTATTTATTTTCTTTATTTATATAGCGTGTATGCCGCCCACTACCCAAAGGTCTCTGGGTGGCTCACAATCAAAGTAAACAAAAATCTTCCCTTGCAATTAATTAATTTTTAAGTTCTTCAAATGCCACAATACCTTTTACTGTTTTAAAAAAGCATGGCAATTTTATTTGAACCTGTTTATACGAGCAGGAACCATGGTTCAACAAAACACCACACACGTATGTACAGAGGTTTACAGATTTAATTCCTGGTATCATTTGTCAATGTATCTAGGGCAGATAGGTAGCAAAGATCCCTTCCAGCTGGGCTGCACTACCATCCCCATTATATATCCAGCAGCCTGGCCACCGACCCTGTGGTTGACAAAGTCAAGGGATGAGGTTCAGTGCATCTGGTAAGCAACAGGTTGAGACACAGCTCGGAACAATGCACCAATGAAGGGGTTGACAACCTGCTGCCCCTCCACCACCACCACATCAACACCGTTTCTTTCAAAAGCCAATGGGAACTCCCCTTCTCTGGAGACCACCAGGTTACCTGTCCCTGAATCCGCCAAAGTCTTAACGTAGCATCCCCGTTTGTAAGACAGTGTTTGACATGCACCGTGCAATATGCAGCTCTTTGTCATTTAGGGTACTAAATGATTAACAACCCAAGGCAACACAACGAACACACAAACGCTGTTAGCCCAAACAAACAGCGAAACGCATGTAATACAGCTTCCACGTTTACAGCATCTTTTTTTTTTTTGGCCCAGGGAAGGATGCCGCAATGGCTGGACCACACACCGGGAGGAATGTTGGTTTTTTTTGTTTTGTTTTTTTTTTGCTCCCTTCGGGGCCCCGTACCTTGCATGCCGAAAATACTCCTAATTTTTCCAGTTTTTTTGGCCGCGGGAAGCTCCGCGCATGCGCTTTACGCTGGCTCGCGCGCTGTTGCTGACTTAATCCCGGGCGAACCGGATCGCTGCTGCTGGTGGTGCTGCTGCTGCTACTGCTGCTCCCGCTTCCCGCCACAACCGGCGGGGCGGTGACAGCGGCGGCGGAGGGAGCGCTCGCTTGCGAGGTCCTGGAAACCTGAGCCGAGACCTCCGGCTCCGCCATGATGCCTGAGACCCTCGGAGACGGCGTGGGCGCAGAGACAGCACTGCGCATAGTCCAAAGATGGGAGGAGGGCTGGTATTCTTTTTTAAAGGCTTCGGCTGGAAGGTTACTATGCATGCGCCGTGCCACCAGTTGCATGCTGGGGAATGTAGTTCCACAGGTACCCGTAAAAGGATCTGCCTTGATTCTGGCTGAAACCTACCTATGAGATGAATGCTCCTTGTCAGGTGCAGATATGGAGCTCCTAAATGCAGCAGGAGCCGCTAGCTAGAGGGGAAAACAGGAAATCAACTGAAAATATTTGCAAGAGGAGCCGCGTAATTTGTCACAGCAAAAACACACATATGGACACATATGGACATAAATACAGTACAGTGGTACCTTAAACACGTATAAAGGAATTAATTCGTTCCAAATGAAATTCTGTTCAGCAAATTTTCCTTTATCCAAATTTACCATAGGAATGCATTGAAAACGGAGTAATCCCTAATCGCGACCATTTTTATGTGGTACGGATTCGCCCCACAGGCGATTCTGTTAAGCAAATTTCCCCTATCTCCGGAATTTTTATGTTGTACGGATTTTATGTTATACAAACCGTTCACTTGTATATAAATATTGTTTCCATCAGATTTATTATTGGGGGGAGGGGGAACAGAGAGAAGTAGTAAACGGCTGAGGTTGAACAGTAATAGACTTGTGGATGTGGAGAAGAGCAACCAATACAATCCCGGATGTTCCAGGACTAGCAAGGGCAGGTTATCTGTTCCTCAATTCATTGCACTCTTGAGATGCTGCATCCTTGCTTTAGCATTCCTCTCGTCCCTTGTGCATCCTTCTTTCAAAGGTAATTGTGGCAACAGAATAACAAAAATGCATTAGCACAGGATTTTGTCCACCACAATCCATTGTGTCAGATAAGCTTGTAGTCAATTCTTTATTCCTGTCAGAAGCTCCGGCAAATTGTATTGACATGCAAACATGCACTACTAAGCAGAATATAAAAAGTAATATGTGCAAAAGGATATATAACGCAAAAAATAATTTTTAAAAACCCTAAATGATATTCACCTAGCATTCCCTCTTGCCAGAATCTGTACTTGTTGGAAGGGCATTGTGTGCATTGTTGCACGTGTGAGATGGTTTGTTCTTCTCCGCAAACAAACAAGATGTCTTCTATAAGGAAGCCCCATTTCCTCAGATTATTCCTTGATTTTTCCAACCCAGGCATGCAGACTGCTTAATGCTTTCCATACGGGCCAAGCTTGTTCTCAGGTGGGTGGTGGAGAGTCATGAGGTTCTGCCCAGTTACCCAGAAACTCCTTGCTTGCAGTCCATAGTTCTAAGGCAATTTGTGGGGGCTGATTGTTGGGAGAAGCAGAGATTCTGAGGAAACTATAGCATATTTTATTTACAGTGGTCAATAAAAGCATAATTTGTTAGTACTAAATGTGCCACTAGGGGTTGTCTTATACATGGGGACATCTTATAGATGGGAAAATATGGTAATTTCAATGTGAAATGGTTGTACTTTGCGTTTTTATTTTGAATTATCTTGTACAGTAGGATTCCCATACTCATGGGAACAGTATTCAGTGTTTCACATGAGCTGAAGTCAATTACCTTCCAGCTCTAGAGTTTCTAGATGACTTGACTAATCTATGGTCTGAAAATATTAAAAGAAAAATTCCAGAAATGCTTATTTCTAAATATGAAGTTACCACAACTGGCCACTAGTGGAAGCAAGAGGTTCATGCTACCTATAGCATTTGGTATTAAAATAGTGTTCACTCGCTATATAAACCATACATGGGGGGAGGGCCTGGAACCATTCCCCCACAGATATGGAGCTCCTACTGTACAGTATATTCATTGAGCGGAAAAGTAATCTAGAGATATGTTAAATAAAATAATTAGAGAATACACTTTGGAAAATGAGCCTAGTATAGCTAGTATTAATAAAGTAAAAGGGTTTGCTATTTAGAGGGACTTTTTGATAGTATCCTCCAGTGACCACTGTAACTATTGTTTTTGTTAGGTAGCATTATTTTATAATGTAAAAGCTTACTTAAATAAAGCCACTGGGAATATATAGTTCAAACACCCATGAACATCATTTTTCTTCCCTGGAAAGTAAAAATTAGCCATTTTGAGTTGGCTATGAAAATAGAGTATCCCAGCAACAACTTAAAAATAGAAACAATGACCTGAAGCGACCAATTCAGAATAAGTGCCAGCTGCTACTTCCTGAAAGGAAATCAATTTTGGCTTTTAAAAAAATCATGCCAAGGGCCACATCCTCCTGAGATCAACATAATAAAGGTGGGAAACCAATTCAGAAAATTGTGTTCTAGAAGACTTTCACAGCTGGGATCTGATGGTTGGATATGGGCTATTTGGGTGTGTTCTGAAGGGACACAACCAAACATCCTTAAAAACCCACAACAACGAATGATTCAGAAAATACATCCTGTAGAATAGTGGACTACAAGTCCAAGAAATCCTGGTTGCCACAGCCTGTTTTTGAAAGCTTTTAGGAATTTACTCCCAAGAACATCTGGGGACCCAAGACTGGGAACCACTGGCTTACAGCAATGGTTCCCAACCTTGGGAAGTAACTTCCTTGAATGAGAACAGAGAAGAAACTCTGTTCCAGGAAAACTAACCTAGTCCTCCCAGAAAAAAAAAAAGCCAGCATATGGCTTTTACTTTAATTCAAGCAATCTGACATTAGAATACAACAAGGAAGATTCTACGGCACCCCAGTAGAAGCCGGACTCTATATATGTGGGGCAATCTCAAATGAAATATCTGGCCTGCACTTGACTGGACTGGTGGTCAGCCAGAGAACATTATTTACTTCCATTTCTTCACTGTATGAGAAAGTAGGAGATTGAGAACAGACTGAATTTCCTTTTAGGAGAATCTAATCAGAATGTCTTCTTCATGGTCATATGACTCGTTTATGAAGCCAACAAATATTGTTTCACTGAGACATGAAATAGCTATTAAATCCCTTCTTCGGTGGGGGCAATTAATGGGTCACAAACATTTCTAAGTACATACAGACACACATACATAGGGTACATCGCATACAATACATATAGACATGTTTGTTTTCAAACTTAAATAACTTTTGTTTTAGTTACTCTACTGTGCTTTACTGTATTTGAAAAGTTTTGATGACGTATTCAATAAAACTGTTGTTTAATACAAATATTTGGAAAATCAGAAATATTTGACCAGTTCAACATTGGAAGATACAACAACGTGAATCCATTAAAACAAATTGTACAGTGTATCTATACAAGGTTGCCTCTACTTATGAGCAGCTTAACTTATGAGGAATTTGACTTAAGAACGGAAAACCATTGGTGCTTTAAATGCTGCCTTACACATTTTAGATGCTGTCTGCTTTACTTACAATTCCTTCCCAATTTATTTATTTATTTTTTGTTTATTTATTTTAGATACAGTTGCTTTACTTAAGTTTGACTTATGAGCATGCATTTGGGATGGATTAAACTTGTAATTGGAGGTACCACTGTACATTTAATTCAGTGGAGAACTACCTTATTTCCAGTTAAGTTTAGTAGAGAGACACTAGTCCACAGTAAGAAACAGAAATCACTCAAGTCTGGTCAATTTCTGATTTATAAAAATTTATTTGTTTTAAATCATACACAACTGGAACTTTGCATTGAAGAGACTGACGTTGACTCCTTCTCTTAAATACCAACATGAGCAAGACAAAATTGCCTCAGGCACTAGATGAGAAGCAAAAGTTGTGACCTCCCTTCTGCAGTCTTATTTCGTGGAATTACCAACATTTACCTGTACATTAATACATATTATTTTCCTTTCCCCTCAGCCTGTTTGTCTATTCTCCCTGCCTGCTGCAATTTGTACACCCACTAACATTATACTACAGTGGCATCACGTTGCTCATGGAAAAAGTAATAACTGTAACACATTTTTTCTTTAACACATTGAATTAGTGCAGTAGATCCAAAATGTAAATAAGAAAGTTAATGTAGTTCGTATACCCAAACCCCAATGCAAAGTGAGACGGGTGCAAGGCTAGTTGGTATATGGAATTAAAGAGATACTGATTAGTTATACATTGAAAAGTAGATTACAAAATAAAGAAGAAAATCAGCTCTCCCCACCCTCTCCCTCCCAAGAATACTCATAATTACGATTTGGTCAAAACAAGATTTAAAGGCTAGAGGTTCCTTTCAATCTAGCATTAATGCTACAATTTCATTCAGTGGTTTAACTGCATGTTCTGTGGCTCGCTGTCTAAAAGGCAAGCCTATACCTTATCTAAAGTGGACTCCTAACCAAGGAACCACGGACAGAGTAATTCTACAACTCACAGCCCTCTTGGCACTTCCCCCAGCCTACAAGTCCAATAGTTTTGCAGTGGCTTTGAACCATCAGGCTGTCAAGAGGCCACACGACGCCCTGTCCCAGACGAGAACTTCTTTCTTTCAAAACCGCTGGGAGCAAAACACAGGCCATAAAACCCGTCCAGAAGATAAAGGCAGAGAAAGAGAGAGGGGTGGGGGTGGGGTGGGGGTAGGAAGAGAGAGGCCAAAAACTCTGAAAAACACACATCACCCCCCATCCCCATGAAAAGCAGTAGAGGGTGCCGCAGTTCATTTGTGTTTTTTAAAAAGACGAGTAAGACTTCTAAAAATAGGATTTCTTTCTGAAGAAGAGCAGCTGGAGGTGGGGTGGGGTGGGTTTGTTTGCTTCGCATCCCTTGCCCTTGTACAAATCAGAAGAGTAAAGGAGGAGAGGGGAAATCACAGCAGCCAAGGGAGATGGGGGGAGGGAAGAAGGGGGCATCTTGGCAGCTGGTCTCCTGTTAAGTGCGATCGATCGATTGATTCGGGCGCGTTCCAGTTGGGGTGGCTCAGTTGCTGCAGCACGGTCCCCTGCTGGACTGGTTACTCTCCTGGAGGTCGACGCCTCGATTCCTGCCTGCTGCCCCTGTTGCACTCTGTGGTTCATTTTTGGGGAGTTTCTTAGCTGATGGGAGAGACAGAGAGAGGGCAGGAGGGGGGAGGACTCGTTTAGGAGGCCATCTAGTGAAAGCATGCTTGGCTAAAGCACAGAGAACTGGCAGTACCTTTTCAAACTAGGTTTATCCCAAAGGCAAAAACCACCTCCTCCTGCTGGTTCCCTGAAGGCTTTGTTGCCCAAGATTCAGCTGGCTTTTCTAGAGTAAGGTTAGGCCTTCAGCTGGCCCTCTGGAGACAACTTGCTGGTGCAGACACAGGCTCTTTCACCTGATCCCTTCTCTCACATTCACCTCCTCTCACTGCTTTAGCACACCGCCTACCCCACAGCTGGATAACCTCAGTCATCCTGATGTTTTGCATTGCGGCTCCTGTCATCTTTTGCAGTTGGACATTCTGACTGGGTCCTCTGGGGTTTTTTACATCGAAGCTCTCAGAGTCAAATGTTCTTTTCTAGGGCTGGCCCTCTCCGTACAAATACCAGATTCCACATCATGGGACCTCACCCCTGTCAGCTTCCTGAGCTGGGGCGCCCGCTCTGCTCTGCTGACAAAACTGTCTAGTTCTTCCTGTGCTTAACCCTGGGATTTCCTTTGTTTATTTCCCAGCTGCTTTCCCAGAACCGTAAGGAATGTTTGCACTGTTAGCATCATCTAATGGCACAGTGGTTAAATGCCTGTACTGCAGCTAAAACTGCTCACAACCTGGAGTTCAATCCCAAGTAGCAGGCGCATGGTTGACTCAGTCTTCCATCCTTTCGAGGTCAGTAAAATGAGTACCCAGCTTGCTGGTGGGGGGCAATGTGTAACCTGCATATTGTAATTAAACTAAAACCGCCCAGAGACTACTTAAAGTGATATGGGGCGGTATATAAGCAGAACACTTTGCTTTCTCAGCCTATAGCCTTGTTGGAGAGTGGCCGGGCCACCTTGCTACCTTCTTCTTACCAGTGACTAACCTATTGCCATGAAAGTTTCATTGACATTCATTGCTGTCTTTGCCGATGTCTCCATAAACAGCAAGCTGTTTTCTTCTGCATACGCCTGGGCTTCCTGCGAGTAAACAGAGACAAACAAAAGCCTTATGGTGCCTTTAGGACTAATCCGTCTATTTTACTACGAGTCTTACCATCTACTTCTTTAATAAGGCAAGAAGCAGAGATGGTCCTCCAGATTTTAAATTTTTGCAGTTCCCATCAGCACAAGCTGCAGATTGGCAATCCCAGGAAGGCCACATGTTCTTCTTCCCTGCTTCATGCTCAAAACACTTCACAGGCATACTTGCAACAATATTGGTATTCTAATACCGCAAAGGAGCAGCACAGAGAGAGAGAGAGAGAGAGAGAGAGAGAGAGAGAGAGAGAGAGAGAGAGAGGACCTACAGTATTTGTATAACTATAGCTGTGGCTCCAAACCAATTTATTACATTGGATCAAAACCAGTGCGGAGTATCCTCTGTTCAACAGTTTTGTAAAGCAGATACACTGGCCTGAACGCAAGACATAAGTTGAAATAATTATGCCACTCAGTATGTTATGTAACTCTTTCCAGAAGGTCATGCACAACAATCTTGCCTTAAAGTTCTAACGGCCTTGTTGAGGAGATCAGTATTAACCACATAGTGCAGATTTGGGAAGAGGCCAAGGTAATAGATCCTATGCTGTTCTATGTGCTGTCAGACTCTGCCTTAAATATGAGCCTTCCATTTAAGTTTATCTTTCTTTTTCTTTTTTTGCCGTCCATGTTGCCTATTCCAGAGGGGTTCTCCCTCCTCATTTTACTAGTTATCCTTGTTTTATTTTTGTCATTGATGTTGGTTTTATTCCTGTTGTAAACTGCCCAGAGTTCCGTCTGGAAGATGGGCGGTATAAAAGTATAATAAATAAATAAATAAATAAATAAATAAATAAATAAATAAATAAATAAATAAATAAACTGGACGACTTAAAAATGTGTTGCCTCTTGCCTCACAAATTAGATTAGTACAAGAACTATTTTCTGAGTGTTATTTTCAATGCTTGGGAGACTGTCCCTTGGGAATGGGAGATGAAACCCAGGTAGTGGGGTATCCACAGTTGGGTTCTGATGCCTTGCAGATTTAGGAAGATTATAAAACTTCTTAGCATATATGCTTAGCTTAGTATATGGTGGCTACTTTGTCTCACTCCTCCTTTATCATCTCCATACAATGACCTGGAAGAAGGATATTCCATTTGTAGTGTGTCCACTTTGGCAATCAGTACCCAGTGCTGCCTCTGGCAAATCTAGGTCCTGAAGTTTTAGTGGAATCAGCAGCTTGACCCTAAAGATGCAGTAGTACTTGGAAGCTTTGGGGTGATGGTGGTGATGACCTTTGCCAAGCAAAAAAATTAGACTTACTTGGAAGTCAACCGCTCGCTTACTGCCCAAATCAGCCTTGTTTCCTGCCAGGGCAATGACTATGTTTGAGCTGGCTTGTCGCTGAAGTTCCTTCACCCAGTTCTTGGCTCTCACAAAGGTGTCCTGCAAAAAGGAAACAGGCAAAAAGAGAGAGTTCTGCTGCCATTCAGAGTCCTAATCCTTGCCCACTGGAGTATCTATCTATCTATCTATCTATCTATCTATCTATCTATCTATCTATCTATCTATCTATCTATCTATCTATCTATCTATCTGCCTCCCTGCTTTGACAGGTATGATGGCACTGGAAAGCTCACGTAATACCCATTCCTAATTGTAGAATCTCCTAACATCAAGTAAATTCAAACCATACTGCACCATTTCATATATACTTTTACAGACAGACCTTAAAAATCATGGCAGTGTTATTAAACAACTAGAAGGGTTTCAATCTTATTTTGGGTTTTCCTTATTCAAGACAGGGTGAATTGAAATTGTACCTGCTTTTAAGGATTCAAGACTTGTAACAATTTCGGCTGCTGCTCAGTTTTACACATTGCAGTAAGAGGATGGATCATAGCAGATGTGACAAGTAAATGCTTAAATTTCATTTAACATGGATAGTAAACTACTGGTTATCAGGCTCAGCTATGTTCTTAGTGTGCTACTTACCTCTGGCATTTAGCCCAAACCCTTCCAAAGGCTGACATGAAAGGGAATACAAGTGGTACCTTGTATAAAGGAATTAATTTGTTCCAAATGAAATTATGTTAAGCAAATTTTCCTTTATACAAATTTCCCATAAGAATGCACTGAAAACAGAGTAATCCCTAATTGCAACCATTTTTATGTTGTATGGATTCACCCCATAGGCGATTCTGTTAAGCAAATTGCCCCCATCTCTGGAATTTTTTATGTTGTACAGATTTTATGTTATACAAACCGTTTGTTATACGAGGGCCCACTGTAGTTGGCTTAGATTTTTAAAAGCTTTTTGGAGAAGAACCATGTAACACAGGCTTCCATGCCAGAGAGTTCTGGTTGATCCTAACAAGTAGTATTGCACAATCCCAATATTGGTAGGGCACTAACAGCTAACTCTTAGCCCTATATTTTCAACAAGAGGTTGCAGTCATACAATGGGCTGAACCACAATTTATCAACACAAACAGGAAGAAGGTATGAAGTCCTGGCTTCTTGTACATTCCATCTCATGTGACTACAAAGAGAAATAACCCTGAATTTACTTTCCCTGTTACATACAAACTATTAAGGATAATGAAAAACAAACTAACTTGTAAAGCAAGCCAGTAACAATTATTTGGCATCTGGCTAGGTTTTATTCTAAACCAGGATACCTGGTTCAGCTGATAGAACACATGAAGCCACGAATCTGAATAAAACTGAATTCTGGTTTATTTCTCTTTTCTGAAACAGGAAAGGAAGGTGAAAGAGGCACAAAGTTTCATGCTATTCCATTTTGCTGGCATACATAGTGCTTAGCCAGGGCAAGGGAAGGTATAACATTCCTTTTGTTGTTAGGTTGTACCCATATCCACCATAGCCAGCAGAGACAATTGGGTGAGGTATATTCAACCTAATAACATCTGGAGGCCCAGAAGCTCTCCAACCTTGCACTATCATTTAGTAAAAAGGTAAAGGTTCCCCCCCACACACACACATACTTGCTAGTCATGTCCTACTCTAGGGGCAGTGCTCATCTCCGTATTCAAGCCAAAGAGCCAGTGTTGTTCAAGTCCATGGCCATGTGGCCGGATGGTTGAGCGCATTTCAGCGCACGGAACACTGTTTACCTTCCCGCTTTTTATGGCAGTATCTATTTATCTACTTGCATTTACATGCTTTCAAACTGCTAGGTTGGCTGGAGCTGGGGTTAATAGCAGGAGCTCACTCCACTGCATGGTACCCGGGATTCGAACGACTGAGCTGCCAACTTTGTGGCCGACAGTTTTCAGTGCTCTAGCTCTCTGAGCCACCATGCCTCCACTGTAGTCTGTAACAATTCACGCAAAGCCATCTAACTATCAGAACCTTTCCTCAAAAATCAATGTGATGTAAGATTTGAAAACACTAAATTTTAATTCAAATATTTAGTACATGTTACCAGAATTACGCTCCACATAGAGAAATGAAACTCGCACAGAATTACTTATGCATGAAAGCAATAGAACATGAAGACTAGGTAGCAAATATGTGTGCTGTACCACCCTTGCTTTCTCCTGCAGATAATCCTTCTGTATGGAAGGTCACATAATGAAGATCATGCTACCTTGAAGTGGTACACATAGAGACATTTAGGACTGCAGTGGAGCTCAAGAAGATTTCTTTACAATTGTATTTATATTGCATCATTCAATAAATGCATTCATCCAAGACTGGGACATCATGCCCCTGATGCAACTGAGACTGGAAAAGTGCTCTTAGGTAACATGATATTCAAGCACAAAGTACAAACACAAATCCTCACCATGTTGGTGATGTCATAAACAACAATAGCTGCTTGTGCACCCCGGTAATACATAGGTGCCAAACTGTGGTAACGTTCCTGCCCAGCTGTATCCCAGATTTCAAACTTGACTGTTGTGTCGTCTAGGCAGATGGTCTGTGTGAGGAAAGCAGCTGGAAAAGAAGAAGAAAGGAGAGGGTTACAGCAAGAGAGAGCAAAATGCAGACTTGAGTTTTAACATGGATATATTTTATCAGAGCCCTTGTACAGAAAAGGCAAACCTTGATGATATTCTGCTCTTCTGCCTTGTAATCATCTTAGCAATTTCCTGATGGTGTGGGTCTGGAGCATGTTTCCTCGGGATGACCACTCCTCTCTTTTCATTCCAATACAGTAATTCCCATCCGCTGGAGATAAAACAGCTCTTCTCCTTGCACATGATCCGTGTTATGTGCATGCAGAAAAACAACCTCCCCTTTTCAGCTAGACTTGGGGTGTGGAACCTTTGATCCTCCTCATGTTTTGTCTTAGGACAACCATCAGCCCCACCCAGCTTGGCTAACACCAGGAAACTGAGAGATGTAGTCCACAACACTTAAAGGAACATTGCTGTCTTCTTTACCACAATCAAAGACAATTCTTTAGTGGTGTAACACTGCATTTTGCACAAGAACAGATATAGTCAAGGTCTCCAACTGACAAGTTTTTGTCCAGGTCATGAAACTTGCTGGTGAGGGACTCTTGAGTTGTATTGGTCTTTCTGGCCACACAAAGCTTGGTTCTTTTACTTAGACATGACATGCCATTCACTCTGCTGGGGAATGGGGTTCTGCAGTATGTTGCCAGGCCAGTGGAATAGTCAGGTTTGGTCTACTACATTAGGCTTATGGGACTTGTGTCCCTTTAAGGCTATAAGCACACAAAATTCTATGAATACAGTATGTTTGTGAATATTCTCAGTCATAGTCATCCAGGCAAGTTTATCTGGAAGTTGAGTCATGGCAACTGGACTTTTTTTCTTGAGAGACTGAATAGGCATCTGAATAGGCACCGGCTCTGAACAGGCACCTAAGGAGCCTATTCAGATCATGGTCCACCTATCAATCTATTCAGGCTATTGTCCCCCTAACAAACCTATTTGGGCCTTTGCCCAACTTATGATCCTATTCAGAACAGGGTATGTGTGAAATCAAGGTGAACAATAAAATGGAGTACTGCTTGGATGAGTAGTGAAACATTTCAATCTCTCAAGAAAAGTCCAGTTGCCATGACTCAACTTCCAGATCTATGAATAATACAGCTGTGATGTTCTCCAGCGGTGGTGAACCTTTGGCACTCCAGATGTTTTGGACCACAACTCCCAGAATTCCAAGCCTGTATTGCCCATGACAAAGGACTGTGGGAGTTGTGGTCCAAAACATCTGGAGTGCCAAAGTTCACCACCACTGCCTAGGCATACCACTTTGCTTAGTGCGTAGAAGCTACTGTTACAGGAGAAGCCTGGATCAAAGGCAGTCAACACTTCTCAGACTCATAAGGGAGACTTGGGCTCTTATGACCCACTCAAGCATACAGTACATATATTATCCATCATGCTTGCCAAGGTTCCCTCTAAGGCATACAGACATGCCTCTGCCCCCCTCCACACAGGACTTTTCCAGCCCCACAACAGAACCCACATTGGAGGCATGTGCACATACAACCAAGCCCAGTCCAGAGGGGATTTTGATGCTCATCAAAATCTAGTTAAACATGCCATGTTCATGTTGCCCCTAAAATGGCATGCCAAAGACTGCTCCCAAATTTGTTTAACTTCCCTCTGCTAGAAACCAAATAAACTGAGAACCTGAATACTTTTGTCCCCATGCTGGGTATGTGCACCTCCACAGGGCATATGTGAAGAAACCCTAGTCTGTGATCAGCTTCAACAAATTTCTGTGTTAGATCTCATCCTTAGAATTCAGGATTTCTAGTGAAAAGGTTTCATTATGCTTCTGTGCTTATTCTTAGTTTTATATGATGGATTGATTTTTTTTTCCCCCTATTGCATAGGATTAGACAACGGCAGTAGAAAAGCATTAACACTTCCCAAAAAACAAACAGGGATGTTTGGATGAAATAAAGCAAGCAGGGCCTGCTGGCTCTTTGAATGCTTTAGCCTACAATTCCCAGTCCAGATTTCACTTGCCCCTTGTCAAGAGACAAGGCCTTCTTCTGCCTGCAACAGCAAGAATAAGTTTAACCAACAGCTCAGTTCCCTGACACACCACATAGAGAAGGCTCATGCCAGGAGACGGGCCAGCCCCACTCTTATGCAGCTTTTGTTTTCTTCAGATCCTTCAAGACTGCCAAACAAAACAGGAGTTGACATCACTAATTTAAGACACAGCAGAAATGCTCACTTTGCTGAACCTGTACCCAAGACTGCCAAGGCTTATGTTCAGCCCCCTCTGCACTCGACAGGGAGGAAATTATAAGAGGTGAAGGAAGAAGTGCTACAGCCTTAGTGCCTGCCTAGCCTCTCTGCTCAAGGCAAAGAGACTTTGCCTAAATGACATGCCTGCGTGGCTCTGCACACGCACGGCCTTTCCATCCTTCTGGCCGATGCTTCACTCCCTAGAGTTCCATCCGTGTTGTAAAAAGTCTACAAGGTACGTACTGCTGTAAGCAAATTAACACTGGTGTCCCCTAGAATGGAGGTAAGGCACCTGCGTTTCTCCAGATGTTGCTGGATTCAAAACAGCACCATCAGTGTTGAATAATGATGGGAGCTGCCATCCAACATGGAGGAATACTTCGCTACTTTCTTAGAAATAACAATTAGATTTATATACCATCCCATTAATCCAAGCACTACATTGGGCGCTTTACAGGTTAAAACTTAAAACCACACAAGACCCCTTATAACTATGTGAAGTTACTTCTTTCTGACAGGTGTCAGCAGACTTCAAAAATTGTCGCTAGATGTTGTACTGCTGCAATAGTTGTATGTAGGCTCATGATTGGCAGTAATTCTAGCTCCTGATGGTCATATGGAGTGTGGTTTCCACTTGGGGGCCCGAAGTTGACTTGATCGTCACTATACTGTTTTACCTATTTTTCTTATACTATTTACATAACAGACTTGTTTGTATTTTGTGGCTTTTATCAAAAGTTTTATAATGTTTTTACAATGTTTATTCTGGTAATTTGATGTTTTGGTACTTCTTTGATTTTGGTTAACAACCATAAATAAAGATCTGCCTTATAACTATACATTTAATAAGACAGTGATTTACAAGTAAAGATCTGAATTTCTTTGAAAGAAGAAGAAGAAAACAATGCTTTCTGCCACATTGTCTTCATTTGAAAAGATTACTAGGCTGAGAAAGACTGCTGTGAGAACAGAGGTCTTGGGATTGGCAATCTGTCGATAAACGTCTGAGAACTCCTCCTCAGTCAGCATCAGTAGGAGAAGGAAGGTTTCCCTAAAGCAGGGATGGGGAATGCTTGGCTCTCCAAATACCGCTAGCAAACCACTCCAGTATTCCTGCCAAGAAAACTCCATGGACATGGAGTCATGAAGATTCAGTCACGGCTGTAACAACACAACACACACAGCTGCCATTATCCTTTAACATTAGCTATGATAGGGCCCATAAGACTTGTGGCCTAACATCTGGACAGCTCTATGTTCCAACTCCTACTCCAGGCATGTCCAAACTTCAGCCCTCCAGATGTTTTGGACCACAACCCCCACAGTCCTTTGCCATTGGAAATGCAGGCTTGGAATTCTGGGAGTTGTGGTCCAAAACATCAGGAGGGCCAAAGTTTGGACGTGCCTGTCCTACTCAAAAGACAGCCTACTCTCTAATAGGCTCTTCCTCCAGCAACATGCTGTCAGAAGATTGCAGGGTGTGGGGGAAAGAAAATTATAATGGCAGAGGTAGGTAACTGTCCAGATGTTTGGAGACAGCAATTTTCAGAATCCTTCATTTCTGGGTATGCTGGCCGTGTCTAAATGAAGCTGCAGTCCAACACTGGTTAGAGGCCCAGAGTTGACCATTATTATATGGGGGTGGTAGAGCCAAGGAAAACAGACCCAGAAATGAAATGAAAAGGTCCCCAAGAATATCTCTTCGGAATTCTTTGTGACATATTAGAATAGAAGGACTTCCCAATGGTGTCAAGACTGCAGACCACCAGGAAAGATAAGCCTCTGAAGAGATTGAACATTGCCACTAACTTCAACTACAACTGGCTCTAGACGATACTTACCCCCAATAGTGCTTTCCTGGTACTCATGAAACTGTCCTTTCACGAAGCGTAACACAAGGCTGGACTTCCCGACGGCTGACTCTCCCAGAAGCACCAATTTGAACTGGCAGATCTTATTCCCGGCAGCTGGTCCATTTGGTCTCGCAGCTCCACTGCGGCCTGCCATAATCTGTAATGAAGGTCTCAAGCTCCTACGAGGAGGAGCAGGAGGGCAAGGCTTCCCAATGGGCGAGGAAATCCAATTGCCAGCTGAAAGACAAGGGACAACTCAGCAACACAAAAGCCAGTTCTTATGCCACAGAGCCTAGACTAGAGACTTGACGTCAAGCTCTAATTCTTCTATACATCTTTCTGTTTAGTCTTGGACTACATTGAGAAAAGAGGCTGGTCCATCCAGTTTCCAGAACCCTCCAATCAGCAAGGCCCACAGGAATCTGGGACTGGAAATGCCGATCTTGGACAAACGGCTCTCTGGTTGTTTATATGAGACCAACAGTGCCCGAGAGGACTATTGCAAGATCCAATCTAGAGTGCAATATCCTCGAGATTGATGACATGCATAGTGCCACTAAGAAGACAGCTACAGTTCAAACCATATTGGGAGGTGGCTTAGCATAGTGGCTAAAGCAGAAACCTGCTCACCAGAGTCATGATACAACAAATGAATTCAGCCACACTCATTTCTCACCTGCTACCCCTTCTCACATGCAGGTTGTTCAACAGAGAAATAATATCTAATGTTATGCTCAGAGTTTGGAAATATTTTGGGGTGTTTTTCAACTTTCTTAGAATCCTCCAAGCAAAACAGTCACTGGACATGTTGACCTGAGTTTCTAGGGGTCACATTCCCCCAAAATAACTTTTTTGAACACTTATGGTAAGAACTTCAGAACTATATAAATATTAAACATCCTTGAGACTACCTGATCTTTGCACAAGTCACCAATGGAAGGTAAGAAATTTAAGCTTCAGGCCTATTTATTATTTATTATGTAGCTCACCCTTAACTGCTACAATAAGCTACAAGAGTCCATCCATGACACATAATGGTTGTGAAAGGATGGACTGGTAATACATTGCTATAAAATTAGTGGACTTTTACTGCTATGCTTTATTCAATATTATTTTGCCAAATATGAGCAAAAGTATGTTAAAATTAAATAGTGACTCCCAAGATGGCTCTTTGGCCTTGGCCAAATAATTTCTGTAACATTTGTCTCATTCTTGCAAATTATATTTTAATACAACCTCTGCTTGGAGCAAGAAAAAAGAAAGAAAGAAAAAAGAACGTGTTGCGCAAACATGTTCAAAAGATGGAGCTTATACACACAAGGTTCGAAGCAGTACTGTACAAGAAATGGCACATTTATGTTCAGATAATCTTACACAGATCTAGTCCACTCTCTTTGCCCTAAAGATCATGCATGTCTAAATGCAGTCCATGGCCTAAAAATGTACCTGCTGTATTTCTACCTGACACAGGTGCTAAAGTCAAGTCTATTAAACTGCGAAGTATCAGGAATCCCAGTTGAGTACAAACACAACCCCGAACACCATCCCTGAAAGGAAAAAATCTTCGGTTTAAATGCTATTCACACATGCATATGTCTTTTTTTAAACATCCATCTCCGACCAGCCTTGCACCCAGCTTTCATTGCCCCAGTTAGAGCATATGCTCCTTGAGGGAAGACACCCCCACCCAGTTTGTTTATTCCCTAAAGATACCCCGCTGCAGCAGCAAAACCTGGTCAACCACCATACCCAGCCAGACAAGAAAACCCCAAAGGCAGGAACGATCCTGCAAACCAGACCAGGGTTTTTTCCTTTTTCTTTCTGAACCCAGCATCTCATCCCCTGTTCCGGCGAATCAGATGCCCAGGAGAAGCCCAGAAGCAAGGAATGAAGCCAAGGAATTCCACCTACCTTGCTTCCTCCTAGCAAGAGGTCTTGAGAGGTACACTGCCCCTAAACATGGAGGCTCCTTTTTTTTTTTGGCCAGCCACGCCCGTGTAGCCCCACCTCCCAGCAACGCCCATCGAAGTAAAAGGCATAAATCCAGGACTCCCCCGAGAGGGAGTAAGCAACCTTTTTTTTTCCCTCGTGCGCTTCTTAAACTCTCCCCGCAATGGGGTTGGCTCGCCTCAATTTCCCTTCCAAACCTGCCTTGCAAGCCGCCACTCACCCGCTCCCGCCTGCGGGACCGCAGCCTCCACTGCCGCCGCTGCCGCCTGCTCTCCGGTATCCCCTTCACCCCCGTCTCCCAATCGCAAACGGCGCCACTTCCGCCCTGGGCTCCTTCCCAGCTTCTTCCGCTTCCTCTAAGGGCTCCTCCGTAACGGGAAGAAGGGGTTTCCTCAGTGGGGTTTTTTTTTTCTACTTCCGCTCTCCGCCTCACTGGCTGCTCTGTCCACCAATGGAGGACTAGAATACAAGAGCCCTCCCCCCCGCCCTGCCGTTCCATTGGTGTGACGTCACGGGGCAGGAAGCGCCCGGTTAAGTTAGGGACTCTGAGCCGGGCGGGTTGTGGGTGGACCCTAGTCGCGTTGTTGGGCTTAAAAAAGAGCTTCCACCTTTGGGGCCCCGTGTACTGCTTGGGATCGCTTGCTGGTGGGGATTCTTTGGTTTCGCTCCTTGCTGGTGTGCTTTCTAGGGACATTGGGTTCCTCTTCTGTTGGGAGCAGGATGCTTTTCATGTAATCCGGCAAAATTGGCTTTCTGTGACCTTCACCAAGAATGTGTCTGGAAAAAGGGTGTTGTGATCTCCATAAGCACACGCTAAAATAAACCTGTTCGTGTTTAAAATGCTACCCCTTTACTTTTGCCAATCTTCTAAAAATTCACGCTGTCTCAGCCCTGTGATGTATCCTAAAACCATAAGAACATAAGAAGAGCCCTGCTGGATCAGGCCAAAGGCCCATCTAGTCCAGCTTCCTGTATCTCACAGTGGCCCCACCAAATGAGTCCAGGAGCGCACGAAGACTCGATATCTGTCTCCTGATACCACTCCCCTGCCTCTGGTCCTTGAAGTACCCCGGTTTTAAGCCTACAGATTACACATCTCCATCATGGTTTATAACCTGTGATGGACTTTTCCTTGAGGAATCCTCTCCCACTGACTTTTAATTATCTGTATTTTTAGCAATCCAGCCTGATTTCTGACACTCAGAGCATTTCTCCTGCCTATCAACTTACTGAAAATATTACATAAGATGGAAGAAAAAGCAACCTATACAGTAAAGTGTCTTAGAAGAGGCTGTTTCTGTTATGGCAGGATCAAAACTCTGATAACAGTAATTGCTAGGATTTAAGCAAAGAAAGGTTGAAAATTACTGGATTATTGTAGGTAACATGCTATTTTGAAAGGGCAAATTATGCTAGTCTGAAGAGGTTGGGACCCTCACAAATTCACCTTGAATTAACTTTTGAATTCATATGGAAGCAACATAGTTCTGTCGTCCTAACTTGTTTCCTTTACATATCAACTCCAGTGGAGGTCCCACTGAGTCGGATGGTGTTTATTCCTAGACCTTTTAAATTGTGTCCTGTTTATTCAGGTTATGTTGAGGTTTTTCTGCATATAACTGAACACTGACTTTTGCTTTTGTTCTCAATCTCCCCACTTACACAAAAGCAAAAACCAACCAAACAGGTTTGCAATCTCTGTATGCAATATAACTGGTTAATATGTTACCCAAACATCAATCAAATTGCTATTTAAAATGCTCCCCACCTCTATCAATGTATCCTGGCTGTCTTTGTATGCTGACTACCAGATCCCCATGTCCACCACATTTACTGACAAATCATTCATGGAGGGGAAAGTGCTTTTCCTTTAAAATAAGTGGACCTTGCACCACTTTGATGGTCCTGATGTTACCCAAATCTGCCTTTTGCTTTTACCAGCCGGCTACTTTTGTTTTGTTGACGAAGATACCAAACCTGCAGCCCAGAGATGGCTTTATTGTCAGAAGATTATTTTTAGCAGCCAGAAATCATCACAGTGACTATTAAGTAACTTTGGAAAACCTAACACACTATCTAAATTTAGTGTCCAGCTCACCTGATACACAGAGTGCTATGTTTCTGTTGCCTCTTCTCTGAAGCCAAGCTGGAACACAGTAGGCTTCTAAAATAAATAACAGCAGCAATGGTCAACTGCTTGAATCTCCCCCAGACATCTGATAAGCAGGGGATGAAAAGATCATTTTACCATGTATCCAGCAAGTCACATGCAGATCCATCTGCTAGTTTGCCTCACAATACTGTATGCAAGTCAGTATTTCTATGGCCCTCAAGGATGCTAATTTGGGGTTAGCCAGTAGAGGTCGCTCCAGGGCAAATCAAAGCAGAAAATGCATCGCTTTGCTCCCAGTCCCTCTAATTAGATTCAGATTACACAAATAATTGCTGCTGGGGCTTCATCAGCCTGCCTGCCACACCCTGATCTAGTTTTTGTCAGTGCCTCTGAAGGTGTAAGAATTAGTTGGGATTATTCCAAGTGAGGTAGAAAGTAAAATACTATTGCTGAATTTTAGAGAAGAGTTTTAGCACAGAATATATGACAAACACATGATATTATTATTGTGTATTGAATGTGCTCTTTAGGAAGGTTAATATGCTGAGTTCATGCAAGGCAATGATTCTTTGTATCTGAAAAAATTGCTTTAAAAGAAAGAAGACTTGGAAGCATTATGAGACTTTTTTTCTTTTTCTTGCATATAGTAATACATCTTTGGACCATTCTTACTCATGGTTTACTTCTGGCTTCCTATTCCCTTCAAAAATCGGTGGAGGGTTGGGTAAGAACTTGTTGATGACATCATGTAACTGCATAAAGTCCATTCTAGGGTGCCAGGAGCATGATGAAATGCCCCGTCAAGTCTTATTAGGAAGAAAGGCAGGCCTGTGTTGCCAAGGTGGAGGCAGCTGTGCCTCTGGTTGCTAGGAGATTCGGGTCCTGTCATGAGAACAACCCTGAATCCCAGAGAAGAGGTAATTAGATGGCCTGGAATAAAGAACACGAGAAACAAAGTGCAGTAGGACATCCACACGGAAAAGCCCCACCCCCACCCCAGTCTTTATGCAACACAGTTGTGCCCACCAAAAACAGCGGCAACAGTTGCCATAGCTACAAGCAGACCATCTCAGATGCTCAGCCCAATGTGGCTAGGATGGCACTTGAACAGGGGAGGAAGCAGAGTGTGCAGATGCCAGGCGTCGGTTTGTTTGGATTCTACTGCTTCAAGAACCCAGAACTTGGTGATAACTGGATGAACCTTGCCGTGGTACCATATCACGCCCAACACACTAAACTAATGATTACTATCCGTCCCCACTTGCTCCTAACTTACTCTCCATCTTTGACTTTATGAGTGATGTTATTGATTTAATTATGTTTTAGTATGTACCATTAAGTTGTATTATTTTCACTTTGCTATATTTTATTGTATATTGTATTGGGTGTTTTATGTTGAATTGTTGTAAGCCACCCAGAGTGGCCTCATTGCCAGATGGCTGGTATATAAATTGAATAAATAAATTAATTAAAACAGCTTGCTAAATAATCAGGCAGTAATTATTATAAATAGGCAGCTTGTTGGCATTTTGATTCCTAACTTGTAGGTCTTGATTCTCATGATTGAATCCTGGTTTTACTGTCCTTTAATGAATTAGCTGGGTGTGTATAGAAAGTCCACTATCCTCCATCAGCGCTATCTCAGGAAGCAAGAAATGTTGAAGCTGATGCTGCCCTTCTTTGGACACATCACAAGAAGAAAATATTTTCTGGGAAAGACAACAATTCTGGGAAAGTTGAAAGGTACCAGGAAAAGATGACCAAATATGAAGATAATCTGATTCCCTAGGAAGCCACAGCCTTAACTTTACAAGAACTGAGAAAGATTGTTGAGGACAAGTTATTTTGGAGATTGCTTATTCATAGGGTCACTGTGAGTTGGAGACAACTTGATGGTATGTAAGAACAGCAACAACACTATTCACCAGAAACCCCTTCTACACACAAATACATTTTTGGGTAGCGTGTATGGATTTCCTAGTAGATATGGGTGGTGCCTTCAAGGTACACACAGACTCCCCCTCTTCCTTTTTCACAAACTGAAATAAGAGTGGGGAAAGGGAACCATTCGGACACGTTTGGACAAGTACAATTGGTAAGTACACAGCATAATCAATGTAGAGGAATATCCCACAACATCTGTAGAACTGCACTTAGCCCAGGGGTGTCCAAACTTTTTACAAGGAGGGCCAGATTTGGTGAGGTGAAAATGTGTGGGGGCCAACCATTCAGGCTCATTTGGCCCCCCCACCAGACTTTGGATAGTCTCTAGGACAGGGGTCCTTGAAGTTTTCAAACAGCGGGCCGGTCCACCACCACCCAGACACCACTGGGGGCCGGATCACAGTCCAAAAGCAGCTGCGGAGGCTTGCTTGCTCACAAAACAGGGGGTAGGTGGGGGGGCTGCAATTGGTCCCAGGGGTGAGATTCAGGACCTTGGGGGGCCGCATCCGGCCCCGGGGCCTTAGGTTGAGGACCCCTGCTCTAGGACATGCAAGGAGGCGGGGAGGACGCTGCGGTAACAGAGCCAGGTAGACTGGGCGGATGGCTGGGGGGACGGAGGCAAGGGAGGGCAGACAAACTGTAAAACTGCAAGCTGACATCTCCATCCAGTATGGGGAAGAGCCAGCTAGTGGGGATGTGTGACAGGCTGAGCCAGTGGGGAGAACAGGCTGTGGGCCATTCAAAATTTGAAAACGGGCTGCCTTTGTCCCCCAGGCCTGACTTTGGACATGCCTGACTTAGCCCATCTGGACATTGGTCAGAGAGTGAGGTGGTAGTCATTTCAGGCAGGAGGTCCTGGGAGGCAGCAATTGAGAGAGAGATTGTATACCACACTCCTTGCCTTGCACCTCTCACTTTAGTCCACTGCCATATGTGTGGTGGAGGAGACTGCTCTATCACAGTTGCCAACTGAAGAATCTAAGTGCCAGTCCAGTTGGCATTTGTATCTGGAAAGGGAACAAGTGCCACTTTGCCCTTCACTTCAGGCAGCAAAACACCTTTAATCAGCTTCTATATCTCTAGGATTAGGCATCCTTATCAAAAACAAATTACCTTGCAGGCAAGCTTTAGCTCTGGTACCATTTAGTTTATAAAGTGGAAACCTTATTTGCAGCCAGTGACATGTGGAGCTGTCAGTTCGCAGACAGAATGGGAAAGAGGGAGACTGGCTTTCTCTAATTAGCTGATCACCCTTCTTCAGCCTAGAAAGAATGAGGCCAAAGCCATAGTGCTACAGAACCCAGTGTTCTCTTGTCATTTGGGAGATAACACACAGTCCCCGTGCCCGCAGAAACTGTTGGAACAGGTAGAAAAACAAAACTCTTTAATTTTCAGATATTTCACTGAAGGTTCACATACTTCTTCCTGTTCTCCCTTTTACTATAAATATTAAAAGAGGAGGGGAAATAAAATAATGATAATAGAAAGGGGGAAGAACGGTCATCAACCCAAAAGCAACAAAGCTCCCAGATCTGATATTTCTTGGAAAGAAAAAAAACAAAACAAAGTGCAGTCAAAACAAAGAGGGAAGATAAAAGAAATGTGAAGAAAAATTCTCAGGCAATTGCCCCTCATTTGAATGTGCTGGTAGAGACACACACATAACACCCTCACTCGAGGGAAGCCCTACCATGATGGGAGCAAGTTGAGTGCCGCAAGCAAAATATATGGGATGTCTTTGAGGGTGGCTAAAGGGGGGGGGGAATAGAGAGTTTACCCACAGGGCACAAGCCACTAGAAATTCTTCAGCACAACCTTCACTGAAATGAATGGGAATGGCACAAGCATTGCTCTTGCAGTTCATACTTAATTCAATGAGGCCAGTGCTGAGGAACTGCCTGATGGACCATGCCTCACATTCAGGGCCAAGAATGAAAGCCCCGTTTGAATGTTCCCCTCCAACATCAAAATGGTTTGACTCATCCCCGATGATTTTACAATTCACATGCAAGCATAATTCTAATTCTCAACATGCTGAATGATGGCCTAGATGCTGTTAGAGATATAAGGGTTTGAAGACTCAATCTGGCCAGTCAATGCATTGCCTTCAATTGTATTAACAAGAGTTATGGTTCAAGTTTTCTAATACAGAGACAGGGAAACTTTGGTCCTCTTGATCAATTGTTCCCATCCTTGGGTAACCCAAGTGTTCTTAGACTGCAGCTCCTAGTAGCCCTGGCGAGCACAGCTCGTGGTAAAGGCTTCTGGGAGATGCAGTTGAATAACACCTGAGTTATCCAAGGCTGGGAAGCACGGCTGTAGATATATTAAGACTTCAACTCTTGCTTTCCTTACATGCTGACTGGGGCTTCTGGAACGTATAGCACATAATGTCTATTCGTCCACAGGTTCCCTGCCACTCCTTTTAAACAGTCTTGAACACGCATGTTAAAAAAATTGTACTGTCTCTCACAGCAATATATTTCCATTTCTTTTCATTGAAAGAGATTTTTAAAAAATGAAGCACCCACCCACCCACCCACCCAAAGGAAATGTACCAATAACAAACAGACAGCCTAGATATTGGTGCTGGTGGTGGCTGCTGAGCCTTGAGCACCTAATATCTAGAAGGAAAAAGCAGTGGCAGGAGTTTCCTTGGCATCAGTGAAAAGTCTCTGAACTCGATCGGAAATAGAAGCGTGTTGGCGGATGCCCTTTTCCTGAGCAGGTGGAAAAAGAGTTTCTTGGAGAGAGGGAGGTAACCGGACATAACATGGGGGAGCTTGAATAAGAAGAAGTCATATTGGCCGTCTGCCCGCAGTGGCGCCTTCCATATCTCGTGTCTGCCCGAGGTGAGTGATACTGATATGAGGGGCTGGCAGGGCCACAGGAGGCGGAACCCCTACTCTCCTGGGGTTCCCAGGGCTCTGAACTCCGAGAGGCATCAGAAGGCAGGGTGTTGGTGAAGGCAGGGAAGTCTATGCTTGATGAGGCCAAGAGGCTGGTGGTCGGCATGGAAACAGAGGCCTGAGAGGAAGGCAGTCTGCTGACAGGACGCGGGGAGGGGGAGGTTTGGCCATAGTTGTGGGAACAAGCTGGGAGGTAGGAAGACTGAGCAGCAAGCTGACTTTGGAGGAGGCTCATCAGATGCTGCAGGTCCTTGCTGAGTTGGGAAACTTCCCGGTTCAGGCTGTTGATCTGTGGGGAGCAAGCAGGGAGAGTCAGAGAAGAAGGGACACCCGGCATTGACGTAGCATTTTTAGATTCTTGCAGGCAAATTTTCGCATGGGTAGTATATTGATGAAGTCAAATATATACTACCCTCCTCCCCTTATTCCTGTATAAACAGCTAGGATTATAAGAATAAACAACATTTCCCATTTCAGTCTGATTTAATACTGGGCATATATAACCTGCCTTTCCCACCCAACGAACAACTAATGGACACCCTGTAGGTATGGGACTTCCTTTTGAGATCTTTGGACAGGTTACTCAACATATTTTTTTGAAAAAAATAAGTATTGCCACCATCACACGTGACTTAACCATATTTGAAGAAGACAGTCTTCAAATATGGTAAGAAGAAGACCACATATACTAAGAAGGAGGCAATCTTCAAGTATGGTTAAGGCAACAATTTCACAGAGCAGAGCAGAGGCAGAACTTTTTAAATTTATTGTGGACAAAGATAGTACCATATCCCTGCTAAATCATTAGGTGTAAGCACTTTCCATCATTCTTAAACAGGTTAAATGAATAAAACTTCACACAATGTTTTTACTCATTTTTAGAGAATGCATTTCTCATTTTTTCTGGTACCTCAGCTGTCTTAACTCTACCACATATCGGGGAGATTTGGAGGAAGAGAGCACAATAGAGAAATCATGCCAAAAGCAATCACCAAATCCCAATGGAATGGTGAAATGTTGGACTTTTACAACATTTTTCACATTTGGGATAGAAAGGATTTGAGAGTTTTAAAAGAGGAGAAAGTGGCAGACAGCTGTGTTCATTCAGGTCCAAGGGTCTTGATGATTTTGCTCATCTAGTTCCATTGCAGGATTTAAATCAGGTGTATGTAGTCATTTTGTTGTGGATTTAGAGATGCCCTTTTCTCTCCTTTCCCCCCTCACAGACTCCTCATCTTGCACAGGTATGTGAACAGCGGTTATAATAGGATTGCCTCCTTGCTGGGAATAGCGGCACCAACTGAATGCTTCTAGGATTGATAGGTGAGAATTTCACTTCTGTTGGGTTTCAACAAGATTTTACCAAAACCACACATTTCTTCATATTCAAGTAGGAAAGAAATTTTGATTTTAACATTTCGAATGCAGAAGAATGTGAAACTGCACAGGGACCAACAAGTTATCAACATAATGCAGTCACATTTAAAATCTGTTTGCAAAGGGATAGCTATCTTGTTCTGCTGCAGCTAAAAGAAGAAACAAAGTCATGTACATGTATGTATGTATGTATGCATGTATGTTCTCTCTCTCTCTCTCTCTCTCTCTCTCACACACACACACACACACACACACACACAAGGCAGAACTGGATAACTAGATAGCGGATTCTTATCACACTTTCAAGAACCAGGGTATTTATAACTGCCACTGTTAGCAATTCTGCATTTAAATCCACTCTCACCACATCTAGTTCCAAGATCAGTAGCATCTCTGGGATTTCAGGGCCAAAGGCCTCTGAGGTCAAGGGCATGCACATTTCAAATTAGTGCACATGTGACAGACAATGTAGAGGCTGTATGGTGACTTCAAAGACCAACAGATAAACCACCCCCGGAAGATTGATGAAAAAGACAATGATAACCCAGATAAGAACAAAATGGTGTCTCCTTGAAGCCACCAGAATGAGTCTCAAAATTAAGGGGCACAAAGTTGGTAGCATCTCATTCCTTGAGACTTTAGGTCTAAAACATGGAGACTGGTCAACAAAGTCTCTCAGCATAAAATCTCAGACCTGGCAATTGTAACATCCCATTCTCTGTTATCTTATCTTATCTACCTATCTGAAGCTCCTGAGTTGATGAGATGGGCTGTACCAACAAATGTTCATGGTACGATAACACCTTTGACTCTTTGTTGATTTAAAAAGCATGCTCACAAGGAGTCTTGAGCCCAGACCTCTGGAAGAGGATGGCGAAGAGGATGGCTGAAGGGGCATGAGGGGCACAACGGGGGGAAGCTCTGCTTAGGTTCTTACTAAAATGCACGGTGTGTGTGTGTCGGAATACACTGAGGCAGCTTAGGAGGGCAGAGGGAGAGGAGAAGAATAAGGATGGCAGGGAGAAGAAGATGGCTAGCACTGTTGCTATGAAATTGTCACCAGCCATGTGCTAATTTTAAACCCCAACACCCTGAGTCAGAAATGCCAGTATCAGGAATGCACACAAAAATGACTCCCTTGTCCCCTTTCCCCCATAGAGACAGAGAAGAAAGGTGAGACAAACCCAAACAATAATTGGCAGTCAAGGGTGATATTTTAAAACAATCCTCTTTTCCCACATCATCAGACATGGGGCATAATGAGAGGAAGGAGAAGGAGAGAGTAATTTATTGTTGAAGGTTTTCTTTCATGGTTATTGTGAGTTTTTCGGAGTGTTTGTCTGTATTCTGGAAGTTTTTCTTCCTGATGTTTAGCCAGACTCTGTGGCTGGCATCTTCAGAGGACAAGGAGCTCAGGGAACTAGGTGTTCTCTCTGTGCTCTGGGTTATAAAGTGAGTGAGACTGGGATTTTTAAAGTTGTGAGAAAGAGGAAACTTGTCCTATGCAGGAAAATAGGTGTTAGTCATTTGTGATGAAGGAATTAAGAAGTTTCAATGCAATCAAGGGTAGCAACAATCCCTTTTTAAACATTTTTATTTATTTTCTAGACTTAATTACATAAAACAAATATATTGCTTGTCCCCTGTTGTGTTACTGTGGATGATCCCAATATGTTTGTTAGGTTGTGTTTTTTCAGCACTTTGTCCATGCAGTCCGTGACTCCTTTTATGTATGGCAGAAATACTTTGTATGTTGGAGGATGTTTTTCTTCTTCAGTTTAGTGTTGTTGTTTTCAGTTTGATGGCTCTTTTGATTTCGTTCTTCAAATAGCAATTTGCCATTGAACTCAGCCACCTGAATTGGGCTTCAGGCAAACTGCTATTCCGAGAATGAAATCAAGAAGAAGAAGAAAACAAAGTGTTGGAAAAACACAACCTATAAAGAGTATTTAGACCCACCACAAAAACACAACAGATGCTACGGTCAGCAAAGGACAAAAGGACACTCGCCACTGCAGAAATATACCAGATACCTTGTAGTTGTGGCCAGGTATATATTGGGACCACAAAGCACAGCATCCATACCAGAATCAAAGAACATGAAAGACACTGCAGACTAAAACAACCTGAAAAATCAGCAGTAGCTGAACACACCCTGAATAAAACTGGATATGAAATCCTCTTCCAGGACACAGAGGTATTGGACAACACTGTATCACTGTATCAGACTACACAGGGAAGCCATTGAAATCCACAAACACAAGGACAGTTTCAAGAAAAAAGAAGAAAGTCTAAAAAACAACAAAGCCTGGCTTCCAGTACTAAAAGCTGCAGAGCGCAAAATGTCAAAGCTCCCACCCAGCCACAAGCAAAAGTGATCAGTTCACAAAATAGAAAAGCTAATGACATCCATCAAGGATCGTTGCTACCCCTGATTGCATTGAAAGTTCTTTATTCCTTCATCACAATACAATGACTAATACCTATTTGCCTGCATAAGACAACTTTCCTCTTTCCCACAACTTAAAAAAAAAACACCCAGTCTCACTCACTTTATAACCCAGAGCACCGAGAGAACTCCTAGTTTCCTGAGCTCCTTGCCCTCTGAAGATTCCAGCCACAGACTCTAGTGAAACGGCAGGAAGAAAAACGTCGAGAACATGGCCAAACAGCCCGAAAAACTCACAACTATGAGAGAGCAATTGTTTGTGTGCCTTCATCATATTGATGTGAAATAGTTCAGTAGACACTCTGGTCAAACAAACAAAGGTTTAAGTGAAGCACAGTCCTAGTAATGCTGAATTGTTGACTAAGGGCCTTTTTACACGACCCCTAAAATTCGCTGGCCACTTAAATTCGGACCAGAGATCTTAGGGGTTCCTCGCTCTTCCTCTGTCCCCACCCCCCTCGGCACTTCCTGGTTGCTGGCTGCCTGAGGGAGGGAGAAAAAAGAAAGAAAAGAATGCCAGTTTACCTCCGTTTTGTTCCTGGCAGCATACAGATCTCTTAAAGGGGCGGGGCGCAAAAAAAGAACAAACAGAAGCCAGGAGAGCCCCGCACTCACTATCCTTACAGCGGATCAAATATTTGTCACATCCAAAAAGCAGGTACAAGAAAACTGCTGTTTGGTCGCGCTAAAGTGGGCGGGGTCACACTTAATTGTCTGCAAAGTCCGGAGCTGGTGGGTAAACATTTTTAAGGTCCGGACCTTGCAGCCATTTGCGGCGGAGTTTAGGGGGTCATGTATTAACGCCCTAAAACTGATGGTAGGCTTGGAAGCCTGTTCCAATGGGAAGGCTCCTTCCTGTAGTCCCTTTACACCCAATGTAAGATAGTTTCTTCTCCCTACTTAGTATTGAAAGGAAAATAGCCTTTTCCCCTATTTGGCATTTTTTTACAGTTTATCTCCATTTTCTATGGGCAGACAAGGACTTAGTCCTAGAAGGGTCTTCCACAAACCCTTCACATATTTAAAAGAATGTCACTTGTAGGATGAAGCAAGCATGTTGCCTCTCTAGATTCAGAGAGCTGGAGCTAAACAAATGGATTCTACTGAAAAGAAAAAGATTTCCATTGAACACCTGGGGAAAAAAACTTCTTGGCATTAAGAGATGTTTGATAATGGAATTAACTGCCCTGGCAGGTAACAGGTTCTCCTTAGACATTTTCAAGCAGAGAATGAATAGCTGTCAGGGATGCTTTATCTGTAGATTTCCTGCATCGCCAGGGGATTGAATTCAATAAGTCTTCTAATCTCTTCCAGCTTTACAATTCTGTGACTCTGAAAAGAAGCTGGGTGTCCTACCTCTTGGTTGAGCCTCCTGATGTTCTGCTTTACTTCATCAGCTTCTGCAGGTAGTGTGGGACTGGCTTGTTCCATCCCTGTGAGAAAATACAAGGAGTGGAGGAGAGTGGGACATGAGAGAATGAAAGAATATACCTGGTAAATTGCCTCCGAGCAGTCTTCTAAAGCAGAGGTTCCCAGCCTTGGCTTACTTAGATGTTCTTGGAGCGCACCTCCCCAGAAACCTTGGCCAGCACATCTAGTGATGAAGGCTTCTGGGACTTGCAGTCCAAGAGGAACCACTGTAATCTAAAGGCATATTGTACCATGGGTTTCCATGAGGAAGGGGTGTACATGCCAGAGTAAGTTTTAAAATGGGGGGTGGGCAACATGTAGCCCTACAGTTGCATGCAACCTCCACCCCATTTTTGTGCAGCCACAAGCTAATTCTAAAGCTGCTGGCTGAGTTCACTGTTTGTAGGTATGAAAGAAGAAATGCCAAGGCTCTTATAAACACGTGACTTTTCTTTATCTAATCCCTACCAGAAAACTGAAAGTCCTTTTAGTCACCTCTGGTTTGGGATTAAGAAGAAAGAAAGAAAGAAATAATAGAGAAGGCGAATGTGCCTCCCTCGCCAAAGAAAAAGTTAAGCTTTCAAAGAAAAGGAAGGAAGGAAGGAAGGAAGGAAGGAAGGAAGGAAGAAAGAAAGAAAGAAAGAAAGAAAGAAAGAAAGAAAGAAAGAAAGAAAGAAAGAAAGAAAGAAAGAAAGGCTTATTTCTGTCAGGGATGGAGCATACAAAAAGCCATTGCTAGCCCCCAGCTAAAATCCCTCTAGCTCTTGATCTTCAAGTTTGGACAAATCACACTTCCCTTCTTCAGTTTTCTAACATCTGTAGATGCAGATCAACCTATACAAGACTTTAAGCTTTTAAATTGAAACAGATAGGCCTTTTGATTTCCAGCTATGGTATTTCCTAACCTAACAGCTGTGTTCCTGAGTTCTTGCAACTGAAACCTCTTAACTTCATGAAGACCAGTCACTCAGTCACTAAAAGCAGAGATGAGAAAGGCAAATAGTATGAAAACTGATTTGGTTATCATTTTAATAGGCATCGCCATTTATCTTGTTTAGTACAACAAGCAGCAAGCCACTGCTTCTGCCCCTGCAATTACTGCACTGCTTCATATAAAAAACAAGAGTTTGGAAGGAGAGTATGGCATGTCTCTGGCCCAGGAATATTCTAGGCCCTTGTACTGTATTTCATTTCCAGAAATAAAGCTATTTTTTCCAGGGAGAATGGGTGTGTGTGTGTGTGTGTGTGTGTGCAGGGAAACTTTTGTATATTTCAGTAGGATGTGAATTTAATCATTCCACTTTCCCAATAGGCAATACTGTACATGCAAAAACAGTGGGGTGAGAGCCAAGTACCTAACAATTTTTAAAATTTAATGTTTTAAATCTTAGGCTGGTGTCACATCCAATCTTGCCTGATTTCGGAAGCTAAGCAGGGTCAGCCCTGGTTAGTACTTGGATGGGCGACCACCAGGGAATACCAGGAGCTGTAGGCGCCTGGAGTAGGAACTGGCAAACCACTCCAGTATTCCTGCCAAGAAAACTCCATGGACATGGAGTCATGACGAGTCGGTCATGACTATAACATAACAACAGAATAATATTGAGGATTTTGTTGAAGACCTATAATAACCTTTCCTGATAAAACATTCATAGTGGCCTCTTCACTTAAGGTTTATGGCTTGGTGAGACCTGTTGCCAATTGTCTGTTCATGAAATGTGGAAGTAACATCCAAAATGGAAGAAGGTAGGGGGTTCCAGTTGTTTTTGGACTGCAGTTCCTTTCAGACCCAGCAATGGTGAGGGGTCATAGAAGCTGCAGGCTAGTAACGTCTGGAGTGTCACTGGTTTCCTATTCATGATCTAGAA
Source organism: Phrynocephalus forsythii (assembly GCA_029282475.1). NCBI lineage: Eukaryota > Metazoa > Chordata > Lepidosauria > Squamata > Agamidae > Phrynocephalus > Phrynocephalus forsythii. The sequence goes on along the minus strand of JAPFRF010000012.1, from coordinate 23,125,669 downwards.
CAGGCATGTCCAAACTTTGGCCCTCCTGATGTTTTGGGACCACAACTCCCAGAATTCCAAGCATGTATTGCCAATGACAAAGGGCTGTAGGAGTTGTGGTCCAAAACATTTGGAGGGCCGAAGTGCGGACATGCCTGATCTAGAACAATGGTAACCAGCCTTGGGTGACCCATGTTGTTCTTGGACTAAAGCTCTACAGAAGTCTTCACCACTAACTGTATCAACCAGGATTTCTAGGAATGTTAGTTCAAGAACACCTTGGTTGGGAACCACTCATCAAGATATTGCTCCTGGTGCCAACCCTCCACTTTGCACGTGTATTTTCCTGGCTATTTAAGCCTGGACTCATCCATTCTTTTGATAAATTCAGATGTCAACTGAAAATCTGTTCCCCCATTTTTTGTGTTCTTCCCCCCCCCCATTCCATTTATGCACAAGCCTATCGAAAATGTAAAAAAAAAGTCTTCTAAACCTTATGGTCAAAAACGTCAGCATGGTTGGTCCTTTCAGAATCTCCTACCAGGTGGAAAATGTTTTGTGGGTTTAGTTGCTAGTAAAAACATCGCAGGTTTCATTTTTAGTTCAGAACATCTGAGATGGGGATGAAAATTTCAACGCAATTGGAAGGACCCAGATGGCAACCAGCCAGTGCTAAATACTGTGTTCAGCGTGAAGAGCTGTCAAATAGAAATAGCCTTTAGTGTACATAATAATAAGTCGATCAGTACCTCTTGTGGGTATCCAAAAGCTGGTAGGGGGATGAAAACCAGTTTGTAGTGGTTACCGTAATGAACCACTACAGAAGTAACTTGGTTTGAAGCCCCCCTCAGACACAAAGCTTTCTGGGTAATCTTGTCAGTCACCATCTTTTAGCCTAGCCTACCTTACAAATCTGCCATAATGGTAAAATTATGAGAGCAGAGAAACATATACAACATCTTATGTTCACTGGAGAAAAAGCAAGGTTGTGACATCACCAATAAATGTAATGAATAAAGGAGACTGGAGTGACAATAACTTGAAAACCAAGATTGATGATAATGGTACTACAGAGACAGAAGTATTGCTTTATCCTTGCACCTATGAGTCAAATAGTCTGGCAATATAGTGACCTTTTTTGGTTTTAAGACATAAAGTGTCAGTTAATACTCAATTTTTTTTAAAAAAAAAAAAGACATTCTTTTAATCTGATCTGGATTCTTCCAATTTCAATTTCCACACCATAAAATCTCTCTTCATTCTCCCATCTCTTACATTCCACTGGTCAGATCCCTAGAGTCTCATGGCTTCCCATTCTGCAGCATCACTCCATTCCTTTTTGTCTCTTTCCCTCCTACAGGAGGAGGTAGAAGTAACGCCCATCAACCGCTGATGTCAGGAGAGTTTGAATTATGCACATGCCATACGAACTGGACTTGTTTCGGATAGATGAGCAAACAAGCAAAGCGAGTTTTTTCAAGTGAAGGGAAATAATCCCAAAGTAGAAGGTAAGTGGAAGGGACTGAGTTCAAGCTTCTAATAATGTACTGAGGTCCATTAAACTAATCCAAATCCACAAGGAATCATTATCATCAGCAGAGCTATCATTTTAGAACGGCAGAAGTGAAAGGCACCCTACGGATCATTCAGAGCAGCTCCAGTCAGAAGGCACTGTGGGGGAATTGAACTCTCAAAGTCTGGTTCCATAGCTATATACCTAAATCCAACAGCTGAGTGGCCTTTGGCCAGAAGGCCAGAATTAAAAGGTAACAAACCAACAAACCACAGAAAGACATAAGATGATTCTTGATTATTCTACCTTGGGTTTCCTGGACAGATGCTCAGATCTCCTTACTGTATTAAGGTGTGCATTCAAGAGGTAGCCGGATGATCATGTCTTAATTTAAGAAGTCAATATACAAACAATCATTTCCTTGATTGCACAAAAGCATGCTATATTTTTGGGTAACTCCAGTTTCCTATTTTGTTTTAATAAAGGCATTACAATTTAAAGGTTCAAAACAATCCAGTACAAGGATATTAAATAGGTTTTGAAGTTGTCTTAACTTCCTGGCTTGTTCTGTCCCTGTTAATTGGTGCAGACAAAGTGAGAAATCAATTGTACACGACCCCTAAACTCCGCAGCAAATGGCTGCCAGCTCCGGAGCTTACAATTGTTTCCCCACGAGCTCTGGATTTTGCAGGAAATTAAGTGCGACCACACCCACCTAAGCGCGTCCCAGTGCACTTTTCTTGTACCTGCTTTAGAAGGGTGAAAATCCCCAGGTCCGGATTTAATCTGGTGAGTGTGGGGCTCTCCTCGCTTCTGTTTGTTTGTTTTTTGCCTCCCACCCCTTTAAGAGAAGGGGTGGGAGGCAAAAAAAAAAAACCAGAAGAGAAGGACGGGGCTTCGACCGGCTTCGGAGGTGAGCCTGCATTTTTTCTTCTCTTTCTTCCTCCCTCCCCTCATGCAGACAGGATCAAGGAAATGCGGAGGGGTGGGGATGCAGGAAGAGCAACAAACCCCCAAGATCCCTGGTCCGAATTTAAGTGGCCAGTGGATCTTAGGGGTCATGTGAAAAAGCTATTAGATTGCCTGCTCCCCCACCAAAGCAGGGAGCAATGGGATTACATGTCCAAGCAAACATTGTGTTCATGCTGTAGTTTATTAAAAGATCATCCAAACACTCCCATTGTTTGTCTGTGTTTTTGATAAAAAAGATAACTTTATCACACCCACATCCTACTCTTTTTACAGAATTTCCAGTGAACTCCAATCTGGACCACTCCAAGGGCTAACATACCTCTTAAATTCAGGAGTTCTGCCATGTTTGTCACATAGGAAGAGATGACCAATGTCAACTTGATTGCTTGTTACTGATTCTTATTAGTGTTCAGTAGAGGGCTTCCAAAGTCAGCTGAAGGGGTGTGCTAAATTTCCTACAAGATCTTTCTTTGGTGAGCACTCCAGTTAATGGTGACTTTCTCACTCAACAAATCATTTTGGGTCAGCTTCCAAGGCTCTATGGCTCTTTTTAGCTTCCCATGTGCTTTACAAAGTTGCCACCTGCATACATATATCCTTAAAAACTCTCACACACATCAATTTGAAGGAAGCAAAAAAGCTAACCATCATGTCTGCCAGGAGTCTCTGTAGACCTCAGTTCACCATACAAACACAATTTTGCCCTCTCTAAGGCATTTATAGAAACTGGAAATGTGTGGTTTTTATTTGTGGGATTTTCCCCCTAGGGTGCATTGAGTTTGGAGGTGTAAAGATGTTGGGGAAATCTTGAGAAATCTTAACGCCCTCCACCTCCTGAGGGTTGTACATGATCCACAAGCCCTACTTTGCCCTCTAATAAAAGAGGGGGGACTCAGCCCCCTCAGTTGTCATGGTTACCTTGCACAGGAGGCTCTTGTGCAGAGCTCTGCAGAGGCTGATCCATGTTGAAACTAAAGGTCTGTGTCTCCGAGGCTCCACCATCATCTTCAATTCCATCTACGACTCTACAGAGATGGGAAACAATAGTTAGTAAGTTCAAATCCCCCTTATGCTATGAACCCTTGCCTACCTTCCTAGATTGCTTGATGGTTAAATGTTGACAGGGAAGATCAGTTACACCACTTGGAGTCCACTAATGGAAAGGCAGAGATACAATGTAATAAATAAATAAATAAATAAATAAATAAATAAATAAATAAATAAATAAATAAAAAATGGAGTGAAACACAACTTCAACTGAAATGAATTGAAATTTATTATTATCCAAAATGGGACATTTAAAAAAATCTCTGCATTTCAATCTACAAGAACTAATTACAGAATCTGATGCTAGTAATATAAATAGTAGTAATGTTCAATTTAATGCCTCAAATACATGAAAATAGCCTCTGCATTCAGAGGCAGGCATTATATCTGTATGTACCAGATATTGAGCCTAAATGATATGTGTCTCTCTCCTTCATAATCTGTTTCTCAATTTCTCCATTTCATTTGGTCTTCCAATCTTGTGAATAGAGTACAGAATTCAGTGAAACTTGAATTTGATCTACCAAGGCAATTCTTGTGTGTACTGTTGATCAAAAGTGTATTAGAGCCTTCCACTCACTCTTTGCTGTGTTGTGTTTTCAAATCAGAAGGTGCCAAGTTTGGAAATGTTACTTTTTTGTAATTTAGCTCTCAGGATCCCACTCTGACTGTCAGATTCTACATGCATATGTATGTGCACATTATGTATTCTGTCATCATTCTGTCAATCTGAGAGACACCAGAAATGACTCTGGAAAAGAAATATTTCCAAGATCTGGGATGGAGTCAACATCCAACAAATTTTGAGCACAGCATTGGCCCAAAATTGGCCCAAAATATAAGTAAGGGTGACATGCAAAGAAGCATCTAAAATCATTTCAGGATTAACTAGTACAGTACATGTGAAGGGCATTCATAAAGTAAGAGTCTGTTTTTTTAAACTAATTTAAAGGTTCTTTAACAATTAACATAGTGTTGTTCACTTTTCAGTCACCTGGATTCTGGGAAGTTTCCCCCTAGGTTATTGTTTCAGATCTCAGGAATATCCTTTAAACTATGATTTACTGCCAGTATAATTCAAAGTGAATTCATAATTAAAATATAGCCAGACAAATAACGGACCTCATCCACCCACACAAATCCACTGACTGGAAGATCTAATTATCAGAAAAGAGTGCTGTATACTTTGGCATATGAAGCCGGCAATCAAAACTGTATATTCCTCTTCTCTTTCTAATTAATGTGGAGAAAAATTGGCCGTGAAAGCCTCTCCCAAACCAGTGATCTCTGGACATGTTACTTTGCATTTCCATTAGGAAATACTGAACAAGTAAGTTCTCCTGAATAAGCAGTAGTGAAATGGAAAGGAGTCACACAGAACAGTGCTTCTGTCCTCCCACATTACGTACACATTTGCCATTCACTTGAATGGACTTAGGCAACACAACAGCAATATGGAATGTATGGACTAGCTCAGATTAACTTGCTTATTATGCACATCAAGGAGCCTATTCCACGGTCTCACCACGTGGTCAGTTTTGTGGGGCAGACCATCACCATGGCAGTCTTCATACCCACAATCCTAAAGAGAATCTTATAATGGAGGTTACTATGTTGATCTTATAAATAAGGCAGTTCTATCAGTTCTCATCTCTGCCAGGAGCAAGCCTTTGGCTAAATTAAAGGGTCTCAGTTTCATGTTCTAGACCAGTGGTTCCCAACCTTCCTAATGCTGCGACCCTTTAATATAATTCCTCATGTTGTGGTGACCCCTTGCCCTGCTTGGAAGAGGCCACAAGCCCCCTTTGGCAGACCACTGCCGCAGGTGCCGTAGAGAACTTCCCTCTACTGGCACCCTCAGCCAATTGCAGCCTCCTGTGCCATTGACCGACATCCGCTCCAACCCATCAAGCTGTGACTCACTCTTTCCCCCACTTCCTTACCCTCTTCCTCCAGACCCAAGCCGTTTATGCCTTTTTCTTCACTGGCTCATGGTGACCCCTGTGAAATGGTTGTTCGACCCCCCAAAGGGGTCCCAACCCCCAGGTTGGGAACCACTGTTCTAGACCATGTCATCCCCCCTATACAGTACTTCACATCACAATGGTATATTATTGTTGGGAAAATCTGTTTCTGTGAGTGTTGCAGCTAAGTTTTGAACAGGGAAAACTGAGGGTGGTGGTCGACGATCTAATTGTCCCTGCCAGTAAAAAGCTTTTCCATCCCTTTCTTCCTGCAAGGCCTACCTCCCCTGGGTCTCATCCATACCTGGGGCTGAGATCAGGGGACCCATTGTCCATGAGGGAAGGGATGAGGAGCTTGCCCAGCTTCCGGCCGCTGGTGCCCTCACTGTCGGAGAACCGTTCCTCCTGGCGGCTCCGTGGAGAGGGACTACGGCCTCGGTTGCACCGGGCCGGGGACCGACAATTTCGTCGCAGGGCCGAAAACTGTCGAAGGTCATCTCCGAGCAGGCTGCTCAGGGAGCCTTTCCTCACAGGACTGTTGAGGTTGGGCAACAGGAGTTTCTGGCGGGTGATGGTGGCAGGAGAAGGTTGGATGAAGTCCTCAGGCTCCTCGCTGTATTCCTGGATGGAAGGCAGGGGCTTCTCATTGGCAGCACCACTTTCTGAATGAGACTGGCAAGGAGGATATAAGCACAACTGGTCAGTAAGCAAGAATTTCCTTGTATCTCACAATTAAATCACCTTCAAGCTTGCTTTGAAAGCTACACATATAACTCCCCCAATCATTATTACACGCTCATCATGTGAACGAAACCACTTGACATCAGCTGCCCAAACCAGCTCAAGCCATGTGATAAAAAAATACAGTACTGCTAGCCTTCACAGACATTTTAAATACAGTGGACCTTCGTATAACAAAGAGTTTGTATAACATAAAATCTGTACAACATAAAATATTCCGGAGGCAGGGGAAATTTGCTTAACAGAATCGCCTATGGGGCAAATCCATACAACATAAAAATGGTTGCGGTTAGGGATTACTCCGTTTTCATTGCATTCCTATGGGAAATTTGTATAAAGGAAAATTTGCTTAAAAGAATTTCATTTGAAACTAATCAATTTGTTTATGCAAGGTACCACTGTACTGTGTTGAGATGTATCTATGATTTAGCCCTTATTCTTACCATGTTACAGATTATAGGCATTAAGACCAAGCCAAGATATAAGGAACAAAACTGAGAACATCCCTAAATATGAACAAAACTGAGAACAGTGCATGTAGTGATTTATTTTCATTGTACTTAAATAAAATGTAAGTACTGACAAAGCACTCATGGATAAAGATAGGACTTGTAATTCTCCCCTACAGAAACTTGCCCTGGTCTTTAAAATTCAGATTTTTGCTTACAAAATAAGCTCTACTTTCAGATGTTGACTTTGGATGTACCACATCACAGGATTTCTAACAGTATCCAGCAAAGCTGTGCACACATTGCAGTGCAACCGTATTTCTTCATACTCAGGTGTGACTTCTACTGAGTTCAGAGGGACTCAATGCAAGTTAGGCATGAGTAGGATTGCAGCTTTAAATACATGCTTAAGATCAGGGAGGGGGCTTGTTTGAAAAGAGAATCACTCCTCCTGGAAGTTTGGAACAACACATTTCCCACTCTTCCCATAAAGCAGCAGTCTATGTAACTGGAACTAAATGATGGATATGTGAGAGACAGGGTGGTAAGGTCAGCACCAACCCATGCTCAGTGATCTCCCTCCTAAAAAAACTGGGACTAGAAGATGGATTTTGTGTGGCAGGGGAGGCCTCCCCAGGCTTCGTGATCCTGCTGCCAGGACTTCAGAGGAAAATTATTTATAAGTTGCAACATTAGAGCTCCACTCCCTGCCTTGTTCCAAATGTCATGATAGATCCATGCTGGCACACCAGAAGGAGACTGGAGGGGAAAGGGATGAGCTTAGACTAGACAGATGTAAACACACACAACACACACACACACACACACACACACACACACACACACACACACACACACACACACACACACACACACACGACTGGATTTGGGCACCCACATTTTAGGGCCCCCTCACACTAACATTCAAGCAATCTCCGCTTCTAATGCTGCTCTCTCCAAAATGCATTAACCCGCAATTCCTTCAGATCTCAGCCAGAGCTCTGGAAGATGGCAACCCTAGGGACTGGCACATATGGGAGAATATGGCCGCTATCCCAAACTGATATTACAGTGGTTCCGTCTCTCATTCCCCACAATCCTAAACACATTTAAAAAATGTTTCTGGAAGGAGATGCTGAAAGTTCCAGTGCAAACATGTTGTTGGGTTTAGGACTATACTGTAAATCCTAATGCTGCCTGCAAATTCAAATTAGGAGAATATGCTTTAGCCTCCTTGATCACAACTCATTTTGGCTGTAATCCAAACAGATCCCACTGTTCTTTCCATTCAGCTGCAGAGAACAAAAGCTAAGTTACCTGGGATAAACGTGGGGACCTGGAAAATCGGAGAAGTCCCTAGAAAGGAAAAGAATAACACAAGAAAAGAAGGAAGAAAATAAGTCAGTTAGCTTTTGTGCTTTCTTTTATCCCCAAGACTGCCTTTGGTTGCTAGACTGAGGAGTCAGCTGAAAGTAGAAGGAAAAAAATCCTGGTATACTTTTGCTTTTGTTTTTCCTTTGGTTCAGTTCTGGTCCCAGGATCTGTGGCTTACAATCCACATAACTTCTGCTTTTCCAGAAGGCAGTATGAGGGATTACTCTGGCTGCCACCTTGGCTTGAAGTGTGCCATACTGGTATTTCTCCCCCCCAAGCAGAATTTAACCACAGGGCATTCCCTAAGAGCCACTATAAAATCAGCAGGGTTCTTGAACAGATGGCTTTAGCATTAGCACTATCATTTGCATACGTTTACATTTCAGCACTAAGGTTCGAAGTTACTGACATGCTGTTTCTTTTCCTTCCCTTTCACCTTTAGTACCATTATATAGGGCAGGCAGACACATATTGCGGCTTCCCTCCCGGCTGGTGTCAGATGACACTGTGGGCCAATGGAGCTCTTTTATATAATGTAAAGTTATACATGATATAAAGGTTGAGAGTCACGGCTGGTCTATTACATTTTGCAGCCTGAGGCAAAGATGGCAACTTCTATTCTTTGACTGCTACTTATTGAACACTGTTTCAGCACAGTGTAATAGGGTCCTCCAAACCTCAGGGAAAACTGGATGACCTGGTAAGAGGCCAAAAGACAGGATGTCTGAAAAACAGGTTACCACCAGACAGAAAATCTGGGCCACTAGCATTTGTTGGTGGTGATGAATATCTCACTCTGGCTAACAATATGTCTGGTCTTCTTTGCCTCCCTTCTTCTCATGCATGACAGTCACTGAATTGAATTCTGCTTCTGGATTCCTCATACAGTATTTTGCCTAACAAGCAGCATTGTTTCCATCTGCCTGCCTGTGGTTTCCTCCAGGACTAGTTTGACAAAAGACTAACCATCCTGTCAGCTCACAGAGCTACAGTTTGCAGAAGAGCTATAGTGCTTCAGCACAGGAAGAAGAAAATGCTTATGAAATTGGTTTTTTAAACTGACTTCTCTTCAGCCATTCAGAGCAGTGACAGAACACCTGCATACTGAGACGACATGCAAAATTTGGCTCAGCTTCATGCAAATCTCAGCCTATTTTGCAAACTCTTCCTACGGTGCTTCTTCCTTCAGCTTCTTCCTACTCTTGCCCTACCTATCCAGTTGGTAACTGGTGACAGGTAATTCCCAAAAGAATGAATCTCTTGACTGATGAAAAGATTCCCTATCTCTGAAGTGCAATGAGTACACACCAGGCAGAAGAGAAAACACTGTAGCAATGTTTACAACCCTGCATGCTGCCTGTAATAGGTGTGGCTGGCAGAGATCTTTCTGGGCCAAGGTGATGGTTAATTTATTCAGTACTAGCCGATCGTTCCTTCCTGCCTCTGAATTCAAAGAGAACCCTGCCTCTCTACTGAGTGTTCCTTTCCCTCCCTGATTGGAAGTGGTTTGTGCTTAGTTTGTTGTTACAATAATCTGTTCACTACTGAAAGTTCCACTACTAATGTCTCATAGTAAATTTATGAGACTTTGTGCCAGTTAATGAAAAAGGACTGGACTATCAGGGGAACCTGAAGCTATTTTAATCCGTGAGCCTCTGTACTTCCACTGTGTACCATAAGAAATTTACCGGAAATTCAAAACTCTGCAACAAAGGCCGTTACTTCACGAAGTACTTCGCTTCGCAGCGGGATTGTCTTCGCTTTGAATGCGAAGGCGGTCACGTGGTCTCCCTTCGCTCCCACCCCTCTTTCTCTGTCCTCACGTGGCGAAGTTTTAGGATCGAATCCATTACTACCTCACGTGTTCCCTTCGCATTGGGAAGCTTATTTGCAACGTCTGGTTTCAGCTTTCTTTAATTTTTTTTTAAAAATTACCTCGACGTATCGATGCATCAATACCCGGCTGTCATTTGCGGCTGAGCAAAATTACTGTATGATCCTTCGTTTTCTACTCCCGAATTGTATTATTTTGTCCATTGGCGACGTGAAAAAATTGCTGTTCTCCGTCAGGGTCACTAGGTGGACCAGCACACAACATTTGTTGTTTATGATCCATCGGTCCTCCAAGGGCATTCGAGTAATCCCTTCCTAAATCCCTAGAGCAGTGACCAAGCAACTTCCGCCTCAAACTACCATTACAAAGCTATCATGCCTCCCTCGCGTTCATCGGTATTTCGGAGAACAAGTAACTGAAAAAAATAAAAAAAATAAAAGTTAGTGGCCACACGTGACTTTGGATGCGAAGCAGGATGCGAAGCGAAAAAGATTCCCGGCCTCCGGCAGGGGAATCTCTCGCCCCGCTTGGAGCACGGTTTAGGGGGCGTGGTCGGGGTGGCGCCGCAGCCAAAAAGGAGGAGCGTGCGGACTGAAACGATCGATTCGCACAGAAATGACGGCTTGCCGCGAAGCGAGAGGTTCGTGAAGTAACGGCCAAACACTGCAGTGTTAGGCTTCCCTTCTACCCCATTTATGCTCCTTATGTAGAAAACTCCAGTGTGAGTATTCTGGACATGTGTAGACTGAGATAAGAGTCTACTTCGACAATGCCAACCTCCTTGCTTATTAGTAACATACCTAAACCACATGGCTGAACAGAATTTCTAAAACCAAGGCATATTCTTAGCCATTGCAAATTGTCAAGTTCTTTATGCCACCTTTCAGGATTTTCACCCTTGCTTAAAACCTTTTGTCATAAAATATTTTAACTGAGTAGCAAATTATTTTATTTGCATTAATTTTCATTGTAAAACTACACCAAGGCAGACACAACATATTAGTCTCCCTATCTGTTCACTGCACACACACCCCATCACCACATCAGATGAACCTAGGGACGTACAAATTTCCAGGTCAAACCACATCAATGGAAGGGGAAAGGGAAGAAGAAAATTCAAGGGAGTTCCTGACAACAAGAGCAAGTCACCATGATGCCAAGTGGGAACAGCAGGGTATGTCTAGGAGGATGGGGATGGAGGGAAGGTAGCAGGACTGGGTTGGAACAGACGACCTTTCACCTCTAGGTCACTGGCTCGAATGCAGCCCAGGCCGGTAGCGCCCAAAGCATGTTACCATCCGACGGCTGTTGGAGAGCTTACGGGTTACTGGCTGCTCACGGTCTTGGTCCTAGTGGACAGAAACCACCATAATCACAATCATCAGGAGATTGGGCAGGTCCTGCTGGGGTGGGGGTGGGGACACTGTAGACAAAGGAGGACATGGAGTGGAAGGAAAATGGGACAGGGAGTGACATAGATGCTTAGATCCCTCCTTTGGTAAAGGCCAGATGAATCTGGAAGAACAGCTGGGGGGGGGAGGAACGGTTACTGCCAATCATGCTTCTTATCTGTTGCCTGAGGGGGTTGCCTCATTCTTCCTAAGAGTACAGACAGCCTGGCAACATTACAGACCATCCAGCTGTCAGAAAGGAGGTTTTTCTAGATACAGGGAATAGTCATACTCTGTGAGATTTTGGGAGTTGTCTGCAAAAGGTGAACACTAGAGTTTTTTTGTTTTGTTTTGACTTTTTGTTTAATGAGTACTATCTCCATGAATAAACTTTGTAAGACCTCAACATGCAAGCAGTACTTAAATGTGTCCTGGAAATAACGTGGTGTTCTGTTTTAGCTATGGAAGAAGCTGCAATTACAGGTCTGAAACTTAATGTTAGTCCTGCACTGCAATTCTGTTCCTGTTGGGCTGTGCGTGTATCCTATCATTGCCATCTGTATCAACTGTACATACACATTCCCCTACCCCCCATACGTTTGATTTGACTGGTCCAAAGAACGGATTCTGTCCCAGTTATTTTCGAGAACAATTCCCAGAAATTCCTCCTCTCCCTCCTCTCCTCGGATGTCATCATGATTCAAACATGATGCATCCTAATGCAACATGATGCAGCTTTAAAGGGTTGAAACTTGCTCTTAAAAATTAAAGTGAGTTGACATTCTACAGAGTGTTGAATTATACACTATATTCAAATTCTGCACTTGTACAAGATCCTGGCCACCTCACTCAGAACATACCCAGTCATGTTTACTGCTGCATCTGTCTAACTCCACAAAATTTGTGTCCTTCTGCCCTCAGATCAGTCCACCAACCAGTGCTGGCCCAAGGCAGCTTCCTGAAAAGGAGACCAAACACCCACTCACTTCTTTTCTCTGAATGCGACTGGTTGGCTGCATTTATACCAGGGAGGGACAGAGTTGGGGAATATTTTTTTTTTGGACTACAACTCTCAGAATCCCACAAGCAGCATGACACTGGCTGTTCTGGCTGAGATGTTCTTCTGAACTTGTAGTCTGAAAAAAAGAACCTATCCCACCTCTGGGAGGGTGCAGTCAAAAGTCACCTAGGTCTGCCACAGTCCCTTTTTCCAATTCAGTGTTGGTGAAGAAGTTAGTTTTCAGGAATATTTATATCACCACTACTACTACTTTCTTGCTATGTCTTTGCCACTCTTGCCTCTGAAAGAAATTATGTGATTGGAGAAAGAAAATAACATTTTGTTGGTGTTGGAGGTGATAGGTAAAGCACTGCGATGTTTGCAAAAGCTTGCAAGATGTGTTTGAATAGTGGTAAGAGAAGCGGGGGCGGGGGGAGGGAATGAAGGTGTGAGTGTGCCAGGGATAAAATGCCTCTGTGTAACATCTACTTAAAATGGTTGTCTGACTCCATCTGAAGGCTGCCTATAGCTTCTCCATGGTTAAGAAATGGGTAATAGCTGAGGCGGTGGGGAATGCAAGGGAGAGGACTCATTTTCTCTACTCAGATAAGGGCAGAAGATGCGATGGGAGACAGACCTTGATTGCATCACATAGGACTAGGAACATGGATTCTAATGGTTTGGGACTGGTGAGGGTGAGTCCAGCAGAAAATGTGAAAGGTGGCTGGGAAAGCCAGGAAGTCTATCTCACAGCTTGGAAAAGTTATAGATTTTGGACAATAACTCTCAGAAGCAACCCATCCAGGAGCACAGCCCTTGGCCATGACTTCTAACAGCTGTAGTCTGAAAGAGTGACTTTTCCAGCCGTTGGTTTACTTTAGCTGGGACTGGCCCTGTGAAGGATGAATAGCTCCAAATACAAAGGGACAGTGGAAGGGATGGTTGGACGTCAACATCACCAGCAATGCACATCAATCTACCTCAATCTCACTCCCCTCCCGTAGGTTGAAGGTGAGGTCTTGGTGAATGTCTGCCATGAACTTGGTGGAGTATTCTGGGTACAGCTCCAGCACTTCAAAGAGCCCACGCAGGCTGATGTATTGGAGGTCGCAGTAGGTGAGTGCTTTGACATCAGCATTGGTCTTGATGACTTGGTCTTTGCTGGGCAAGTCAGCACCGATGAGGTCCCCTTTGCCTATGGACAGTTGAGATGTGGGATATGCTTGAGTAGAATCATATCAGAAACAGAGGCTACTGCTCCTACCCCCTTGTTTCCCACTATCAAATGTGTTTGAATTAGTGTCTAGGGACAAGATGGAATCTGTTCATTCCAAAGCTTTAGTGGGTCCGGATTGGGAAACTGGATGTTGCATGCTTGCACTGTGTGGAGCCACAGATGGTACACAGTAGGCTAGGGATGTTCAAGATTCATAGACTACAATCCCTGGAAATCTGCAGGAATTATGGGTCTTATAGATGCTTGTGTCTTTTGAGGCTTCTTCTACAGAGATTAATAGGCAGGGACTAACTTTTCCATAACTCCTTACAATACCCACAGAGTTTAGTCCTGCTTACTTATTTCCCTCTTATTTTCCACAGGAGCGAAAATAGCTGTCACAATCTGGGCTCATTAGTTTAAGAACTTCAAAACATGTGTCAAGATTAGTTTTCTTGGCTAAACCCTCAAAAGGTTGGAATTCCTGCAGTCTTCTGGGGACTGTAGCCCACAATTTCTTCCCATTCCCTCACACTCCCTCTGTCTTCTCTCTCTCTCTCTCTCTCTCTCTCTCTCTTACACACACACACACACACACACACACACACACACACACACACACACACACACACACACACACACACACATTCTTATACACTACTCCAGGCATGCCCAAACTTCAGCCCTCCAGATGTTTTGGACTGCAACTCCCACAGTCCTTTGCCATTTGCAATCTAAGCTTAGAATTCTGGGAGTTGTGGTCCAAAACATCAGGAGGGCCAAAGTTTGGACATGCCTGCACTACTCCATTCTAGGGTTCAGTCATTGTTTTGGACTACAATTCCCAGAATGCCCCAGCCAATGTAGCAGCTGGAATTCTGGGAGCTGTGGGTTGGGCAGTCAACACCTCTCGGCTGGATTCCTGCTCCCCTTGTGCCTTACCTAAAATAGCCAGCACTATGTTGTCCTTTAGGACTTCGAGGGAACCAGAGCAGACAAAGTAATGTGCTTGCAAGGCATCCCCCTGGCGGAGTAAGTATTCGCCAGGAGCGCAAAAGGAGGTCTTGATGTGGAGGGATAAGGCTCGGAGGCAGCCGCGGCTTGCACTCTCAAACAGTGGCAGCTGCAGAATGTCCTTGTTCAGGTGCATAGCAATGTCAGCCCGTAATTCATCTGGAAAGTCCCGTAGGAGCTACAGGGAAAGGAAAGAATTGTTTGTGTGAGCTTTGAGGCAATGTGAGTGCCCACCATTATTCTGCAACCTTCCCCAGTGCCTGTATTATTCAGACTTATTGGCTACAAGTCTTCTTCTCAGAGTCCAATATCATGCAAGAGTCAGAGATGTAGACCTTAAGATTCAGAGGGTAAAATCTGAGAGATGTGGGCTAGGTCAGAAAGTATCCAGGAGTGTTTCTGCATCACACAGTGTGATACCACTGTTACCAAACGTGGCTTCAATCCTACAGAATCCTGGCATTTTTAATTTAATGAAGAGTTTTCAACCCTCTGATGTAGTTTAGATGGCAGCACTAGAGCTACATAGCATCCCCTGAGAGTTAAAAGCTGTGTAACATAGATAAGTGGTTCTCAAACTTTTTTCGCTGTGGCACTCTTGTTGGGCTAAAAAAAAATTAAAGGCACAGCTACCCTTAAAGCAGTTTGAATACTTAGGAAAAGAAGAAAAAACAGTGCACATTTAATGGTCAGTGGTCTTTAATGCAATGAATGAAACTGTTTGGATGAATTTTTCATTATTTCCTTTATGTTTATAAGAATAGTTAATTTTACCCTCAAATAAATTAAAAAAATCATTCAATTGCAGGCCCCTCCTGAAACAGTATCATGGTTATGTGGGTGATTTTGTTACATCTGCTGAGTTAATATTTGTGATGCATTGCAAATTCGTCTACCTCGTAACTTAAAAACTAACCTCCCGTCAAAACATTTTTAATTTTACAGAACTATGATGAAAATATAAGCACGTATGTGGTCTCTAGCCATACAGTAAACATTATATTTACTCAATAATCAGTCTCTTAAAAGAAAAGGCTACAAATTTACTGTCAAATCCACTGGAATCTTTTTTTATGACAACAACCCAGTACAACTCGAAACAAATGACAACCACAAAATGGCCGACGAGTGGCAGTCATAGTGTAGACAAGGAGATAATGGTGTTGCCATGTTATAAAAATGGATTCTACTGCAAAACTGCTAAATCTTACTGAAAATTGAATATTATTGCCCTGGCATACACTTGCAGCACCCCAGGGTGCCGCAGCACCCAGTTTGAGAACTGCTGACTTAAATAACACTCTTGGTGGAAACTACTATCTACTATGTACATCTGGTTGGAATCAGGATTTCACAGGGTAGTGAATTTTTGGCAAAGGAAAGTCTGAAAAAGCCAAATACTACGCAAAAGCTCTCATGATGTCACCCAATGGGGAGAACACTTCTGAAATGTTCATTTGTTGCCAATGGGGAAAAAAAAAAAAACAAGCTGCTTGCATATCTAATGTAGTGTATTTAACCTTTCCCTGTTTTCCTAAACCGTGTCCCCACCAAAACTGTTACCCATCCTGCTCAAATAGGTCCTGATGGGAATATAAGCAATTATATGACATCTATATTATATTTTCTCCTAGTTACAGAACCACCCCCATTTAAGAAACCTAATTTAAAGCAGGATCTTAAACTTTTGAACCAGAATTAAAACGTTTGAAGGTAGATGAATAAGTTAAAACCGCGCGAAGAACAGAACCACCCCCGGTTAAAAAGTGTATTAAAATTTTCTAATAAAATGCTTTGGAAAGTTTGATTGATCATGTCTCTGTCATATCATGCCCGTTTTGCTTTTGAAGCAGAGGTAAAACTGCTATTCTGTATTCACTTAGCTAGAGAATACATCTGATTAAATATTATAGGATTTAGTTCTAAGTAAACATGCAGACTTGCACTATAAACATTTGAAATGACAGGTCAGACCTTGATGCCTGGATACCTCATTGCTCTTTCTCCTAATTTTATTTGCTCTGCAGCTCTTCCTTAAACAGGGAGTTGACATACTAGGGCTGATACCTCTCCAGTGGCTCTTTATTTAGAAATATCAAGATTTGGGGAGCAAAAGTTTCTTTGGAGGTGACAACATGGGCATTTGTCCTGCTGTTGATTCACCATCAGGATGGGCTGGTTCACTTCTTTTGGCAATAACCAGGTAAGTGCCAGCATGGACCTTCCTACCGCTAGAGTATTTCCACCCACACCATTTTGGTTTCCTGTCAGGTGCAGGTAGGATTGCTCCATTTTGAATTGTTTCCACTTCATGTGATGACCAGGAATGAACCCAAGTGGAGCTTGGTCCTTTAACTTTCTCATCCAGTTTCAATTTCCTATATTCTTTCTTTCTAAGCAGCATCCATTAGATGAGGTAGTTGCCCCTTTCCACCCTGTGGGGTCATAGATTTTGGTGCCATGAAGGATGGCAAAACAGCTGATGATCCACTCAGAAGTTCTCATGCACAACCCAAACCAGTAATGCATTAGATTAGGTTAAAATTTCTGCTGCTAATATTCATAAAAGAAATCTGTCGTTTCCAAAGAAATTTACCATCCTGTGCTTTCCCTTAACAATACTTCTCCTTTCAGCCCGTTAGGCAGGTCATTATTGTTTTCATTTTGAAGGTTAGTAATTTGGCCCAATTGGTATTTTGACAAGGCCTTTTATTATACCATCAGCCAGAAGATACTTGACACCTTTTTCACTGTACAGACTTTTCCAGGTTAAAAAAAAATGGATAATGTGGTAGAAAACCAGGAGAAGACTATGAGAGAAGAACAATATAGCATTAAGACTGTCTAAAATTCAGTGAATGAAGCAGGGGAACTTTTCAACTCAACCCCTCATCCCCTGCAAACCTGGCTCAAGGCTGCACAATAAATCCCTACAAGAGGGGGGCAAGAATATATACTTCAAGATCATCCCATCTGTCTTCTAAGAAAACTCACAAAATGAGCCCCCCCCCAGCTACTACCTCATTGGCATCAATGCCATTGTTGACGGACCACGTGGTCTGGAAGTACTCTAGCATCCGCTGCTTGAGCTGCTGGGGCAGGCGGTGGACACGGATGAAATCCTTGAGATCCTTCATGCGGGTATGATAGAGGGAACGCCGGGAATACATGCGCTGGATGATGGCAGTCACATTGCCAAAGACCACAGCGTGCATCAAAGCTGAGGCAAGGAGGAGAAAAAGATGTGAGAAGAGCCTCATTGGGTTAGATCATTACCCCAGCTAATTCAGTGCTGTACGTGAATGCTATTGGAAAGCTAGTAAGAAGGGCCTGAACTTTGTCCTGCAATTGCTGGTGTTCAGAGGTAGACAGTGGCTTAATGAGGAGGACTGATTTAGCTGTAGTGGGGACTGACCTCCTTTTTCTGAATTTGGGTCTTTCCCTCCATAGAGCATTGTAATAAATTTAGAAAACAAAAGTTAAAATTAGCCAGTACTGTGAACTCTTCCCTGCTATATAGAGAGACAAAATGGACACAAACACACACACACACACACACACACACACACACACACACACACACACACACACACACACACACACACACACACACACACACACACACACACACACACACACACACACACACACAATTTTCTACTCTTTGGAGGTTTTCTCTGTTGCTTTTCTACTCCAAATTAAACCTGAGATTCTCTCTAACTGGCTTTTATTTCAAAACTTTTCTAGGTTCAAAACTTTGTTGTTTGGAAGCAAGTGCAGGTTTTATTTGCCAGTCTACTTGCTTAGGCATGCAGCTTCGAAGAAATTGTGTTTCTGGAGAACACACAGCTGCAGTAGAAGAAAGTACACATTTCCCTTAACATGTTCCTTGACCCTGACATTCCCTGCATGCTTGCTTCTCTAGATCCGTGGTTTCCAGTGTTGGGTCCCCAGATGTTGTTGGACTAAATATCCCGGCTACTAGTTTTGCTGGCCAGGATATCTGGGAATTATCACTCCAATAATGTCTGGGAACCCAAGAAGATTGGGAACTACACTTTGAGATGTTAGTGTCAAACCTTGTAGCTTTTAAAATGATCCAGTTGTACTAAAAGGAATGCAGCCCTGCTCATGCTGAACTCACCACCAATGAGCATCGTACAGATGGAGAAGATTTTCTCTGCATCCGTGTTGGCACAGACGTTGCCGAAGCCCACACTGGTCAGGCTGCTGAGGGTGAAGTACAGGGAAGCAATGTAAGCACTACGGATGGATGGTCCACCCACGGAGTTGTTGAGGTATGGTGCCTCTATTCGCTTGCCCAGTTCATGAAGCCAGCCTGTAGGGCAGAGTAAAGGATCAATCTTTCTGGTAGTATCAGGCTTTGTAAAGGCTCCACCATGGCCTCAGATTAGGGGGCTGAAGAAGACTAGACTGTATGCAGGGATGATTCTCCCGACAGACAGCATCAGCAGATCTGACAGAGCTGGAGGTTGGCGACTGTGGTTTTGGAAGGGTGATAATCCACTACAGCCTTATGCCACAAGAATGTCACCTGGCAAATTACGTTCAGCACCTTGGATAGCTCATATAAAATTCAGACTAAATCCTGGGGAGGATTCAAACCCTTCCTCTGCAATTGAGTCACCAGGCTCCTACCCTCTGTCTAGGGTAGACCTCCTCAATCTGCTAAATTGGAGATGGACTACAACTGCCATCATCCTCAACTCCACCCACCCACCCACCTGGTCCTCTGTAAATTCACTTGTGCTTCTCCAAATATAGCAAAGCCCAACTGTGCCGCTGTGAATCATTCTACCATCGGCTGCCAGCTACGAATAACTTCAGTACATTGTTGCCCTTTCTTCTCCCCACTCTCAGGACTGCTGCACCACACGCATCCCAATTACTATTCTCTAAGCTCACCAATGTCCCAGGTCACGGGGTCGTTGCTTTCCTGCCGGCCGATGACGTACCAGATGCAAGCCATCCAGTGGGCCAACAAGGCGAACATGGACATGAGCAATGTGAGAACCATAGCACTGTATTGAGAATAGCGGTCCAGCTTCTGAAGCAGGCGTAGCAAGCGCAGGAGACGCACCGTCTTCAACAGGTGCACCAGGTAGGTCTGGAAAGGAAGAGAGAGCAAGTATGTATGCATTTATTTTGGGTAATTTGTACCCTGCCTTTTTCCCAAATTAGATACGCAAGACAGCTTACAAATAGAGATGGAATGGCAGATACATAAATTAAAATATTTAACACGTGGTTAAATATGTAGTAACACAAAAATACCAGTAAGATCGAAACAATTTAAAAACAAAAAAGAAACAGTATTTATTTTTTTTAAAAAGCATAATACTTCCATGTCTACTGCCTTGAGGCTAAGGAAGAAAGATGGCATACAAAGCCGTGTAAAGTCTGCAACATCTAAATTAGACATGTGGGGCCTTGAATCTGGGGTCTTATATGCATGAAGCATATGTTCCACCACTGTGCTAAAGCCAAAAAGAAAAACTGAGGACTAGGATATTGAATCCCACTGTCAAGTTGGAGGAAAAGGAGCTATTTGTGGCTAGAATAGAGACCCACTAAGTTGGATGGGTGTCATAATTCCCACCCAAAATTCTGTTTCAAACCACATTCAGGAGCCCTTGATACCAATATGAAGAAAAGTAATAGTGCAGTGGTACAGTTTGAGGTGCAGGCAACTACCACAACAGTTTTCACTCCCATGCCTCCATGCAGAGACTAAAAATGTCAGCTGATGTGTTGATCCATCTCAACAGGTGAACTCTCCCAGTTTTTACCTCTACTAGAAGTGGATCTTTTGTCTCAATTGGGCACGGATAACTATGACACACCAAGCTGTTTACTGTACAGTGATATGTTCTTATAGGGAAGGGGAGGGAATCTATTTTCTCACTCCCACAAATATTCAGAAGTAAAGTCTGGCAAGGACTGCAGCGAAAGTCAGAGCTAAGCTGCTGAAGGATTCTGTGCACTGTAGTCCTAAAAGTAGTTTTATCTAAGCTCCAGAGCAGGGAAACATGAGCCAGTTGCTGGCAATACCACCCTCTCATTCCAAACCTGCACTACTGCAGGACTTGGGTCAGGCCACTGCTCTTTTGAAAAGCAAGGGGAAATCTGACATGATTTAATCGGGAAACAACTCCAAGTGACTCCTGTTCGCTCCATGAAACATCAAGGAGAAGGAAACCAAGGCAGCTGATTAGTCAAGGGATTGTGTCAAAGGCTGGTACCTGATGACATCATGACACCTTCCATCAGGCTGCCTAATGAGACCCCGAGGGAGATGGAGATTAAGAACTTGTGGGGGGGGGGCTCTGCCAATAAAAAAAGAACAGAACTTGACTGCTGGAGAAAAGGATCAGTATTGAACCAGGAGAGAACAGGTATGATTCTGTTAGAAACAATCAATTCTGGATCTAATCTGGATTTCAGATACATTCATGTGAGAATTTGAAGCTAAACCTTCAAATTATGCACTCCTTACTTTGAAAACATTCTGAGGTGTCTAGCTGAATCTGAAATGTTATAATATGTCTTTTATTCTTTTAAAATACTTTGCCATATAGAGCAGCTAGCAGCATCTTGTGGAGTGAAAACGCTATAGCTAAGCTTTGAGCAGAGAGTAGAAAAGTTACCCTTCCTGATTCCAAATTCCTGAATCTCCCCTCCCCCCAGCCATCCTAGTCACTGTATTGTTTCCAAGTTCTGGCTTTGAAACATGTGCAGAATCACCCCTCTCCCAAATTACTATAATTAGCATATATACTAATAGTTAATGTCTTCTCTGAATGCAGATCCTTCTGCAGCCTAAATGGTATCACCCATGAATAAGATGCAGGCATGGAAAATATACTTGGGGGGGGGGGACAGCAACAACAAAGCCATTCTTATAAGTACTGATTACAGTATGTCCAACTGCTAGAGAAAGCAGGCTGACTCGAGAATCGAGAACCTGCCAAGAAAAGGAAAAGGGGAGATTGTGATAGAAACCAGCGTGCTTGGCTGGAACCTTGAGCCTACCATGTGAATACCCCTATTTTCAGAGTGTGAGATGCTTTCTGATCTTGAGGGCAAGTTGTACACTCTATGTGCTTTTCATCCTCAAGTACTGATCTGCAGCCGAACTATATCCATTTCCTGCTCAGATGTTTGATCTTGGAAGGAAACTGGAACAGGAAGAATGGCCATTATGGGACTCAGGTGTGCATCCTAACAATTGGGAATTTAAAAAAAGCATTTCCCAAAGAAAACATAGTCCAAACAAGGGAGTCATTTATAAAGGGCAAGTACCGGAAAATAAGACCCATTCTGGCAAAGATCAACAATTGTTCCTTACACACTCTTTGTGTTTCCTAGGTTTACATCTAAACTTGAAATCTGGTGTTTCGTCCTGGATAGGTTCATTGTTTCAGACAGGACTGCAGGTGGTTTGCTCAATAATGGAGATTTTTTGAAATTCCAAGCTACAGCCCAAAGAAACATACCCTTGCCGGAGCCTTGTATAGAGCTATTTGTGTATACAATTGCTACACAAATTCCACCACAGGTTCTGTTTTGGGATAGCTGCAAAGCTTAACTTCACACAAAACTGATTAGAAATCTACCATAGAAACAGACCGACATACTGATTTAGCAGAAGTAATAATGCTCTCTGAGCAAAGTACTGTACCCTCCTACCACAAAGTACATTGCAGCCTTTTCATGATTAAGGGACAAAATTAAAGCCTCGATAATAGTAGCAGTAGATATAGAGTAGCAGGGTATGAGACTGAACTGCAAACCAGAAAGTCTTCACTGCCTTCAACTTTCTCATGAATAATTTTGTTTCCATAGGCAAGCCATATCTTTTCAGCCTCTGTTCTTATTTACAATAAGCTGTCAGATGAAGTATGGTAACAATGAAGTATGCCATAGGAATAATTTCACACTGTTAACATTTTGTTGCTGATATCAAATAACAATATTGATTGGCCCTTCTAAATTGTTGTAAGAATTGCTGAGGTAAAATTTGGCTGAAACCCTGTGATGCTGCTCTGCATACATAAAGGCTGGTTATGACATCAGCTATAGACATTAAACTTTATTTTAAAGTTTCCCAATTACTCCCTCCACATGTTTCAGGACTTCCTAGGGATATCCGTGCTGAAGATTTGGGGGCATAAAAGGCTTCCTTCTCCCATTTTGAGGCTCCCAAAGACTTCCCCAGATCCAAAATGAGCCTTAAGGATTCCCAGAACCTGAGTGTGTGTGTATGGAGGAGGGTAGACAACTTTAACTTAAAGATTTATGTTCAAGGCTGATTACCTCATCATCCATTACACACAGAGAGTTGCACAACAGGATACCAGCCTATGTAATTGCTATGTAAGTGGAGACAGCAAAGTGTTTTTAGTCACTAGTCTATAACCACAATTCACCTCCCCTTTTTTCATTTAGGATGACACAGCAGTCTTTTATGATCATAATTTCCCATTTCTGTAACACTTTATCAGAAATAGGCAAGCCACTTCATTCTAACAGCAATATTTGTGCATGTGGGAACATAAAGGATCTGGTTATCAAATCACTTAGGCTTCCCTAGGATCTCTCTCTTTTTTAAAATAAAGGAAATGCTTAACAATCCAACCCAAATGAGTGGAACTGGAAGCTCTTTTCATTTCAGCTTTAAACTCTTGCTGATACCAAAGGATTTGTTTAAAACAGGAGTGGGACATATGCAGGTTGAGGTCACATGTGATCCCCACCTCCATAAAGCCTGATAGATGAGCTTGAGTCAGCCACCATTTTGCAGCCATGGCACCTCACAGCACTATTGTGAAGATAAAATAGCAAGGAAGGGAGAACCATGTGAATCAAGTGCTGTCAGATCCATGGAAGAAAACTGGCATATAAATGTAATTTGAAAAATGGAAAAGTCAGTTTCAAGACTGTTTCCTGAAGGCCCCCCTCCCTATAAGCACAAAAATTGAGAC
Organism: Phrynocephalus forsythii; assembly: GCA_029282475.1. Taxonomy (NCBI): domain Eukaryota; kingdom Metazoa; phylum Chordata; class Lepidosauria; order Squamata; family Agamidae; genus Phrynocephalus; species Phrynocephalus forsythii. Next base: position 23,102,170 of record JAPFRF010000012.1, on the reverse strand, counting down.
TTTCTCCCTTAGAAGACTCCACGTAGCATGATTGACATTAAAATTGCACAGCTGCTTCCATAACTTGTTTCAGTGAAAATAAGGTGGGCTTTTTTAAAAAACGGGATTCAGTCATGCAACCCCCAGTGGGTCATGGGGATAAAATTTACAGAGTCACTCACCACTGGAACATTGAAGACATAGAGGAGATCAAAGGGCAAAGCTGCAATCAAGTCCACAAAGAACCAGGTAGCCACATAGTGGAGGCAGATGGAACGGGGGTCATAAATCACTTGGCCTGACTGGCTCACATACGTGGTCCGGAAATTCAAGATAATGTCTGCCAAGAGAGAAAAAGCACTATGTTCACACACTCTACATATGTCCCACCTCACCTAACCTTTCCTGCAACATCATTGGTGCTAAGGCTTTATATTCCCCTAGAATGTGTGTGTTTGTGTGTGTGTGAGAGAGAGGGGGGAGAGAGAGAGAGAGAGAGAGGAGCAAGTTCTATGTCAAACTATACTTCTTCACCCCTTCAACATCGGATTGCATGGAATCAGTGAGACCCACCCTGACACTCCATCATATCTCTGGGATGTTTATAAGCAAGGGAAGTCGAATCACCCTGTATGATTATGTCTCTCCAGGATCTGGAAATCACAGTCAGTGGCACTGTTAGGTCTGCAGTCTTTATGTCCCCTTTCCCCAGTTTTCAGATTATAATGTGGATTGTCCTGCTTACCCCAAAACCTGATAATCAATTCCTTCTGCTGTATTTGTGTTGTTTCTCCACCCACCCCCCTCAGCCTCATGTTTCATGTATCACTTTAAAACATGTTTATTTGCTCTAAACATAATATAAAACATTGGGCAAATGAATTACAATCGATGGCCAAAATGGAGATAAAATAACACTACATTATACCACCCTTCCTACTTAGCACTGTCCATTTTGCATCCCTGTCCAGCTTCTCTGTGTTGTGCCTCCTCAGGCTGAGGAACATTACAGTGCTGCTGTCAGACTGTAATGCCTGATCAGGACAGCCATTAGTGAAGATGCTGGGCATTGTAGTCCAACAAGATATATGGAGCCACACCATCCCATACCCCGTGCCCTATGGCTCTATGCCTAGTTAGATAACAGATCTTTCTTCCCATATCCTGTTTGTAGTCCTGGCCCCATGAGAGGCCAGGACTACCTCATCTCTGTTATCTTTCCGGAAACAGGCAAAGACCTTTATCTTCAGGCAAGCTTTCCCTGAATGATGGTCTACCTATTATGTGTCTTTTATTTGAATCTAAAGGATCACATAGAGTTTGTGTTTATAACTAATTATAACCTTATGGGTTTACATTGACACTATGGGCGTTTATACACGACCCCTAAACTCCGGGGCAAATGGATCCCAGCTCCGGAGCTTAAAAATGTTTACCCACCAGCTCCGGAGTTTACAGGAAATTAGGTGCGACCACACCCACTTTAGCTCATCCCAGCGCACCTTTCAAGTACCTGCTCTTCAGTCCTGAAAATTCCTTGATGCGGTGTAAAGATAGTGAGTGTGGGGCTCTCCTCGCTTCTGTTTGTTGTTGTTTTGGCTCCCGCCCCTTTAAGAGCTACTTTACAGACACAGGAATCTTGCCGGCAAGAGCGAGAGCCAGAACGAGAACCAGAACAGAGGTGAGGCACGATCTTTTCTTCCTTTTTTTTCTCCCTCCCCTCACGCAGCCAGCAGCCAGGAAGTGCGGAGGGGTGGGGAAGCAGGAAGAGCAACAAGCCCCTAAGATCTCTGGTCCAAATTTAAGTGGCCAGTGGATCTTAGAGGTCGTGTAAAAGCACCCTATGTTTTCATTGTTAGTTTCCATCACTCATAATTTGACATGGAACTGTACTCCCGTTTAACTGCTTGCATTCTCTTGTAGCTTTAATGTAACGTTGTCTATTAATGCTGTAAGATGTCCCTCAGTCCCCTGTTCTCAATACTTGAACATGTCTTAATTGTCTTGGACTGTATATTATCCCTCATTCTGTAAGCCATCTTGGGTCATCTTTCCAAGGAGAAAGGCAGGGTAAAAATACTCTAAAATAAATAAATATCCTCACCAACAATAAAAAGCATCTCCACCGCGATATCACTGACAATGGTGCTGCGGGCAGCCGCCAAATTGTCCTCGATGTCGGTGAAGCACACGTTGTACGGAACCGTCACGGCCACATAGAAGGTGGCCAGGAGGATAAGCCAATCCCACAGGGCTTTGAAGATGCTGTAGTGGAGGAGGATGAAGCGCGACTTCTGTACAGAGGCCACTTTATACTCAGGCACCGAAGGCTTGCTTTCAAAGACATCCTGAGAAGAGCACAGAAACAAAAGCCAATTTCAGAAGAACCCAGAATCCCCTTGGGCACCCTTAGCTTTCTCTCAATGGCCCAGAATGCTGAAGGGATGGGATACAGGCAGGGGTTGTTGGGTAGGAGAGTGGACCAGGTCTCCCAGAATTCCACACCCCTTCCAGCTAGGTTCAGACAAACTTCCAGACTTTGTCCACATGTGATTCCAACACAACAGATTAGAGATGGAAGAGTGAGTGCGAAAAAGTCAGAACAGAGGAGGTTAAAAAAACCTAATGATTGCATTCATATTGAAAGGGGAATGTTTTTAAGAACACACATTAAATTGATATTTAAATTTACATTGAGTGCTATAAAAAAAGCTTCATTATTGGGGGGGAAATATGATTTATGCCACCTTCTGCCTGCAGTGCCCCTCTGCCCTCTCTACACAGATAAAAATCTCTGTGCAGAGAATGGAAAGGACACAAATCTGCCATGAAAAAATGGCAACACAGAGAAAGCAGCTTCAGAGAAATTTAATCTCCAAGGAGATTCTGTTATAGTCAAAGGGGCTGGTTGTTTTGGGGGTGGGGGGTGGAGAGAATTGCAACGAGAGCCACAAGGAGACCGTAGAAACCGGCGACATAAACAAGTCCCAGTGTAGCTTGAAGAATCTTGTAGAGTTCAAGGCTACTTGATGTAGTGACTAGATATATTAATAGCTAAGGTTTCTGTAATATCTTGTGGGCTTGGAACTGCCAGATAGCTCAGTGGTTTAGCCATCTGGCTGTGGAGCCAGAGATCGGGAGTTTGATTCCCCATTGTGCCTCCATGACAAGGGCTGGACGTGAAGGACCATAGGGTCCCTTACAGCTCTGTGGTTCTCACATGATGAGGATGACTTATTATAAAGCCTTTGTCTCCCTTGGCAGACTCTGACCTGTGTCCTTGAAACACCTCTAAAGTTTCAAGTAACATCCAAGTCCCTCATCTTGGCCAGGACTGGCTGACTGATGTAATTAAGAGCTTGGTAATCCCATTCCCATGTTAGCGAATCATTGACACTTTGTCGTTTGTATCCTCAGCTGGTCATGGGGAAATGGATCAATAAAGAGGACACAACATCTGTACCTTTGGGTCTGAGGAAATGGATTTTGAACCATAGAAAGCTCACATTGAAAGCTTTTAAAGTGCTATAATATTTTGCCTCCCTCGCCTCCTTGCTGACATGACGTCTGTAGCCTTCCTCCTCTGCTTGTCTTTGCACCCTGCAGCTTCCTTAATTTAAGAGAAAGTATCACTGTAATAAGCATCACCATAATGCCCTCATTTCCCTTAATTCTGGAGAAACATAAATTCAAAAACACCAACTTGCTCTTTTAAAATAAAAAAATTAAATTCCTCCTTTCTGTTAGCATATTTCTAGCTTAACCGGTTATCAGTTTTTATTAATAGCTGCTAGGGAGCTGTTTTCAAGGTTTTGTAGGCAGAGGTAGGAGATATATGACCCTCCAGATGTTGCTGTACTATAAATTCTGTCAGCTGTAGCTACCATAACTGTGAGGATGATGGGATTTGTAGTTTGACAACATCTGGAGAGTTGTATGTCCTCCTCTCTGGTATAGAGGCACACACACACACACACACACACACACACACACACACACAGAGAGAGAGAGAGAGAGAGAGAGAGAGAGAGAGAGAGAGAGAGATGCCCCTGAGAATGCTGTGGTATGTCATTTCTCTAGGGGTACCGCTATTCAGCCAAGCAAGAAAACACATTTCTATTTAAGTAAAAGAAAGACGGCAGTGAAAACTTTAAAGGTAAGATTTCCCCTCCTTCTGTATCTTTGAATTTTGTCCACCAAACCCCACTGACCACCTCCTCTTCTGCAGTAGCCAGATGGGCCTGGGGAAAAGAGGAGGGGGGAATCCCCTTCACATACACATGAACAAGCGATATTTATTTTCAGCTGCATGTGGGGTCAAGTCAGGAGGCTATCCATCAATCACATTCATTCACTCACTTGCTCATTCAGCCTTTCAGCGAAAGCTGTCAGAGCAACTATTAAGAAAACTGTGCATGTGTGTGTGTTCTTGGTAATGAGTCTTGATGCAGTCTTAGTACAACTGACGTCAGTAGGACGCATTCTTTGTGGTTAATTTTTCTGATTTAAATTAAACAAACCTCAGTTTAGGCCTTAAATATACAATATGTGGGAGGCTTTAAGGCAGTGGTTCTCAAACTGTGGGTCCCCAGATGTTCCTGGGCTGCAACTCCCAGAAGTCTTCATCACTAGGTGAGCTGGCCAGGATTTCTGGGAATTGCAGTCCAAGAACATCTGGGGACCCACAGGTTGAGAACCACTGCTTTAAGGTATACAAGAGCAAACATAGTTTCAGCCTTTCCCAATTGGGTGCCCACCACAAATCTATTGGTGGTGGTTGTGGTGTGTGTGTGGATGTTGTCACCCAATGCAACTGAAGAGCAGTCAAGAGGATTGGTTGGTACAGACATGCCACCCACTTTGAGTAGAGACACTTGGGGGGTAGACAGTTGAATCCAGCTCCCAGTCTTTGGAAAAGAATTACAATATCAGTTCCCTGGGACTCTAGAAAGAGAATTAAAAATCAACAACAAAACAAATAGATTACATCTCTGAATATTGACGTGCCATTTTTGCCATCTGAGAAGCAACCAAGGAGACTCAAAAGACCATCAAAGTAATCTATGTCACCCACAGGTGTCAATTTTAATCCCACTCTGGAAGGTGGGCTCTATTTTGATTTTCTCTCTCCGCCCCCCAACTCCACTAAGAACAACAATCAACACTTTCAAAATAGCAGTAAAGAAAAAAAATGACCTTCCAGACTTTTTTTGACTAGCATTCCTATAATCCGTTACTACTGCTGTCTGTGCTGTCCAGAACTTCTGGGACCTGAAATCTGAATTATCTGGAGAGGTGAAATTTCTGGAAAGCCAAATGCTGGATATCTCATCAGTTTTTAAAACAGCCAACCCTATCCCCAAATGCTGGTGCTGCTCTGTTTGCAAACTGTCCCAGCATTGAATTTGTGAATCATGACTGAACTGTTCATCTCCAGTAACGTATGGGTCAAGACAGGGGGAGTGGAGACAGGAGAGGTAATAGTAAATAAGAAGCACTGAGGGATGTCCAAAAGCTACAGTTTCCTCAGTCACAGAGTTTTCAGACTATTGTACAAAACCTCTTTTCTGTCTATCTGCCAATCATCCCACAGCATGATCTGTCAGTTCTGTAAATGGAGGTGAGGGGATCTTCCCACCATTATCCATGTGACTTCCCACTGCTTCTACCCATTGGGATAATCCTCTGCTGTGACCCTGGGACCACTTTCTCCCTAGTCACACACCCTCCACCCCTCCCCCAAAAAAAGCTCCTTAACCTGCTCCCCAAGTGTGGATGAGGGTTAGCCACCATTATCAGCTTAGTGTTAAGTAAGTCTCTGGATTTCCTCGTGGCAGGGAAGGGGTTTACCCAGCTCGTAGCAGGAGCAGCTGCTGAGGTTGTTGTTCAACCGTATCCCCTGCTCACCCACCCCCTCCACATCATTGCACAGCCGCCCTCCATCACTCTTCCCTCAAAACAGCCCAAAGCCTTTTAATCTGCCTTGGCGTTAGGTCACGGGGCGAACAGCTGTCAAGGCATGAAGAGCGGCAGAGGGAACGAGCAGAGATCTCTCCATCAACAGGCAGGGGGCCCTTCCTTCCAGGGTTAGTTTTCCAGCTGCTGCTAGACTACTAATGCCCATCTCTCTCCAGGATGTACCGCCACATACGCAATAAGCACACCAAGTCCAAGTCAAACCATCAACCATGGCACAACTCTAGGATACTGCTATCTACCGTGTTTCCCTGAAAATAAGACACTGCCTTATATTTATTTTTTCTCAAGAAGACACTCTAGGGCTTATTTTCAGGGGATGTCTTACTTTTATTAAGTATAATATGCTTGAATGTCAGCCCTGCACACAACCATAGCCACGCCCATCACTAGGGTAGGGCTTATATTTAACAAATGCATAGAAATCCTGCTAGGGCTTATTTTTGGGGGAGGTCTTATTTTCGGGGAAGCAGGGTAGAAACAGCGCTTAGGACAGTTACCATTTTGGACTACACATCACTGCATTCTCCCAATACCCAGGGGATTTTGAAAATTCACTTCCAAAAAAAAGTCACTGTTGCAACCATTGCTAGGGCCCATGAAAGACAACCAGCGGCTGCTTTCTCCACTTATTCGAATCCATTACAAGCCGCAAGTCAGCACTGCTGAAATGGGTAAACGTGCACCCCTGAGCTGCACAATTAAAGGCATGCCAAAAAGGAGACAAACTGAATGCACATTGACCCCTTACACCCTACATTAAGATTGATTAGGCAACACAGAGAACAAGAATGCAACTGGTCAGATGCCCTTTGCTTCTAGCAACTCAGTAACAAACCAGCCAAATCTTATCCCTGGTATGTCCTTAAAAAAGGGGATCTGACTCACCCTCCTCCTGCTGCGAGATGGAGAATCCAAGATGAGTTTCAATATCATGTAGCATTTGTTACTCATCAGAAAGGCTACCCATAACCCATTATCTAGTCTCAGACATTTCCCAGATGTGGGGCCCCAGATATTTTTGGACTAAAACTCCCACAAGCCTTGACCACTAGCTGTGCTGGCCAGGATTTCTGGGCACCGTCGTCCAAGAACATATGGGGACTCACAAGTCTTGGCCCTTGTGGTTTCATGCTGAAGTGCACTTTTGATTTCTCCCAGTTAATGATAAACAGCTCATAGGTGTCATTCCTTCCTAACTTGACTCCTCAGCTTGGGAATGTAACTTTTCTGGACCGGGAGCTTTTAAGAGCTGTAGTCTAAAAAAAGCAACTTTCCCAAGATCTGTCTGAGCCCCTGCATTATTATTATGCTTTCTTCAGCTGTCTCGTTCTTGTTACATGCACGTACACAGCTATCTTTCAAAGCAGAACTGGGCAGCATGTAGCTTTCCAGATGTTAGATTCCAGTAATCTCTCACCCTCGGCTATGCCAGTTTAGATTGATAGGAATTCCAGTCCAGCAGCATCTGAGCCCATGTGGTATAGCGCTGGACTACAATTCAAAAGAGCTGGGTTCAAATCCTATTGAGCCACAGAAACTCACTGAGGGGTTACCACAGCAAACCATCCCTTCCACATTGGACAACACTTGAAAATCCTGTTAGGTTCACATAAGTTTGAAAATGTATCAATGCATCATAATAATAACAAACATCTAGATAGCCACATGTTGTCCCCTGTGTTTTATACTCAGTAGTCTCTTGTCTGTCCAGAACTCCATATGATACTGAATAGTACAATGGACGCTTCTCTCTCAGATGTGCCCCATGAGATGGTCCTTTCAGCCATGGGTCTTCAGAAGAGACCTCTGTGGCATTTTTTTCTCCTGGCAGAAACCAGCAGATGCTCCAGGGAATCAAACTTCCAGCCAAAACATGACCCTTGGCAGAGCTTGCAGCTTTAATGGCCTTCAAAGCCAGAAGCTTAATGCTATTAACATTCTGCAGGCACTGGCCACAGCCCAACGCCATGCCTGTGGGTTCAGCATCTTTGAGGTTGCGCTCTGGGCTTGCAGCAATCGTGGGGAATGGTCCCACCTCAAGAGAAGTCAGTCCATCAGGCCTAGGCAACATAACAGCAAGAGGTTATGGGAACTGTTGTCCAACCTCATTTGAAAGAGAGGAGGATTAGGAGATTAGCAACACTCCGTTCCCTCACATTTTAGGCCCAAGATCTGACACTAGAGGTAGACTGGTTTTGATCTGGTCTTGGCCCAGTTTGCTCCACTCTCTGGCTTGCCCTAGATGGCATAATAGACCTAAGCACATGCACCCACTGGATCTTTCTAGAAGCCCCTCCCTGAGATGCCTAGCTTTTTCATGTGCTGATGCTGCACAAATATACATGTGGACACCTTTGTGCTGAGCCAGTGAGCCCCGAGGCCAGCTGGGAATGGGTTGAGAGGGGAAGGGTGTGCCCAGATGTGGTTGTTTAACCACATCTGGGCATCCTAAAATGTGCCTCCCCACCTAAAAAAAATAAAAAACATAGCAAGTCCCTGGGGATAAAACCAGGGCCCTGGAATCTGGAAGCCCTCTTAGTGAGGCACCTGTGCCCAGTCTTTTCTTTAAGAAGTACCAATGGCTCTGCAGCAGTTATGACCAAATTTCAAGCAGGCTGCACATGCTACACTACAGCGAACTGGTGGTGGTGGGGTGAGTTATTCTTCATATTTTCTCTCACTCACGCCATACCTAAGAGGACCTAAGAACAGAGTTTTTTAGAAAATTAATTTCTGGAGCATTACCGTTCTTTGAATTCCCCAGCTTGCCTGGCCCAGATGGAAGAATTAAATCTCAAGAGGGACGAAACAGATGTTTATGGACAGCCTATTATGAGAGCTAAAGGCAAGGTACTGTGGTGCTGGAGAGAGGCAAATGACGCAGTCTTTCAGTTTTGCAACATCAGATTTCAAAGGCAGCCCCTGCTTACTGTGTTTCCCCGAAAATAAGACAGTGTCTTATATTAATTTTTGCTCCCAAACATGTGCTAGGTCTTATTTTCAGGGGGTGTCTTATTTTTCCATGAAGAAAAATATGGTATACATTTATTGTTATCTTATTATGGGGAGGCCCTAATTTGGGGGGATGCCTTATATTTCAGTGTGGGGCAAAAGTCTTATTTTCAGGGGATGTCTTATTTTCGGGGAAACAGGGTACATGCTGTAGACCAGTCTCCAAACAACGCAAGGCAAATTTCATGTCCCATCCCCAATGAGAAACCTCCCTGCTTTGCTCTTTAGAAACTTTCATTTCTTCTAATTATGGGCTATTTAGACATCTGTTTTTGCCCTTAGGGTTTTTTTTTCCCCTGAGGGCCAGGCCAGGCTTGAGAAGATTCTGACCATCAGTTGGAAAACACCTACAAACCTGGGAAAAAAATTAAGCCCACTGTGAAACCACGCATCTCTCCCTCCCTCCCCTCAAGTAAGTGATTTCCTTACACTGTTGATTTTCATCTCTGTCCGTTCTCTCCTGCTGAACTGCCTAGTGAGATGGTGCAGAGCTGTGTGCCCTTGTCTTCTGGCCGCTCGCAGGTGGGAACTCCCTGCCCTCTTACAGCGGTGCTTGTCTGGAAGAGCAAAAAGAAAGTGAACAAGAGTAACAATCCTGATTTGAGGAAGCAAGCAGCGTGTAACTTTCTCAACACAGCTGTCCTCCAAACAGTCTGCCCTATCAATGACCAGATGCCCTTTCAGTCTCTTTGACCCATCTTAAAATGTGTTGGCTTGAGAATCCAGAGTATGCTTTAAAAAACCTGCAGTTTATCTTTTGAGCAAAAACCCTTCTAGCCACTAAGATCACAACAACACAACTTCATGAAGGTTTCACAAAGTTGTGAGAACAGGACATTTATGAACAGGATGGCTTTGTAAGTGAAGGGAAAAGTCACTTTAGAAATAAAAAGAATGTCACACAAGGTAAGACACACAGGGCAAAGGGTCAATAATTTTAGAGAAGGAGTGGGCCTCTTTGACCATGCTATTTTTCTGTCCTGGGTCCTCTGACAATTGCACAGCTGCCAAATATGCAGCAGCAGCAGCAGCAGCAGAAACAACAACAACAACAACAACAACAACAACAACAACAACAACAACAGAAATGGCTAGAAGTCCATTTACAGTTTGAAAAACGGAATAAAAGTGTAATAATGTTAAATAGTGCAAAGGTGGCTTGTGACTTATTGAAAAGGCAAATTATCATTGTTGGAGGCTGCCAGAAATTGCAATGTGCCTTCTCACTCCACCTCCCTGGGATACGAGACTTGAGAAGAGCAAATCTCTGTTTTAGAGGCCTCGTTTCTAGATAGGCAACAAAAGCATATCTTTCACTTACGGATCTGAGCTAGCCAAACAAATATTCGGTTCCTGGCGTCAAGGCATGGCATACAAACTAGACTGGCCCTTGTGGGTCCATCAAGTCCAATACATTGCTGAGATCTGGAATCTTGCCATGAAGTTAAGCTATCCTGATTAAAGAATGAACCTTTCTTGAGGCTAGAGTGCATAGGCCTGGACGGTATAATCTTATGAAAGTTTTACTGGTAAATCAGTCTCAGGGTCAGCTGCTATGCCGATTTTATGGAATCCACAGCTATTTTTATGTTGAACTTGCCCGAAATCTAAGTGTCAAAGATCTTTTTAGAAAAGAGATATGGCAACCCAAATTTGCACTGATATGGCTGAATATACTGAGGTCCAAACCCAGAATCTGGAAGTTAACCACCAAGAATCTAGATGGACAATTCTGCCCATTTCCCACAATGGATCCAGGATCTTTCCATCCTGATTATAAAGGAATTTTTAAATTGCATCAGGTTCTGATAAAAAAAAAATTAAAACTCTTCAAAATTCTAATCTATCCCTCCTTTTAAGGCTTGACACAAGTGCTTCTCCTGGCCTTCAAGAGAAATATGGAGAGAGGCGGGGGGGAAGCCCTAACTTTTTGCATCCCATATTTCTGGATCTAACTTGAAAAGAAGGGATACCTAAATATAGCCGATAGGGAGGTCACTTCTCCCAGCAAGAGAAGATGCATGCACAGTCTGTGTTTACAGGGTCCCAGTCACCGACTCACATGTGGTTCCACATTTGATGGAGATGCGTTTTGACTGATGGAAGTGCATGCTTCCGACTAGCTTTTAAAACTGTCTTTTAAGCATTGTAAGCTGCCTCGGGTCCTTTTAAGGAGAAAGGTAGGGTTAAAAAAATAAAGATATTTTCTAAACAAACACATCATGATGGACATCTTCCTCCAGGTAAAAAAAGCACAGAAGGGAAGAGGTATGAACAACTTGTATGCCCTCATCCTAAATGGCCCAAAGAGGTTGGAATGATCATTTCTTGTTGAAGGCATGGGCTGGTGCCCAGCTGAGCTATGCATGTTCTAGGTGGAAGCTTAAGGAGTGAAGAGAGGAGGTTGAGGTCTTCTACAAAATGTCCCCATTAGCTTATACTTGAAGACTATTGTAAAGTATATATCAGTGTTGGCGAACTTATAGCACAGATGCCAAAAGGTGGCACTTGGAGTCCTTTCTATGGGCACCCGGCATCGCCCCTTCACAGCCACCAATGTTCAGGTTAAATTGCTGTATTGACAGTGAATAATTAATGGGTTTTGAGTCGTAGTTTGGGCACTCGGTCTCTAAAAGGTTCACCATCACTGGTGTATATCTTGGCCCACCTGTTTCTCTGCCACTGAACATTGTCCGAGATGTCTCCCGCTAGCCTGGATCCTGTGACTTCCATGCCAAGCCCAATCCACCTCCCCACCCAAGCCTCACCATCCTTTTTTTCAGTGGGCTGGGTTGTCTTTCCATGGTTCTCGGTGATGTCCTTGAAAGAGAAGAGGAACAGGACCACCTCGCCTTTTTCATTCTTAATCGGTACAATGTCCAGCAAGCACCAGAAGGGTGTTCCTGTGCCCGGAGGAAGAGGAAAAGAACAAATGTCCAAGTCATTTCTGCACCAAAGAGGAGAGGAAAAGACAGTGCCAAAGTTACACATCAATTTAAATAAACTACCGCTTGCAGCCTCCATTTATAAGCGGCCTCTAGATGCAGCAGGCCTGGACTGAACAAGCAAATCAGAAACATAACTCAAGGACACAAAAACAAAACCATGCCGTTAGAATAACACACACCAGGCAATGTTATACCTTTATTCAGCCCATGATCCATTTAGAAGGAGCCCACCATCTTTTATGCTGATCCTGTTGCTGGGGGGAAAGCCCTCTGTGCATGCACAAAGCCACTCTTTCCACAGATTTGTTTTTTTCAAGGGTGGTCTTGAGGGTGGGAAGTCAAACGCACTTGGCATGGGAGCAACATTACGTCCACCTTTGTGTTGGCTGAGACTGAACACAGCTGCTTTGATCTGACATAAACTGAGACACCTTCGTAAACACACACCAAACGGTTGGATTTGGATGACTAGTCACTAGGGACAATATAGTAGAGCAACAGGTTTTAAAAAGCCACAAACAAGAGCTAAGTCTTAAGCAGAACTTGAAAGGGTGTCTATTAATTGCTAGTTAAGTGGGCAACATGTTCAGCTTTCTCTTAAAGTGGGCTATAAGGATCAATAGACAAGCAGCATTTTTTTCTAAAAAAGACACCACCGCCATAGTAGTGGAGGATTGGTAAGAAAAGCATCTGAATACCACCAGTAAGACCAGAGACTAACAGTAATCCCATTAATTTCTTATTTATTCACAAGCGGAGGAGGGCGGAAAATAAATTGGGATCAACTGTTATGTCTCTAGATGACCCAAAGTGGATTGGCAAATATTTCTGGCACCCAATTGTCTAAAAACCAGAGACATTTCAAATCTTCCGCAACTCCCATTATCTTGCTTTGGAATAAGCTTGGGATGAACCCAGAGCTGATTTTTGCATTGAAAGGAACAGTGAAATTGGCTGAGCATGGTACTAATCACAAATGTCCTACCTGATTGTGACAGATCCCAAACAAAACAAAGTAAATCTAATGAATCTGAAGTCTGCCTGCTCCTGTTTTACCAAAGGGGGGCATTGTTGTTTGGCTCGTTTGAGTTTTTGTCTGTTGTTTTTTCCCCCACAGGCACTTTTGAGGGTATTTGCTGAAACGTGTCAAGTGATTAATTTTTTATGAATATGTTACCTTATTCTTTCTCAACTGCCTGGGACTAAACTTCCTTTTTTCTCTCTCTCTCTCTCTCTTTTGGGGCTATTTTTGGAGCTAGCTTTCCTTTCTCTCTCTCTCTTTCTTCTCTTCCTAGCTTCGATTTCAACTTGTCTTCTTGTTGAGATGGCCTTATTTCCAAATAAGGTAAGACAGAAAAGAAAGGACTCCAACTTCTCCTCTTTCTATCTCCTCCTCCTCCTCCTCCTCCTCCTCCTCCTCCTCCTCCTCCTCCTCCTCATCATCATCTTAGAATTACAGACCTGGAAGGGACCCTATGGAGCCCTTTTCAGAAAGTCATGGTGGGGGGATTGAACTGCCAAATATCTAAATCTCTGAACTGTCCATCAGTTCTTCTTGGCCATCACGCCATTACCATCTCATTTCCTTGTACGCTCTTTCGTAAAAACCTCTGGTGTGGTTTTTTAGACTGAGAGTTGTCCCTTGTAATTTGCATCCACTCTGTCTCATGTTTACCAATAACACTGCAATCTGTGGATTACAATATAATGGTGCAGCCTTAGCAGCTGAGTATAAGCCTATTTTGATTGCTTAACGGTGAGCAGCTGATAACCTAATAGCAGTCTGTCCCAAATTGTTGCCTTCAGATATGTCCGACTATAAACTCCATCCATTCCCAAGCAGCATGGCCAGTAATTATGTTGGTAGGGATGATGGGAGTTGTGATGCCACACATCTAGAGAACACGAGGCTGTAGAAGACAAGCTTCTAGCATCACGATGTCAAACAAGGCAGCCACCCAAATTGCATATCTGTATGATCTTGCACTCCAGTGTCCCATACAAAAGAAAACCATCACATTGAAGAAATCATGTATAGATACTACTGGAGAGGTCATTTCTAAGATCCCCATAAAGCCCAGCAACAACAATTATGCCGCAACAACAATTATGCCCAGGGAAGAAAATAAAGAAGCTGGTTCTAGTGATATTAATACCTCACTGTGGAGGTGGGTGGCTTATTGGACATTTTGTTCTCCCAGGACTCAGGGAAATCCAGGATTCCAGCAATGTCTGTTATGCCATTACTCTTTCATGAAGCTATCCTAACTCCAGATCTACAGACTGGAAATGGTGAGAATACAATATATTTAGGCCAGTGGAAAGGAGCTCTTTCAGAGAACATAAGAACATAAAAACATAAGAAGAGCCATGCTGGATCAGGCTAAAGACCCATCTAGTCCAGCTTCCTGTATCTCACAGTGGCCCCACCAAATGTGTCTGGGAGCGTACAAGACTAGATATCTGTCTCCTGATCCCACTCGCCTGCACCTGGCCTTTGATGTATCCTGTTTTTTTAAAGGCTGGAGATTACACATCTCCATCATGGTTTGTAACCTATGATGGACTTTTCCTCCAGGAATCTGTCCAATCCCCTTTTGAAGGCCTCCAGGCCAGATGCCATCACCACATCCTGTGGCAGGGAGTTCTGCAGAGGAGGTCGTTTGCTGCCCAGTGGCCCAAATTATGTCTATAGAAAGCTCAGTGTGTATAAGGCCCTGGAAGGAACATTTTTAGAGCAGACATGGGGATGAATGGGTTCAGGCTTGGATTCAGATTTATTTATTTATTTATATTTATTTATATTTGTACTTGTTAACTGCCCAATTTTCCCTTGAGATGCACTAGACCTCAGCCCCAGGAAGGCCTCTGAGCTTGGTTTCTCAATTTATGCCAGTATAACATGGTCTGAGAGGGAGGTTTTCATCCCAATGAAATCAGCAGTATGCAAGGAAGATTTATGAGATGGAGAACCACACTCTGAACTTGGGTACTTTGATTTTGCCACAGTTAGAACAAGGGAGTGGCTCCATAACAGATCTCCCAACAGGGCCACCATGGGATCATTTTGTCAATCGATCTATGGCGAAGGAACCCAAATTGGACAACCTGCCTGAATTATGCAAAGTAAGCTACTATAAATATAATTGTTTGACGTGGTTTCTCTGTTGCCTGCTTTGTTTCTATGGTTTTGTCATAAGCAGACACAGAGACCCGCTTGGGCTGACAGATCTTCAGTCCCTTATTGCAAAGAGTACTCATCTCAACTCTCATTCCTCACATTTCACCGAGATTTATTAATATCCCTTTTAAGCCTATTTTTTTTTTTGCAGCTTTAAGGATCAGAAATTTGCCTTTAAATAAAAAGAGGCAAAAGTAAAAATCACAGAGAACACAGACAACCTACCTCTATCCCGAACATCTTAAATATTAGGCAATATTGGGGTCCCATCAAAACAGCCTAGCTGTATGCAGGACAGCAGTCTAAACCAGCTGCCACTGGATTCAGTTCTAAAGTCTGTTGCTGTTGGACCTTATAGAACGAATCATCCAAAGGGGAAGAGTGTTTCCCTGCAAACTCACCTCCCTTTTTGTAGAAGCAAACTTCTGTTTGGTACTCCTGCTTTCCTTCCAGCACTTTCTCGATGCGCTGCAAAACAGCTTCGCTGGTCTCAGATCCGTAGAGGAAGCGGCAGCTGCAGTTCTTCTGCATGACTTCTGTCCGGGCAAAGCCGGTGAGGTCGCAGAATCCGTCAGAGCAGTAGACAATAGGGAAGCCGCGGTGCACCTGAGCATTGGCCAGGAGGAAGTTGCTGTCTGTGAAGAGCAAAGAACAGAGACTTCTGCCCTGAATGATGATGTCCGCACGGGGACAACAGCAAAACTAAGGGCGTTTATACACGACCCCTAAGCTCCGCCGCAAATGGCTGCAAGGTCCGGACCTTAAAAATATTTACCCACCAGCTCCGGACTTTGCAGACAATTAAGTGCGACCCCGCACACTTTAGCACGACCAAACAGCAGTTTTCTTGTACCTGGTCTTTGATGGTGACAAATATTTGATCCGGTGTAAGGATAGTGAGTGCAGGGCTCTCCTGGCTTCTGTTTGTTCTTTTTTTTGTGCCCCGCCCCTTTAAGAGATCTGTATGCTGCCGGGAACAAAACTGAGGTAAACCGGCAGTCTTTTCTTTCTTTTTTCTCCCTCCCTCAGGCAGCCAGCAACCAGGAAGTGCGGAGGGGGGTGGGGACAGAGGAAGACAGAGGAAGAGTGACGAACCCCTAAGATCTCTGGTCCGAATTTAAGTGGCCAGCGGATCTTAGGGGTCGTGTAAAAAAGGCCCTAAGACAAACACAAAATTAAAAAACAGGCACCCCCACAGGAACCGAAATGCTAGTGGTGGTTTATTGGCCTCTATGGCTTGAGTCCAGCCCTCTTCCTGCTGAGCAAAGGGGACAAAGGTCCCTTACAGGTGCAGTTGGCTTTGGAGCCATAGGAATACAGAAGGAGATATTGAGTGGAGCTGCCTAGATGCCCTAAGCACATCCGATCTCGTCCGATTTCGGAAGCTAAGCAGGGTCGGCCCTGGTTAGTACTTGGATGGGAGACCACCAGGGAATACCAGGTGCTATAGGCACCTGGAGTAGGAACTGGCAAGCCACTCCTTTATTCCTGCCAAGAAAACTCCATCGACATCGGGTCACGAAGAGTCGGTCATGACTGTAACGACACAACACACAACACACACACACACACACACACACACACACACACGCTATTGAGTGAACCAGACCATGAGTCCGTCTAGTTCAGGGCACTCTACTCAGACTAGCAGCCATTCAACCAGGGTTCAGATAAAGATGTTTCCCAACTGCCAGGCACCAAAATACTGAATCTGGGACCTTTTTGCATCAAAGCCTGTGTTCTGCCACTGGGTTACAATCTTTCTGTAACCACCTCTCCCCCATTTGCCTTTAGCTACTTCCATAGAGCATCCTAAGGTTGCATGGCCACATCCATCTTGTGATATAGCCACAGAGACAGACAATATGCTCCCCTGCCCTAGCAAATGGAAGCCCTTTAAGAAAGAAAGTTGGTGCTCATGGTTCTACCAGAACACACAGAAGAGCTCTGCCATGGGTAGATAAACTGGCTGGGTAGGTTGGCCTTCCAGAACCCAATGGCCCTGCTAGCAGGGACACACTGGGAGTTGTGATCCAAATCTTGATATGTTTTGCTCAAAAAGAAGCCATCCCTGAATTCTTAGCACTCCTGAGAATAAAAACACCATGGAGCGCACTGTAAATTATGAAACGCTCACTCTGTACCATTGGTAACGCCTGTGTCTCCACTCCATATGTGAACAGCCACATGATCTCCCTGCAGGCTTCTTCTCCTGACACGAGTCCCCCTGGTCTATTTTGGTTGTGTTTCCACATCATAGAGTTGGAATGCAAGGCTGTTTTTGTTATGTCATATCTCCTTCCTAGTGGAATTCCCTGCTCAGAGAGGCTCCGGTGCACCTATCTGTCCCCTGGAGACATTCTCAAGGCTGCATAAAATCTTTTTTTGGTGTGTGTGTTTTGTTTACATTGGGCATTGGGGCTTTCTGATAACGTAGACCAAGAGAGAGCCCATTGGGTGCAGCTCGGTCATGTTGGGCCATGAACCCAAAGGCCTTACAGAGGGGTTGGGGTTGGGCCAGCATTTAGAAAGCCATAGGTACTTTATCCGTTTTAAAGCACACTGCTGATACACAATACTGCAATTCTATGTCTTACATCAGGGACTCAAAATTCTGAACGTGGACGCTGGTCTCAGGAGAGTTATAGTCCGGCACTCTAACCACTATGCCAGACACTTACTGTATGTCTAGGGCTCTGGCTCTCAGTAAAAACAGTACTGGGGCAGCATGTGGACCAAATGGCACCTGCCTGATCGTTGTTTTTACACCTTGTTGAAAAAAGAATGATTCACTCCAAAAGTAAAAATAATCGAGTACCAGTAGTCCTGTCTGGGCTTTTAAAAATAAAGAGAAAGAAGGGGCCTGGAGGAAGCAGCATCCACTTCTGTGGACCTTGAGATGCCCACACCTTGCCAAGTGCTACTGCTAAGTTGTTTGATTGTTGGGGTGCGGTGGTTGTGGGATTCTCGCCCTGAACCTCAAGGTCCAGGGACAGAGGTATCACTGCTGGGCCCAGCTTGGGCACACCACACCTTTTCCGCAATTTCTCTCCCAGCCCCTGATCATTGCCTCCACACTCACAATAAGGAACAGTGCATGGCAGTCCTAATGTAATGCAAGTTGTTGTTCTATTTTGGGACAAAGGAGTTAAGTAACTAGTTACTTCCCAGCTGACAGCCAGAACAAGGAACGGCGCATGGCAATCCTAATATAATGCCAGTTGTTCTTATATTATAGGACAAAGGAGTTAAGTAACTAGTTACTTCCTATCCGAGAACCAGAACAAGGAATGGCACACGGCAGTCCTAATGTAATGCCAGTTGTTCTTATATTATGGGACAAAGGAGTTAAGCAACTACTGTAGTTACTTCCCAGTTGAGAGCCAGAAAAGATGAAAGGGAAGGAAGATGAGCACTAGGTGGGACTGCACCTCCTTGTAATTTATTTATTTATTTATTTATTTATTTTGTATCCCGCCCATCTTCCCACTTGTTTGTAAGGAACAAACATGCAGTTTCAATAGAGTTGATTGTTATGTCTCCGTTTTGCCAAGGGCAGTCCTCTAACTCAAGGTCTATTTGGTCCAAATCTAACATAGATATCAGGAATTCCAAGTCAAAGCAAGGGCCTTAAGATGGTTCATCAACATTTTTGCAGCAGGAAAGAAGAATGCACAGACTCTCAGTTTTCTAGCTAGGGCCAAATCTATTGCATCTCTCTCTAATGCAGCCGTTGTGTTGAAATTGTTATCTAGACATGGGCACTAGCCTACGCAAATTTCATGCAAATCCATGTTCTCGTCTGGCACGCCAGTTCCTGCCTGTGTTGGGGGGAGTTGATCTCGCCGCAGTTGCACTTGCCCTAGTTACGTCAAGAGTAGGCTGCTGTAAAGTGCTGTATCTGGGGCCACCCACAAAAGGTGTCTGGAAACATCACTTGGTACAGAACGCTGTAGGAGGACAGCTGACAGGAGCCTGGGCTTTTGATCTGTTTTAAGTATCAACTGCCACACTTTCTTCCTCTTTGCTTCCAGGCCCAATTCAAAGTGCTGGTGGTTCTCTTTCAAACCTCACATCTGCTTCCACCCAGAATGGCATCTTCTTGGTTTCTTCGACTGCAATTCTGATAACGGGAAAGGTAATCCAACAGTTGGTGGCTCCCCAGCTCGGGAACCAACTCCTTCCTGAGATATGTTTGCCCCCCCCCCAAATTAGTTTGGAGAGATTGTGTTTTTTGTACTCCATCCAACCTCCTAGAGCTGGCACGTCCAAACTTCGTCCCTCCAGATGTTTTGGACAACAACTCCCAGAATTCCAAGCCTGTATTTCCAATGGCAAAGGACTGTGAGAGTTGTGGCCCAAAACATCTGAAGAGCCAAAGTTTGGGTGTGCCTGTCCTAGAGGGTTAAGGGCAATGAAGGTGTGGAAAAGTGTTTGGAATTCACCAGGATCATCTCATGCAAAGCTTGGGAAAGTTAGTATTTTCCAGACTATAGCTCCCAGCACCTCCCCAAACAGCAGAGGACACGCTTGCCAAGGGGTCTTGGGAGCTGTAGTTTAGAGAGACAACCTTCTTGGGCTCTGATCACAGTAGAAATGCTTCTGGGCCCCTTTCATAATGCTTCCCTGGCTCCATCCACAAGAATAGATGCTTTGCTCTCGCCATGCCCACAGGGGCTGCATTGTTCTCAACTTTCCCCTTGATGCAAATGACTCCGGATCTTAAGGCTGACGGTGCAGTTTGCATCCCAGAGACTCAGCAATCACTAGAACTCAACGTAACACCCCTCTGTCCCCTCTGGTGGTGGCGACGGAAGTGAGATGTGCTCTAAGCAGACTTGAGCTCTGTCAAAAACCTTGAACCAAAATCAAGATAATGAGTGAACTGCCATTTGTGTGTGTGTGTGTGTGTGTGTGTGTGTGTGTGTGTGTGTGTGTGTGTGTGTGTGTGTGTGTGTCCACAGGAGAGGTGCTGGCAGGATGCTTACTTACTTTCCCTTTCTCTTTGTTTTCCTTCCCTCCTTTTCTTCCCTGCCAGCTCTGCCATTAGGCTAAGCCAGGCATGACCAAACTTCATCCCTCCTGATGTTTTGGACCACAGCTCCCAGAATTCCAAGCCCGTACTCCCAATGGCAAAGGACTATGGGAGTTGTGGTCCAAAACATCCGGAGGGCCGAAATTTGGGCATGCCTGGGCTAAGCGAAGCCCATTTTCTCAGGTGGTAAATGCCAAGAGGCAGTTGTGATTTTCCAACACAGGGTGGGGCTGGGAACAGCATTGGTCTCACGGCCTCCCTTGACCCCCTTTAACTAATTCCATGTCTCAGGTGTGCTGTGGGATCTTATCCCACCCATTGTGAGTCTAGCCAGCTTCTGCCCACAGAAGGAAGAAAACTGCAGATGTCAGAAACATTTGTTGTTGTTTTTAAGTCTAAGACCCAGAACCTCACTTTCTATGCCCATGGTAGCCATGGGATTCTGGGATTTGCAGACCCAAAAGCAAATTATTTCCCATCTTTGGGAGGGCCTTGTTTGTAAGTTTGGCTTAGATACCCCTTTATTGGAACACCCACTCAACCTCCTAAAGCAATACAATCAATATGGCGGTTCATGCATTGTGTTGTTACAGTCATGACCGACTCTTCGTGACTCCATGTCCATGGAGTTTTCTTGGCAGGAATACTGGAGTGGCTTGCCAGTTCCTACTCCAATGGCGGTTCATATACATCTAAAATTCAGACAGAGGGGGGGAGAAAAGAGAGAGGGGGGAGGGAGGGAGGGAGGGAGAGAGAGAGAGAGAGAGAGAGAGAGAGAGAGAGAGAGAGAGAGAGAACGAAAGAACGAAAGCAAAAGACCCAGAAAAAAATTAATATTAAGAGCATCCGGTGGGAGGGATTATTGCAGACAGCTTTGTATAATTCTGTTTTCATTAATTTCCTGAATATCATGAAAGACGGAGCCTGGTGTACAGTTGCCATCTTGTCCTTTGACATAGGCAGGCAAAAGTCACGGCCAGTCCCTGCTTTGTCTCTTCTCTCTTTTACACACACACACACACACACAATCCCCGCTCACCACACAGACACACAAATCTACACATCTCTAATCATCGCCTAACTGAAAGCACAGATTGAACAATAAGATCGGTGAGATCAGAATTACGAAAGAAGACGATGCTCCATCTGAAAGCATAAGCAGGACTTAACGCAGCCAAATGTGCATCTATATGTTAAATATATTCTGCATTTGGAGCAAGTTGCTATACATAGAAGTGATCCCACTCTCCGCAAGAAGAAATAAAAGTACTGCTCAATGGCAAGGCTCTGTTTCTGAGACTTTTCTAAGCAGCAGGGGGTCGTTTCTCAAAGAAATGGATTGTTCCTTTTTTTTGGCGTGACTGCAGAAGCTTGGAAAATACCTTGTCTGTGAAGCAGCAACTGCAGGAAATCAGGAGGAGAAAGAAAGAACCCAAGGAAAGGAGGGGAAAACAGAGGGAGAGAGAAAAGGAAGGAGGGTCCTAGAGCAAATGCTGAATCCATTATATCAGTGAATTATCGGATCAAGAGCCGTGCAGAAGTGCAGCCAGGTCATGATTAGAGAGGCGAGCAGATTTGTGTTTTGGAACCAAAGTTCTCAGAATTCTCTGGGCAGCATAGCAGCAATGGTCTGGCTGCTTGAGGAATTCTGGGAATTGTAGTCTAAATACACTAAACTGCAAACCTCTAGTAATTAGGGGCCTGCACTTAGTGGTCCTAAGAGGATACCTTCTTCAGGGGAAAGCACATTACATTTGAAATGTGATATAATAAATAATAATAATAAAAATAAATAATAAACTTTATTTTTATGCCGCCTTTCTCCCCGAAGGGACCCAAGGCGGCTTACAATAACAACAAAAGAAAATCAACATAGGCAATATTAAAATATCAAAGTCAATGTTTAAACAACAATAAATACACTATAAAAACAATACGAAAAACAGGAGAAAGCAGCAGAGTTTAAAAGGCCCCCAGCTGCTAAAAACTAAGAATTAAGATGTTAAAAAGAAAGGATTTATAGAAGGCTGGAGGCTCAGAAAGCTTGCCTAAATAAAAACATCTTAAGGCTTCACTTAAATGTTTCTAGGGAGGAGGCATTTCTTAGCTCAACGGTCAAAATGTGACATTTCAGGACATTCCTTATCATCTTGTAGAGAGTTAGATCCAGGATCCTGCCCAAAGGTACCTTGATGAACACTCGGAATGTGTGAAAAGAATCCTTAGCAGAGCATAAGATTGCATCTTTTATAACACTAGGTATCGGTGGAAGGGAGGTTTTTAGGACCTTTATGGGTTCTCTCCTTTACCACTAACCAATTAGCAAAATGTTTTCTTGTACCTCTGGTTTGCTCCTCCCATCTGCTTGTTGGTCCTGCTTGCTTTGCCCTCTTTTCCTCGCTGGCCATTGATCAAAACAGACATAATTTTCTGCTCCTGGCCTCTCACCATGCGGCTACAATGACAGATCAAGCCTCTCACATGGTTGAGGTTGGATTTTCCTTTTCTTAAAAATTTTTTAAAAAACATTCTTCTTATTGTAACTGAAGATCAACTGTAAGGAAAGATTATTTTTCTTCTCTACTTATGCTATGAATATTGAAGTACACAAGCAGCATGGTTTGCTTTATATATAAATTGATTACATGTATTTTCCTTTTACAGTTAGACCCCGGTATCCGCTGTGGTTTGATTCCAGACCTTCCTGTGGATAATGACAACCGTGGATAAGAGAGAACACCAAAAATCCCCAAAACTGCTGTTTTGTGACAGTAGCTTGCTTTACAGCTGCTGTTTTATGACAGTAGTTTCTTTTTCAGCTGCTGTTTGTGACAGTAGCATGCTTTACGGCTGCTGTTTTACGACCGTAGCTTGCTTTACAGCTGCTGTTTGTGATAGTAGCTTGCTTTGTTTACAACAGTAGCTTGCTTTGTGGTTGCTGAATTATTTATTTGATTTTTTCCTCTGCCATCTGTGGATAACTGAATCAGTGGATAAGGGGGTCCTACTGTATAGACAAAGGGCTAGCCGAAACAAAAAAGCTGTGTGGAAGCTGGGACCGTTTAGCTCTTCTCCTTCATGTTTCCCCTTGCTGAACTGGTATGTTTTGTTAGTTGTTATGAGTTTTTATGGCTGTTTGGCTGTGTTCTAGAAGTTTTTCTTTCTGACGTTCTCCAGACTTTGTGGCTGGCATCTTCAGAGGGCAAGGAGCTCAGGGAACTCCCAAAGCACAGAGAGAACTCCTAGCCGGAAAAACTCTCAACAACTATCAGATCCCGGCTGCGAAAGCCTTCGAGAATACATTGATATGTTTTGTATTTTATATTATACTAATCATGTGGGATTTACCATTTTCTACAACAATGATTGGGTGGCAGGTTCTCATTGTTCTTGAGCATCTCTGGAGAATCCTATCTCTGGAAAGATACTGTCCTTAGTAAGGAAAAAGACTTCCTTCCTGAGATCAATATCTTGCCAGAGACAGAATTCTCCAGGGATGTTCAAGAAAGCTTTTGCTGTTTTGATCCATGGCCTTCCCAATCTTTGCAAATGTATTTCTGCCAAAGGATACACCACTTGCTGCCTCCACTCACCCTCGACTGGCAATCCGTGTTTGATCAGACGCTTTCTGCACTGTTGATTAGGATGTTGCCACCTTGCTGGTAGGCAGAATGCCAACGCAGACAGATGGCCTTCAGCACAGAAGGTGCCAAAGAGGGCATTTGGGCTCTGGATTTCCACCCAGCAAGGTGAAATCATTGCCCTGAATAGGACTCAAGCCTGTACTCAGAGAGTCATGAATCTTATAAATGGCTGAAATGCAATAGCCATGTAGTGACCTCTGGAGAGTAGGTGGGACTGCCTGCCTGCCCTCTTTTTTTACTCAATACAGACTAGACTACGGTATATCATGCATATGGCTCTGAAGCAAATAGCTGTCCAGATGATTAAAATCAACTGGAGTATGTTCCCTTGAAGGATGGGTTCCTGGCAATGTTAGTAGCAGTGGAGTGAAGCCCAAACAGATATGGCTCAATAGCAGAGTTCAATTCCAGCAAATGTCGGACCACGAGCTCCAGAATCCCCCATTGAGTAAGGGCGGTGGCTGTGCTGGTTAGTGGATTCTGGGAGTTGGAGTCTAAACAAGGAAACTTTCTAAGTATTCTCTAAGGCTTTCACAGCTGGGATCTGATGGCTATTTCGAGTATTTCAGGCTGTTTGGCCATGTTCTGGAAGTTTTTCTTCCTGATGTCTCACCAGACTCTGTAGCCAACTCCTAGCTCCCTGAGTGCCTCCTCTCTGAAGATGCCAGCCACAGAATCTGGCAAAATACCAGGAAGAAAAACTTCCAGAACATGGCTAAACAGCCCAAAAGACCCCACAACAGCTATCAAAGTTTCCAAGCTTTGCACAAGAGATACAACCCATTAGGAAGCTGTCTTGTACATGCCGCATTGAAATCCACATGGGAAAGGCACAGTAGATGCTCTTATATAGTTCATTTGTATTACACTAGTGCAGAATTCACCAGGTAGCCAGTGATGGAGAATGTGTCACTCTCCGATGTTGCTGGAGGATGACAGATGCTGACCCATCCCAGTCAGCATGGTCAATGGTCAGGAATTACGGGGGTCATGGTCCTTCATCCAACAACATCTGGAGGGCAAAACGCTCTCGATTCCTGCAGTAAATTGTGCTCCAAATATCCTTCAGAAAATTGTGTTTCTATGCATTTGTGTGCAAATGCATACATTTATGTATTTAAAAGATTGATCCCATATTTCTCCTTTAAAACAACCCAAGGCGAGGGAGCTTGCATTAAAGGTAAACAAACTCACAAACAAACAAAGAAAGCCAGGCCAGCATCTACTGGACAAATCCAGAATCACAGGCACTGTTGGCACAGCGTTCCATGTCTAGATGAAATAGTGAGGAGCCTGCAACCCCCCAGAGGCAGGCAAACTAACTCTCCCATCTCTCCTACCCCATTCACCAGGCTGGCAGGCACTCATGGGAATTGTAGCCCTCCAGGCCAGCTCTAATGAGAGGCCTCAACCTTCTTACCATTGAACCAAGGTTTAATCGGAGCTGGGCCTTCTAGCCTTTTTCTATGGTAATACTCCCAGTCTTGGGGCACATACAGCCATAACAACGGTGGCATTGCCTCTGCACCCATGCAGAATGCCTGGAGACTTTGCTCAAGGATACACCCGCCATTGCCTTCCTCCACCTAGCTGGCAATTCCTGTTCACTCAGAAGCTTCCTGTGGGTTTGATCAGATTCTGCGACCTTGCTGAAGGTGATGTGCTAAAATTAAATAAGTTTAACATATTTAATTCAGAGCTAAGAGCACATGCTGCCAAGTCAGTTCTGACATATGGCAACCCTTTTCAGGGTCTTCCAGGGTAGGAGTGCTCAGAAGTGGTTTACCCTTCCCTTCTTCTGGGGGTGGGTGGGTGGGCACCCTGGTTGCCTCTATTCACAGAAAGCACAGTGCGGAATTAAACTCCTCAACATGGGCTGTGCAGCTAAATACCTAAACCAGGCATGTCCAAACTTTTGCTCTCCTGATGTTTTGGACTGCAACTCCCAGAATTCTATGCTTAGATTGCCAATGACAAAGGACTGTGGGAGTTGTGGTCCAAAACATCTGGAGGGAAGAAGTTTGGACATGCCTTACCTAAACCATTGTCCTATCCAGCCACCTACTTTTCATTTATATCCAACAAATAACTGTGTACATTCCATAACCTTGATGTTTACGCGATTTGGGCTGGGGGATTTGGGGAGCTGTCATCCCAAAAAGTGAGATTCTTGGAGAGCTCGTTCAAAAAAAAAGTAACTTTTCCAAGTCCTAGTGCCTCCTCACCACCACCACCTACCCACCCAACTGGTCCTTGTCGGTGGCCTTCCCTCAAGGACCGGCTAGACAGCATCGTCTTCTTCATCATCATCCTCACCCCGACCCAGTTGGAGTTTAACTGCCGGTCACCTCAGGTCACTGTTTGGATTAACTTGGCAGGGGCGTGTATGTGTGTGTATGTGTGTGTGTGTGTGTCAAAAAATAGTTTGCATCTGGAGCTAAGTCCCGTTTTTGGCTTCTAGGATGTGGGATTAGGGGGCTGCTTGGATGGCTGTGAATTAAAATGTACACTCTCCGTGGTCCTGAACGACTCTGGAGCTCCTACCCGGCCGCTCCCTTTGCTCTCCTTCCATGTGGAAAGGCTGACTTGCTGTGGCTGCCACCTCTCTGAGGACTCACTCTGAGTCCCCCAGAGGACTCAAATGAACTTTTTGACTGAGCATCAGCAACGAGGAGCTCATCAAAGGCGCCTCCCGATCGTCTAGAAGGATAATTTGGGAACAGTCCCAAATGTCTTTTGTCAGCCCAGTTCTGTCTAAATCCCAACCCCTGTTTTCTAGGCTGCCTTTGCAACTGTCACGAAGAACTTGGAAGGGCAAACAAAGTAGATGCCGACAAATTTGCCCTCATCTAGGGAGTATTAGCACGCTTGCCCCTTAAGTCAGGCGCCTTCACACTTAACCTCTACCCCCCACACACACCCACAACACCCACACACATTAGATGCTTCTGGGATGTTAGCAGAAAAGCAACTGAATCACTTGTGTGTGTGTTGTGTCGTTACAGCCGTGACCGACTCTTCGTGACCCCATGTCCATGGAGTTTTCTTGGCAGGAATACTGGTTCCTACTCCAGTGGTTTTGGGCAAAGGCACACTTGTTTCATTCACGAGGCACACCACCATTAGAAAATGTTAAAAATTTAACTCTCCTTATATTGGCTATATATAAAGCCACACCAGGCAACACCTGGTAACAGTGGTTGAAAAACCCTACAGGTATTCCCTGGTGGTCTCCCATCCAAGTACTAACCAGGGCCGACCCTCCTTAGCTTCCAAAATCAGGTGAGATTGGATGTTGTCAGGGCTAGGAAGCCTCTTGCAACTGAATTACTTAGCATCTATTAACTGGAAGCAGGATTATAAGCAAACGTGTTCTGATTATATACTGCCCCATGCCACTTCAAGTAGTCTCTGAAGTGGTGAAGACTCAACAGTTTCTCAGCATATGGGGTAGATCCCACTGGAAGGGAGGTGTCAGTTAGAAGATCACAACAGATTGCAACCTTGAGGGAGTGTTAGGGGCATAAAGAGGAAAGTGAGGAGAGATGGTGGTGCCTAGGACAGGATGGGAAGAGTCCAGGGATTGGAGAGCACCCCATGGACCCCATGAGAACTGCATACCCCTGTGCCACAGTGGCACTGGGACAGCAAAAGGACAAACAAGCGAGAAAGTAAGGGACAAAACAAAACAAAGCAAAAACCTTCAAACCGCAGCCACCTTTGCATTTTCATGAAGCCAAAAGCAGTGCCTTATCTGAAAGCTGAACTGGCCTTCCACGAGGCTTCCAGGAGGAGGATTTGGTTTATGAGCACGTTAAAGCATATATGTCTCATTTTGAATGTGTGTATCTTGCAGGGCATGAGTAAAGTGGATAGAGGGATGCTCTTCTCTCACACACAATATACCAGAACTAGGGGACATCCACTCAAACTGAGGGTTGGGAGAGTGAGAATAAACAAAAGAAATATTTTTTTTTTTACCCAGCATGTTATTAGTCTGTGGAATTCCCTGCCACAGGATGTGGTGATGGCATCTGGGCTGGATGCCTTCAAAAGGGGATTGGACAGATTCCTGGAGGAAAAGTCCATCACAGGTTACAAACCATGATGGAGATGTGTAATCTCCAGTCTTAAAACCAGGGTACTTCAAGGGCCAAATGCAGAGGAGTGGTATCATGAGACAGATATCTAGTCTCGTGCACTTCCCAAACGCATCTGGTGGGGCCACTGTGAGATAGAAGAAGCTGGACTAGATGGGTCTTTGGCCTGATCCATCATGGCTCTTCTTACGTTCTTATGTTCTTATGAAGGCTGCTCCTTCTGCACTTCCAAACTATCCTGGTGCAGCCGCAAGGACCGACAAAAAATTTATTCCAAGGGTTGTGTGTTGTTGCCCATCCATGGTCTTGAAGTTTGGAGAGGACCTTCCTTAAAATACACCTTTTCTCTTTTTAACTTTAATTGGCTTTATTTATTATCCTGATGCACCACCCGTTCTCTAATGGATACCAAGAAGCTTCCTCATGGTTAGGGACACAAGGGACTGCCTTTTGGAAAGGGGAGGAAGAAGTTGTAGGTTGGCTGCCAATGAGTTGATCTCATCTTGCACAGTTAGTTCATGAAAGAGAGACAAGCAGGAACTTTGGGTTTAGGAGACAGATGTCCATGTAATATTAACATGTGTGATGTTATGGCAAATCACGGGTAAATGAGAAGTATCTCTCTTGATACTAATACACGTAAAATGGGTTTCTGGGCTGTAGTTAACCGAAAGCTAATACAGAGCCAGAGAGGGACGCAGCTGCAAAAAAGGCAGAGGCAATTCTAGGCTATATGAATAGAACAATAGTTTTAAAGTCACAAGATGTTACAGTTTTTACTTTATTCCACAGTAGTGAGATCTCATCGAAAGGACCATGTCCACTTCTGGATGCTATACATTGGAAAGGGATACAGGCAAACTGGAATGGGCTCAGAGGAGGTCCATATTCTGAATTTCTTTGTATGTGTATACTGTGTATATACACACAATGACAATAAATA
The DNA here is from genome assembly GCA_029282475.1 of Phrynocephalus forsythii. Lineage (NCBI taxonomy): Eukaryota > Metazoa > Chordata > Lepidosauria > Squamata > Agamidae > Phrynocephalus > Phrynocephalus forsythii. Next base: position 23,073,349 of record JAPFRF010000012.1, on the reverse strand, counting down.
AAATTATTATTATTATTATTATCATATAGAGGTGGCTAGATCCACAGAAAGCAAATTACAGTGTAAGTTTGTGGATTAGAAGGGTATCTTTGCCCTAAGGAAAAGAAAGCTGAATGGAGGGTGTAAAAAAATCATCATCATCATCATCATCATCATCATCATCATCATCATCATCATCATCATCATCATCATCATCATCATGTAGCATCAAGTCAGCTCTGATGTACTCTTTTCAGGGTTTTCCAGGTAGAGGGTATTCAGAAATGCTTTACCTTTCCCTTCTTCTGGGGACTCTCTGGGACTGTGCAGCTTGCCCAAGGCCACACAGGCTGGCTCTCCTCAGTGGCGAGGCATAGTGGGGAACTGAACTCCCAACCTCTGGATCTGCAGTCAGAGCCCTAAACCACTGAGACATCCAGCCAGCTCAAGTACTCTTCAAATTCTTGAAAGTATGCCATTAACAAGAGGGCAAACACCTATTCATGACTGCCTTGGAGGGCATGTCCAAACTTCGGCCCGTCTGATGTTTTGGACCACAACTCCCAGAATTCCAAGCCTTTATTTCCAATGGCAAAGGACTGTGGGAGTTGTGGTCGAAAACATCTGGAGGGCTGAAGTTTGGACATGCTTTAAGGCAAGCATGCCCAAAGTCAGTCCCGGGGGCCAAATGCAGCTCGTTTTCAAATTTCAAGTGGCCCGCAACCTCTTCTCCCCACCAGCTCAGCCTGTCACACATCCCTGCCAGCTGGCCCCTCTCCATACCAGATAGAGACATCAGTTTGTGATTTTATGGTTTGCCTGCTCTCCCTGTCTCTGTCCATCCCCTTAGCCACCTTCCTGGCCTACCCTCCCCAGGCCCCGTTGCTGCAGCATCCTCCCAACCTCCTTGCATGTCCTAAAAGCTTGTCCAAAGTCCGGCCCGGGGGCCAAGAGGGCTGAATGGTTGGCCCCCAAACATTTTCACCTCACCAAATCTGGTCCTCCTTGCAAAAAGTTTGGACACCCCTGCTTTAAGGTATGATAGTTTGACCATAAAGAGAGATTTTTTTTTAAAGAAGGGAAGTTCAGCAATGCAACCAATTAACTTGAAGAGTTGTGAGCACTCCTTTGTTCTCTTATTCAAGCAGAGATCAGTCTATACAGAATGCCTTGCCAATAAGTTACTGATAATAAGGAGGGACTTGGATTATGTGGGATGTCGCATGGCAACAAGCTGCCCTCCAGCTCTCTGTATCTGCACTGAGAGAGAGAGAGTGAGAGAGACCACTGGTCAATCTAGATCAGTGCAGACTAGCTACAAGTGGCTCTCCAGATCTTTAGAGGGATCTTTTCTAGCTACCCCTCAAGAGATTAAGCAATGAACTGGAGATCACTTATAAATAAGCCATTTCTCTATCTCTTGAGCTACAAAGTTTGGGCCGTAGTCAGTCACCTATACTTCCACATGTGTTTACCTCCACCAAAGGAATAGCAAGGTAAACTGGATCACGTTGGTATCTAACACTCATGTGAGTTTGGTCACATGTAATATTATAGCCGTAGTCATGCTTTACACTGGCACAGAGGTTTTCTCATTCCGTCATTCCTAATGCTAAACAGTCCACTTGCCCTGTGCCCACACACTTGCAATTTTGTTAAGCTTCCATCCTGAATGCTGAAGATTTCTGTGAAACATGGAAGCTTGCACACATTCACATGCCATGCTAAATCTTTATGCACCCCCAGTTCTTAGACTTGCTCGGGTCCCACTGCTACCATCTAGTATAGGATCTAAGACAGACACAGCTATCCAAGAAGCAGTCTCAGAGAGCTAGGCAGCCAGTCTGCAAAACACATGGTTGGACATGAGGACATAAGGGTGCCACAAGAGAGATAATCCACCATCGGCCATTCATGTGGGAGGCAATGTAGGATGTGAATTGAAAATCCAAAGCAATTGAGCCAAAGGATGAATGAGCTTTGCAAACAACAAGGAATTGTGGCTCGGTGGATTTGATGTTAATCTCCCAGTTAAAACCCTCCTGTAACATGCTTCAGCCAAGCATGATCCCTGAAAGGTTTCCTGGGTTGAACGGGGAACTCCAGAGCCCCGTCTCTCCACACCTTCTGCTGTAACCTGAGAAGCTGAACCAAGTGTGATGGAAATTGGGAGTTCTGGTTCTCAGCTTCAGACACTAGACAACAGCTCCATTCTGGAAACTCAAGGGAACATTCATTGTTTTTCAAGGTATGTTTCTTCCAAATCTTCCTCTCAGTAACACCACTCCTAACCCCCCTTCTTCCCCCTTAACTATGGGGCTATTTTAAGTCACAAGGTGTTATAAGTTTCATTTTATTCCACAGCAGTCAGACCTCATCTGGAGGACCACGTCCACTTCTGGATGCTGCGCATGGAGAAGTGATGCAGACAAACCGGAATGGGTCCAGAGCTGGTCCACAGTGGTGGCTAGATGCATGGGAAAGCCAATTACAGTGAAAGGACTGTGATAATATCACAGACAGACTGCAAATGCTCTGAGGCACGCTGAATTGCAGCTTCTTGTGCTCTGAGGTGGACCTGTGTGGTGACGGTCCTTTGAGCAGCTTTGCATGAATAGCCATCAAATACATTGAGCCATCCCTCTCGCCTCCTATGAATCCAAGGCTTTATCCAAAATTGTATTTTTCTGTCACTGTTGAGTGATTGATAGTTCTGAGGCCAAGAGAACAAAGAGACTAAGGTGGGTAGAGGTTGTGATTTCTTAAGCAGCTTTTGCCTTTGGACCTTTCGTTTCTCAAAGATGAGCCCTGCTCACAGTTAAATCTGTCTGGGACAACCAGCCTGAAAACTGCAGGAATATAGTAAATTAAGGGCTTGCATGGTTAACTCACAAGGTCATTGTGATTAGGAGGGATGGTAGTGGCATCTTTTCCCCCACCTCTCTCCACCTTCAGTTTTGCCTCTGAGTTTCCCTGCAACTGTCAAAGTTAAATAAAGGGTAATGGATGGATGCTCCAGTGACAACATAGGATTACAAATTCCCCTAGTTGTAAAGCAAGGTACCTGAGGACAAATTGATTTTAAATGGACTATTGAAGCTCATTAGATACACAAAAGACCCATCTCCAGTGGAGATGTAAACTGCCAAAACTAATTTGATGGTTCAGATTAATATAGCTGCCTGAATGTTCAGACTATCATGATGAGGGCTAATGTTTCCATATCCAATGGAAACGAATGGTGGACTTACCAGCAGATATGGCTTGGGATTTTCTTGCCCCAAGTGTGCAAGAAAATCCTTTTAAAAAACCCACAACACCCTAACTTGGCAACTTGTGGCCTTCCAGATGTTGCTGAGCATCATCATCCCATACCGTTTGCGATGCTTGCTGGGCCTTTTGGAAGTTACATTCCAGCAACAGCTGGGAAGTCATAAACTGACCATCCTTGCAAACCAGCCCCCTGGTAAGGGAGCTGGTAACTGTATTCTCAAAGGCTTTCACGGCTGGGATCTGATTGTTGTTGTGAGTTTTTTGGGCCGTTTGGCCGTTTTCTGGAAGTCTTTCTTCCAAACGTTTCGCCAGACTCTGTGGCTGGCATCTTCAGAGGGCAAGGAGCAAAGGGACGGATCTGGTAACTGTCCAAGGTGCTGAACAAATGGATTTATTGGTTTCCTTGGCTCACAGCCCTCCACTTTTTGGGTGGCAGAGTTAGGACTGTAAAAATAGTATAGTGGTCCCCCGCCCTTTTGCGGTTCATATACTGCGGTCCCGCTATATTGCAGGACCACAGTATATGAAAAAAGGTCCCCTGGGGTAAGGGGGGAAAGTCCTTCAGAGGCCTCAGAAATGATTTTTGGTGATCCAGAAGTCACTTCCAGTTTTCCGGAAGTCACTTCCGGTTCACAGGGAGGCCCTTTTGGGGCCTCCAGAAGACCCAGGAAGGCCCTTGCAGGCCTCAGCCGGGGCAGTGCCAGGCTAAGTACAAGTGCCCCCAGCTAGGACCCCCCCTGCCCCCCAGGCCTGACCCAACCTGCATCTGCATATTGTGGATTTTCAATCATCACGGGTTGGCTCGGGTCCCTAACCCCCCGCTATAGGTGGGGGGTCCCTGTAATTAATTACTACATGCCATCAAAGTGATTCCAAATTATGGGGACCTTCTCCAGGATTTTCTAGACACAGAGTCCTCAGAAGTGGTTTCTCATTTCCCTTCTACTGGGGGCAGACTGGATACTGTGTAGGCTGTCCAAGGCCACCCAAGCTGGATCTATACAGTGGGGAGCTAAAACAGGCAACTGAACTCTTAATCTCTGAGTCCTCAACGAGGCATGCAACGCAAAGGGCCGCAGATAATTGAAATGAAAGGGTCAGGTTAGACTGGACAAAGCATTTCTTCCCAGTCCTGACATCATCACAGATATTACTGTTTTCCTCAAAAGTTTGGCATGAATAGCACTCTTTCATATATTTGCACCTGAGCCCCTAAAAGGGAAGGAGGACAGTGGAAAGAACACAGTGGGGAAAGGCTAAAGGGTGGAGACATTTTATTATGAAAGCTTTTCCTGGACCGCCCCCACAGGGAAAAAAAGGCTAAATTAGTTTTCATTGATCTTTCTGGAAGCATTTAAACCGTCCTCCCCACCCACAGCACAGGAATCCTCTTAAGGGAAAATCCCCAAGCCACAATATGGCATTTTAGTTGTGTGTGTTTTTTTAAAATTAAAAAAACCATGATTGCTACACCTTTCTCCCCTCTCGTATCTCTTTCTTGGCATGGCAGGGTGAAGCAGGCAGTTAACTAAGAAGAAGGAACAAGTGGGCTGAGTTTCAGGCCAAGTGTCCACCCCAGAACCTCTTCTGAATGCCAGAATAAAGACTTAAAGTAAAATATTATTCCTACCACAGGGAGAATGCATTTCAGGCTTCCCACCACCACTGCTGTCTGTCTTAGATTAGGGAGTAGACCATTCAGATCAATTAAGGTTAAAGTCAATGGTCCTCTCCTCCCATCCTCCAAACATCAATTGCTGAAGGTATGGGACAGGGCAGGTCAGGGGGGTAAACTATCCCTCTAATTAATCTCTCATGTAATTCACACACACCCCATCACTGGTGAAAATAAAAAGGAACTCTGCACATGGGCATGAGACAGTGATTGTTGTTACACTACCCCTTCCTTCTGAGGTGGGGTGCAAAACGTCTAAAGTGAGAAACAGGAAAGCTGATGACGGCCCATATGCCCTTCTTTCTTAATCCCACACATGCAGAATTGAGTGCTGTTTGGGGTTTTCTGTTGTTTTGATGGTGGAAGGGAGAAGGCTCTTTGTGCATGCAAGGAGTACTCTCCCCCCGACAGTTCATGGGTTTGAAGAAGGACTCAAGCATTCCAACTTGCCTCTTTCTTGGGATGTAAATTCATCCCTGCTGGGTCCTTCGTGAAAAACACATTGAGGTCCTTGAGACCAAGTACAAACTATATCTTGGCTGAAGTCACCTACAAGCAGAACTTGGGGAAAACATTACTTTTTGGTTGGACTACAATTCCCCAAGCAGGGGAAGATTCTGAGCACCTTAAGTCAAAGAAGTAATCCATTTAGGTTCTGGAAATTGAATGCTTTTCATTGGGATTTCCCCATCCACTGAAAAAGCCATGTCTTCCCCCAAGATGAAGGTCTAACACTACGTGAGCACAGTGTTCTCAATTCTACAAAATGTACTAGGTATTTTGTCCCAATTTTCTTAAAATAAGAGGATGTTTTTAGGAAGTGAGAACAGGGAATAAGGAAACTACTTCAGCATCCTCACAGATATTGCGGTGGCATATAAATGGCTCTTCCTTATTGAGACCGTTAACCTAGCCTGATTTTTGTGAGAAGGGGACATAAGAAATACGGAACTAGTACCCACCTTCATCATGATATAAATGAAAATTGCTATTATTAATCGGATGTAAGTCCTGTTGACCTGATTAGTCCTTACTCCCAGGTAAGTAAGAAAGGGCTTTCAAAGCTTAGATGATTTGTTCGCTTCATTATTGTATTTTCCAGAATCTCTCCCAGCTGGTCTTACTAGCCAGGGATCTGGTAGTTCCAGAAACTAGATTTTCCAGACTTTAAAAGACCACTGCCTAAAAGTAGAAGGAAGATTGCAATTGTTTTACGTATATCTATTTGGAAGCATGTTCTTATTTTCAGTTTTTAATTAGAAGACTGAGCAAGGTACTGGGCTGGCCCTACCATTAGAAAGAGTGATGTAACAACTTCAGTATTAGATTCTGGGAACTGCAGTAGCATCATCTCCCTACTGTTTCTCTTCACCCTCTTGGTTAGTGCCCTCTAAGGAAGGCTAAGGCTCTCTCTGCCCAGTGTGGATCTAAACCAATCTAGTGCTTTCAGGCATGGCAAAAAAAATGCTGAACCATCCATAGGACCAACTTAGGTATTCCAGTCCACTGGTCTCTTGTATATAGAATAAAAGAGTATCATTTTGCCCTTTGATGCAAGTAACAAAATTGCCCTGGGTCCACCTTATCAAGACATATTAGCAGTTATTAATTACTAGGACAGAATATGTTTGGAATAAATTTGTACGACTTCTCCATGTCTTGCTGACATGCAGAGGTTCACTGCTTTAGAATGGCCCCGGCCCTTCACATATATTATCCCAGGAATACTTAGAATAGAATAGAATAGAATAGAATAGAATAGAATAGAATAGTAAAGCAGGGTAGTGTTTCAGGAGTATCCTGAAAAGAGGTTACTGAAGGTGTTCTTGGAAGGGGTGAGATTTGAATTAGGGGGTTCTTGTTTTAAAAGCGCACAGCCTTCACAATAAGCTTCTGGGACATTTTCCTGAGAGCAAAGATGGTGTCGTGGTTAGAGAGATTTGCTCTTTTCTTCTGCATCACGAGCTACATAAATATCCTGCCTCCCCCCCAATGGAATTCAATGACTCCTTTAACACAGGTATCTTCTTCCACACCTTATTCCTACAACAACTCTGTGTCATGGATCGGGATGAGAGAGAGGGAGATTCTACAACAGCAGTTCCCAGCCTTGAGTCCTCAGATGTTCTTGGGGTTAAACTCCCCGAAGCCTTCATCACTACCTAGGCTGGCCAGGATTTCTGGGAGTCGAAATCCGAGAACGTTTGTGGACCCAAGGTTGGGGAACCATTGCTCTACACCATCCCCAGTGAAAGTTAAGGTTGCAGTTATAAAATTTCAGTTTTTGAACTTCTGTCTTATACCCACCCCCTTCTTTGCATAAGTCATACTTCATGTTGTATTTTTGAAGGCTTTCATGGCCAGGATCTGAGAGTTGTCTTGAGTTTTTTGGGCTGTTTGGCCGTGTTCTGGAAGTTTTTCTTCTGGATGTTTCACCAGACTCTGTGGCTGGTATCTTGAGAGGGCAAGGAGCTCAGGGAACTAGGAGTTCTCTCTGTGCTCTGGGGTAATAGGAGGAGGGAAAGCACAGAGAGAACTCCTAGTTCCCTGATCTCCTTGCCTTCTCAAGATGCCAGTCACACAGTCTGGCAAAACTTCAGGAAGAAAAACCCTCCAGAACACAGTCAAACAGCCTGAAAAACTCACAACAGCTATCAAATACTTCATGTTCTCCAAAATTGGTAATATGACCCTACTGACTCCTACACATTCTCTTGATCCTGGATATTTGTCTCAAATTCCTGCCCTGCTGACATCTGCATGGCTATGGTATTTCCTGGATGACTTTAGACCATGATACAGTAATGTTAGTTTATAGCTGTCTCGTAGTAGTGTTGTAACAATAAAATGAGGAGGTGGGGTTCATGCATCCCATCCAGAAACTGGGAGTTGAGTCATGGCTACTGGACTTCTTTTTTGAGAGATAGAAACGTTTCGCTGTTCATCCAAACAGCTTCATCGGTCCAGTAGCCATGACTCAACTCCCAGTTAAACGCACCTGGATGACTGAGAATGTTCACAGACGTATCCCATCCAGACTTTTTCAGAGGAAAGACAGGATGAATGGAGGGAAGGATGGGTGGACAGACAGGCAGGCAGATAACAAGCAAGAGTATACTGAAATTAACAAAGGAACATGTTTAAGACTAGCAGATTTATTATAACATGAGCATTGACACTCAGTCCAAGTCTACAGATGCATGGACTGAGTACATCTGCAGAAGCATCTTTCTTGATCCCAGAAATATTTACAGCATATAGGATACTGGGAAGGATATAGTCAGTACCTACACAGAGATGCACCCTGTGACGAAGTGGGGGCTGCATGTCCATGAAAGCTCATCCTATAACAGTGTTGGCGAACCTATGGCATAGGTTCCAAAGGTGGCATTCGGAGTCCTTTCTGTGGTCACCCGACATTGCCCCTTTACAGCCACCTGTATTCAGGTTAAATGGCTCTGTTGGCACTTTGCAAAAAAATTAGTGGGTTTTGAATTGCATGTTGGGCACTTGGTCTCCAAAAGGTCCGCCGGCACTGTCCTATAATACAGTAAATCTCTTAGTCCCCAAAGTGTCACATGATTGTGTTATTTTCTCGCAGAGACTACCAACACGGCGGACAACACGGCAGACCTGTCAGGCTGAAACTCTGAACTGTGCAAGGAAAGCTCCATCAAAGTAAACAAGGACTTTCCAAGACAAAACTTTGGGACGGAACCTTATAACCCCTCTTGACAATCCAGGCAGGGGGAGACTAAATACAGCACGACTGTCTTTCGGCAGTCTTAAGTGAAATCACACACAGTCTAATCTAAAGAGCCTTCCCTGCTCCCAATAAGTTGTTAAGATGAATGTCTATCAATAGGGCACTGAGCCACTGACTTGACAGCTCTTGCTCGCAAGAAAAACCCCTGGCAACCTCTGAGGGGGTCTCACATCTTAATGCCATAAATGGCACCTTAATGCCATAAACACCACCCAAAAGGAAAGGAGGGGGTTCAGGGGTGGGGGTCCTAGGCGTGCCCCCACTCCCACACACAAATCTCAAGATCTGTCTCTAGGAACTGAGAGGGCAAAGTATTCTTCAAGTCTAAAGACGAAAGTTTTGGCCAATTAAAAAAAGTTTCTAAAAACTAGCATGGTATTTAAGCTGTTGCTCTTTGTTCACAGTCCTTCCTAACTTTCTCTTCATTATCATTCTTGTTTTTGTTGCACAGGCGGTTATATAAAAAGAGGCAAGTCCCTGCCCCTAGTAGTATACAATATTAGTGTTTCAGATGTAGCGGGACTAGAAAGGTAAGGAAGAAAAGAGGGAAGAACGGAGGGAGGGAGAAAAAGGAAAGGCAGAGCAGGAAAAACAGGTCAGCAGAAGTGGGCATGGAATCTTGTGATTATATTATAGCCACACCTTTACATGTGCTCAAAGGCATGCTTCCCCCCCCCTACCAAGTGGGCTGCCATCCACAAAAGCTTATGGCAAACAAAACTGGGAGGTCTTAAAGGTGCCCTATCTGTAGATTTTGCAGTCACACCCTAGAGCAGGGCTATTCAACTTTGAACAGGCCAAAGTCTACTTTTTCCAGCCCAAAGTGCCTGAGGGCTACTACATTAAAACCTCTACTTACGAATTTTATCTGTTCTGAGCATGTATTCATAACTAAAAACTTTTGTAAGTAGAGCAGTGGTTCCCCATAGGAATGTATTGAAAACAAATTAATCTGTTCTGGAGGGCACAGATTTTAATGTGCCATGGTCCTTGAACTGCCCCGTCCAGCTGAGACAGTGGGCTGGCAGACCCAGAACTTTGCTGGGGCAGTGGTGGTCCTTGGGATGGGGGAGGGAGGGAGATGGGGAGAACTTATCCCCTCACTTTTTTTATTGATGGCTGGTGGGCTACTTTTGAACCCTTCATGGGCTACCTGTTGGGCAGGCCTGCCCTAGAGAAACAGAGGCTATTGCCCTGAAAACTTCTTTTAATTCCTTCCTCAGGTGTTCTAGGACAGAACTGGGGCTTTCAAAGAGCCCAGTGAATTCTCCAGGATGGCAACTACCACCTCACTCAACAAAGGGAGCAGAAAAGACCCTAAAAGCAGCAACAGGACTGGCTTACTCCAATTGGTGGTGATGGCATTGGCAGTACCATCCAGAGAGGCCTCTGTAGGAGTCCTCAGATTTTGCCCCAGGGCCTAAAGTAACTAAAAAAAAAGTTCTGGCTTAAAACTTTGGAGGAAAGAATTGGGGCAATAAAAAAAGAGACCGGCCCTCACATTTGAAGGTTTCCTACCGAGAGCAAGGATGAGGCGGCCAGCTCTCCCGCGGAGAGCGCATTAAATAAGAACTTGGGTCGGCTTTCTCTCTCTCCCCCGTTTCTCCCGAGAAAGCACGCGGGGGTTGAGCGATCCGGAGGCTCCACTCGGCCGCTCCAGGGCAGAGGAAGGCGCTGCAAGTGCACCGGGAGGCACCGAAAGGAGTTCCCTGTCTAGCGGGAAACCGGTTGGATCCTCACACACACACACACACACCCTTTGGAGATCGGCGGCGGCCACCGCTTGGAGAAAGACAAAGAGCGTCCCTCGACTCCGGGGATGGGGAGCGCGCGCGTGCGGCGGGAGGAGACGCCGACAAAGGAAAGAGAGAGAGAGACGCAACACAAAGCAAGCCCGGCCGCGAGCAAGGGGCTGGAAGGGGGATCTACAGGGAAAAAGTGTATCTGGATTTAGGGCAAATAAGGCGCATCTGCCTCCCTCCTCCCAGCACCCCTAGGCTCCCTCCCTCCCCGAGGTAGGGCTTTTTCGATTACTGAAAGAGAAGTGATGCGCACAGGAAGGGAATCAGGGCGGAGGATCGGGGGGTGGGGGTGGGGGTGTCGATGCGCCCCGCTTTCCTCCCAGATGTCTTTCTCCGACCTCTGCCCTAGGACGCCTCGGTCCTAAGCGGAGTTTAACTTTTGCGCGGAGGGAAAAGGAAAGGAGGAAGTTTGGGGGGTGGGGGTGGGGGTCCTAGGCGCGCGCCCCGCTCCCGCTCCCGCGCACAAATCTCAGGATCTGTCCCTGCGAACTCCAGGGGTTGGGGTTGGGGGATCGGGGATGGGGACAAGGAGCGCCGGGTCCCAGGCACCCGCGCCAGGCGGACTTACGTGTCCCATCGAACCTGTTGGCGATGTTATCCAGGAAGGTGTTCTGCGGCGCCAACAAGCCTTTCATCACCGGCATGGCGGCGACACCATCGGCGCCCCCCCCCCGCCCTCGCCGCCCTCGCGGGGAGGGTGTGCCTTGTGTGTGTGTGTGTGTGTGTGCGGGCGGGCGCGCGCGCGTGTGCCTTAGGTGCGTGTGTGTGCAAGGAAAGAGGGGGATCTTAGACGTCGCCCCGAAGCCGGTCAGGCAGGGGGCTGCGCGGCATCCCGGCCTGCGCGGGCGGCGCAAGGCGAGGCAGCTGCGGGAGCCGCCGGGGCTCGCTCCCTCCCGGCTGTCATTTCCATCCCCACTAATCCCAGCCGTGCAATTAGCAAGTGAGCGGGCTGAGGCGAGCACATGGGGAGGAGGAGTGCTGGGGGGGGGGTCGGGAGAGGAGAGGAGAGGAGAGCGCACGGGAGGGGAGAGGAGGGAACCAGGAGGAACCCGCCCAGATCGCGGGCGCCCGCGCCTGCCCCCGCGGCCGCTTTACGCGCTCGCACACTCACACGAGCGGCGCCTGACACGCTCCGCGAGGGGTCCCGAACGGCGCTGTCCGAGCGAGGCCAGGCGCACGAGGAGACCGGGAGGACGCGCGTGCAAGAGGCCGCCGCAACTGAAGCACCACGAATGTCCTTCTCGCGCTTTCGCTTTCCTTCTTCCTCCGGATACCCAGGAGATGCAAAAAGAGAGGGGCGGGTGACCATCGATAAAACACTAACAAAGACCGTATTTGAAATGGAACGAAAAGTAAGCCATTGAAAACTTCCATCTACCGTTGTCAAGGTTCCATTCCCTGAGGAGCAAACCGTAAACTCACTGACTTTTGAGTAAACGGGTAGGGTTTGGGACTAGGGAAAAACTTTATAAGCAGCTTTGCCTGGCATGTAGGACATGCTCGCGTAGGGGGCCAGGTGGGCTTCCCTGGAGCAAAATCCCACCGGCAGGGAGCCACCACCAAGAAGCCCCTTGTCCTCTTTCCCACTCTCCTCTCCTGGGCCCACCCAAGGGCCAAGCTGGTGTGGGAGCACAGGTGCCTCCAGGTTAGGACCTTCTTCAGTCATACAAAAGTGGGCTTTAAAGAGAGTTTTGATTTTAAAGGTTCACAGGTGTAAAACAAGTTTTCTCCTCTGTCTGATAGGCTTTTTAAAAGACCATTTCTTGGGGATCTTGGCAGGCCCATTGCCCGTGTCCACACGTGGCCTAAGGAATCGTGTTTCCCAAGGCATGATGGTTTCGTGGATGAGTAGGTGTATTTGATAGGGGTGTGGTGGCTCAGTGGACTAAGGCTTCCAAAAACTGTTGGCTGCAAAGTTGGCAGCTCGGCGGTTCGAATCCCAGGTGCCACACAGCAGAGCGAGCACCCGCTGATAACCCCAGCTCCTGCCAGCCTAGCAGTTCGAAAGCATGTAAATACAAGTCCATAAATAGGTACCACTGTAAAAAGCAGGAAGGTAAAGCAGTGTTCCCTTGCAGCCATGCTGGCCACGTGGCCACGGACTTGCACAACACTGGCTCTTCGGCTTGACTACAGAGATGAGCACCGCCCCTAGAGTCAGACATGACTAGCACGCATGTGCGAGGGGAACCTTTACCTTTAACTTTAGGTGTGTTTGGGTCGATTTTCCTGCAGTCCTTCTGGGGTTTTGTGACTGCGTTTGCTTGGCCATACTGCAGCTGGGCCAGACCCAGCATTTCATTTTCCTCTCACTTTTCCGCATTCCCTTTCATGTGTGGTTTTGCTCACTGCCTTGTGGGTGGGCTGCTGCAGGTTCTTTTCAGTACCACTGGTACCAGTGCCTATGGTTGCTCCTGATGGACAGCATCTCGCCCTGGTGTAAATGTCCATCCTCTCCAGGCACAGAGGTGTAAAAACAGCAGTGAGTTGTGATTTAAAAGGGAAGCTTCCTTCATGGATTGTGAAACACCCGAGAATCTTTGGCTTTAAAACAACCCTACTAAGAATTCTGTATTACAGGCAGGCTCCCCAGCCCTGAGCTGTCTCCTCTAAAGAGGATAATTTAAGCACATCCGATCTCGCTTGATTTCGGAAGCTGAGCAGGGTCGGCCCTGATTAGTACTTGGATGGGAGACCACCAAGGAATACCAGGTGCTGTAGGTGCCTGGAGTAGGAACTCTGCAAACCACTCCAGTATTCCTGCCCAGAAAAACTCTGTGGACAGGGGGTCACAAGGAGTTGGTCACGACTGTAATGACACAACACACACACACATACAGTTGATATTGTTGACTCAGTGTTGGATGAGAGGAGGTGATGCTGGCATTTTGAGTGTGGACAGAAATTAGGGAGGTAAGGAGGGAGTTACAACCCTCTTCCCCTGCTATATTTTGGAGAAACTCTCTTTTACAGGAGGATTTTTAATTGGATAAAATGTAGTACAGTACAGCAATATACTGTTAGATGTGCAGCTAGATAAATACAGTGGTACCTTGTATAAAGGAATTAATTGGTTCCAAATGAAATTCTGTTAAGCAATTTTCCTTTATACAAATTTCCCATAGGAATGCATTGAAATCGGAGTAATCCCTGATCCTGACCATTTTTATGTTGTACGGATTCGCCCCATAGGCGATTCTGTTAAGCAAATTTCCCCTATCACCAAAAATTTTTATGTTGTACAGATTTTATGTTATACAGACCGTTTGTTATACGAGGGACCACTGTACTTCTATGTTTTGGGATTCTTCTATGTTGACTTTTTTGTTGTTCCTGTTCCAAAACACCTTGGGCAAATACTGTTAAAGGTGGAAATAATTGTGTGATGACCAAATTAAACACACACACACAAAAACCCAAACCCCTTCCACATTTTCTGCAGTCTTTTGGTCTTTGAAAGGATATTATCCAGCTGTCGGATTTTGTGCTTATTATACACGCACCAGAGTGGCTCCCATTGTTTATTTGTGTCTGTTAAGCACACTGTATTTTGCAAGTTAACTTTGCATGCCAGGTTTCTCCCTTCCTCCCATCCCGACATGCATGCAAATCCCTTGGCATGGTGCCCTGCTTTTAGGTAGGGGGTGGAAAAGGATAGATGGGCCTTGGTTGCCATCCAAATCTATTCTTGTCACTCCTCCATCCCATATCCTGCTTGGTGCCAGCCACCTGGTTGAAAATGGACAGATCAAGGCTGCTCATACTGGGATGGTCTGTTTCCTTGGATCTCCCTCCGCTATCCTGGAAAGCCGCTTCTGTGGAATGTCCCAAACAGGTGCACTCTAGTCCAAAACCACAGACCTACTCACTCCAATTTTATTTCCCTCTTGGCTGAGGGGGGGGGAGAAGTAATATGTCTCACTCAAAAAGCAAACAACTGATTTTGTCAACTCTGTGCAGTGTGTGATGGATTAGAGTTTTTAAAAAAAGAGTGTATTTGACCACGTGCCGAGTTCAGAGTTGCACCAATTAGCAGTTTGCTTTGGAAGGTAGTTCGGATTGCCACTCAAAAAAGCAGTTTGCTTGGCCCAAGGAATTACTATTCCAAGAGTTGACCCACAATGGTACCAAGAAGGCAAAAATGCTGACTTTGTACTCCCCCAAACTTTGGGGAAAACATGAACTCGGACGAAGGATGTCCTAAGGCCAAAAAAGAACTGGAGTATTTTCCAAGCCAGGCTAGGCAACTTGCTGACCTCGATGTAGCAGGACTTCCACTCCCATTGTGTCTCATCCCTGGGTTGTATTGGTTAGGGCTTGAGCAGAGGTGTAAGGTGACAGCCTCCATTTCCCACCCACCCACCCATCCCGTGCCTGGATTTAAGACACAGCTTCATCTTTTTAATCCCTGATGCATATATTGCATCTCTGAACATAGAAAAAAGACCAGTCTCCCACTGTGGGTCTTAACTAAGAATAGTCCCATTGTAAGAGCCCCGTGGTGCAGTGGTTAAATACCTGTACTGCAGGTAAAACTGTGTTCATGACCTTGGGTTCAATCCCAGGTAGCAGGCTCAAGGTTCACTCAGCCTTCCATCCTTCTGAGGTTGGTAAAATGAGGACCCAGCTTGCTGGGGGGGGGCAATGTGTAGCCTGCATTACTGTAATTAAAACTGTAAACCACCCAGAGACTACTTGAAGTGGTATGGGACGGTATATAAGCAGAACAGTTTTGCTCTTGAATCAATTTCTGAAGGTTAAATCAACAGTTATGTAAGTGCTGCTGAGTCAGTAGGTCTACTGTAGTTGCAACCAGCATGAGGGTTGCCGGTCCCGATCTTTTTCTCTTGCCTTGGGGCAGAGGAGAGTTGGAGGAAATCAGTAGGTGCTCCGTTTCTACACTCCCTTCTCCTTATCTCCCTCTGTCCCTCACCAGCAGACTGGTTTGGGAGGGATGCCACTGACAAAAGAGAGACACCCCCCACGCACGCACATCCCTCTCCTGGCTCTCCACCCATGTTAAGTCTCTTTCTCTTCCTCTTTGCTCGATTGACGGCTTGCCTCCCTCTCACTCTCCTGCTTCCCTTGCTCCATCTTGCCCAAGCTTTCCCCCAGCAAGAGCTGGTCCCTGAGGGCAAACAGGGCACCATTCCCCACTGTGGCTACTCCCAGCTGTTCCCGTCCTGCTGGTTTCTGTACCTGAGCAGAGCCTGCGTCCCTCTCCTGCGGAAGGCCTATCCTCACTCAGAGTGGACGTGTGTTGGGGTGGAGGGTGGGGAGAATGGGGATGAGATAATGAAGATGAGCTAATCAGCCAGCTGTCCTCCTTTGAAACCAACAGCACAGAGAGGGAAGTGGCAATGGGGCAAAACAATTCTTGTTTGGGATCAGGATGTATTTATCTGCCGTGAATTGTAGAGTAAAAGAATGGGATGAGGGAGCAACAGAGGCGTGTGCCTCTGTATGGGTGTGCATGCAAACACACAGTCACCTGGCCCAGTGTGTGTGTGTTTGCGTGTTTGCACTTATACAGAACAGGTGTGCGTGTGTGTGTGTGAATGTTTGCTTTTGCCCACCTTTGGCACCTGTGCCCTTCCTGCCGCTCTCCACCACGGGCACCAACCCCTGCTTCTATCCTTCATTATTTCACCCCGTCTCCTATTCCTTCTCTTTCTTTACCTTGAATTGCGTGGAGAACTACAGGTCAGGAACATGCTTGCTATGGTGTAATAAAAGCAATTGTTAACCACCCCGAGTGGCCTTGCTGCCCAGTGGGGGAGCCTAGACATCTATTAATATGTAAATAAAATAATTTGTCCATAATGAATCTGGAGTTTTTAATTACAGAGTGTCCAAGAAAGATTTTGGTTCTCAACAGGACTGAACCACCTCCACCACCCCTGTAAAACAAAGCAAAGTGTTCCAGCAGTCGTCTCCGGTTTCATTTTTTTTTTTTAATTAATGTGTGCAGGAACAATTCAAGCTGGGTACTCATTTACCGACCTCGGAAGGATGGAAGGCTGAGTGAATTGAGCCTGTGCCAGGGATTGGAGCACAGTTTTACTTGCAGTACAGGCATTTAACCACTGCGCCACGAGGCTCAGTATTTACATGGGGCTTAATTTGTGCCTGGACCTAGCACAATTAAGAAGAGCAGTACAGGAGAGAGTACGCTTGAGCACATGCAAAGTGTTCTTCCCCTCCCTTGAGCATCTGAGTGGTCCATCACATATTCAGGGCTTTTGTGTTCCAGATCAAGACCCTTTAATGGAACCCAGCAAGCATCTCACCATTTCTTTGTGGCAAGGAAGCTCTAACACAGCGCACAAAAGAATCACCCACACAAAAGAGATGGTTTGCGGAGCTGGGGTTCCCACTAGCTTTTCTTGCCAACACTGCCCTCTGGCCGCCAACTCGTGCCAAGCCGGCGGCGGAGTGGTCCAAGCAGCAGTGGATATGCAGAAGACCACGCAGTGATGGATGGTTGGAAACATCCTTTTAATAGATAGGGCGATGTGGTTTGGCTCTTGCCCCTGGTCTTTCTGGACACCGAGGCCAATTTGGAGGCAACAAAGGTGATTAAAAGAGCGTGCTGAAACAAATTGCCACTGGCTTGAAAAGCTTACGGGGACTAGTTCTGGTCTGAGTGAAGCAGTAATGGGACAAGGGCTCTTGGCATAGCTCTCAGTGAACCAATTGTTCTCCCTCCCTCCCTCTCTCTCTCTCTCTCACACACAAATACCTGTGCACAGGATGTACACGCACACTGGCAAATCTCTGGTCCAGCAAAAGGAAAGCCTGGTTCAATAGCTCTGTTACAAAAGGGTTGATGCCAAAGATGGGAAATGTAGTTCAACAAAGTTTGGAAAGTCAAGGCTTTCCTGATCCAAAGCTTCTTTTACACGCCTGGGCACAGATGGAAGTGTGCAAGCAGCAGGGCATGTAGAGGAGGGGGGGGGAGGAAGATGTCCCTTTCTTACATGCTGGCGCTTTTGTCAGTCTTGTCCAAGTTACTTATTTTTGCTTACATCTCCCAAAATGCTAGGATGCTAGTAGAGTATTTGTCATCCCAAAAAGTAAGTTTTCTAGGCTAAAACACCCTCCCATGTGAAAGGGATACACTTTGATATACTGTGTGTGTGTGTGTGTGTGTGTGTGTGTGTGTGTGTGTGTGTGTGTGTGTGCACACACACACACACACACACACACACACACACACACACACACACACACACACACACACACACACACACACACACACACACACACACACACACACACAGTGGACCCTCGTAAACAAACATAAAAACCATACAACATAAAACATTCTAAAGCTAGGGGAAATTGGCTTAACAGAATAGTCTATGGGGCAAATCCATACAACATAAAAATGGTTGCGATTAGGGATTACTCTGTTTTCAATGCATTCCTATGGGAAATTTGTATAAAGGAAAATTTGCTTAACAGAATTTCATTAGGAACAAATTAATTTCTTTATACAAGGTACCACTGTGGATAGATAGATAGATAGATAGATAGATAGATAGATAGATAGATAGATAGATAGATAGATAGATAGATAGATAGATACCCAGTGGTAGCTGCCCAGAGTTCCCTCGGGAAGATGGGCGGGGTATAAATCCAATAAATAAATAAATAAATAAATAAATACCTTGTATAAAGGAATTAATTCATTCCAAATGAAATCATGTTAAGCAAATTTTCCTTTATACAAATTTCCCATAGGAATGCATTGAAAATGGAGTAATCACATTTTATGTTATATGGATTCACCCCATAGGCGATTATGGTAAGCAAATTTCCCCTATCTCTGGAATTTTTTTATGTTGTACAGATTTTATGTTATACAAACTGTTTGTTATACAACGATCCATGGTATGGATAGATAAAATGAGTTGGCAACCTCTTGAAGTGGTTTTCTTCTATCCAGTCCAGGGAGGTTCTTCATGTGAGGGAGGAGTGGAGGAGGTCATGCAAGCATTGACAGAGCAGCTGTGAAACGTGATCGCCAGCTTTATTTGGGAGAGGAAGAGAGGAAGAGGTGATGGGTGTTTGAAAAGAGCTGTTTGCACAAGGGAACGGACCACAGTGAATACTACTTTGGACACAGCACCAACACCTGCCTGATGTTAATAGAACAACCCACAGCCGTGATGAGAGAAACCATAAACAAAACTAATGAGCGGCCTTGAAAAGCTGCTCCCCACCTCCTTGAACACACCTTAGTAAGCGGCATAGACAGCACCAGTCTTTGGCCCAGGCAGGGAGTCCTTCTCCAAGGATACCAGGCAGCCTCCAGCAGGATTGGGCCCGGCAGCATATACCACCGGTGTGTGGTGGGTAGTGCTGTTGGGTACATTCTCCATGGGCTCCACCACCAGCTCACGCCCTGCCTGCTTGGCCACGGCGAGAATGCCTGCAGCCGGTTTCCCCGAGCTGTGGGAGAGTCGGTCGAGTTGGCTTTGGAAGGCCCGGGTAGCCGCGGCGCTGCCTCGCTTGCCAAGGGTGAGAATGCCGGTGGCATGGTTGCCCATTCCACGGAGCAGCTCGAAGAGGCGGCACGAGCAGCTCTTCTGACGGCAGCACTCTGGCACCGCTGGCTTGGCACCGCTCAAGGAGCACAGCGAGAAAAACAGGAACAGGAAGACCACTCTTCGGACCTGAGGACACACAACAATGAGTTGGCAGCTTTCAAGTTGGCTGGGGGTGGTTAGAGCAGCAACGGAGGGGGGGGCACAGAGGAAGCAACCTGGACGAATAAGACAGCCCAGCCAGCCAGTGAGTCCAGACTGACAAGCAGCCACTTTGTAGGGTTTGAGGGAGGCAAGGTTCTTCCCACTGGAGAACCAATACAGAACTGGGTGTTAGGTTTGGCCTTGTGAAAACAACCACATTGTGGCTGCTTTAAATTAGCACCTATCATTTGAAATTGTTTTGTCAAATTCCCAGTAAACCTTCTTCCCCTAATTCAATTATTTCCCCCCTCCCCCAGTAGATCCATCAGTCTGGGAGTTTTGAAGTAATAGGATCATACATTTACGGAGCTGAGAAAGTGGTTGGGAGCTGGTTGGGACATGTAGGCAATATGGTTTTATTTTTATTCCCAAAACCCTCTTGAGAGTGAAAGCAAGCACACAAACATTTAAAAACGGTGTTCATTTTACTTGACTATTTGCTCTGAAATATCTCTTCCCAATCTCCTCCTTCAGCTTTTTCTAACCTGTCAGGCTGAAAGGCTGTGATGAATAATATGTCCGGAGCTTAACGTAATTTACTGCAGTCATTTCACCCTTCTGTCTAAACTGCAGTCATGTTTTATATCAGTGTCAATGTTCTGGTCCCCATTTTATCTCCAAAGTCTTAGACAGTGCCTTTGCCCAGGTATCAAAAATCTTAGGTATGGATCTGTCTTTATGGCTTTGGGAACTGGAGAAGAGCACCTCAAGACAACTCGAGGGGAAACAGGTTGTTGTTATTCATAACATATTTATTTCTGGCTCTGCATTAATTCTTGGAGCTGATAATGAGCACATCACTCTCTTTCTTTCTTTCTTTCTTTCTTTCTTTCTTTCTTTCTTTCTTTTTCTTCCTTCCTTCCTTCTTTTTCTTCCGTCCTTCTGTCCTTCTTTCCTTCCTTCCTTCCTTCCTTCCTTCCTTCCTTCTTTTTCTTTTCTTTTTCTTTCTTTCTTTCTTTCTTTCTTTCTTTCTTTCTTTCTTTCTTTCTTCCTTCCTTCCTTCCTTCCTTCCTTCCTTCCTTCCTTCTTTTTCTTTTCTTTCTTTCTTTCTTTCTTTCTTTCTTTCTTTCTTTCTTTCTTTCTTTCTTTCTTTCTTTCTTCCTTCCTTCCTTCTTTCTTTCTTTCTTTCTTTCTTTCTCTTCCTTCCTTCCTTCCTTCCTTCCTTCCTTCTTTTTCTTCCATCCTTCCGTCCTTCTTTCCTTCCTTCCTTCCTTCTTTTTCTTTCTTTCTTTCTTTCTTTCTTTCTTTCTTTCTTTCTTTCTTTCTTTCTTTCTTTCTTTCTTTCTTTCTTTCTTTCTTTCTTTCTTTCTTTCTTTCTCTTCCTTCCTTCTTTTTCTTCCTTCCTTTCTTCCTTCCTTCCTTCCTTCCTTCCTCCCTCCCTCTTAACAGGTATTCACACCCTCAAGGGTGTGTCATTTTCTCAGCCACATGGGAAAAGGAGGCAGGTGGCATAGCACTGCAAGTTCTATTTCCCTCTATTTACAGGATGAAAACAAGGCTCTCCATGAAAACCAACTTTGGTGCGCGTGGAACGGGGCTGAGTCATAACTTGGGAAAGGAAATGCCATTTTGATGCCCTGCTCTGGGCAGGATAAATGACTGAGCTGGCTCTGAACGACCGGAAGGCTCCCACTTGTTCAATTTGGATTGCATCACCCCTTTTGTCCCTCTCTCTGCTGGAGGTAGTATGGCTCTGACTCCCCATACCGTATTTAGCACTCTGTTGCCACACAGTGGTGGCAGCACTGCTACACAAAATCATGAGACTGGAGATGAGGCATAGTAGATGAGATCAGAGCTTGGAAAAGCTGCTTTTTAAAAAAATGGAAACTCTCCGCAAACCTCCCTCTCAGCAGGGCCACTGACCACGAGAACTGGGGACTATCTGGGAGTTGCAATTTAAAAAAAAACACCTTTCCATTCTCTGGAGAAGTGCTTTGGTGATGCAAATGTTTTAGTTTCATCACACTCTCTTGCCTAATGTGTTCTGTGATACAGAGAGGTCTCATTCTCCTATACTACCTGAGTCTTCTAAAGCAGATCTTGTATTTTTAATTAAACATATATTTCCTTTATTTAATAAAAAGGAAATAGACCAGCTTTCTTCATCTTTTCCAGGTGTATGATGAGACTGTATTGACTAATGCAACTTGTGTTCTGGCTGTTTTCGCACAGCTTCACCCCAAAAAAGGTGCTTCCAACCCCCCAAAGTACATCTCCCTATGCACCCACTCTTCGCTTCCCCTACTAGCTAGAAAGATATGCATGCCTATTACCTTCATAATGTGGATCTCCATCAGCTTGGGTGTCTTCAAGGCTACAGGTGGACGTGTGTCATGACCTTCTGGAGGAGATACTCTGAGCAAATGCCACAGGAGGCGGCCAATTTATAGGGTTAGGTTTTGTGCGGGGTCTGGGAGTCTCGTGTGTTCCTGTCGGTGGAACTTGTCTTTCTTCCCATAATGGAGACAAAAATAATCCTCTCCCCACCCCCACCCCCACCTTGAGAAGGCTCAGAAAAGAGCAAAAAGGATGCTTTTGCACGCTGTTTCTAAGAGACAGACCAAGTCATCTCCTTCCTTTGTTCCCTTCCTTCTGCTAACAAGCCCACATGGGTTTGGGGAGCCTGGCCACCACAAAAGCAGCCCAAGCTTCAGCTGAGATAATGAGAGGGGTGCATTTGTTAGCATAGGTCTATTAGGCTAATTACTTTCTCATTAAAGGACCCCAAAAAAACCAAAACACAGGCCAAGGAGCTAGTGGTGCCCTTTCCGTCGTCCAGTCTTGCGTGTGGAATTGACGCACTTCTTTAGTGGCATAGGGTTCTTGCAAGAGCGGCAAAGAGGCTCCTACTGCAAGGGTTCTTTGGGAGTTTTAAGGGTATGGAATCTGATCATGTTTGACCTGGAAATGGGTTTGGAGGTTACCTTGTGTACCCACTGTGCTCACTGAGGGACCTGGCAGGTGGAGCTTTGAAAAGTTGCAGGCTTCATCCCTCCATCCCTCCATCAATCCATCCATCCTCTACAGCTCCAAGGATCCGAAAGCTAGTATGAGCACCTCCGTTCTCCATACAGGACATATATCCCTATGACATACTGACTGGGAGATTCAGGCAGCAGAGGCGTAGCTAGGGTTTTCAGCGCCCTGGGACAAATTCAGTGTTCATGGCCCCCAAAGGGATGGGGAGGGGCTAAGGTGCCATGTAGAAGATAGCAGTGGTGGCTGGGGAGCTCCCCTCGCCAGCCCTGGTAGGTCACCTGCAACACGCCTTCCCATGGCTCATGGGTGGGGAGCTGTTCGGCACCCAGTTTGGTGCCCCCGGATGCTGCGCCCAGGGACAGATGCCCCCCTTTGCCCCCCCCCCATAGCTACACCACTGTCTGGCAGCTGTAGTCCAAAATGGAAGTGTTCTGAATGCTCATAAACATGGCATCCTCATGCCACCAGTCCCCCTGGAGGTATTTCCTGAATCCCACAATGAAGAAAAGAGGTTTAAGAGACATTGGACTACCAATGAACTTCTGGGAGTCTGAGAAAGATCAGAGGCTTTCTATATTAGAGTTGCATCTTTAAAGGAAGGAGGGATCTTGCCTCTTAAATTTTGAGGTAAGGACAGTCATACAACAAGACTGGAGGATGTGTGGTCTTCCAGATGTTGTCAACTTCTTTGAGCCCTAGAGGGGAGTTTCATTGCATCAACATGGGGAGAATATGATCTGTTTAGACTTGACTTGAAGCCATCTGATTAACATAACACCACTCAGTCCAAGGCCTCATATTACTTGTCTGGGAGCCACTGTTTGTGCTTGATAGGCATATAGGGGGATAAGAGAGTTTGATCAGGAAGGATGGGGCGGGTGGGAAGGGAATGCTGAATACACCCCGCCTGAACTGTTTTTCTTCCAGGGTTATTTCTGTCTCTGCTCTTGAAGGCTGACAATGTGGCCTGGGTGGCAGCAGCAGGGGGAAACTACGGTAATATCTGGAAAGCAGATTCAGGACTCATGTTTTCCTCAACAATTTTTAACACACATTGGTGCATCATCTTATGCATTCCATCTGCCTGTTTGTGGTCCATACTGTAATTTCAGCAAAGCTTTCTGTTTCATCCTCTTCAGTATTGGTAGTTGGAGCATAGACTAGAATGATAGTTAGGTTCCTGGGCTTTCTGTGGAGTTCAATTGATATTATTCAGTCTGATGTTGCATTATAGCCCCTAACTGCTTATGATACATGTTGTCTCAGTCTATGAACCACTCCATTTCTTCTGAAGTTGTCATTTCCACAAAACATTTTGTAGTTTTCTGACTGAAAATATCCTATGCCAGTCCATTTTAGTTCACTGACACCACACACACTGCAATGTTCCATTTCTTGTTCTATAGTTTCCAGTTTACCTTTATTCATACATTTTATGTTTCATGTTCCAATGTTATGTGTTGTAATGCTTCAGACCTTCTTTTTGCTTCTGTGCACAGCATCTGCTAGACACAGTTTCAGCTTTACCATCATTAGTGACAGGACAATGTTATGTTATTTTTATTTATTTATTTATTTATTTATTTTATATTTATATCCCACCCATCTGGCCAAATGGTCACTCTGGGCAGCTTACAACAGCAAAGGAAAAGCACATTTTGTACAATTTGTTCTCCTTTGCTCTTACCCAGTAGCTGAATGCTTTCCAACTTGGTGGAGTAATACCTTGGTTTACAAGTACAGTACCTTGATTTAAGAGTGTTTCGCAAGACAAGCAAACATTTCTAATAAATTTTTGCCTTGATCAAGGAGCAATGTCTTGCAGTATGTTGTCACATGATTACAACAGCCAATTGTGGCTCTTTCTCTTCCCCTACTGGATTGTGGGTGATTGTCTGAAATGTTCCATCTCAGGCAAGGCTCAAAAACAGAGAGCAGAGAGGAAAGAAGGTCTCCCTTGCAACAACCAGGAATGTTTTCAAAGGTGAGTGCACGTTATGAGTTTGTTTGATTTTTCTTTATATCTTCTTTAATTTGTTTTCAACATCCTGTTCTTATTTTTTAAACCATTTCAAGTCATGAGGCAGTTAGTCAAGTGTGTATAGGGCTACAAATCACATTTTTTCTTGTCACATTAAAAACACAGAGCAAAATCCAGTTGGGAGTCCCAAGTGGAGCAAATTCCGTAGCCAGGTACCTAAACCATGGTGTGGACGTGGACTCCTAGCCAACTTCTTTTGTGAGCTTTGCAATTTTGTGTATACAATATGTGCTCTATGGGACCCCAGAATGAATAATCTGAGTTTCCATTATTTCTTATGGGGCAATTTGCTCTGATATATGAGTGCTTTGGTTTTCAAGCATGTCTCTGGAACGAATTATGCTCGCAAACCAAGGTATTCCAGCACTATCTTTTGTTTCACTTTGAACTGTCTCATTATAAGTTTTTCATGGTAAGGAAAGTTCATCATTGCCACCTACTGTAAAGTACATACAAAAGTTAGCTTGAATATCACCACGGTTGCCTCATTCACCTGTGTTACTTGCACCTATGGCTGCTTCCCAGTAGCTGCCTTGAAGATGGGGGATGCACCTTATTAGGCCCCTATCCCACGTCCCTTTAAATGCAGATTAAATTTGTAGATAAACCGTGTCCAAAAATGCCGTCCCCATGGCCACCGGGCTTTTTTTGGGGGGAAGGAAAGCCCCTTAAGCGAGGTTTCCAAGACTTACTGGAGAGGTAGGGAATTTTTTGCCTCACTTAAAAAATCCACCTTTTAAAGAGGCAGACGTCATGGGACCGCATAGATGATCCAGTTTTCTTTCTTTTTTCCTTCATAGCGTGACCGGCTGTTCCTGGGGCCAATCAGCGCTGTTTTTTTATTTTATTTTTTTATTAGTTTTGTTTTTTAATTTCCCCCCACCTTCCGAGCACCAGGAAGCTGGATCGGGTGCTGGTCCTTTTTTAAATCTTGAACTGTGCTTTAAAAGAAAAGCACCTTTGTTCTTGGAAACTGCTATCCCACATCTTCAGTTACATGACAGGGGGAAGAGGAAAAGCTGGACCTTCAGAAGATCAGGATCTTCCCCAGGTGAGATAGCAGCTTTATTTAGTCTCTGCCATGGTTCCTGCTCCTTCATTGTCTCTGTCAAGGATTGTAGTTTTGACAAAATGTCTGTAATATGTATTTAACAGATGACAAAATGGGTTCTGTAAATTGTGCCATGTCATGAGCTAGACGAGAGGTGTATTAGGTCTAGGACAGGGGTGCAAGGAATAATGAGCCTGAAAGGTCATGATGATTAGTGCCAGGTGGAATAGTCTGATTACCTCACTTCATCAAGGATCTGATTGGACTACAGCAGGTAGACGCATGTATAAAAGTAGAAGGCAAACCAAAGTAAATTGGGACTGCCTAAGGTCAGAGGCTTTCCCCATGCTCTGTTGAATTTTCTGTATATGCTGTATTTTGTACATTGTTATTGTATATTATTCTTTGTCATGTTTCCATATGTAATACAAGTTTTGGACTAAGCTCTATTGCCTTACTCATTTGTCTTCTAGCTCCATAATCACTAAGTGCATTTATTCTTCCACAACGCTGCTAATCAATGCTAGTAGTTTATATTTCATTGAACATAACAAATCATTATCTGCATAATAGGGTTATATACTTTAACAGTCTCCTCTTCCGGAGCCGGTCCTGGTTGGCTGGGGTTTGTACTTTGGGCTACTGTACCATTCCTGGGGCTGCTGTGGACTTCTTTCCCCATCTTTTCTTCTCTGAGAAGCCGCCTGGCAAGCTCCAGGCGGCTTTCTCAGCCATGAGCTCAGACAGGTACTTGGTCTTTAACTGCTTGGCTTGCGTTGGCCGCCGCCGCTACAACACAAGAAGCACCCACCCCACCCCAGACTTTGAAAGAGTGTCGTTCACAGTTTTCAGCTTGCTGCAAAGTGTCATACTGGTCCCCTCCTCCCCAAAAACACCTTTTCATCTGTTCTTCGTCATGGTGACTTGTCCGTAACTGGAGAATCCAATTTCAGATGAAGGCAAATGAAAGGGGAATTGGATTCAGCTTGGTGCGATGGCAATGCCTGGAATGTTGTGTTCACGGGATTCTTCCTCTTCTTGTTGGATGACCAGGCCTGGGGCTCTGGGACCAGGATGCTTCTCTGTTCCAGGCAGGGAGGGATGTGCTTGAAGAGTGCTTCATCTTTTCATGGCCCCTGTTGAAGTGGGGTGAGATGGAGGCAGAGGATCACCTTGTACTTAGGCTTCTGAGCCTCTGGCAGCTCCTCATGATCCAGTGTGTAGTTGCCTTGGACAAAAATCACCTCTGCCTCCTCCTAGGTCACCCTTGGTGCAGCACGTGGTCCCTCTCGCTGGCCAGGAGAGAGAAAGGGAATGCCTACTTGGCACGTCCAGACACCTTGTCATTGCTCTGTTCCTGTATATCAGTGCTTCTCAACCTGTGGGTCCCCAGATGTTCCTGGACTGCAACTTCCAGAAATCCCTTCCAGCACAGTGAGTGGTGGAGGCTTCTGGGAGTTGCAGTCCAGGAACATCTGGGGACCCACAGGTTGAGAACCACTGCTGTATATATTCAGAAAGGTAACGGCAGATGTTCTGGCAGGCCAAGTGGATAGTCCGGACACTGGTCCAGCCTTGTTTTTCTGGCAGGGCTTTTCTTGGCCACATTGAAGGTGGGGCACCCCACACTGCGCCCCACATCTCACATCTCTCCTGGAACCTCTGACTTCCCCACCATCAAGCGTATTTTGCCCTATATCTGTCTGTCTGTGCTCAGCAGGATCCATGCCCACAAACTTGGCTTACTCCACAGATCTCAATCTTCATCCTTTTCATTCTTTACACCATTACAAGAAGACCACGGTATAGGCGAGACATCAGTTGCAAGCCTGCCTGCCTCTTGCAGGTGCTGAAAAGCATGGATACAGAAACCTGTCTTTATTCAGCATCCCACTCAAGTAAGGCATTGTTCGAGTGGCAGCCAATAGTATCTGGAAAGTTGTAAGTTCCCTACCGAGATGGAGAATTTCTAAAATCAGTGACCGTTCTTGAGCAGCTCTTTAATTGCTTTTCATAGAATCATAGAGTTGGAAGAGATCTCAAGGGCCATCTAGTCCAACTCCCTGCCATGCAGGAACCCCCATCAAAGTACCCATGACACATGGCCATCCAGCCTCTGCTTAAAACCCTCCAAAGAAGGAGACTCCACCACCCTCCGTGGCAGCATATTCCATTGCCGAAGAGCTCTAACTGTCATGAAATTCCTCCTAATGTTTAGATTGAATCTCTTTTCCTGTAGTTTGAGACCACTTCCCCGCGTCCTGGTCTCTGAAGCCATGGAAAAAACCCCAGTCCCTTCTGCAATGTGACATCTTTTCCAATATTTCAACATAGCTATCATATCCCCTCTGGGCCTGCTTTATGTAAAGCTAAACATTCCTAACTCCCTAAGACGCTCCTCGTAAGACATTTCTTCCAGACCCTCAATCATCTTGGTCGCCCTCCTCTGGATCCGTTCAAGATTGTCAACATCCTTTTTAAATTGAGGTGCACAGAACTGGACACAGTACTCCAGATGGGGTCTGACCATGAGCAGTGCAGATGTAAGAGTTTTGAGGTCAAGCCGACTAGGGTGGAAAGACACACAGAGAATGAAAGAGACATTCCAGTTTTATTGTCAACAGAACTGAGCCCTCTCAATTCTACCATAAGCCTCCCAGGACTGGCAAGAGGAGAGCAACCGCAGTAGGGTCTATTGACCTTCCCATCTCAAACACACACGGAGAGATGGAAAGTGGCACTAGGACCTGAAAACAGAGTTTTGAACACATTCAGAGTTTGACATTAACTATGATAATAGACATTTCAAGTAATAACTCCCCAACCATCTTCTTTCATGTTATTTTAGGGGGACAGAAAGGACTGGACATAATTGTTCAAGTACCACCTAATCATCAACTCGCTCCACGTCATTTGACAATGATTATTAACACTATAATTTGCAAAAATATTTTGTCAATCTAGAATAAGACTGGAGAAATGCTAGTTTAACGTTTTGAAGTTTGAACTCAATGCTGGTTTAAGACCGTAACATTTCTTAAAGAGTATTTGTTGGCATCATAATTTCACAGCCTATTTTTCAATATTTTTATTATTTTGTCTAACAAAAGAAAAAAAAGAACCTAATCCAATGGTATCCTAATGCCGCAAACACTGTGAACAAAGCCAGTCCAAGAGAACATCACATTTGAAATATGACAGGTATATTTTAGGAGGAGTGCAGATGCTTCCCTCCCTTTCCTTTCAGCTCTAGGTAGGACCTTGGAAATATGAAAACAACATACAGCTGTTTTCATTCAACACAGTGTTTCGTAGCCTTCAGCCCTGCAATGTTGCTGGACTGCATCGGCTCTCCGTGGGCAGGTGCCCAGTCAGAAGCAGTGATGTGGCTTCATTGCCCGGTCTTTTCTGGGTGTTGCCTCTAAGTGGGTGCCCATCAGAAGAGGAGGAGGCTGAGAAATGCTGAACACTTGCTCGGCCGAAGGATGAACTGGCTCGAATCACCAAACCATCACTATTCCTAACTAGCATGGCTTAGGCTGCGAACTCTGGGAGTTGTAGTCAGAGGAGACTAACACAGCTTAGGCCAATCTTCCTCTACAGACAGCCTGCTCTGAGGAAGGTGGGAGCTCCTACAGGTGATAAATTATTATGACCTGTATTGCTGACAAGCTACAGTCCCTTATTATTGCTACATCTGCATGGCCTGCTTTATTCTGTTCTGCTTTAGTGAATTAAATCAAAGGGAGAAAGGGTGAGAGGCTGGCTATTCAAATGGGCCAGGCCAAGACATCTAAAAAATACCCCTTTTCCTCTTATGACTCTAGGGAAACCTGAGTCTTCCAAGTGTCAGCTTGCAACCTCCATTAGTTCCAGCCTAGACAGTCAATGGTGAGGCATTATGGAACTGCTGTACAAAAGATCTTGGGGTGGGAGGCAAATGTTTTCCAGATCTACACCAGGCAAGAGAACCAGAATAGGACTGGGTGACTGAGGATCTAACCCACAGTGCTGAAATTTAGAGGGTGCAAAAAAAAAGTTCTGGAAATACACAGATCTGCCAGCCTTGTGCACATGTACCACCTCCAACATCTGCCCCATAGGCAGGAGTAAACGAAACCAGGCAGGCTCAGTATAGAACCAATATGGTTGCTGACTGCATATGAGGCATTGCTCCTTATTCCTCTACCCTTTCTCTGTGTGGATGTTGATCTCAGGTGATCCACGTTCAAACTAACAGGGCAGTGCATTTCCAGGTGCTAAAACTGCTAATTACAAATCTGTCAGGAGGATATTCCAGCCAGGGCTCTTGGGGCCTCCATTTGTAGTACACTTGAACCAAGAATTCTGGGAGACCTCTGGCTGGGTGCAGCCTCAGTGGCACCACTTGGTTCTGGCCTGGAGGAGGGAGCAAGAGGAGTTTTAAAAGCCTCTTTTTGCCAGCGGACAGTCAGATAATAACCTCCTTGACCCCCATAAAAGCTTCTCAGGTCAGGTAATTCCTTGCTTGCCCAAAGAATGAGGTGTCTGCTTCTGCTGGTCACAGATCATGCTGGGAGAAATTACTATTCCAGACTACAACTCCCAGAATCCACAGCGAGCTACGCATAGCCGTTAGGGATCTAGACACGTACACACTGAAAAGTTAACACGCCAGGATTCTGGCTACGGGCTGTCAGACTGAAGTGAATGGGAGTCTCTTGCTGGACTCCATAGGGGCACTTTTCTCCCTAAACCATACCCTCACAGAGTAAAATCTGTTACCATCATCCAAAAGCAGTAACCTTGTCTTGCGATAAAGAAGACTTGGCTTCGATACACATAAAGTCTTGAAAAATCAACCGCCAATTCTCTCCTTGGCCTCCCGGGTATGAAGCAGCACTACACCCTCTGCTTGTGCCTTTCTTGTTTCAAGTCCGTCGGATCTCTGCTTCTCCGCAGGGCCTGTGTTGTGACGGCGAGTCCTCCCCCCCCCAATTCCTTTTGGTCTGGGCCATCCTGAGTCAGCAAGAAGATCCCACATCACTCGGTCCTTCTGTTTCAGGTATGGGATCAAGAACAGTCCGGCTGCGGAAGAGGTCGGGAGAGGCAGCTCCGTTCTGCCCGATGCCACAAGACTGGGCGGCGTTGTGGATCTGCCACAGGGTGTCTAGAGCTTCTGCTTTGGAGTGTTTGAGCAGATCGGCCTGGCCCTGTGGGAAGAGGAAGAGTTGGAAGACCAGGAAAGATCCTGAGAGACGCAGGGAATTAAAAATAAAATAAAAGAATGGCTACAAAACTCTTAAGAGACATGAGGTGCGTTTGTTCGTGCAAAGTGTTTCTTTGGAAATTCTACTGCCTCTTCATAAGAGGTTTAGGAGGCTGACCCACTACATCTGCCATATCTCTTTTCAGCGACAGAAAACGCATTATGGAGGAAGGGACAGAATATATGTCCACAATGTCTTTTGACTGGTAGTTCTAGGAGCTGTGCTTCCAGAAGTTCTTCCCAGCTGCAACTGAGAATGGAATTTTCAGTTCCACCCTGGCATCTCCCACCTAACTGACCTCAGAAAACATGACCAGGGAAGCTTAAAGTGCCAGATTCTATAATTTGTGTGGGAAGCTCTGGCCCTCAAGATGCTTTTGACTTCTAGCTCCTGAGAAACCCACTTAGTATGAGCAGTAGTCAGAGATTACGAGAGTGCCACCAAAACCTTTTCATCCCCAAAGGCTCCCTACCCCAATGAGCAGAGAAGTGTCATCATGGAATGCCAAAAACCCAACACCTAGAAATCAGGTTAAGAGAGGGTGCTGTGACTGCCATATTTTATTCACTTTGTTTCACAGGGCATCCACAAAACATCACAATTACATTGCTGTTTTCCTTGTGATTATTACACTCCCCCTATCCCCAGGCAACAGGAGTACCAGCTTTTCTGGAAATGACAGGGCAGTCGCACCATCTTCATAGATAATGTGATGAAGTAATCTGCGTGCTACTCAGTGTACTTTGGATCGTTGACCAGGCTGGATATCTCAGTAGTTTAAGTATCTGGCTGCAAAGCCAGTGGTTGAGAGTTCATTTTTTCCCTGTTGCTTCCAAGGAAAAAAGCCACCTGTGTAGCCTTGGACAAATCTCCATAGGCACAGCCCCCCTCCCCCAAAAGAAGGGTCTGATAAACTACTTTTAAGTATTCTCTACACAATAAATCAGAATTGACTTGAGGGCACACAATTATTAT
This sequence comes from Phrynocephalus forsythii, assembly GCA_029282475.1. Taxonomy (NCBI): domain Eukaryota; kingdom Metazoa; phylum Chordata; class Lepidosauria; order Squamata; family Agamidae; genus Phrynocephalus; species Phrynocephalus forsythii. Next base: position 23,041,800 of record JAPFRF010000012.1, on the reverse strand, counting down.
TAATTATTAGTTTGGATAGTTCCAGTATCCCTTCACAAAAGATCTACATTGTGTTGCATTTTCATGTTACCTTTCTGGGTAGTGCATTTTAATAAGTGTTTTATTATTTATTTATTTAGGCTGCCATATTCTACTTGCCAAATACAACTCTATAAGCTCAATGGCACTACTCCATGTGTAAACATGTATTATATTGCGCCATTAACTGAGCTTTTAATCTTCTAAATGCTCTCTTGCTTAATTATTTAATTTTCGGAAAAGTAAAATACTGAGATCAAAGCACTTAGAATAAAAAGCCTTTTAAGCAGAAATTAAAGCATTTATTTGTTTTTTTAAAAGTTGGCACTGTTTAAATCACCATGCTTGTTTCTGCATCTTTTAATTAGCACTGAAATGTTTTTAGTGTACCCAGAGAGGAAAAAGTGATTAAAGTAATTACATGATGATTTCTAAGGGGGGAGGGGAAGAAAGTGCTTTACTGCACATTTAAAATTGGATTAAAGTTTTTAAAATTGTATTTTTAAAATGGCTTACTCGACGGAACTGCTTACTTCTGGCCTACACTGCTTCCCATTAATGTACATGCAGGGTTGTTGAGGACTGGATGAACATTCGGGGGATGGGGGAACATCCTGCTGTCCATCCTGAAATAGGGAATATATCTGCACTATATGGGCTGCAACAGCTCCGACAAACAAAAATGAAGTGACAGAATAATTTTGAAACAAATCCTTCTTTCCACAGTCCGTTACACTCTATTTTGCAACGCCTAAGTAACAATAAACCTAAAAACACCCACTGCCCACTGGGTGGCAGTGCTCGCTCACCCAATGACCACAGTCGATTCAAAGCTGCTTGACTCAAGAAGACTTGAGGACCAGTTTTACGTAATGGAAGTAACTCACGGGTCAAATGGAATGGTTTTTCTACATAACAGCCCAGGGTGGATCTGAGGATCTGACTGGAATTGGTCTGGTTCCAGACAAGAAAGGGATAGTTGATCCTTCTCCCAACTGCTGTGTCCAAATAAACAACCACCTCACTATGTATACTTATTTCTCCTGGGACACTCTTCCACTTTGTGTGAGACGTTTTCAACCGATTTGTAGAGAGAGAGGTTATAGCTATTTAGGGTGTGAGGAAAATGGTAAAAAAAATAGCAATTAGTCATTAAGATGCCTCAACATCGTTGCCTTTAGTTTTTGTTTTTCTTTTGTTTGTGCTGGAAACGGCTTTATGACAGACAGCTGTACGTCTCCTCAGAGGCACCTCTGTTTTATTGTGTCCCTTGCAAAAGTGCCTCGCGGGAAATGCCATCCTACATTACCTTGAGGACAGTAATGTTCCAAGCAAAACTCTCCAGGGCCTTCTGCAATTTCCGCCCTTTCAGCCCCTCCTTCGCTTCCAGGCGATGCAGTTCCTTATGAAAACCCATCCCTGGAGAAGACGCAAAGTGGGAAAAGCTCACCAACTTGCTACTTTTCTGGAAAAAGGCTAGATTTTAACATTTAAACTTAGAAACAACATTCCATCCCTCACCCTCATAGAAGAGGTGATACAAGAGATGACCCATGACCTACAGTGTCCACGTTCCAATACGTGGTCTCTGGAAACAAGCTTCTGCAGTTTTTTTTTCTTTTGAACCCTTCAAAATTGTTTTGGCCCAAAACAACAGTGGGACAAAAGCAAGAGGAGGATGTGTAGAAGGGAGGTAAATGACCAGATATGTTCTAGAGGTAGAATTAGAGGCTTTATTGTTCCTGATGCTATAGGGCAATGATGGCAAACCTTTGGCATTCCAGATGTTTTGGACCACAACTCCCAGAATTTCAAGCCTGCATTGCCAGTGACAAAGGACTGTGGGAGTTGTGGTCCAAAACATCTGGAGTGCCAAAGGTTCGCCACCACTGCTCTAGGGCCTGGGGCTGATGGGAGCTGTTGTCTAAATAATTATCAAGAGTGGCAGGGTTTCTACACAATGATGCCTCGCCTGCAATGTTCCCATTAAGCTGCTTGACTCCATCAGTGTTGCCACACAGCCACCACACGTAGCACTGCATTGGTGCTGCCTTTTTGCTTCCAGTTGCAGGTGGGACCCCATGCCAGCGAGGCAGGATTCCACCCCAACACTAGCAACTATTCAGTGGAATGGTATTCTCCTGTCAATGTTTTTGGATCCCAAACCAGGAACAAAATATTTTCCATTCCTGCCTGCAGGAATTCTTATTGTTACCTCTACAAACTCTGCCAGCCAAACATCTGCAAACTTCTTCATGCTTATCATTAGTCTCGCTTCTCATGTATCATTTTAGCCCAGGCAAAGGGTCCTCTTGGTTGTGGGCCTAAGGCAAACAGACTGCCACAAGTCTCAATTTAGACCTTCAGATTTTACAGCAGGTATATAGCTCAGGCCACAGCCCTCGCCTCAGACCATACTTTCAACAGCTCTGCTCTAATTTACAGGTATTATCCACTCCGCCCTCTTCTCCTCCCCAGCTGCAAAAAGGACAGGGAGAACCTTGAACCACTTGGGAAAAGCAAATCCCTGGATGAAAACATACCCAGTGATCAGGGGTTGATCGACTATGAAACTAATGAAACAAGCTTCAGAGCCCCTAATCCCAGAGGGGTCTCAGAAGTAGACTTTAGTCCACTTTTTAAAAAAATTGTGGTGATCTATCATGAAATAACCCCTTTGAAGAGGATAACAATGTGAAGGGACTCTTTTGCAACAAGACCTTGTTATTGGTTGCAAAGGGGTCCCCATAACAGTTCAAGCTTCCGAGACCCCTAAAATTTAGTTCCACTGCTGACCACAGTAAATCCTAAACTTAGGTAAGAGTCACATGGATGACCCTACTCCACTTAAACAAACAGAAAAGCCTTCCTATAAGAACTCAACCTAAACAAAATCTAGCCTTGGTTGCCATTGATTAACCTTGGTTGCCATTGTGTTCTCTACTGCTTTCCTCCTAGAACAGCAGGACATGGGGGTTGAAAGACATACAGTGGCACTTCTTAGAATTCGGTCTTTGAGCTGTTTCAGACCTTGGTACCCAAAAGAGCCACCCAGTGTGGCCACTGGCTAGGCAATCTGGGTGAAGAAATCCCCCAACAAATCCACAGAAGTGAAGACAGAGAACCCTCTCCACTAGAAGATGTCCAGATACCTGTACTTGGGAGTAAGTGAAGGATGGCAGACGGTATGCCAGCACCTACCCACTTGTTGAACCTGAATAATCTTGGCGTGAACCGCATCAGCAGACTCAATTAGCGTTCGGCTTGTCTGGATCATCTGGAGTGGGGTGGGAGAGAGAGAGAGAAAGTGAACTGAGTGACGGATAGGCGAGGTCAGACCAATTAGCAAAGCTTCCCAGCCTCCCTTGGTGCTTTAGCACTGAAACAGGATATCTGTCGCAGACCTTTGACCCTTCCTATATTTTAGACTGCAGCTCGCAAAAAACTCTTGCCATCAGGCTGCTGGGCGGGCCTGCTGGGAGCTGAAGGCCAAAATATCGCCAGGCCCAGTTTCCCCACCGCAGTCACTGAAACTGACGTCATCTCCTCCCCCGATCCTTCTCACAATGGCTTCCACTCTGCATGCCCAGTAGACAGGAAGTCAATGTCTTGACTGTCTCCCTTCAGTGTGTGTGTGTGGGGGGGAGACATGTAATTGTATGCTTCTCAACCCTCCCCAAAAGACATCTGTTTGCAAATAAAACTAATCAGCTTAACATATTTGCTGTCCTTGTTTGGAAACAATGCCAATTTTTTTTGGCATGGAAGAGCATTCCATTTGAATAACTCCTTCCCGCTTGACTCAACAGTCCAATGCAGTCAAACACAGTAGCTCCCAGCCCTGGATTTCCAGATGTTGTTGGATTAAAACTCCCAGAAGACTTTGCCACCAGCGATGCTGACTAGGGCTTCTGGATGCTATCGTCTAAGAACTTCTGGGGAACCCAAGGTTGGGAACCACTGGTCTAACATATGGTTCTGCCACTTATGGACCAGCTTTCTGAAGGATATCAGCACTCGGGAAGTGTTTGTTTAACGTCAATACTATAACTTTTGTCCTCCTATTAAACAGAAGGAATGCACTCAAGCTTAAGAAAATGCTGTTTGACATGTAACAAGTTGAGCATCAAAATTGTTACTTTCAAAATGAGGCTGTCTAGATGCATCAGGTCCTCCATCTTGAAAAGGAAAGCCATCATTTCAATGTTAATGCATCAAACTGTTCCCCAGCTCCAAATAAGACTATGACTTCTAGACAAAATCTTCTTTGCTTATAAATTATCTGATGGTGGCAAAAGTGCTAGTGGTTCTCTAACCCGCAACAGGTCACTAGGTTTAGGTGTGGCCATTTTAATTGCCCACAATGCACCAGAACAACACTGTATTAAAATATTCTTGAAAATTTAGACAGTAGCTTCTATGGCAAGTCACCCAATTCAATTCTGGATGACTGGGGCAGAAATGGCTCAAAAGAGCCCCAGAGCAGATATTAGTACAGTATTGGGTTCTCTAGGGGTCCAGAGCCCTCCAACAGCTGCCCAGAGACACCATATGCAGCCACTGATAATAAACTGTCTGAGGATGAAAAGGGAGTTTCCAGAAAAGGTCCCCCCCTCCTCCAGTCAGGTCTGTAATGTGAATGAAAGCTTCATATATGGATCATATACAAAAGTAGAACAGGTGATACCTTTAGGCTACTAGAAAAATAACAAAAAGTTGCCAATCTTTTGAGGGCAAAATCCCTCTTCTTCAGAGCTGTCCCAACAGGTTGACATGGCAAAAGATGAAGTTGCCAGGAGTTATTTCCTAGATGTAAAGTCCTCGGCAAGATGGAAATTATGCCAGGCCCTTTCTTAGTTGAGGGCCGGAACTTAGATGTTCTGAGGCTGCATCTGAAGTAAAGGGTGGTGTTTTTATTGTCCCAGTCTTTCAAACAACATGTCAGGGCTCTCTCCATGTGGCTCATCAAGGTTAATAGCCCCTTGCCATGTTTTAACCTGTTGGGACAGCTCTGAAGAAGAGGGATTTTGCCCTCAAAATATTAGCAACTTGTTATTTTTTCAAGTAGCCAAAATGTATCACCTGTTCTACTTTTGTATTTGTTTTCATATCTGTGAAGTGACAGGACTGTGATGTCATTTAAGGGAGAGAGCCATTTTATCCTCATACTATCCTATTTTTCAGGCACGTTTTCTTGCCTGAATGGCAATCTACCACCTCGCCAATGCTCTGGGCAGGATCTGTACCCCACAACTTTGCCAGAGGCAAAGCAGTGTCAGCTGCTTTGTAAGAAGCCCACTCTATGATGGAAGCCCTATCAAGCACTCAATAGACAAAAGCCCAGAGATTCCACAACCACACGCGTACTGGATACACTCACTGTGTCATAGGCTGCAAGCACTTTCCTCAGGAGTTCTGGGATGGGGCCCTGTGCCTCCATGGAGGGGTACTCTTCACCCAGGTTCAAGGTAACCACTGGGGGGCTCTCCTTCTCACTGGGCTGTAGCCACGTGGCCAGTTTTAAGATGCACTGCTTGATGTTGGCTGCTGGTGTCAGGCCACACAATTCCTTGAAGGAAACCAGAGCATTCTGGGAGAGAAAAGACAGAGAAGACACTCAATGGTGGCAAACCTTCTGCACTCCAGATGTTCTGGACCACAACTCCCAGAATTCTGAGCCTAGATTGCCAGTGACAAAGGACTGTGGGAGTTGTGGTCCAGAACATCTGGAGTGTGGGAGGTTCACCACCACTGAAGACACTCACCTGCTAAACCACTGTGGAACCATGCACTTCTGATCGCTCCTTCCCACCACGGACTGCCAATAACCCCATTTCCATGGCAGGGGCACACCTCAAACACATAGGGCAGACAAGCAGGTGCACCTCTACTGGTGGTCTCTTCTAAACCAGCACTGTGACCAGGTGAAGAGAGTACAAGTACCAAAGGCATGTACAGTACACATAAGTGCCTTGACCTTGATGGAATCGATAGCCTTTTCAAGACCCCCTAGTAAATCTCACTGGCAAAGTATCTAATGCGCATTCAGAGGTTTCTGGGTTCAGTCTAGAAATCGGAAGCCATGCGACTCATGGTGAAATAATTACTTTTGTGTCAATAGAGTCAAATTGATTTTTAAAACATACACTTCATGTTTTAATGAATTTTATTATTTATATTTGGTTTCTTTATTGCTTATATTTGTGTTTTGTGTTTTTTGTTTATTTAAATTGCTATATAATTTTAATTAATTGGATTTTGATATGCCCAGAGAAGCCCTCAGGCTTGATGGCTCGTGGTATAAAAACAAGTTAAATAAATAAATAAATAAATAAATAAATAAATAAATAAATAAATAAATAAATAAATAAATAAATACATACATACATACATACATACATACATACATACATACATACATACATACATACATACATACATACATACATGCAACCTAAACTGATTCATCTGATCTTCTAAAAAGAATTTTTTGAAAGTAACATTTGGGTGGTATTTTTAAATTAATATTCTCAGAAGATTGGAGGCACCGGTTTTCTTGTCTTCCTATTTTAAAAAAGGAGGGATTGTAACACTGATACCTTAAGAGCAATGTGTTACTTCTGGTTCAATCCTTGCGTCCCTGGTTTAAAAAAAACCTAGGAGATGAGAAGGGTGTGTCTTTGCCTGTAAGTGTCAGATGCTGCTGTCAGTCATGCCACACAATACTGGCCTAGATAGTTGCTTAATCCACCCACAAAAAAATCCAGCCTTCATTCCCAATGCTGGGGCACAACTTATACCCCAACCTAAACATATTGCAACCACCATGCCTCTTGTCCCTATGGAATGACCTTTTCTGATCTGGTACTCTCCAGACACATAGGACTGGAGCCCCTATCATCCCAAGCAAGGACCCTGGTCCTGCTGGCAGAGCATAATGGGAACTGGAGTCTAACACACATCAGGAAGAGACCAAGTTGAGGGAGGCGGCTTTGGAAACTCCTTCCGTAGAAGGCTTAAGCTGCTCCTTCAAATAGCACTTCGTAGAGCCACTTTTTTTTTTCACGTGAGGGAAGGGTAAGAGGCAGAGCACAGGAGTGCACCCGGCTTCACAATGTTTTCCTGGAGTTAATTTATTTCTATAAATAAACGCCTCCCGCTCTCCAAGCCCTTGCAACGCCAACCCAGGAAGCCCCATCTCCCACTACCTGGGTACCTGCATGTTCTCCCGCAGGTCTGTGGCCTCCCGCAGTGGCTGTGTGGCAGTGCGGAACACTTCATCAATGGCCTTGATTCCCGTGGTCTTAGTGGACGTATACTCCCGCATACGGCGCCCCTTCCGCCCTGCGAGCCCCCGCCGGTGCGCTTTGCCTCCCCCCCTCCGGTTGGTGATGGCCACGTGCACGAACAGGGTGGCGTTGGGGAGGGGCTCGCCCGCCAGGGACTGGAGGGGCACATGGCGGTAACCCATCTGGAGGCACTCAAAGGGGATGGTGTACTGGGCAATGAACTCATCCCCGATGTAGTCATCGTCCAGCACCATGAAGCGCAGGATCGCCAGCTCAGGAAGGTTCACCTGGAACTCCAGGGTCTCCTCAAAAACCGGGTTGTCCCCACTCTGCAGCACCGTCTTGGTGCGCTTTTCGGCACAGTCGGCGGGAATACCATGCATCTCAGCACAGACATACGGCTCCACCACATCACCTTTGGCTCCAGAGCCTTTGGGTTTGGGCAGATTTTGCCCGCTAATGATCTTGAGGTGCAGCAGTTGGGCTGAGATGCCAGGTAAGGTGTCCTTGGTGTTTGCACTGAAATAGGACACCTCCTCACGCATAATGGCTGGCCGGAGCACGTAGCCACAACCTCCATTCTGGCGGAACCAACCCGCATTCAGGTCCATCATGAGGCCTGGTGTCTGATAGTTCATGGCCACCATCTGGCAGCCGCACTTCCAGAAGTCCTGAGGGTTCATGTTGCTGGCATCGATGCGCATGGAGCTGGGGAAAATCCGGGACAGGAAAGCGCTTGTTATAGGCCACAAAGTCCTCTGGCTCCTCGTTGGCGTAGCGCCCAGCCTCGACCTCACTGAAGGAGCAAACTTCCCAGTAGCACTGGCCCCGCCGAGACGCCTCAAACCCCTGGAAGGAGACAGCCTGGCACAAGCTGACTAGGTCTGAGAGTTCGCGACACAAGGCCCTCCGGCAACGGGGCTGCTCCCGATGCTCTTCGCTGTGGGCCAGGCCAAGCTCTAAGGTCTCCTCCTCATCTGACACGTCTCCCTCGCTGGATTGGCAGCTCGGAAGCAGCTTCCGGGCTTTGATAAGGACGTAGCCCTTGAGCCTTTCAGGAGAAGGGAGATAGGCCTCATTTGGGTTTGGGGGTGACAGGTAGAGCTTGTCTCCGAAGGTCTTCCTCAGATATTCAGCCACTAACCTCTGCTGGGCCACACAGCAGCGCATGGAGAGGCACAGGATGAGGGGAAACTCTGAGGCCTCGAAGGCGTGTTCCGCCACAGCACTCACCACTCTGGAGAAGGCCAAGCGACTCCCTGCCCCAACGACTGGTTCTCCGGAGGAGCCATCGCACACCACCAGTTCAAGGCTTCGGCAGCCAGCCTTGAGTGCTGCCACGTAGCCACCAATGTCTGAGGTGGAGCCTCCCCAGAAGCAGCTGTCCTCTGCCAGACAGGCCCCGTGAGCAGAGCTAATGTAGTAGTGGGACAGTGGTTGGCTCATGTCCTGGCAGACTTTGCGGTGTTGTGGGTCGAAGATGTCACAGTCTGCAGACAGGAGGTAGCGAGTGAAGCCGTCAATGGCTAAGTAGCCCTTTTCCCGGCCTTCCTTAGAGGGCTCATATTTGCTGACAATCTCCAGACACATCTGTTCCGTCACCCCTTCCATGCCCTGCTCCGCCTCCAAGAAGCTCATCAGGTCCTTCACAGTCATGTATTCCTTGTTGCTAGAAAACTGGACCAAAAGGAAGAAAACCTCCGGCCTGGTGCAAAGCTCACAGTAAGCCTCCACAAAGACCTCACAGTTCGTCTCATCCCCCACCCGCTCGCTGGCTGCTTTCTGAAGCTCTTTGAACTTCAGCTCAATGGTCGAGGCCTTCATGCCTGGGTTGAGGGCCCGGATGAGCTGGACAGCCCGAGAAACAGGGATCCGGCCTTCTTTCTCCAGGTCTGCAATGTCAAAGACGGAGGAAATCCAGGACGTGCGGGGGTTGGGATGCCCGGCCTCAGGGAACCCTTCCAAGGTGTGCTTTCCATAGGAAGCCAAATACCTCAGCCCCATCACCCAAGCGTTCACCACGTCAGGAGAGATTGCCACCAGATCCAAGGACTCGTAGTTGTCTCCGTAGATGATGGAGAAGGCGCATTCGTCTGGGAACTGGTCCGAGAGGCCATTGGAGCGGAGCACGGGAGTCTTCTTCCCCACCCGCACTTCCTTGATGGATTTGATCTCAATCTTGGCTTTTTCCGAGTCCTTCTTGGAAGGTTCCCAGTGCATGAAGCGCAAGTCTGGGTCCAGGACGAAGAACCGGCTGTACATGCGGGAGTTAGAACGCACCTTCTTCATCTCACAGCCCTCGAGCATGAAGGAAATGCAGGCTGCCGTGCTGCTGAGCTTGCGGTTGCTAGGCATGGTGCTGAAGGAGACCGTCTTCTTTTTGTGCTGCAGGAGGCGCTGGCGGGACCCATCCTGAAAGGAGAGAAAGGAGACACAGAGGTCAAGGGTCAGGCAAGATTAATTGGACCATTTTCCCCCTCTCTTGAAATAAAATAAACTACACCTCACTTCTTTATTCCAAATGTGGAGAAATGTGTGGAAACTAACAAATTCCCTCAGAAAGGAACTGGGACAAAAATCTACCCCAGTTGCCTCAGCCAAATTCCACTAGGCGATATTTCCCGACACAAAGAGGGCTCCCATATAGGATTAAAGTTGAGCAGCCTTTGAAGAAAAGGAGCTGGCAACTTTTAACTCATCACCTCTATCATAGCTGAACACACAACAGGCAATAGGAGTTCAAAAAGAGGCATTTAAGGAGCCACAGTTCTGGGTCCGGGTAATGTAATTAGTCACTTTCTGTTTCTCCCACAGGGATTTTTTTTAATCCAAACAAAATTCTTTTGGACTGGAGGGTGGGGGAATCTGGAAGTTGCTTCATGGCAACTGGACTTCTTTTCTTGAGAGATCAAAACATTTCGTTACTCATCTAAGCAGCTGCTTGGATGTATAGCAAAACGTTTTGATCTCTCAAGAAAAGAAGTCCAGTTGCCATGAATCAACTTCCAGATAACCTCACTTGGATGACTGAGAATCTTCACAACCATGGGGGGAGGATTTTTTGGGGGGATGACCCTGCAGGTTCTAGAAAATTCCTATAAAATACAAGTGGAAGCATTTCATCCATGCCCAGCCAAGGAATGCAATTGGATTGCTAAAGGTTCACAAAAGGGATTCTAAGGCAACTGAAGAAAGAAGGAAGAGGGGAAAGGAGAGACGTTTCATCTTAGTCTGATCTACATCTTCTTTTTTGGTCTCCTGAAATAATTGCTTACTGACTATGTGAGGGTCGGGCCTCAGAACCCAGAAAATGAGGAGGTAGATGTGAAAAGATGGAGAAACTGGATCATGAGTAAGTCAACCCTGAGAATGGATCTAGCTCAGAGATGATGGCGAGGCCGTAGGCGGGAACAATTTTGTTTGTTTGTTTTTAAAACAAGCATTTCATGCAGCTGCAAGGAAACAAGGATGGATGGATCTGGACCAGAGGAAGAAGACTGCCCTTCCTCCAAAAGGACCAGGGTTTGACCTGAACTGGTAGAACATCACCCACCCCTCAAAGGTGCAGTAGCTAGATAAGAATGCTTTGGCTCCAGGAACCCAAAGACTATTCCTGACTACTAAATATACCTACATCCGACCATTCTGTTATTTCCTTCAACAATCGCTCCCCCCAACCCCAGTGCTTCCTGATGGTTCAAATGGAAGGTCAGGTTGAGAGGGTGGGAGACAGATCGGGCAGAGTGAAGAATAGAGCACCGTGAATGGAAGAATGGTCGGCAACAGGTTTGGGAAATGATAAATTGCATGAACTGGAGTCGCAAAGGAAAACAATTCCCTTGACTCCCCCGAAGCTAGGAGCCTCATCCACACACTCTGTTCTGCATTCCTACTTCCAACATCAAATGATTAATTTATGGCTGAAAAGTGAGACCCCACCCCCAGGGTAAAAAGTCACTTGATGCTGCAGTTTAAAAACAGTTTAAAAACAGTTAACTTTAACTGCAGTGAAATTATCATTTTACTTCTAAGTAAATATGACAGCAATGTACGAAAAGACTCCACTTTGGGAAGTCTTTTCATTTTGCTTCTCTCCCAGGCAGGGTTGTTTTTGATTTTTGTTTTTGATGGGTTATTTAAAAATTGATTTGACAAATACAGTGGACCCTTGTATAATAAACGGTTTGTATAACACAAAATTTGTGCAACATAAAAAATTCCGGAGATGGAAATTTGCTTAACATAATTGCCTATGGGGTGAATCTGTACAACATAAAAATGGGATCACTCTGTTTTCAATGCATTCCTATGGGAAATTTGTATAAAGGAAAATTTGCTTAACATAATTTCATTTGGAATGAACTAATTCCTTTATACAAGGCACCACTGTATATAGTTAGTCTTAGGGTATCAGTTTCACACTAGAATTCCTGTTACGATCATTTTGTAAACTGCTTTGGTTTTTCTTTTAAATCAAGTATAAATGTTTCCATGAATGAGACTGGTTTGTTTGCCTTTGACCTGAGGCCACCCATTATCTAAGAAAATAAGAACATCAGGGCTGCCTCTGACCAAAGGCCAGCATTCTGTTGACACAGTCAACAACCTTGGGCCCATCTCTGAGCCATCTCTCTTTCTCTCTGGATTCTTCAGGAGATTTGACCTCCTGCTTATGGAACGAAAGCTTCTGCCAAGAGGGGCCCCCATGGCCACCACCTAATTATCTTTTCACTGACAGATTAAGACATTTCTCCGTTCCTGCACATTTGATGAGACATGGTGGGTTGTTGTTTCTTTTTAATGCAACAACTGATTCCCTCCTAATCTGCCCTTACAGCGAGTTATTCATTTATTTATTTATTTTTAAAATGTTTGTAGCTGGCTGCATAGCTCAGTGGTTTGGGTATCTTGTTGCAGAGGGAGAAGCTGGGAGTTTGAATCCCCATTCTGCCTCCTGTGAATAAAATGTGTCCTTGGGTTTTGAATAGCAGTTTGGGCACTCGGTCTCTAAAAGGTTCGCCATCACTGTCTTAGACCATGCCAGACCCCATCTGATTCTCTCAGACTCTGTCAGATTCCCTTTCTCCAAGTGTAGGTCTGTCTGTAGGTCCCCATCTAACCCTGTGTGTGTGTTGTGTCATTACAGTCGTTACCGACTCCTCGTGACTCCATATCCATGGAGTTTTCTTGGCAGGAATACTGGAGTGGTTTGCTAGTTCCTACTCCAGGCGCCTACAGCACCTGGTATTCCTTGGAGGTCTCCCATCCAAGTACTAACCAGGGCCCACCCTGCTTAGCTTCTGAAATCAGGAGAGATCAGATGTGCTTAGGGCATCTAGGCACTTTCCATCTAACCCTATTGGTCCTTTTTCTCTAAAATATGCTGAGCAGAGCCTTAAATCCCCTCGGGCCACTCCCCAGACTCTCTCATTGGTTTACAAACCCACCAATCAGCACAGACATGTCTCATGCATTAATCATCACACAGGTAAATGCCACAATAACCTCTGGGCTGTTTTGCTCATGAGCATGGGGCTCTGCTCCCAAACAGGTGGGAATCCTTTCTTGGAGCCCCTTGCTCTCCTCCCTGGATAAGACTCACAGGAAGCACTCTGAGGTTGTGGGAATGGGATTCACGCAGAAAGAAAACAGCTGGGGAAGCTGGAACCAGAATACTCTAGACTGGGCCATCTCAAGACATTTTGCTGCCTGGGGCAGAGGAGCAAAAGCCACCCTATTCAATCCAAGATTCCCAAATTAGCCAAGTTATTTTATCACAGAAGGCAGAAACCCCTAGAAAAGATTCTTCTGCCCATCTCCCTGGCAGAATAGTAATGATCAATTAAAAAATCAACTGTTTGCTGCTGCTTCGTGATACCTAGCATCAGTTGCATCAAGAGAGTGTCTTCCTCATTTTGAACCATGGTGGGATGGACTCGACTCTATGAGTGGGATCTGAAGTCCCTTCACATTTTTCCCGGCCACTCAGAGTTGCTGGGAGACCCTAGATCAGTGATGGCGAACCTTTTAGTGACCGAGTGCCCAAACTGCGATTCAAAACCCACTAATTTTTCGCAAGGTGCCAATACATTAATTTAACCTGAATACAGGTGGCTGTGAAGGGGCGATGTCGGGTGCCCAACAGAAAGGGCTCCGAGTGCCACCTTTGGCACCCGTGCTATAGGTTTGCCAACATTGCCCTAGATCCCAAAAAGTAAGGGAAGGTGGTCCCTTTCCCCCACCCTGCCCGCGAAGCTCAGCAGAGACAAAAAAAAAAGTGACAGAGAGGGGGTGGAGGAGATGAATCAGTCATCATCCTGTTGCATAATGTTCCATCTCTACGGTTACCACAAAAAAGAGGGAGAAAGAGGAAATTAATGGTTCCTAAATTGACACAAATCAGGAGATTGGCACAGGAGGACGCTAATCCTGCCTGTTGGGCTTTTTGCTAGTGGAAACAGAGAGGAGAAAGGACTTTGTGCTGAGGTCGGTGGTTGTAGATCAATGTTTCTGCCTTTATTCATCGAATGGCACATCAACATGGACCCTGGACAGCTCAACCAACAGAATTTGCTCTCGGTGGCAAAAGCTCATCCAACAATATGAAGTCAGACAGAGAAGGGAGGCACACACAGAGAATTTGAAAGAATCTGTACTCTCTTTCTTTCTTCTTTTCTTCTTTTGATGGCCAGAGGTGGAATTTAAAACCAACACTTTCTGTCTGACTGTGCAGCCCTCGCTTTGAAACAGGGATAAACTTCTCCCTATGCTCTCTCTCTCTCTCTCTCTCTCTCTCTCTCTTTTGAGCTCTTGATTTTTTTACTACATCATCCATAGAGATGTGGTGCCTAACATAAAGAAGGCTTGTAGAGGCCCAAAAAGTAGTTTGCTTGTCTCTCCCCCGCCCCACCACCGATATGTTTAGTGGGCTGATATGGGGCTGGCTGGATAACTCAGTGGTCTAGGTATCTGGCGGTGCAGCCAGAGGTTGGGAATTTCATTCCTCCAATGTGCCTCCTGCGCGCAGACTTGGGCAAGCTGCAAAGTCCCAGAAGAAAAGAATGGTAAACTGAATCGGAGTGCTCTCTACCTGGAAAGCCCTAGGAAGTTTTGCCCTAAGTCAGAATTGGTTTGACGGCACACGATTCCAGTTAACAGAATTATCACCCTGTTCTTGTTTTTACCTTTTTTTTTTTTTGGATGACACGTTTTAGATTCCTTTAGCCATTACGGCCATTGGCCAGTCTGGCTAGGGAGATTCTGGGCGCCAGCATTCCCAAATGGCAAACGTCTCCAAGCTTCAGACAAAATCCACCCCCCCCCCACAAGCGCCTCTCCTGCCCAACCTTGTCACACTGAAGGAAAGCTACCCATTTATTTTTGTTCCATGGCAGAACTTTCCCATAGCTCACGCCTCCAAAGGCTCAACATGTCCAGCAGATAGGCGCTGGGGTGAGGAGCAATGAATTACAGGATGTCCCAACATCCCTCGAATTCAAGGTCTCTGTCTGATTAACTGTTTCATCCCTGGCAAGGTTATGAAAACTCACAGGGAGGGAGTGCTGGAGGTTTAGGAAACAGAACGGAGATCAGCAGGGAGCAGGCAAATTCTGGAGAAAAAGCTTCTTCATTTCCCTGCTCATTTCCTTACTTCCCTCCCTATATTATTCTTCCTGTTACTTCTGCAGCTCAGTTATTCCTTTCTTTCTTACCCTCAGCATCCCTTCGTCTGCAATCCATAAGGAAGTGCAAACACTGAGAAGCAAGGTTTGGGTTTAGCGAAATCTTCCCAGCCTTTCTCAACCTGGGGAGTTCTACATGTGTTGGCCAATAATGTCTGGAGGTCATGGGAGTTACCATCTCATGCTATTTGAGACTACCAGGTCAGCAAACATTGGACTTCTTCAATGCATTACACACGGGTCTGCCCTTGAAGACAACCTCTAAATTCTTCCAAACATTTCTGTTTCCATGGGCATTTTGCACTGGCCTGTGTGTCTGGTTGTAGTTTTACATCATTTTGTGTTTATTTTCTTTATGGCGTTTTGTTATCTTTATTGTGCTGCTTATGATTTTTTAAAAAATCACCTTGAAATCTTTTGATGAAGGATGGCTAATACATAACCACGTCAATCAATCAGCATGTCTTACCATACTTAGATATTTGAGTTCTCTCAACATAAAAAGATAATTGTGTTCCAACAAGCAATCCAAGTTCTGTACCAGGAAAGGCTGGATCCTGCAATCCATACAACTTATGAAGACTGAAACAGGAAATCCTTATTTTTTTTCAGAAGTAATTCTAATCTTTCTTCATACAGGGGATGGATAAGAAGGTAAGCAAAGCGCTAAAGTCTAAATCTGCAAACTAAGAAGGAATGTGCAATCATTTGGACATGGCTATATTAAGGCAATCTCAGGCAATTACCATCTCAGAGCAAGCCACGGTTTATGCTACCCATGGTGTGTCATTTTAATAAGTAAAATGGCCCTAAATAAACCACCCAAATCACAGTTTGTTTCATTTTTTCCATTGACTGACTGCTCCCCTTCTGTGCCTTTTGTCAGTTCCTGGTTTAGAGCAGGCAGCTCGAAAAAACAACCTGGG
Organism: Phrynocephalus forsythii; assembly: GCA_029282475.1. Classification (NCBI taxonomy): domain Eukaryota; kingdom Metazoa; phylum Chordata; class Lepidosauria; order Squamata; family Agamidae; genus Phrynocephalus; species Phrynocephalus forsythii. Next base: position 23,025,885 of record JAPFRF010000012.1, on the reverse strand, counting down.
AACAAACCGTGGTTGCAGGCTCAGATGAGATGACAAATGTCAGGTGAAACAAGTCCAGAGTTTCTGAATGTACCAATTGTGGCTTGTTGTCAATTAACAAACTAAAAGCTAAAGGTAAAGGTTCCCTCCGCATATGTGTGCTAGTCATGTCCGACTCTAGGGGCGGTGCTCATCTCCGTTTCCTAGCCAAATAGCTAGTGTTGTGCAAGTCTGTGGCCATGTGGCCAGCATGGCTGAACACATTTCTGCACACGGAACACTGTTTAACTTCCCACGTTTTACGTGGCACCTATTTATCTACTTGTATTTGCGTGCTTTCGAACTGCTAGGTTGGCAGAAGCTGGGGTTAACAGTGGGAGCTTGCTCTGCTGTGTGGTACCCGGGATTCGAACCGCCAAGCTGTCGACTTTGCATCTGACAGTTTCAGCACTCTAGTCCGCTGAGCCACCACACCGATTCCCTACACCAATTGTGGCTTGTTGCCAATTAACAAACTAAGGTTTGCTTATTCAGAAAGGACAACATGAACACAACAACCACAACCTAATTTGCCATTACAGTTACAAGTCACAAGTGGCACCTTGATGATTAACAAATATGCTTTTTGTTACAGGATTTGTAGCCACGGTGCACTTCTTCAGATGTGTAACAGCTTGCCTTCCATCTGCCATCTTCATCTGCCCATGCTGGTCAGGGAGACGGCAAAGAGTGGCCTCAAATGAAACAGAGGTGCAGGAAACCAAGGTAGTGATAAAAACCTCAATGATTATCATTCAGAATTTATGGTTGAAGGTAGTATCTCAAGCACCACTCTGTTGGCCAGCTGATCCAAAATAGAGTCTAATTTTTAAAATGCCCTTGTTAAAGAAAACAGAGTTGAATCATATTGTGAGTAATTTGGCACGTTCACACTGTGGTATGCCTCTGAAATTTATTTATATATAGCTTGTATGCCGCCCACTACCCAAAGGTCTCTGGGCAGCTCACAATCAAAATAGACAATTAAAACATCAAAATTACAGTAAAATTAGAAAATAAAACATGTAAATACAATAAATACAATACATTAAAAACACAACACTAAAATTGCCATCAGGACCCACAATCATTAGTTTAAAAACTTCTGGAACAGGAAGGTTTTTACCTGGCGCCAGAATGTCATCAACATTGGCGCTAGGCAGGTCTCACTTGGGAGGGTATTCCATAGTCTGGGGGCAGTTGCTGAAAAAGCCCTATACCTGCAAGCCATCCCTTTCACCTCCTTGAGGGATGGCTCTTTCAGGAGGGCCACCTGGCTTGATCTTAATTGCCGGGTAGGTTCCTATGGAAGGAGGTGGTCCTTCAGGTATCTAGGTCCTAAGCCGTTGTCTGCTGTTCCAGACAGAACCAACTTAAAGTCACTGGCAGCAACAAAACAACTTGATCACCGTAAGCAGCTAATGAAGGGGGCTACTGTGCACCAAGGCTCATGCTTTAATAATTGTTATAGTCTTTAGGCTGGTAGGGGATTCCTTTCTAGTTTTGCTGCAACAGGTTAATGTGGTTACTTTCCATAAAAGCACAGGACTGGATAACTCATATTCTACTATTTTACTTCTATCTCTTTTTTTCTTTACATATGCCAACTCCTTGCACAGGCAACATTTAAATTAGGGCAAGGACAAGGTGGGCAAAGATAGATTTTTTAAAAAATATTTGTTTAAATAATGATTTAAACCATAATCTAAATGTTAAAAATCATTTTTAAAAAAATTAAATCATCTACAAGACTTTTTTAAAAAAATACAGTGGTACCTTGTATAAAGGAATTAATTTGTTCTAAATGAAATTATGTTAAGCAAATTTTCCTTTATACAATTTTCCCATAGGAATGCATTGAAAACAGAGGAATCCCTAATCACGACCATTTTTATGTTGGATGGATTCACTCCTTAGATAAGCAAATTTCCTCTATCTCCGGAATTTTTTATGTTGTACAGATTTTATGTTATATAAACTGTTTGTTAGGCAAGTGATACCATGAAAATCAGGCTCCAAAACATTTATTCTAGCTAGGTAAATTATAGGAACTTGAATACATTAAAAATGTAAATTAACTGGAAGTATATGACTCCAGGAAGTGGCAGAACACCTGGATGAGAGGATTATCCCCAAGGTAAACTGTGCCTGAGGGACAGGAAGTTGTCCCATTGTCTGGAGTTCCACGTTCCCTGTCTCTGCCAGACGGGGCACAGTTGAACAATAGGACACCAATCTATGGAACATTGACTCAAGGATTTGGATCATCAGGGCAACTGCAAACAATCACCTACCAATGCAGACTGAGGGAAACCTTGAACTGGTTTGTATGTATAAAAACTTACGTTAAACAAATGTTCATGGCTCACTCACACCATCCAAGGTGAGACCACTGACTGTTATTTGGCTTAACTTCAATAAATTAGACTTTCAACAGTTCAGTGTTTGCACTTCCTTATATTATTGCAATGTAATTACAGTGGAACCTTGATTTACGTCATTAATCCGTTCCAGTGGTGTAGACTTAAGTCAAACATGACTTAAGTCAAACGAACGTTTCCCATAGAAAGTAATGGGAAAGCGGATTAATCCGTTCCAGATGATGAAAAAGACCCCCGAAAACAGCAATTTAACACAACTTTGACTGGGATAGGAGATTCCTTCTGGGGATGTAAATGAAATGTCTCTTCAAAGAGAGGAGGCGGCAGTGGAATTATAGTCCACAAGTTATATGCCTCCACTTTTTAATGTTCATAGCAACAATGTCTAACATTTAAGTTTTACTGGTTTTTAACCTGACGTTCCAAGTTCTGAACAACTCTATGCTTACCATTAGAGTCCCACAACTTTACAGCTCCCCAACTAAAATGCTTCTATTGTGGACCAGACTTCTGCAGCCAGATGTTTTACAAGACTGAGCCGACTGTCTAACCAGCGAGGCCAGCCCCGAGCTCCCGGCCCTTCTTCTCCTCCGGCAGCAGCAGCGGCTTTGGTGAGGCCGAGGACCAGCTCCAGGTGCTCTGCCGCCGCTGCCGGAGGAGGGGAAGAAGGCAGGAGCAGTTTGAGGCGGCAGCCGCGATGCTGGGTTGTGGCTTCCGGTGCCTTGCGCAGGGGCTCCGAGATGTAAGTCAAAGCCTGCGACTCAAGTCAAACAGGCCCCTTCTTGATGTAAGTCAAATATGATGCAAGTCAAGCAGTATGTAAGTCAAGGTTCCACTGTATTGGACACTGGTTCCGAGCCAAGCACGGACTCAAAAATAATCTGTAAAAACTGGAAACACAAGGGTCCATTGTATAAATTATGATCAAATTTAAATCACATCTACCCTGGGTAGATTTGAAATTGTCGGCTGTAAATCCACCTTGGGGTAGGAGCCTCATGACGCAGTGGTTAAATGCCTGTACTGCAGGTAAAACTGTGCTCACAACCTGGGGTTCAATCCCAGGTAGCAGGCTCAAGGTTCACTCAGCCTTCCATCTTTCTGAGGTTGGTAAAATGAGTACCCACTTGCCGGGGGGGGGGCAATGTGTAGCCTGCATACTATAATTAAAACTGTAAACCGCCCAGAGACTACTTGAAGTGGTACAGGGCAGTATATAAGCAGAACACTTTGCTTTGCTTTATCCTTTTGCTTGTGTTACAAAATACCACACGGGTGCATTCCTGGTGCTTTATAACTACCGACTGACAAAGTGCTGCCAATAGCTGACACCAATAGCTGTAGATGTCTCTGATCCTCCCAGAAGCTGCTTCATCTTCAGATGATGTCTCAGGTGGCTTTGTAAAATGGGCACTTATGTAAAATGCCCAAATGCTCCCTCTCTCTCCCTGATGTACTAAGCAAATGGCCATAGCGGGGAGGATTTGGAGAGCAAGGGATGCAGTTCAAAAGCGGACTCATCCCCTTCCTAGAAAGAGGAGGCGCACATATATGGTGTCTTTCCTTGCCACCAGGCACAGCTGAAGGAGCAAATCTGGACCTCCAGAGGAAGTTGCCATAACAGAAATAACTCTTCCTGCCTCTGCAGTCTGAACAGGTGTTTGGCTTCATCTTTGAGGAAGGGAAGACGAGAAGAAAAAACAAAGTAAAATTAGAAAGCTGCAGGCCAGGAAGGAATTAACTAAAAAATAAATAAAAAATAAAAGCAAAAAACTTCCCTAGCATGCCAGCAAGGAGCAAGTAGGTTTAGGATTGAGGGCAGGGTTTCATTGGAAGCCCTGTTCCTCCTTTTCTTTCTCCCAGGGCTCAGTGTTGTTGTGTAGAAGCAGCATTTAAACTCCCCCCCCAAAAAAACCCCATCCATTCTGGGCTGTGGACACAAAACAGGTGGGTGGGAAGAATCGAGAAGGCCCATGTTTACATCCCTGCCATCTCCATATAAGGCTGGAAGGTGGTGGTGGTGGGGGAATGAGGTCTGGAGGTTTCAGCTTGTTAGCGCTGGTAGTGCTTGACTGACCTTTTCTGACCTATGATCCGACTCCTATCAGGCAGTTTCCTTTATCCCTGGGTTGCTTTCATTGCTTGCTTGTGGGCTTCCCAGGGACAACTCATCTGGGTTTGATGGAAATGCAATGCTGGCTGAGCTGGATCTCTGTTCTGGTCTAACTAAACATGTATGTTGTTAAGAACATAAAAAGAGCCATGCTGGATCAGGCCAATGGCCCATCTTCCTGAATCTCAGTGGCCTCATCAAATGTGTCTGGGAGCACACGGGACTAGATATCTGAATCCTGATACCATTCCCCTGCATGTGGCCCTTGAAGTACCCTGGTTTTAAGCCTGCAGATTCTTATGTCAGTGCCTCATGCATCACTGTTAACACGGCTGATGGTCAATATTGTACTTGGTTGGAAGCAGGGAGATGGAGGGAAGCAGAGCCACTAGAGATTCCCTTTGGAGAAACAAGAGCTATACTGCTTACTGCTTATATACCATGGTCTTCTCCACCGATGGTCCCTTGGGAGCAGCCATTCCATCAGACTGCAGCAGAGTGAGAGACAGAAAGTAGGACCACTCCTTCACCTCTGCTCATAGGGCAGTAACCTCTGACTCTTCAGCTACAACTGGGCTCACAACCTGGGGTTCAATCCCAGGTAGCCAGCACACGGTTCACTCAGCTTTCCATCCTTCTGTTACCAGTTTTTACAGATTATTTTTGAGTCTGTGCTTGGCTCGGAATCAGTGTCCAATAATTAAATTGAAGTAAAATAAGGAAGTGCAAACACTGAACTGTTTAGGTCTGATTTCTTGAAGCCAAGCAAAAAGTAAGTCAGTGGTCTCACCTTGGATGGTGTGAGTGAGCCATGAATATTGATTCAACATCAGTTTTTATACATACAAACCAGTTCAAGGTTTCCCTTTATCTGCATTGGTGGGTGATTGTTCATAATTGTCCTGACAATCCAATTTCCTGTGCCATTAAGCTCTTGATGTTTTACTCCTTGAGTAAATGTTCCACAGATTGGTGTCTTATTGTTCAGCTAGGACCAGTCTGGCAGAGACAGGAAATGTGGAATTCCAGACAATGGGACAACCTCCCCCTCAGGCACAGTTTGCCCTGGGGCTAGCCCTCTGATCCAGGTGTTCTGCCACTTCCTGGAACCCTTGTATAAAAAGGCAAAGGTAAAGGTGCCCCCCCCCCCGCCGCTGCACATGTCTGCTAGTCGTTTCTGACTCTAGGGGTGGTGCTCATCTCCATATTCAAGCCAAATGTTGTGCATGTCCATGGCTGTGTGGCTGGCATGGCTGCAAGGAAACACTGTTTTACCTTCCTGATTTTTTATGGCAGTACCTCTTTATCTACTTGCATTTACATGCTTTCGATCTGCTAGGTTGGCAGGAGCTGGGATTATCAGCGGGAGCTCGCTCCGCTGCATGGCACCTGGGATTCGAACCGCCAAGCTGCCAACTTTGCAGGCGACAGTTTTCGGAAGCCTTAGTCCACTGAGCCACCACGCCCCCAGAACCTGTCTATACTTCCAGTTAATTTACATTCTTAATGTGTTCAAGTTCCTATAATTTATCTAGCCAGAATAAATGTTTTGGAGTCTGATTTCTCATGGTATCACTTCTGAGGTCGGCAAAATGAGTACCGAGTTTGCTGGAAGGAGTGGGGATGTGTAGGCTGCATAATTACTTGTAAACTGCCCAGATAGTGCTTTAAGCACTATGAGCTGCTTATAAACAGCACACTTTTGGAAACCGTTTCCCATGCCAGCTGCAGGACTAAAAATGCTAGTGCTACCTTCTACACAGGGGCGTAGCTTGGGGAGGGCAAGGGGGCGGGGCTCTCCAGGCACAGCAATTAGGGGGTGCCAAATTACCTACTACCCCCCGACTGCTGCCCACCCTCCATCCAGATTATATTTTGCAATGGGGGGCACAAAAACTGTTGCCCCAGGCTCTGGAAGCCCTAGCTATACCTCTGCTTCTACAAGGGAGGCTGCAGCAGTATATGGACAGAGAACTCCCAGAAGTGCAAGCTGGATTTCGAAGGGGCAGAGGAACTAGAGATCAAATTGTCAACATGTGCTGGATTATGGAGAAAGCTAGAGAGTTCCGGAAAACCATCTACTTCTGCTTCCTTCATTGACTATGCCAAATCCTTGGACTGTGTGGACCACAACAAACTATGGCAAGTTCTTAAAGAAATGGGAGTGCCTGACCACCTTATCTGTCTCCTAAGAAACCTATATGTGGGACAAGCAGCAACAGTCAGAACTGGATATGGAACAACTGATTGGTTCAAAATTGGGAAAGGAGTACAAGGTTGAATACTGTCACCTTGCCTATTTAACTAATATACAGAGCACATCATGCAAAAGGCAGGACCAGATGAATCACAATGGATTCAGATTCACAGATAATAATAGTACTCTGAAGGCAGAAAGTGAGGAGGAATTAAAAGACCTCTTAATGAGGGTGAAAGACGACAGCACAAAAAATGAGTTGAAGCTCAACATAAAAAAACTAAGATCATGGCTACCAGTCCGATCACCTCCTGCCAATAAGAAGGGGAAGAAATGGAAGCAGTGACAGAGTTCATTTTCTTGGGCTCCATGATCACTGCAAATGGTGACTGCAGCAACGAAATCAAAAGATGCCTGCTTCTTGGGAGGAAAGCAATGACAAACCTAGACAGTACAGTATCTTATAAAGCAGAGACATCACTTTACTATGTTTATGGGAACTATATTCTAACAATGTATGTGCTGTAATTTTATTTACAACCTCACATGCAGTCTGTCATTTGAGTGACCAGGAGGGACTTTTCTGAGATGGGCTGATAGTCTGTCCAGCACTAATCAATTGCTCTTTCCAGTTTTTGAAATCCAGACAGCTCTGCCTCTCTGCTAAATGTTCCATCCCTCTCATTCATCTGTTGTCACTGTTGATCTAGTTTGTTGGTTGCTAGCATGTGTGCGGTTAAAAAGCAATGCACATATCTGTAATTTTAAACAACTGGAAGTAAAGAAACTTTTAAAAAAATCTTTCTACAACTGTCTCAGAGTGGGTTCTTATGTGCCAGCTAATGAGAAATGGGTGGACTTCGGGGAACTTTAAGCTAGTTTCCTCAGTGTAGCAAAAAAGGGAGATTTACTTGAAATTCAAAACTCAGCAACAGTCTGTAGGGCCAGAAACTACCTAGCTTTGTTTTAGAGCAGGCATGTCCAAACTTCGGCCCTCCAGATGTTTTGGACCGCAACACCCACAGTCCTTTGTCATTGGCAATCTAAGCTTAGAATTCTGGGAGTTGTGGTCCAAAACATCTGGAGGGCCAAAGTTTGGACATGCCTGTTTTAGAATATCACCTCACACTACTGACCTGCTGGCGCCAGATGCCAAAGTAGACTCATACCTGTGAGTACAAAACAAGAGGCTCCATGACATAAGAAAGTAATTTGTTCCCTTGCTCAGTTAACATCCATTGACTAAGCCTCCAAGAACCAGTGAGCTAATTTGCTCCTCAGAGGGAATAATTTGCTAACAGGAACTGGCCTTGGGGTGTGTAGGTCAAATCTGCACCCCCCCCCCAGTAAGGCTCCTTCTCTCATCTTTCCCCACTTCCTTTTACATTCATCCTTCTGAGATAGATGGCGGAGGGCTTAGAGAAAACGCAGCAGAAAAAAAGAGAACCAGGTGGGCAAGGCACGCGGGAGGAGCGGCAGGCGAAAACACACACCCAAGAGGGATCCCAGCAACACAGTGGACTAAAACACCTCTCATTCCAGCTTCTCTGTCCTGCAGAAAGCCTCTCTCAGTCTCTCTCCCTCTCTCTTGCTCCTGCTTCCCCCCATGCCAGAACATCTCCCAGCCAAAGGCTGTTCGGAGATTTTGCGGGGTGGGGGGTGGGGGGTGGGGTGAGCTGGAGCGTGAAGTTGCTTCCCCACCGAATGCCAGAAAGGCTTTTCTAGCCACCGGTGAATTCCTTTGGAAGCACTTCCCCTCGTCAGGTCTCTGCCATCCTCTCTAGAAAGCCTGCAGCAAGGGGGACCTGGGACAAAAGTCTCTCCTACAGCTGCTGCAGGTGGCGGGTGGTGGCGGCGGCGGGGGATTGCAGCCACCTGACCTCAGCTGTCACTTAGAGAGACAGACAGACACAGCCTGCGTCAGTCGGGTCACACACCCTGTCGACAACGGCAGAGCCCAAGGATGAGAAGGACAATGCTTTCAAAAGGTGTCCTTAAGAAGATTTTCAGTGAACCCATCGCCCATACCTCACCCCTGAATATTGGAGGGACACACAGCTGTTTTTAAGGAAGTGATCTGAAAAGCCAGAGGCCTCCGTGACAATCCTTTTGCATGCCTGTCAGATATCCCCGAGAATCTCCTCATTTGGAATATCTCTCCCCTGAAGTACAGTAGGACCCCGGTATCCGCTGGGAATTGGTTCCAGGCCTTCCTGTGGATAATGAAAACCATGGATAAGAGAGAACGCCTGCCCACCCACCCCCAAACTGCTGTTTCCTGACAGTAGCTTGCTTTATGGCTGCTGTTTTGAGACAGTAGCTTGCTTTATGGCTGCTGTTTGTGACAGTAGCTTGCTTTACAGATGCTATTTGTGACAATAGCTTGCTTTGCGGCAGCTGAATTATTTAATTTTTTTCCTCTGCCAACCATGGATAACTGAATCAGTGGATATTGAATCAGTGGATACAGGTGTCCTCTGTGTGTCGATGGAGATGGGGAAGAATGAGGAATGATCAAATATGTAGTCTCAAGCATCTACAGAGTACAAGGTTGGCTAAAGATGACCAGATTGAAACAGCCGTAAGCACAAGTACCTGAAAGACCTGTCACTATACGCAGTAGAGCAGTGCTCCCCAACCTTTTTATCACCGTGGACCGGTAAATGCTTGATAATTTTTCCCTGGCCCGCTTGTTTTGATTTAATAACCTGCTGACGCACATGCGTGCTAGTATGGGGAAGAGCCAGTGTTGTGCGATGAGTCCTGCATCGCTGCAAGGAAACACTGTTTTTACTTCCTTGCATCCCCCCCCCCCGGGGGCTACCCAGCCGCCGTGAGGTCTTAGGACCCTTTGCCCTTCCTTCACATGAGGCCTCCCTCCCTCCCTCCTTTCTTTCTTTCCCTTTTCTTTCTCCCTCCCTCCCTCCCTTCTTTCTTTCTTTCTTTCTCTTTTCTTTCTCCCTCCCACCCCCTCTCCCTTCATTCTTTTCTTTCTCTCTCTCCCTTCCTCCCTCTTTCTTTCTTTCCTCCCACTCTCCTTCCTTCCTTCCTTCCTCTTTCTCTCCCTTCTTTCTTTCTTTCTCTCCCTCCCTCTCCCTTCTTTCTTTTTTTCTTTATTTCTCTCCTCTCCTCTCTCTCTTTCCTTCCTTCCTTCCCTCCCACTCTACCTCCTTCCTTCCCTTCTTTCTTTCCTTCCTTCCTCATTTTCTTTCTTTCTTTCTTTCTTTCTTTCTTTCTTTCTTTCTTTCTTTCTTTCTTTCTCCCTCCCTCCTCCTCTCCTTCCTTCCCTCCCACTCTCCTTTCTTCTTCTTTCCCCCTTTTTTCTTTCTTCCTCTCTCCTCTCCTCTCCCTTCTTTATTTCCTTCCTTCCCTCCCTCCATCCCTTTCTTTTTCTTCCTTTCTTCCTCATTTTCTTTCTTCCTTCCTTCCTCCCCCTTCTTTCGTTCTTCCTCTCTCTCCCTCACTCCTTCTCTCCCTTTCTTTTTCTTTCCCTCCCTCCTTCCTTTACTTACGTACTTTCTTCCTCCCTTCCTCCTTCTCCCTCCTCCTTCTTTCTTTCTTTCTTTCTTTCTTTCTTTCTTTCTTTCTTTCTTTCTTTGTTCCTTCCTCTTCCTCTCCTTCCTTCCTTCCTCCCTCCCTCCCTTCCTTCCTTCCTTCCTTTCTCCCTTCTTTCTTTTTCTTTCTCTCTCTCTCTCCCTTCCTCCTTCTCCCCTTTCTTTCTTTCTTTCTTTCTTTCTTTCTTTCTTTCTTTCTTTCTTTCTTTCTTTCTTTCTTTCTTTCTTTCTTTCTTTCTTTCTTTCTTTCTTTCTTTCTCCCTCCCTCCTTTCTTTCTTTCCCTTTTCTTCCCCCCTCCCTCCCTCCCTCCCTCCCTTCTTTCTTTCTTTCTTTCTTTCTTTCTTTCTTTCTTTCTTTCTTTCTTTCTTTCTTTCTTTCTTTCTTTCTTTCTTTCTTTCTTTCTTCCCTCCCTCCCTACCTTGAGCGGCAGCAGCGATGGTGAGACGGGGCGATTGCGGGGGCGATGGTGGGGGTCGCGGCGGCGGGGACGGGCAATTGCGGGGGTCGCGTGGTAACGGGCGGTGGGGCGGTGCGCGGCGGCTTGAGGGTTGCGGGCGGCAGGACGGGGCGGCAGGACGGGCGGCGGCGGCAGGACGGGGCTGCGGCGGCGGCAAGCGCGCGCGCGGCGCGGCAGGACGGGGGCAGCCGGCAGCACAAGGGCGGTGTGGCGCGGCGGCGGGGACGGGGTACCTGAAATGGGGGGGGGACCCTGCGGGGTCACGGCGGCGGGGGCATTGCGGGGGGTGGCGTGGCGGCGGCCCGGTGCCGATTCATCCACGGACCGGCACCGGTCCGCGGCCCGGGGGTTGGGGAACACTGCAGTAGAGAATGTGTGGCCCTCCCAATGTTATATAAAAATTCCCATCTGCAATAGTTCGCACAGCTAATGGGGGAAGATGGGGTTTGTAGTTCAGTAACATTTGGAAGGCTATAGAGTCCTCCCTCTTAACAAAGAATCCTTCTGTTTGCCCCATACCTGCATCCTTCCCCTTGCTTCGTCAGGTCCCCACGTCAAATTCTAAACCTTCCAAATTCTAACCTTCCAGGGAGCTGTCTCGTGGTATGTCCTCATATGCCACACAGACACTTTTAGAATATTACTAATGCCTTATGGTTGTGGTGTTGAATGTGCTGGAAGTGGCAGCCGCCACCAAATTAATTTTAATTTGACACATCATTGGCCATTGCTTCAGATGCAGCTGCCCAATCCAAGCTCTCACCTTGGGACAAACAGAGGTGCTGAATGAAGCCTGGCGGTGATAAAGAGTTTGGGTGCCAGGTCGCTCTTATCCGGCCCCAAGGGAAAGTTCTTCAGCCTCGGTTTTCCTTTCTGCAAAATGGGAACATCAAGAGCCTACCCCCTGCCCCTAAAAGATAGGAAAGGGTCCTGCATCTCTGCGCGGTGCAACTCCAAAGGGACTAGTAGTGAAATAATGGTCCTGCTGGTCTTTTAGAAGCCACTCTCCCAATTTATGCAACCAATTGGCACTCTGCCCATTGTCAAAAGGACTCCGCTGTGCTTGTGCTTGTGTTTGTGTTTGTGTGTCTCTGTGTGAGAGAGACAGAGAAAGAGAGCAAAATAACCAAAACCCTCTGAGATGAAGCCCTGTGAGAGCCAAATAGCGCTTCAGAATTAGTCAGGGAGTTTCAGCCCTCACGTTTGCCAGGCCCACAACATCACACTTGTGCTGTGCACATCCTGCCAGACCTCCCAGGAACCTCTCCATATACCGTAGAAAAATGTCTTGACCGCACCCATCCACTGTGAGTGGATCCTAGGCATGCAGGAAGGTGACCTTCTCACCCCAGTCTTTCAAACAGTACACCTGGGGACAGTAAGCCTCCTCTAATGCCTTGACTAACATGAACTTAGCTGTTTTATTTTTTATTTTAAAAAAATGAAACTTCCAGTTAATGGCAAGCTAATTCTGTGTTCTGCAAGGTGCATGAGAAGGGCCTAGGAAGCCGATGGAGGTGGTGGTTTGGAACACAGCCCACACACCTCATATTAATAGCACAGGAGCAATCAGTGCTTAAAAATAGGCTGCACGGAGCAAAGGAGGCGGGTCTCGGGTGACAGCAACCTATTCTGGAGAAGAGCAACGGTGACGCAAGAACAATTAAAAGGCTGCTTTTAGAAAGATGCACACCTACCAGGGCACCTCTGTCACAAACGCTAGCAGGCACCCACGCCGAGATTAATAGCCTACAGATGGTGGGGTGAGTAGGAGAGGTCTGTGGCAGGTACTGGAGAGAGACCGGTTCAGGGAAGGTGGTGGTCTCTCCTGGACATGTATAAGGGATGTGGTTTGGTCATGACTCAGTAACTATCATCTTCAGTTAAAACAGAGGTCCGCAACCTGCAGACCCCCAACCTCAATCTAGGAGCAGCATCCCTATTTCCACATTTCCCCACCACCACCCCCAGAATCTATAGGACTGTGCAGAGAAAAAAGCCACCAGCTTCCAAAAGAGATATTAACCTGTGGTTAGTTGTGGTTGGCGAATAGTAGGGCTGGAGAAGATGCTCCCTCAACTCTTTCTTCAAAACCAGACACCAGAGAAATGTCAAAGCCTCACAAGCTTTGTTGCCTCCAACCCAAAATGAGACTCAGAGCTCCACCCCACCCCACCCCCAAATACTTTGTTATTTGCACAACATATACGTGGTATCCCTTTTGTTTGAGAAGCAAAACATAGACAATGCAAGCACAAAGAGAGTAGAGAAGGAATTGCTGAGAAGGACACAAACAACCCATTTGGTACTTTGAGATTGAATTCTTAATGGATGTTATTGTGATTTTGAACAACTTGGGCAAAGGCATGGATTGTGCATCATCATCATCATCATCATCATCATCATCATCATCATCATCATCATCATCATCATCATTGCCAATTTTCCACAAGCCTTCATTTTTACCAACTGAGAAGCAAATTTAGAGGACCAGGCAATTTTTCTTGCCCTCCTCATGGACAAGAGGACAATTACTGTCCTCTGTCAATGCTTGCAAAGACTTCCACTCTCATAAACAATGGTCAGTCTTTGTAGGGAACATTCTAAGATATATATCTGCCAATGTGTCAAGGGAGAGGCAGCTGGCAGGATGATAGCTTTGCAGCCGAGCACATGCTTTCCACCCAGAAGGTCAAGTTCAACCACCCTCAAACACCCTCCATTTAGAACAGTCCAGGAGCAAACAGGTGGAAAAGATTCTCTTCCTGAATTCCTGGACAACTGCTTCTTTTCAGTGTAGACAATATTAGGTTAAACAGATGAGTAGTTCAGCCTGTCATAATAAGGAGATCTCCTTTCTCAGGCTGGACAAGTTCCCTGCCCAAGACCTCAAGCTTCCTGCACTCTGGGACACTCAAAATGGGTCAGGGCCACAACTATCAGGAGCGGTAGTCTCACAAGTCATCGCCATCAGGGGAAGGTGGAGAGGAATCTATATTTCATTGAAATTCACCCGAGTTTTGAACATCGATGTTTCCTTCTGTTTTCATTTTCTAATAGATGGGGTAACAATAACAAACATAGTACAGTGGACCCTTGTATAACAAACAGTTTGTATAACATAAAATCTGTACAACATAAAAATTCCAGAGATAGGGGAAATTTGCTTAACAGAATCACCTATGGGGAGAATCCGTACAACATAAAAATGGGATTACTCCGTTTTCAATGCATTCCTATGGGAATTTGTATAAAGGAAAATTTGATTAACATAATTTCATTTGGAACGAATTAATTCCTTTATACAAGGTACCACTGTATGTCACAATTCATGCTTTCAGGTGTGTGTGGCAGGGAAACGTAGCTAAACAGACTGTTTATCTTGGGGAAAACTTTTGCTTGAGACCTTGGAAAAGCCAGTATCAGCCAGAATACTCAGCACCTGATCAAACGGACTACAGGTCTAACTTCACAGAAGGCTACTTTATGGGTAGATATTGAAACCCATTTTTTCAGTGCATTTAAGCCACTAAGTACATTAGGTTACTCAGTTTGGTATTTAAAATATTCTTTTTATACAGTTATTTCTCTCTGTCGCAAGAATGATAAATCTGTCACTGTGCTGTTGGAAAGAAAAATAAAGCCAGCGGGGGTGGGGGACCCCAGAAAATAATGGTTTTTTATTTCTTTTTATTTTTTAAAGTTTGAAATAGGAACATTTGCTGCAGAACATTTCCGCCCACTACATTTATTTCAGCTTCAGAATCAGTCTCACTGTGAACCCTCTTATCTGACTCAACAGATCAGCCTCTGCCAAGTTGGCATCAGACTACAACTCCCAGAAGGCTTCTGAAAGCCTTCGGTGAAATATCCAGAGGGCACCTGCACACATCCCTGTATCTTTATTCATTTGTTTGCACTGGTGACATCCACTGTTGGTTCTTAAAGGAGCAGACCTCAGGAAGACCCACCCTTTCACTTGTACAGACAGTCCAAAGGATTGTTTGGGGGCAGTAGAGATCCCACGGCTCCATCATAGAACAAGATGGAACGCATGGAATGATCATTAGTTGAACTTGCCACAAAATGCAGCTGTGGGAGTTGTCCTGTTCAAGGAGCCTGACAACTAACCATATCCTTTACCAGATTAGTTTGTTTCTCTTCCGCTTTTAAATTCACCCTTCTGTCAACTCTTTGTAATCCTGGGCTATGCTCAATCCAAATTGGCCCATCTTACATTTTCAATCTCTTCAGGTATTTTTTTGAAATATTCAAAGATGGAGACTCTATTTGATTAGTTTACACGATTTACTTGATTTTAATCTTTTTTACAGTGGAGTTGGTTTTACTTTATTATATGATTTTGAAGTTAGCCTTGGTTTTATTTATTTATTCATTTATTTTATTCCTTCATCATTTAAGTTGCCTTGAGGGCTATTTTTAATGGGAAGACAGGGCATAATAATCAAGTAAATGAAATAAAAAAACAAAATGTTGTGAAACACATAACAAATTGACATCATAGGGGAAAATCCATTTCTTCTTTAAAATGCAACAAATATATTAGCTTGTCCCCCCCCCATCCCCTCCTTTGTCACTTTAATTTTCCCAACATACTGAGACAGACTAACATAGACACTTTTTTGGAACCTTGGAACAGGTATTTTCAATCATCATCACCAAAGAACTGCAAACTTGTTCTTCCTTGAGGGGGGGTATATCTGCAAATCTTGATGGTTGCCTATTCCTATTGATATCTCCCTCTTGTGAGTTTTGACTGTTTCAGAATCCATACTCAGCAACCGAGGCTACCATTGGTTTGTTTGTTTTTTGTTTATTCAGCTTTATTATAATATCCTACTACTACTTAGTGCTCTCCAGATGACGAATGTAAGCCAGTTAGTCCCAAACTGTGGACATGGGGTCACAAAGAATCGCTCATGACTGTAACGACACAACGCACACATGCTAGTTGGGGATTTGGGGAGGGGGAGGAGAGAAGGTAGTCCAGAACCAGATCAGAGGATTCAGTTATACAGAATTGACAACTACTGCTATTATTACTTTGAAATATTTGGCCCTATTCAGTCATTGCTTAAAGGGTGTCTTCCAATGTTGTTTTCGACACAGAAGACTGACTATTTGAAGATGAATAATTAATTTATCTATTTATTCAAATCTTGAAAGCCACACATGGCAATTCATACTACATACAAATAACACGTGGGAATTGAGTCATGGCAAGTGGACTATTTTTTTAATGGGACTGAAACATTTTGCTACACATCCAAGCAGCTTCTTCATTTGCGGAAGGTTGTTTGGAGGCTTCCCATTTTAGTTCACCTTGGTTTCACCCCACCCTGGACTCAATAAGCTCTTTAGATGATCAATGGTCTTTTTACAGTAGACTCCTTAGGTGGACAATGGCCTGGGATGTCTGAAAGCCATACTTATGCAACCCTGCCCAACACCTATTAAGTGTGGGTTGTTAGCAGTGGCCCTCTTGAGGGAAGTGTGAAGTGATTCTGATTTGTCTGGGGATTGATGAAAGGGCAGAATAATAAATGGGAGACATTGTCTCCACCCCTGATGAGAGAGGGATTTTTAATACACACACATGAATCGCTTCCCTAATCCCTCTCTTGAACCATCTACCTGTGTTTCCCCGAAAATAAGACAGTGTCTTATATTAATTTTTGCTCCCAAAGATGTGCTAGGTCTTATTTTCAGGGGATGTCTTATTTTTCCATGAAGAAAAATGCAGTACACATTTATTGTTATCTTATTATGGAGAGGCCTTATTTTTGGGGATGCCTTATATTTCAGTATGGGGCAAAAGTGTAAGTAGGTCTTATTTTCAGGGGATGTCTTATTTTCAGGGAAACAGGGTATCTTCTCTGGGAATATGTGTACAGTACATCTTTGTCTTTGAATGTGTGTCCTTTGTCCTTCAAATCAAGATCCATTGCTGATTCTGGTCCTGAGCTGTTGCTCCTCCTGTGCTGTGCCATCCTCCTGTTTAGTGACTGTTTAGTTTCTCCAGTGTAGAGCTCTCTGTGCATTTGGAGAAACTAAACAGTATTAATATCAACAGCATCTAGAATATTCAGTTGCCAAACTCTACAATGGCCATCAACCTTAGCCAGCATAGCTAACAGTGAGAAATACTGGGAGTTGCAGTCAACGGATGATCATAATTTGTGCTTATGGCTTCAACAACAGACAGGGGCACCAAGAAGATTTTTTTCAGTGCTGGATTTATTTATTTATTTATTTATTTATTTATTTATTACACTTATAAACCGCCCGATTTTCCTGAAGGGAACTCTGGGCGGTGTACATAAATATCACCCCACAATAACTACCCAAATACAATCTGAAAAACATAGCAATCCTGTTTTGAGAGAAATGACCAATCATCATCATTATCACTTAATGTTGATTTAATTTTGACGTCTGTATTTTGTGTGGCTAGGTGGGAGAAGGATGAAAAGAGTTCCTGTTTTTTAAGACCCATGGCCTCTGTACTATTTCTGCAAGCCAAAGAAATAACAAACACTGTTAAAAATGCCCCAATTGGGGTTTTAAGATCTTGTTTGAACTTTCCACTTTACACAGTCTGACAAAATCTGTATTTATTAAAGCACGAAAGAATTGCTTGCAAGCCAGTAATGTGATTGCACATATCAGTTTATGCAAGATATCTGGTACTTTTTGGCCACATGGTATACAATTAAATTACAGTACAGCCTTTTAATGCATATAATGTGTACATTATACTGGAGGTTTTCTCCCCCACCCCCACCCCAAGCTGTGGGACTCACCATGCAATGTATTCATAAGGGTCAACATAATGTGCTTAGGGTCTCTAAAGGTCTTAATCTGGCCCTGACCAGGTGAAAGGTGGTCTATAAATAAGACAGATAAATAAGACACACATTTTTCACCTGTGCTTCTCTTTGATATGGCCAAGGAAGGTAAACCTGCTCACTCAAATCCCAGGGTTCAGGAGTTTGCTTTTTCACCATATCTACCAACAGCCAGCCTATGATACCTTGGGCAAGCTGCAGAAAGAAAGGGCAAGCTACTGTACTTAGGAGTATTTCACACATAGGAAAGCTGGCAAGGGTCACCATACGTTGGTTAGCCTGTTTTGCTTGTTCTGTCCAAGCAATGATCTCACTGGGTAGGGTGGTACCCTATATTTATAAGAAGAAAAATGGCTTGGTTTCAGACACAGCCACCTTTTCCCCACCTTGTATCTGAGGCACTGGAATGCAAACAAAGGCAGTGTTTAACTCCTGATGATCAAAAACTAATGAAGTAAGCTGGCCTGCAAGCTGCAGTAGACCAGAAAAAGCATGTGGAATTACGATCAAACAGGTTTTAATACTTGCGGATGTGCCATTTGTCTCAGAAATGTTCCTCCATAGGTCTATTACTTTTCCATCCATGAGGGGGCTATGGGACCATAACAAATCTCAAGAAACTGCTTAGATGGAGATAAAGAATTCATTCACTTTGGCTTATTACTCTAAGAGATGCATATGTTCTCAATGATCTTTGCAAATTCAGAACATCATCTGATGATAGCAGCAGCCTGGAGTGCACTTTAAACAGCAGACAAACCCCCTTCACACCTTGACCCCTCCCTCAAGTGCTTTTGTTTATCTGACGAATAAGGTGCAGAATTCAGTGATGTCCTTATACTTTCCTTCACAGCAATGTAGCCTGTAGTGCAGAAGCAGGGAACCTTGTTATTGGGGGCACAACTCCTACGACCCATGCTGGCTGTAGGCCAGTGGTGGCGAACCTTCGGCACTCCACGTGTTTTGGACCACAACTCCCACAGTCCTTTGTCATTGGCAATCTAGGCTCAGAATTCTGGGAGTTGTGGTCCAAAACATCTGGAGTGCCAAAGGTTCGCCACCACTGCTGTAGGCTGATGAAGCCATCTCTGAAAGCTCCCTACTCTTCTGCTTCTGTCTAGCTCAACAATGAAGAGATTCTAGAGCAGCGGTTCCCAACCTTTGGGTCTACAGAGGTCCCGAATGAAGTCCTAGCCAGCACAGCTAGTGGCAAAAAGCTTCTGAGAGTTCCAGTCCAAGAATATCTGGGGACCCAAGGTTGGGAACCAATGATCTTCTAGGCTTAAGCCTGTGTGGAAATTGCATCTTCTGAGTTGAAAGGCCTTACTCTAACCTCAGAGGTGATGAAGGATAGCCAGATGTTGTTATTCTACTCTGAGCTACACCTAGAAAAGCTTTCTCAGGCCTCGTGGCAGCAGCCAGGGCCCAGCGTGCCCACAAATTCACCTCCCTTTCCCTTTACTTTTTAAAAACCTAGAATGAGCCCCCCCTCCAAATGCTCAGGGGCATCTTACGTACTTTCTTAAAAGTGGCTCCAAGGCTGAAGTGTTGGTCTGTCAAAGACCAGCTCCAGAATTAAAACTGGCTGGAACCAAGTTATCATAGATCAGCACTCCCAGCCCAAAAGAAAACAACCTTTCAAACAAAACAAACATGACAGGGCATATTATGGCAAATCTCATGAATTCTAAACAGGGATACATGTTTATCTAACCCCAAGAAGTAATCGAACTGATTCTTTGTAAGAAAAAGCCACCTCTGAACAAATATATCAAGGATTGTGGATGCTCTTCTTCCCATTTCCTTGTGAATAACATCACCAAGCGTATTATATCAGTGATTCCTAAACAGTGAGGCATGCCCCACCCCACCCCAGCCCAGGAAGGAGCATTCCAGGATTTCAGCAGAGGCATTTTTAGTTTTGAAATCCATATTCAATATCATAAGATAAAATATATTTAGAAAATGAGAAAAAACAATTGCATTGATTGCTTTCTTAGTACACAGATTACCCTGCCATCTTTATAATATGCTGTAGTGCACTTATTTCCTTTTTAAAAATCTCTTTGTTTTACAGCAATGAGTGTAAACAATTTGGAATGTGAAAAGAAACATTCCCCCCTCCCTAAATTCGCAAACAGCTTTGCTTTGTTTTAAGTCAGGCTATTCCAGATAAAATTATTGGTGGAGGCAGTTTAGAAGGGAAACACGGACATTTTTTGATTTTTATCAAAGTGGGGTTGATTAAGCACGCGCGCGCGCGCACACACACACACACACACAATCGTCTACAACAGCAGCATGTTGATATTGTAAACCACCCAAAGAGGCCTCGTGGCCAGAAGGGTGGTATAGAAATCCAATAAATAAATAGATATACTGTGTAAATAAAATAAACAGCAGCCTCCCTCCCAGTCTCTCCAAATTTTGTGCCAAGAGGTGTCCAAATTGAACTCCAAGGAAGTCAACTCAGTTTCCAGAGTCCCACCAGCCTATAAAGGTCAACAGCAGAGCTGAACCAGCAGGCAGGTGACTCTGCTTCCAGGGACACAACAGCCTAAGCCTAAGGCATGGCCTTGGCCATTTATTTTCTGGTAAACAAGCCATAAATAACCTGAGGGAACTCGAGAGCCCCGTGTGGGGGTATGTGGGAGGGGGAGGAACGGCAACATCCTTCAAGGATACAGACACAGGAGGCTTTTGATATGAACCTTGACGGGCCTGACACAGTTCTCAGAAACTCCCCCTCTGGATAGTTGTCCCTACACCTGCTCTCGCCTCGCATACAGTCCCTCCCCAGTTGACCCCCCCCCCATCTCCAGTTCAAGAATCTCCGGCTAGAAAATAACCTATGCCTCAGGACTACAAAAGGGCATTTCAACTCTCCTGAAGGAGAGAGGTGGTTGTCTGGGGACATCCAGAGAGACCAGCTGGGAACCCTGAAAGGGTGGGGGGTCATAGAATCATACAGTTGGAAGAGATCTCAAGGGCCATCTAGTCCAATCCCCTGCCATGCAGAAACCCCCATCACAGGACTCCCGACAGATAGCCATCCAGCCTATGCTTAAAAACCTCCAAAGTAGGAGACTCCACCACCCTTGGTGGCAGCATATTCCACTGCCAAACAGCTCTAGCTGTCATTAAGTTCTTCCTAATGCTCAAATGGAATCTCTTTTCCTGTAGTTTGAAACCATTTCCCCGAGTCCTAGTTTCTGAAGCCATGGAAAACAAACCTGTTCCTTCTTCAATATGACATCCTTTCAAATATTTAAACATAGCTATCAGCCTTCTTTTTGAAAGGCTAAACATTCCCAGTTCCCTAAGCCGTTCCTCATAAGACATTTCCTCCAGACCCTCAACCATCCTGGTTGCCCTCCTCTGCATCCGCTCGAGGTTGTCAACATCCTTTTTAAATTGAGGTGCACAGAACTGGACACAGTACCCCAGGTGGGGTCTGACCACAGCAGAATAGTAGCCCCAGGGATCACTTCCCTAAGGTTTCCTGCTGGACAGTAACCAGGGGTGGTATTTGTGTTCTTATGCCCCATCTACCATCAGAGTAAAGCCCCCTCCAAGAAGGCCTCTGAAGTTCATCAGATGAACTGAAAGAGATTCCCGACTCATGATTTACGAAGGCACATCTTGCAGCCCAGGCGAGAATCACGCTGCCTGGCTCTACAGCAGGAGGCTGGCCTTCGTGACTCTCCATCTGCTTTGATACGAGCCCTGCTGGCACACAAAATGTCAAAAAGTCTCTCGGGGGAATTTCCTTGCAAATTCTGGAAGAAAAACTCAGCGGAGGGCGGGGAGGAAGGTGAGCTGGCACTGCAGCGTAGGAGGCTACTGCTGGGGAAGGTGGCATAACCAGCTTGTGGGACACCATTTTTTTTTTTTAGCAGATGGCAGAAATGGAAGTCAGCTAGAATGCCCAGCAGACCAGCAAAGGACTGTCGCTGTGTTTGGAGAGGTGCCACGTAAGCACAGGTGGCCTGCATTTCTCCTAAGTCTAAGACCACTGGTAGAAACTGTGGCCTCTCAGATCTTGTTGACTGCCATAATAGGTGACGTTCAGAGATGAGTCCAGGGCCGTGGGTAATCCATGCCAGTCCTAAGATCTACTTGTTACAGTTCTTTGTCTTGTGTGAAAGTGGCATGTTCTCATCCAAGGAATCAGGCTACACATATTCACAGCCATATATTCTTGCAACCTGGGTTCTTAATTTGAAATCAATGATTACCTTTTTTTTTAATCCCTGTTGCTAACACTGGGTGCACTGGGGATGAACTGTAACAGCTGTGTGATACCCACCACAGGTACGAAAAGAAAATTCAACTCTCCCCACATCATTGCTGAAGCAACCCTCATTCCATTTGATTCAGCTGGATCAGCAGTAAGTAGTGCTATGTCAATTCATATGTTTGTCAGGGCTGGCCTAAGACATTTCGCTGCCTGAGAACAAGGAGAAAATATTATTCTCTCACCTCCATCTCCAAAAGCCAACCAGACTAGAAGCAAAATTTTCATTGCAACACCAGCAATGGAACAGCATCTCCCATCTACCTGAGGTGACAGGGTAGCTTAGAGGGTTTGAGGCACATACAACTCTTTCCTCCAACTTCTAACCTCAGACCTCCAGCATCTGATGCCTGATGTGGCTGTTTCAGTCTACCTAACAGTAGGACTTGGCCCAGTGTTCGGCACCACCAGTAGGACTGGCCCAGTGTTTGGCACCTCCACTACACCCCTGCTTTTGCTTTTGTTTGATCCTTTTCGGTATTTGCATACTTGCTGATTTTTAGCTTCACATGTTGTCTTTTAATGATGTATGTCACCTTGGGTCTTTCTTAAGGAGACAGGTAGGGTAAAAATAAATAAATAAATAAATGAGGGTGCCAAAACACAGACTAAACAAACAAATGTCCACTATTCAACTTACTGAAAAACACACACATGCAGCCACAGTCAAACAATAGGGACACACACCAAGTCTTCAGTTTATATCATTGACAAAAACTAGTCTAAGGAAACCCAGGAACTTTGTCAATGATCCCCGAAGGGTCACCAATGGTACAGATCAGGTGCAAATGAGCATTCATGCAAGCTCCGGGACAAGTGGGGAGGTGTTTCTAGCAGGGTTACCACTTCTTGGCTTCATTCACACCTATTAGTTTCTTCATTTGGTAAACGTAGCATCCGAGTGATGACTTGCACAAGTGGGCCTGCTGGGGCCAATACAGATCCAGCAGATTCAACATGCACTTCAGACAATCCTTTCTATTGGAAGTCTGGCCACAGGTACAGCTGACCCTCCCCACCCACTCAGCATCCCAGTCATCAAACGCTCATGTGCTTAATATCACTGTCTAATGCTGTAAAATACCCCTCAATTCCCCGTTCTTAAACTTGAATATGTCTTAACTATACTGGACTGTATATTGTCCCTCATTCCTGTAAGCTGCCTTGGGTCCCTTTCCAAGGAGAAAGGTGGGGTAAAAATACTCAATAAATAAATAAATGTGGGAATCAGCATTTTGGCTACATAAAAAGTGCAAAAAGAGAGAGTAAGATTAAAGTGAGCAATGTGACTTCTGAGCAGGCATCTTTAAAAGAGCAAAAAGAAACTGCCATCAGGGTTGTGGGGTGTGTGTGTGTGGGGGTCTTTTAGGAGGTTGGGGGCTGTATAGCAAAGAGCAATCATTCCATCCAGAGAAGTGCGGAGTTCTGAAGATTGGTATTGAAGACTGGAGGCTTTAAAAAAATGAAATGAAATGGGGGGAAATTGCTAGGATTATTTCTGGAGAAAGGTAAGGTTTACCCTGACTTTTTAAGGGGGTCTGTGACCTGTTTGCCAGATGATAATTTCATGCGTCTAATGACTCCCCCCCACCCATCCGCCTCCTTTACTATACAGTACTTCCTCACCAACTAAGACGGATCAGCAAGAGAATCAATTATCCGGACAAATGATCTTTCTCCAGATCACAAATGGTGAAAAATGAGATTAGGAGGGCAGCTGCTATGGCGGCCGCCAGGAGCCCTGGAACCTGCCCCTCTCCCCACAGCAAACAGAGTCCTTGCCTTGGAAATCCAAACACATGATGAAACCTCTGGATACCACTGGGCATATGCAAAGCGTCTTTCTCTCTGGCATGGGAAGCATTCCAGACAAGAACCACCCTCTTCAACCAGGCAGGGACCTCCACCTTCCACTCCCACCCACAGCACCTGTTGTTTGAGAAAGGAAAGGAGGTTGGGAAGGGGCATATGGGAGGGTTTATGGGAGGGGGAGAGAACTCCCGCGGGGGAGAGAGGCGAGTGAAGCAAGAAAAAGCTGATGGGTCTGGAATCTCTGGCAGATCCCTTGGTTAGATTTAGAAGGTCAGATGAGGACAGAAGGGGGTGATGGAGAAGATTAGCAACTACAGCTACTCGAAGGATGTCCTTAAGATGCGGGAGGTGGGGGCAGGGCAGAGCAGGGGATTCCCTGCAGCGGCGATTCGAGTGTTTTGTTTGAGTCTTTTTCAGGGAGAGAGGGGACGAACCCTTGGCGCACGTGCCAATGGAATCTGGGCGCGGGAGAGGTCGGGCCCGGGGGTGGGGACGGGAAGAGAGGCGATGGAGACCCACCTTCATGATGCCGGCGGCGGGGGCGGTCCTGACCAGGCCGGAGGGGTCCCTTTCGGCCGAGTTGTCGCGGCTGCTGCAAGCGGAGCCGCCCGACACAGAGCGCGGCGGGCTAAGGTCACCGGCGGCTTGGGCGGGCAGCAGCAGCAGCAGCAGCGCCGGCGGCTGCGGGAGGCTCTTCTGGCGGCGGCGGTGGAGACAGCGCTGGGGCGCGGGGGGGCCCGGGCCGGGGCGAGCCCGAGGGGGGGACACCGGGGGTCCCGTCCGCCATCCCCCCCTGGGGCTCCCAGCAGCCGCACCGGCCCGGCCCGGCGGGGTTGCTCAGCGCCTGCCCCAGCGGCACCCCCCGCCTTGGGCACCCCTGGTCACCCGCGGGTGCTCCAGCGTCCTGCGCCTGCAGCAGCCCCGGCTGGGAGCCTGGGCGCGCTTGGCTCGCCTCGATCCCCTTTGCCTCGCCGGGGAAGGAGGGAGGGAGGGAGGGAGGCGGCAAGGCAGCGATCGACCAGACGCTGCCGGGTGGAGGGAGGGTGGGACGGCCGGGGCGGGGCCAGGCAGAGCACAGCCCCCCCCTCCTGCTTCCCAGCCCCTAACCCCCTAAACCGCTCCACACGAGCCCGCGCGCTCCACGCGTAAACCTGCGTGCGCACCACGCCGCCACGGCTCGCTTGCCCGGTTTACGCTTCCGCCGTAAGAACCCAAGGAGAGAAAAGGCAGTGGGGAGCGGGCGGATGGCCTTGCAGAGGGCGTCGCGCTTCCCCTCCGCGGCGCGTTCACACGTACAAAAGACCAGCATCTTTTTCCTCCCTCGAGGCGTGCAAAACCCAGCCCCGATTTGTGGGAAAGAACGTCGTGGGAATGGCTTGGGGGAGGGGGGAATGGAAGTTAACAAAACCAGCACGCCGCCCCACAACCTTAAAGACAACGTCGCCACTGGTCGTTTGAGTACCCACGTGTCTCGCCGGACCTAAGTCAGAATCAAGCTCTACGCGGGCCTGTGGGGAGACCCGAACCTAACGCGGAATCAGGCCTTCCTGCCCGAGTTTGCGGTATCGGCGGGCTCGGAGCAGCGGCAGGCGGCCAGGAGTGATCCCTTTGAAATGGTGTAGGGAGGCCGCCCCCATTGCTCGCCCCCCAGCGCCAGCCCACCATCCATCTGAGTGCAGTCTGTTGTTCCAGCAGCACTCTTCAGGGATTACCTGATTCAGTGGCGGGGACCCTCCAAGTGTGGCTGGACTACAGCACCCATCAGTCTTTCCCGTCTGTGAGCTTTTTTTCCAGCCTTCTCGGGTACAATGTATGACTTTCTCCTCCCTATAAATAAAGTTGACTGGATAGTTCGAGGGTTTAGAGAGGGGCATACTGTACTGGAGTTTGGGCGTTTATACACGACCCCTAAACTCCGGGGCAAATGGCTCCCAGCTCCAGAGATTAAAAATGTTTACCCACCAGCTCCGGAGTTAAGAGGAAATTAAGTGCGACCCCGCCCACTTTAGCGCGTCCCAGCGCAGCTTTCAGGTACCTGCTTTTTGGATGTGACAAATATTTGATCCGGTGTAAGGATAGTGAGTGCAGGGCTCTCCTGGCTTCTGTTTGTTCTTTTTTTGCGCCCCGCCCCTTTAAGAGATCTGAATGCTGCCAGGAACAAAACGGAGGTAAACCGGCATTCTTTTCTTTCTTTTTTCTCCCTCCCTCACACAGCCCAGAAGAAGGAAATAGTAAACCACTTTTAAGTGGCCAGCGGAAGGAGATTGTCCTTTGTGCTTTCTGTGACTCGTGCCAGCCTGTATGACTTTGGACAAGCTGCGCAGCCTCAGGGGGCCCCCAGAAGAAGGAAATAGTAACCGTAAGAATTGGTTTGATGGCACATGCTTATTTATAGTGGTACCTTGTATAAAGGAATTAATTCTTTCCAAATTAAATTATGTTAAGCAAATTTTCCTTTACACATCTTTCCCTAGAAATACATTGAAAATAGAGTACTCCCTAATCGCGACCATTTTTATCTTGTACAGATTTGCCCCATAGGCGATTCTGTTAAGTAAATTTCCCCTATCTCCAGAATTTTTATGTTGTACAAATTTTATGTTATACAAACCATATGTTATATGAGGGTCCACTGCATTATCATATACTGTACTTCCACAATTCCAGGCTGTCCTCTCAAAGAAGCAAGGGGATATTATATGGATTAGATATCATAACCCAAGGATGGGCAAAAGGTGGCTCGAGATGGATCCATTGGTTGATGAGTGATCTGCAGTAGGTCCACAAGAGTTTTTTCCAGACATGTATCCTTGTTAGTCTGTCTCAGCTTGCTGCCAAAAAGAAAAGAAGTAAAGAGAGAAAAGAGGCAAAATATTTAGCACTCTAAAAACCCAACTGCTTACTAGGACCTATATTTCCTCATACCTAGGAGTAGTAGTTTTATTTATATATGTATTTATTTTAGAGTATTTTTACCCCACCTTTCTACATGGAAAAAGACCCAAGGTGGCTTACAGTAATGAGGGACAATATACAGTTCAGTACAATTAAGACATATTCAAGGCCCCATCTGGAGTATTGTGAACAGTTCTGGTCTCCATACCTCCAGAAGGATATTATGGAAATGGAAAAAGTGCAGAGGAGGGAAACCAGAATGATTAGGGGACTGGAACACCTTCCTTACCATCTGAGGCTGCAACGGCTGGGCCTCTTCACTCTTGAACGACAGCGCCTAAGAAGTGACCTGATTGAAGTTTAGAAAATTATACATGGTGTGGACAAAGTAGATAAGGAAAAACTGCTTTCCCTATCGCACAACACTAGAACTAGGGGGCACTCCGTGGAACTTTTGGGTGCTAGATCTCGAACAAAGAAGAGAAATTTGCACTGTTTTTTCTTATTTTCCTAAGTATTCAAACTGCTTTTAGGATAGCTATCCTGTGAATTTTTTTTTTTAGCCCAACAAGGGTGCCACAGTGAAAAAAGTTCGAGAACCACTGATCTTAGAGTTGCCGTTGAAAGGGACCCTATGGATCACCGAGTCCAGTGATGTGTGAATGTAACTTCAACGTGGGAAGTTTTATGTTTGGACAGGCAAATTCAAATGCAGCAATAGATGATGCTCGCTTTGGCAGCAGTTCATGTGAAAAGGATCTAGGGGTCTTAGGGTGTTTATACACGACCCCTAAACTCCGGGGCAAATGGCTCCCAGCTCCGGAGCTTAAAAATGTTTACCCACCAGCTCCGGAGTTAACAGGAAATTAAGTGCGACCCCGCCCACTTTAGCGCGTCCCAGCACATCTTTCAGGTACCTGCTCTTTGGAGGTGAAAATTATTTGATCTGGTGTAACGATAGTGAGTGCGGGGCTCTCCTTGCTTCTGTTTGTTGTTTTTTGGTTCCCGCCCCTTTAAGAGCTACTTTTACAGAGCCGAGAGGCAGAACGAGGTGAGTGGCATGCTTTTCTTTCTCTTTTTCTCCCTCCCCTCACGCAGCCAGCAGCCAGGAAGTGTGGAGGGGGTGGGGACAGAGGAAGAGCGACGAACCCCTAAGATCTCTGGTCCGAATTTAAATGGCCAGCAGATCTTAGGGGTCGTGTAAAAAGGCCCCAAGTAGACCACAAGCTGAGTCAACAGAATGATGTGACTTCTAAATAAATAAAAAGCTAACAGAGTTCTGGGCTGTGCCAGCAAAAGTTTATTGTCCAAATCAAGGGAAGTCAGAGTTCACTATTTTCTGCTTTGAGCAGACCTCACCTGAAATACTGTGTCCACAGGTTTATGGATATCAAGAGGCAAGAATGTCTCCAGAGGAGGGCAGCTAGGAGGATTAAAAGGTCTGGAAACCAAGCCAAATGAGAGATGATTGAGCTAAGTATGTTTGGCTTGAAGGAGACAACATTTAAAAGTGATATGATCACTGTCTTCAAATAATTGAAAGTCTATTGCTTAGCAGATGGAGGAAGTTTGCTTTCAGGAGCTGCAAAGGGTGAGATCAAAAGTAATGAATTCAAACTGTGAGAAAGTATATGTCAGCTGAACTTTAGGAAAAAAATTCCAGCATTAGGGAAAAATTCCTGATAGCAAGAGTGGTGGTGGAGTCTCTCCTTCCTCAGAGGTTTGGATATCCATCTGTCAGGATTGTTTAATTTTGGATTTCCTGCATCAGCAGGAGTGGACTCTGAAACTCTTAGGCTCCCTTCCAGATTTAAAATTCTGTGATTCCACCTACAAAAGCTAGCTGGGCTGAGGAATAATAGGGCAGCATCTTCCACCATACCCAAAGACAGCGGGGTAGATTTGCAACGCAGAGCCTGCCACCTGTCTTTTAATACTTGGCTGCCATATTCCAACTGTTGCTGCCTGAGACCCCATTTTCTTATGGTAGGGCTAGCACGCTGATATATTCCTGAGTGTCTCCCCTCCTCCAATAAAGCAAAGAGCAGCTGTCAGTGGACCTCATTTATATTCAGAATATGGCATTGAGAAGAATGTTTAAAAATGCTCCCTAGTGATACCACTAAAAGCTTTGACCAAATTTGAGGCCACAATTTAACCACAGGCTCTACAGATCACCTGTAACATGTTGTTGCAATACGGTACCAGTGTACTGCAGCAGGTGAACTGAACCTATTGGAGCTTTTTGTAATTATATTTAGGTCTCTTCCTCGTGCACTTTCCCCAAATGGATTTCATAAAGCAACAAATGTAAGTCTTCTGACTTTATCTGATTACAAATTTGGGGCATAGTTATTCCGGCTCAATAGGCACAAGCACAGCACTAGACCACTGCACTCTGTTAGCATCCTTAATAAAGATTCTTCGAGTCTTGTCTATGAGAAAGAATAAATAAGTAGCCCAAAGTTGCTGGTTGAGATTCACGGTTGAACAAGGCTTTGACAGTAGGGTCGTCCTGAAGTGCAGATATCTAGCCTGGTAGGTACCTACATTCATCTTTGGTGGGAATGTGAAATAGTTCAAATTAGTTTTGGCAATTGATTTTTAGTGAGTTAAAAGAAATACTCCAAGTTGATATTGAACGTAAGCCGGAAATAGCATTGTTATCACTTGCACTTATTAACGAACATGATGCAAAAACAAAATAATTAATTGCAAACCTTATGACAGCAGCAAGACTGATTATAGCGAAAAACTGGAAATCGAAGCTAGATTTTAGGATTGAAAATTGGTATAGTGAAGTGTGGGACATAGCTTTAAATGATAAATTGTCTTGTAGTTTAAAAGTTCTGCAAGGGGAAATGAAGAAGGATATTTTTATGACATTTGGGGAAAATTTATAGACTATGTATTATTAAAAGATAAAGGGAAAGAACCGACTTATAATCCAACACAGTTCTGGAGAAAAGGGCTTTAAGAAGAATGTTAGAAGAAGAGAAGATGAAGAAGAAAAAGAAGCTAAAGGAACAACTGGATGGTCCCAGGGGGGTTGGGGGTGCATAATTATTGTTTGTTTGATTGTTTGTTTGTATTTTAATATTATAATTTTAAAAAAGATAGATATCTAGCCTGGTGTGGAGAATGTTTTTGAGCCTGGGGTCCAAATAGCTAGTGTTTGGGGCTACATTCCATTAAGTGGGTGAATGTAAGGTCATGGGTAGGGGCCCAAGCAG
Organism: Phrynocephalus forsythii; assembly: GCA_029282475.1. Lineage (NCBI taxonomy): Eukaryota > Metazoa > Chordata > Lepidosauria > Squamata > Agamidae > Phrynocephalus > Phrynocephalus forsythii. The sequence continues at coordinate 22,996,058 of JAPFRF010000012.1, read as the reverse complement.
CTCATGAGATAGCTGTCATTGTTAACAATTTGGACATTTTTTCCCACCAAGCTTGCAAACCACTAAGTCCAATGTGTGTTTCTGCTTGGAAGTAACCCAAGGTGAACAACGTCGCAGAACAGCACAGTTCAGTTCCTTGCTACAGCTTCTTAAGCAGCCCAACATGGCCCCTGAGGCACAAATCAGCATTCTGGGCTGGGACCCACTATTATTTGATGTGCTTGTTTATATATACAGCATATATAATCTATTATGCCTCACTTACCTCTCCAGATGGGAAGGCCCCAAGCAGCCAAAATCCAAGAATAGAAATAATATAAAACAGCTATAGCTCAGTAGAAAAAAGTTTGTTTTTCAGCCGTGTGAGTCAAGATTCTGTGAAATATTAAAATAACTTGGCACTAAGCAGCAATGAAACAAGAAATACTGATTTAAATTACACATGCATCCACACACACATGCTTAAAGAGCTGATCAACACGCTCCAGAAGGATCTCTCCAAACTGGGGGAATGGGCTGCGAAATAACAAATGGGTTTCAATGTAGGAAAATGTAAAGTAATGCTTTTTGGTGCAAAAAATCCAAACTTTATATATCAACTCATGGGCTCTGAGCTATTCATGACGGCTCAATGAAGGTGCCTACACAATGTGTGGTAGCAGTGAAGAAGGCCAATTCTATGCTAGGGATTATCAAAAAGGGGATTGAAAATAAAACAGCCAACATTACAATGCCATTATACAAAATGATAACAAGGCTGCACCTGGAGTATTGTGTACAATTTTGGTCACCGCATCTCAAAAATACATAGTGGAATTGGAAAAGGGGGACCTCCCTTATGAGGAAAGGCTAAAACATTTGGGGCTCTTTAGTCTGCAAAAAAGGCACCTAAGGGGGGGATATGATTGAGACATACAAAATAATGCAGTGCATGAGTAAAGCGGATAGAGGGACACTCTTCTCTCACACACAAAATACCAGAACTAGGGGACATCCACTAAAATTGAGGGTGGGGAGAGTGAGAACAGAGAAAAGAAAATACTTCCTTACCTAGCATGTTGTTAGTCTGTGGAACTCCCTGCCACAGGATGTGGTGATGGTATCTGGCCTGGATGTCTTCAAAAGAGGATTGGACAGATTCCTGGAGGAAAAGTCCATCACAGGTTACAAACCATGATGGAGATGTGTGATCTCCAGGCTTAAAATCAGGGTAATTCAAGGGCCAGATTCAGGAGAGTGGTATCAGGAGACAGATATCTAGTCTCATGCATTCCCAGAAGCATTTGACGGGGCCACTGTGAGATACAGGAAGCTGGACTAGATGGGCCTTTGGCCTGATCCATCATGGCTCTTATGTTCTTATGTTCATATTGTTACTCACAGTTTTATGATATTCAGTCCTTAGAAAGATGTTACCATAATGTGATTTTTTTTCATTCCCATCCTGCTGGCTCCCAATTGATTAATTTAGCAGATCTTGTTTGGTTAATCTAAAGGAGGACAGTTCTTATGAGGTTGGAGTTCATTGGCTTCCCAACAAAGTGGCATGTGCAATAAGAATTCATTATCCGGTCAGGTCACAGACTTTTTTCCCCAGTTGGTAGACTGTAGTGATTGCTACTGAAATTAGTTATGACTATAGATTTCTATATGCATTTAATTTAGAACATGGAAATATAATGCCAACTTAATTTTTTTTAATGCCAGGTCTCTTTTAATGGCAACCCACCAGTCACTGCTCTAGGTAGGATTAGCTCTGATTTTAAGAAACTATATTGGCCACTAGCTGCCTAGATGCCCTAAGCATATCTGATCTTGCCTGATTTCGGAAGCTAAGCAGGGTCGGCCCTGGTTAGTACTTGGATGGGAGACCACCAGGGATTACCAGGTGCTGTAGGTGCCTGGAGTAGGAACTGGCAAGCCACTCCTGTATTCCTGCCAAGAAAACTCCATGGACATGGAGTCACGAAGAGTCGATCACGACTGTTACGACACAACAAACACACATATTGGCCACTAGCAGGAGCCAGCTGCAGGATGCCAATTGGAGTGTCAGATTATGGGGTGCAGTGAGGGGCAACAAAACCCTCATCAGAACTTACCATCCAGAAGGCACCTTCCACTTTTTCCAGGGTAATTCCAAGCAACTGCTGAGGGTGGAAAAAAATTGCCCCATAGCAGCTGATACCACCCCATTTTATTATCCTCATTTGGCTTAGAAGGGCTGCTGTCATCTTCTAAGCTCCATTGATCACTCCATGAGAGAGAAAAAGAGTGAGCAAGCAGGCGAGGTGTTAATGAGACCCTGGAGCTTGGGCCTCCATAATTGGCTGTGCAGCTTTACAAGGTCTCAGCCAGACAGACCAAGGTTCATGGAAGCTCCAAGCTTGTGGCCTTTATAATGGGGTAGCAATTAACATGGGTCTAAAAACAAACCCCCATGTGGCCCAGCAGAGCACCAGCCGCTGGCATCAAAGAGAAAAAAATGCAAGGGCACACTTGCATGTCGGTGCCGCAAAAAGGTGGAGGAGATGCTCCATTGGGGTCTACGCGTGAAGAATACCACCTGCTTCTTATTTCCCATTGAGTTCAGGGAAGAGCTCTCTCAGTTCTCTGAGTAGCGAGAAATGATGGTGTTATGTGTATATAGGTCCCCCCATATGCATGCTAGTTGTGTCCGAGTCTAGGGGCGGTGCTCATCTCCGTATTCAAGCCGGAAGAGCCAGTGCTGTGCAAGTCCATGGCCATGTGGCCAGCATGGCTGCAAGGAAACAGTGTTTTACCTTCCCGCTTTTTACGGCAGTACCTATTTATCTACAGTGGAACCTTGACTTACATACTGCTTGACTTGCAGCATATTTGACTTGCAGCAAGAAGGGGCCTGTTTGACTTGAGTTACAGGCTTTGACTTGCATCTCAGAGCCCCAGCGCAAGGCACCGGAATCGGGCGGCAGCCATGACCCAGCATTGTGGCTGCCGCCTCCAAACTGCTCCTGCCTTCTTCCTCTCCTTCAGCAGCAGCGGCTTCGGCGAGGCCAGCTCAGAGCACCTGGAGCTGGTCCTCGGCCTCGCCGAAGCCACTACTGCCGCCGGAGGAGAAGAAGAGCCGGGAGCTCGGGGCTGGCCTCGCTGGTTAGACAGTCGGCTCAGTCTTGTAAAAAATCTGGCTGCAGAAGTCTGGTCCACAATGGAAGCATTTTAGTTGGGGAGCTGTACAGTTGTGGGACTCTAATCGTAAGCATAGAGTTGTTCAGAACTTGGAACGTCAGGTTAAAAATCAGTAAAACTTAAATATTAGACATTGTTGCTATGAACATTTAAAAGTGGAGGCATATAACTTGTGGACTATAATTCCACTGCCTCCTCCTCTCTTTGAAGAGACATTTCATTTACATCCCCAGGAGGAATCTCCTATCCCAGTCAAATTTGTGTTAAATTGCTGTTTTCGGGGGTCTTTTTCATCATCTGGAACGGATTAATCCGCTTTCCCATTACTTTCTATGGGAAATGTTCGTTTGACTTAAGTCATGTTTGACTTAAGTCTAGACCACTGGAACGGATTAATGACGTAAGTCAAGGTTCCACTGTACTTGCATTTACATGCTTTCGAACTGCTAGGTTGGCAGGAGCTGGGGTTATCCGCGGGAGCTTGCTCCGCTGTGTGGCACCCGGGATTGGAACTGCCGAACTGCCGACTTTGCAGTCTACAGTTTCGGTGCCTTAGTCCACTGAGCCACCACACCCCCTTTGTGTATATAGACAGCTCAGCGATGATCACAGTCAGGATTAAATACAAAAATGAACTTTGAAACTACTAAAAAGTCATACAATAAATACCTGTAAGTGTTTGTGGATTCAGCCACACTTCCTCAGGTTCATACCAGTGGGAAGGACTTAAGAGTCCCAAACACGCATGGCAAGATGAATATTGTCAGGTAAGTTGCTCTTAGATGTTTATTTCTTTGACGGAAGTCAGGAGTCTTGTTGCTGTTTGATGCATACAGCTTAGGCAGCCATAGAATTAGTGTAACAATCCAGTTTCCCAAACAAAGAAAGGAGAGCTCAAGTGCCCACCAACACCTCTCCATTTGAAGAAGACACTGAATGAAATCCATAATCAATTTTACAGCCAGGTGAGGAATCTCAAGTCCTAGGTGGAGGACCCCCCCAAGGTCCCAGTCAAACTCAAATGCTCATGCCACTGCCTTCCTGATGGCGCAGTCATTTAGTGCAGTGGTTCTCAACCTGTGGGTCCCCAGATGTTCCTGGACTGCAACTCCCAGAAATCCCTTCCAGCACAGTAAGTGAAGGAGGCTTCTGGGAGTTGCAGTGCAGGAACATCTGGGGACCCACAGGTTGAGAACCACTGATTTAGTGGCTTCCCAGTTTTGTACAGGCTGAAATGCCCTTGCAACTGAAATCAGGAACTTGGAACTGAAACATCCCATCCATAAACGAAAGGTGATTCTTGAGATCCCTAACTCTTGCTTTATAAGGCAAAATACATAATGTAAAAAAATCACATCAAAGATCTTTTGCAAGAAAACCGAAAGATCAGAAAATAATGTGCAAGCTTTTGAGTGTATCAGAACTCTTCAAAGTGGCTGACAATTCTCAAACCACTAACTTTTCACTGGTAGCTCATGTACTGCGCATTTGTTGAAGAGGTACATCCCACACACAGTGAGGGAAGAGATGCCCTCCCGGCTCACACCATGAGCTGCATCTGGATATTCCTGTTTTCCCACACTCCTTGCTCTTCAGGTCATCCTGTCTGAGGAAGACATCTGGAAAGCTGAAATGCTTGCACACTTTTGTAGGAATGTGATGGATTCTAATAAGCAGAACACTGCCCGGCTGAGGGATGAAGAATTTCAGTTCAGTTCAGGCTGCATGAGAATTTCCCCAGCTCTGCACATTTCTCTTATATGGAGTGAAAAAAGAAAGAAAGAAAGAAAGAAAGAAAGAAAGAAAGAAGAAAGAAAGACCAAATCTAACAGAATAAATCACCCGGAGAGCTACAGTGATTTAGGGCGTTTATACATGACCCCTAAACTCCGGGGCAAATGGCTCCCAGCTCCGGAGATTAAAAATGTTTACCCACCAGCTCCGGAGTTAAGAGGAAATTAAGTGCGACCCCGCCCACTTTAGCGCGTCCCAGCGCAGCTTTCAGGTACCTGCTTTTTGGATGTGACAAATATTTGATCCGGTGTAAGGATAGTGAGTGCGGGGCTCTCCTGGCTTCTGTTTGTTCTTTTTTTGCGCCCCGCCCCTTTAAGAGATCTGAATGCTGCCGGGAACAAAACGGAGGTAAACCGGCATTCTTTTCTTTCTTTTTTCTCCCTCCCTCATGCAGCCAGCAACCAGGAAGTGCGGAGGGGGGTGGGGACAGAGGAAGAGCGACGAACCCCTAAGATCTCTGGTCCGAATTTAAGTGGCCAGCGGATCTTAGGGGTCGTGTAAAAAGGCCCTTAAATGCTGAACTCTTAAGATATCCATATTTAAATCCATATGTACATGTATGTAATCATTTGAAGGCTGAATTAGGGTTGTTGTCAACTCTCTTTTTCTGTGATCCTTCCGATTTTCTTCATCCGTATGGCACGCAGGAACTGCATAGTCTGGAATTAGCATATCTATTGGTTTTGGCCACTGCAGAGGATGACTCTTTTCGTCATAATTCATTTTAAAAGATTCGCCAGTTTTGCTAAGCAAATTTTCGAGAAAGGAAAGGGCACGAGGTTTAATGCTTTCAAACACAGGAGCAAGTGAAGCTGACAGATTTTTCCATTCATTGCCCAACTATGAGTCTTAATATGGAAAATAAGTGGTAGATGCAGACGTTTATATCAGAGAGGAACAAGACTCCAGAGAGTAAAATTAGATCAAGGCACTACTAGAATGCTAAAGAACAACCATCCCTTTACATTAAAGGGAATCGGCTTGAACAGCTTGATGCCCGTGATTCAAATCTGGCTGCTGTCCACCCAGAAACCCATAATGATCTCCAAATTCAATTAGGTGGAGCATATTAATTACTATTAGTAGACTGATGTCATATGGATTTCCTACTTCCAACATCGACGTTTGTAAGACTAGCCCTGGGGAAAATAAGTGAGTGGAACTACCTAATCCATCTCTTCTTTTTATTTTCTAAAACATTGCACGGCATTTTTATCCCTCCCTTGGAATATCGTTGCTGGTTGCTAGGTTGGACAGCATCATGTGCTGGGTTGCAACTCCGACCACCTTCAACCAAAAGGAATAAATGTCCTAAATGGGAGTTGTCCTACACAACTGCAGGGGACTCAACCGAGACAGGCTGCCCTGGGGACCTAGAGAGGGACCTATCTTCAGTAGCTGGACACTGTGGCCGGCTCCAATAGTTGCCCCCCTTCTACTGTTTCTGGGAGCCAGCTGTCCCCACCGCAGGTTTCCTCTGGAGGAGAACGTAGCCTCTTTTACCGGCAGCCTGCATGTGTCCACTGAAGCCAGCTGGTCCCAGCCAGCCCTGAAAGCAAGTTGGCATTCAAAAGGGCTTCGCCAGGAACCCAAGTCCTACTGCAAAAGGAATTTTTGTTTTTCATCCAAGCAGAGAGTTTGTCTGGCCTCTGGGAACAAAGCGACAACCCTATACCTTGATAGGGATTAAAGGATATTTGTTTGTGGCTGCAAAGCACAATCTACTTTTATTTCAGGCCATCACCCTTCATCTTGGCGCGTTGTCTTTTCAAAACACATCCATGCATGCTTGTACCTCCTTGTTTCAGGACACGGTCAGTTTAGGAGGCGGTGGGAACTGCCGGATCAATTTGAAAAGGAGAAACTCAGGGTGCCCCACCCACCTCACCCCGGGTGCTCTTGCAGAGGCAATCACACATCCTCATTCACTGAATTCTGTGAAGGAAAGTTCAGTCACAGCAGTTTTGGCTACCCGTTGCTCTCCGGATAAGGTTCAAGGTCCTGGTTTTGGTTTTCAAAACCCTCCATGGCTTGGGTCCTGAATACCTGTCGGAGCATATCTTCCAGAGGTCAACTGAGGCCAGGCCCACCCGAATGTCACAGGCACGGGCACTTAGGGTGGCCACTCCTAGGGAGGCGGGGAGGTCGGTCACGCGCAGCTGCGCCTTCTCTGTTGTGGGCCCCACGTTGTGGAACCATCTACCAAGTGAGCTGCGCCTTCCACAGTCCCTGCCCGCCTTCAAAAAGGCTTTGAAAACTATGCTTTTCAAGGAGGCATATGACGACCTTTTAATTTAATTTTCCATTTCATTTTAATCTGTTTATTTTGCTTTCTGTTTGGTTGTTTGTTTGTTTTTTCTTTTTTGTTCTTCCCTGTAGGTCCTTGCTCCATCCTGCTGAGGGTATTTCCCCTCTTTTGATCATACTGTTTTTACCTTGAGGTTTTTATTTTGTAAACAGCCTAGAGTTCCTGTAGGAAGATAGTGCGGTATATAAATGAAACAAATAAATTTTCTACCTGTAGCCCTCCAGTGCTTCATTGGCTTTCTTTGCAAGGAAGAGAACATATTGAATAGCAGTACAATAGTACTAGCACTTTGAAAGATTGCTGTTGTGTGTCATCAAACAGAGACCCTAATGGGGCTTTCAAGGTAAGTGAAGGGCTTTCAGGGTAAGGTACCAGTTCTATTCCCCCAGTCAGCTTTCCATGACTTAGCGGGGCTTCTAATGAGGCCTCTTGAGACCTAGCCCATCATTCTATCCACTACACCACAATGGATACGTTCAAAAACAACAGCTGCCAGTATTTGTAGGATGTGTGCTATTTATTTATGGGTCAGTATATGAAGAATATTATTTAAAAAGCCATTATCACAATAAAAACAATTACGGGATTTGCAGTCCAAACTGAGCAATTTTTCCATGTTTTGCTAGAAACTCTCCTCCATCTGGAATCACCCTGGCTCTCAAATCTGTCCCAACAACCACAGTTTATGGGTTGGAAACTAGCATTTCCAGGGGCCAAGATATGGTTCTCTGAGGTTCTTTATTGAAACCATTTCTCATTTCAGGTACAAGGTCAGTCTGCAAAAATATAACCAAAACACAATAAGCAGAACAATAATATGTAATAAAAACAAACAATCAGCAAACATCAGGCAGCAAGAGGTTGTGTTAAAATTTTAGATACAGTGGTACCTTGTATAAAGGAATTAATTCGTTCCAAATGAAATTATGTTAAACAAATTTTCCTTTATACAAATTGCAATTTCCCATAGGAATGCATTGAAAAATGGAGTAATCCGTTCCAATGCGGAAAAAAATGACACAAACTACAGTACATGTATAATTTTGGGGAACAGAAATGCAAAAATGCAAACAGCACACACACACACACACACACACACACACACACACACACACACACACACACACACACACTGATTTGTGCAGCAGCACAAGGGTTAATTCTTCCCAGGCCGAGCCTAGGAACCATCCTCTATCGTCTCCTCCTTCCCTGCACACACACACACACACACACACACACACACACACACACACACACACACACACACACACACACACACACACACACACACACACACACACACACACACACACACACACACACACAGGCCAGCAAGGGAAAAGAATGCAGGAGTTGAAGCCTGCGGAACAGAGGCTCCAACTCATGAATGAGGGGCTGGGAGAGAGACAAAGGAGGAAGGGACGGCAGAGACGCTTCTGCTGCTCCTGCTCAGAGGGAAAGCGAACCCGCCTGCAGGACTGAGCAGCAGCAGCAGCAGCCAGAGGGAGGCACGGGCCAATTGCGCCGCCCGCCCGGGGCGCGTTCCACCACTACCTCTGCCGGCGCCAGGTCCGACAGGGCTGATCCACAGCACCATCGGGTGGCCTCGGCTGTCTTGCTCTGCAGGGCTCGGGCTCACCGGCCATGGCCGCTGGGCTCACGGGTGGTGTGGGAGTGGATGAGGTGCAGTTGTGGGGAGGGGGAAGGAAAAGAGAAGCGGAAAGGGGGAAGGAAAAGAGACGAGCGGGCATCCCTGAGGAAGCTTTGCTGTGGGTGCCTAGTCAAGCCGAGCGGGCTGACCTAGCCCTCCTCCTCCTCCATTGCCAGCTTGCATCTTCGGTAAAGAGCCCCAGAGACTGCCTGCACCCATGTTGGACAGGGAGGGTGGAGGGGGAGTGGTGATGGAATTTTTTCTGTTGTACGGATTTTCCGCTATATGAGCTGTACGTTATACAAGGGTCCACTGTACCTAGAACCCAGAAGGGACCTTGCTTTGTGAATCAAAACTCTGCATGGCGTAGTGGATTGAATGACAAGACAGAGAACACTTGGGTTCAAATTCTTGGTCAGTCGTAGAGACCCACTAGGGCAGGGCTGTTCAACTTTGAACAAGCCAAGGTCTACTTTTCCCGGCCCAAAGTACCTGAGGGCTACTACACTAAAACCTCTACTTATGAATTTTATCCATTCTGAGCACATGCTCATAAGTAAAAACTTTTGTAAGTAGAGCAGTTTCCCATATGACTGCATTGAAAACCAATTAATCTGTTCTGGAGGGAACAGATTTCAATGCGCCATGGCCCTTGAACTGCCCCTCTCAGCTGAGACAAGGAGGGGTGGAGAACATATACCCTCACTTTTTATTGATGACCGGCGGTCTACTTTTGAACCCTTTGCGGGCTACCAGTAGCCCATGGTCTACCTGTTGGACAGGCCTGCACTAGGGGGTGGCAGTGTAAAACTACTCCTTATAGATCTCCTATACCTTGAAAACCCTGTTAGAGTTACCATCAGTCACATGCAATGTTCTGCAGCTGAGAGACAAACACAGATGGATCAACACAGCTGCTGCACTTTTGGACTCTCCTTGGGGGTGTGGCTGTGGAGACTGTTGTGATCAATGACTCCCAGCACTTCAACAGCCACTGCTAGAAAGATCTTTTTGGAGCACCAGAAGAAGCAAACTGTTTGCCAGGGAACCAGATGTCTTTCCAAGTTGTGAAACAACGGCTTTTGGGCTCCCTCTGGTGATCAAAATTCAAAATTCAGGAAGAGTAAAGGGCCTTCCTGGCCTTTCAACCTCCTAGGGCAGTGATGGCGAACCTTTTAGAGACCGAGTGCCCAAAGTGCCATTCAAAACCCACTAATTTTTTGCAAACTTCCAATACAGCAATTTAACCTGCATACAGGTGGCTGTGAAGGGATGATGTTAGGTGCCCACAGAAAGGGCTCCGAGTGCCACCTTTGGCATCTGTGCCATAGGTTAACGAACACTGTCATAGGCTCAAGTGATAAACAAGGGTCAAAAACCATCCAGGATGAGGCCGGGGGGGATAAGAATGAGGGCAAGTTTTTACATGGACCCCAATCTTCTCATCATCGGACAGGGCAGAGCATCTCATTTGATGCTCTGATTAAGTCCCTGAATTTCCAGAAAGGAAAGTGTGCTACCTTTGTGGCTATAAGCACAACAAAAAGATTTGCTGAACCTAATCAGTCCCATGAGAAAGGAAGGTGCTCCTGGAGCTACTAAAAAAATTAATTGCCTGTCTGCAGCAGGGGTGGGCAGCGATGTTCCTCTCAAATGCTTTTGAACCACTGTTCCTATAATTCCTCACCTTAATTATGATGGGGCTTTCATGCTGGCAGGAGTTTTAGGTCCACAACTAAGGGAAAGCAATTCTTGGCCATCTCAGCTGCATACAGCAATGGTAGAAGACTGTGGCAAGTGTTGTTAGGGTACAATTCCCTTCAAAGCTGGCTGGAATAGCTGATGCTGAGGAATCATGAGAGCGCCCTCAGAATGTTGATGTAGGTATAGGCTATCTTCATCCCTGATTGATTGCTGTAACACTTTTCACATGGGGGGTTCCCTTGAGTTGAACCAGAGACTTCAGGAGGTCTAGAAGGTAGTGGCCAGTGTAAGCAAGTTTGATCACATCTCCCCAGACCTGGCCCTCCTAAATTTATTCTCTGTTCCATCCAAGGTAAAGTTCAAGGTCATGATGCTTATTTATCACATTCTCCACAGTTTGGGATCCTGCTACTTGTTGGAGTGCCTTTTCTCGAAGTCATCTACCTGTGCCACCGGACACTCTGAAAGAGGCCAGGAAATCATCCACAAGAGGTTGGGCCTTCTTGGCAGTGGCACCAGTTGAGCTGCACCTGGCCCCACTCCCTCCTAAATGCCACAGAAGCTACTGAAGGCGTGGCTGCTTCATTCCGGGAGGTGCTTTACTGCAGTCCTTTCTCGCACGGGCGTCTCCTGCTCTGCCTCCTACCTGGAATTTTTGACCTCTTGTTTTAGGTTGTGTTCAGTTTTTTGTTTCTTCTGCTTATTCATTATTAAATGGTTGTTTTCCCCTCTTTCCTTCTTCTGTAATGCTCTAAACCACTCAGAATAGTGGCTTGCACTAACAGCGTGGTGTATACATCAAACAAATACTGTAAACAAGAATGACGATAGACACAGTCCAGAAACAACTGTAGGCCCACCCTAACATGCAGCCACATTTTAAGTACCGTTCTTTCACATTCTTGCTTCATGTCTTACGTGCGTCCATTTCTTCCTCCATCTGCCTTCCCCTGGATGGCTGCTGATTTTAACCTATATTTAGCCCGGGATGAGGAAGATTAAATGCCACTATTACAGGGGGGAGTGGACTGCTGTGGCAGTAAAAGCTTAGCAGGAGGGGAAGTGGAGGCAGTTCCAAACGGGGGGGGGGGGGCAAGGAAAGACCTGCACTACATTGCAATTGTAACACTTGGATCAGGAATGAAGAGAATTAGCGGGCAGGCACAGCTGTAGGACAGCAGTTATTTGACTAAGCCAAAATGGAGTCGTAAGTTGCCAGTCCAGTTTCTACTTTCTGAAAGGAAACCCAACTATGGAGTCATTAAGTGGCCTTAATGTAAGCCATAATTTTCTTCTCCTACACTCCTTTACAACAAAAGGGCTGTTGTAAAGATTAATGTATTCACTGAAGAGGCTGAAGAATGGAGTTCTTCCACATACCTAGCAGCTGCCCCTGGTCATATGGGATTGTTGTCTTTGGATTCTGCTTTTACAGACCAACATTTATGTATGTATGTATGTATGTATGTATGTATGTATGTATGTATGTATGTATGTATGTATGTGTGTGTGTGTGTGTGTGTGTGTGTGTGTGTGTGTGTGTGTGTGTGTGTGTGTGTGTGTGTGTGAGAGAGAGAGAGAGAGAGAGAGAGAGAGAGAGAGAGAGAGAGAGAGAGAGAAAGTATGTATGTAAAATATTGTAATCATTGATATGTGTATGATGATTATACCAGAAATATAACACACAGGAGCAAATTATGTGGAGCTGACAAGCTACCTGAGCACATATTGGTTTTATAGTCTGGTGCATGATCACACATAACACCTTCACCCTATCACTTCATCAATTAGTTTCAATTAGCCACAGGAAGTTATGCGAACTTTGCATGAACATCATTCTTTCTCCTTCTTTAGCGTTTGTCCCACTTGGTGGTGGGGTGTGCTAGACAGATCCATTGTTTTGATGCAATTTTTTTGGGAAGTATGTCTGGCCTGTTGCCTAGCCTACAGCAACTGGTATTCCCAGGCTGTTACCCATCCAAGTACTAACCAAGCCCAACCCTGCTTATCTTCCAAAATGTAACAAGATTGGGCCTCGGTGATATGGCTGCTGCAGCTTTGCAAGAACACAATGCTGTAACATATATTGGTTCTTTTCTTTTAGACCATGGTGACTATTTATTTATTTTTATATTATAATAACCATATGCAAAATACTCATAAATATGCTTATATGTGCATATATGATTATAATGATTATAATGATATGCTTATATGTACATATAGTATAATGCAGGAAATATACCACACATATAATATTAATGATTATCAAGAATGCACATGGTTATTATAATACTAAACAAGCAGCTGGCTGTGTTGGTCTCAAAGAACTAGAACAGAATTGTGCCACATGATAAACTGAAATCCTTAGGAATTTAAGAAATTCAGTCTTTATCTTTTTGCATTTTGACATTTTGCATTTGCTTCTGCTGTAACTGCCTACAAGTTTGGTTCCCCTTCTTTTGCATGGACATTAGTGTCATTTTTGTTTGAATTTTTCCTAATGTACATATTACTCCCATTGATTTAAAATGTGCTTTTATGTTTCAATTGTATGTAGCTCTAGTGGCTCACATTTTAAAATGAACACACTGTTCCCTCATTTTATTTATTTGACATTTACTGCAAAGTTCACAAATGCTTGCATTTTTAAGGCAAGGATCAGAATCAAGAACTTACAGAAGAGCTGACTTAGCAAATCCTCACCAGTTCATTCTAGGTACACTCAAGTATTGGATTCCATCCATTGAATTCCAGGTGTTGGTTCTAACCTATGACATCCTAAATAGCTTGGGTCCATGCTATCTCCCTTTATTAGCCAGCTGGAATGTTAAGATCATCAGGAGAGGAATTTGTCTTGGTCCTGCCACTTTCAGAACCATGTTTGATGACTACATGGAAGAAGGCCTTCTCTGCTGCTGCTCCCAGACTTTGGAACTCCCTCCCACTGGAGGCCAAGATTGCCCCATCTTTGCTGTCCTTCCACAAGCAGATGAAGAATTTACTCTTCAGGCAAGCTTTTCTTCAGTGGATGATTACCTACGAGTAGGGGCTGGACGTGTATCATTGTGCTTTATGGCTTTGAATGTGTTTTAATGCTGGTTATGTGTTTTTAGTATAGCATCTGTTTGATCCTTTTTAGTATCAGTATACTTGCTGTTTTTGACTTTAATATTGCCTTTTAATGATGCAATTTTTTAAAATTTATAGTGCAATTGTGTCATTTATGTGCATGTTTTATTCAAAAGTGAGCCCAACTAAGTTCAATGTGGTTTTACTTCCAGCTATATGTTAGGCACCAACCCTACAAAAACCTAACTAGGATTATGTTTTTGAATTCAACAGAGCTTATTTCTATGTTGACAGACATGCAAAAGACTGAGCTGATTCCCCCCACCCCCTTTTAGGGGGTACAAAAGCCTTGCTAGAAATTAGCCACGTTCAATGAAAGTATCTTATAGCATCTTCCTCTTTCTTTTGCCCGCAGTGTACTCATGTTTGTGAGATAATCACCCCCCCCTAAAAAAAACTATTTAGTTCCTGACTTCTGCAAGATAGAGAAAAGGGTGCTCCTCTACTGAAATGTTGTAAAACTATTCAATTATACATATGGCCCCCCTTGTACCCCAATCAGTGCTCCCATTTTTGATTTAAAGAAGTAAGTAAGTAAGTATTGGCCAAATTATAGGCAACATTTACAGTATTAGCAGCAGAAGCCTGGAACATTTTTCAAAACACGAATAGTTCATCAAAACATGTTTTCTTACCCAAGATTCTTTTGATTCAAATAAAACCTTGCAGGCATTTTACACTAGCTGCTCCCTTCCATCCATATTTATACAAAATATATCAAATTTTACTCATATGGCTTTTTAGAAAAAAATGATACTTTAGCAGAAAACCTCTATGTACCATCAAAACTGTTTAGAGTTTTGGCAACACAATTTGTTAAATGAGTGCAATATTTGCATGGGATGCCTAGTTTTACAGCCATACATTTCTCTCCGAATGTAGTAGGAACACCAATTCGAGGTCACTGGGGGAAATGAAGCTGGCGTGTTCTGCAAGCAATGTGTGTGTGTGATTTTCTGTGAAATGAACAGAAACTCTCTGGTCTTGTTCAAGCCTCCTCCTTGTTGAGAAGACCACAAGGCAATGTTTCTCGACATTTCACCCTTCAGTTGTTTTAGACTTCAACTCTCTGAATCCTTCATTATTGGTGACCTGGGCATTCTGGAAGTTCATCTCCAAAATATTTGTTGGTCTGAATGTTGAGAGCCATTGTAGGGCACCTCCCTAGTTGTGGGTCACAATGTTCTCTCTGCAAAGGAAAGGAGTCATTTTACAGGAATGGTAGGAATTTCTTTATATAACACCAGTGCTTTGCCTCATGTCAAGAAACATTTAGAAATGAAAGCTGCCTTGAAAAGCATCTGGAAGTTGAGTCACGGCAACTGGACTTCTTTTTCTTGAGAGATTGAAGACTAATGAAGCTGTTTGGATGAGCAGCGAAACGTTTCGATCTCTCAAGAAAAAGAAGTCCAGTTGCCATGACTCAACTTCCAGGTAAACTCACCTGGAGGACTGAGAATCTTCACAGGCATCTTGAAAAGCAGCAGGTTATGTCTGGTGTAGGCATTCATGGACTGCCGAACTGGACCTGATTCTTTAGGGTGACACCAGGCTTCATGTTGGTTGCTGTACAACAGAGTAACACAAACACAGCTATGGCCCTAGAAATTTTCATGGGCTTCTTTATATTGAACTGAATTATTGTCCACTTAGTTCAGTACTGCCTACAGTGAATGGCAGAGGCCACCCAGGAATTGAAGCTGGGCTGCATGAAGGATTGAACCAAGAACTTTTTAGATGCATCGCAAATAGTCTACCACCCTTGGTTGATGGCAAACTGCAGTGGAGTGGAGTGAGGGCACGAAGGCTTGAGGTTCCAGGATGTTCTTCTGATTAATAGGGTTTATGACCTCACTGTCATTACTCTCAGGCTGGGAGGTTAATGGATTTTTCCAGGAGCCATGTCTTTTTTCAAGTCATTCCTGTTGCAAACACAAAGCATTTGTGAGTGCTTAATGGACAATTAAAAGCCACTAACTTTGCAAAGACCTACTCCTCATTTGGACACAGGGACTGACCTCGCGGCCTATACTTTTGAACTCGCCCAGAACAGGTCCCACACATTTTCCTTTGTTCTATGTACCTTTTTTTCTCTTTCTGTAACTCTGGAGGATACAAATGTTGTGTTAAAAAATAAAAGTCCCCTGTACAGTTGGAAAATAACACACATAAGCAAGAAGAAGAACTTGTAGAAGAAGAAGAAAAGAAGAACTTAGTGGCCAAGTCCATGGGGTTATGAAACATTACAAAATGAAACACAAGCAAGCATTCCACCAAACAAAATGAAACACCACTTTCCTTCTTGGAAATCAAACATTTTACCTTCCCCTGACTGAACATACCAATACCATCCTAAAGAATCAGGACAGCAGGCTGGAAATTACAACCTATACTTAGAGAGGTGGGACCTAGGAATGGATGATGTACCAGTAAGATATAGTGGTCCATCTGGGAAGAGATGGTCTGTCAGATATATCAGTGTGGATGATGATTTTATGGTGATTGGGAAAGATTCCATGCAAAAATCATGTGAAATCATCACAGTAAGATCTGGGTTCTTTTACCTATAGACTTCTTTTTTTTAATTTAAAGAGAGAGGATTGGCTGGCGGCTGTCAGACCCATATAATATTATGAATAATTTAATATTGCTTTGCTATGATTTTTAAAAACAATAATAATAAAACAAAATGAAATGGTATTTTTCTGTTTTGTGCCCATCTCAAGTTCCCACCTTGGGTCCCCAAATGTTCTTAAACTCCCAATCCTAGTAATACTAGTCAACATGGCTAGTGGTCATGGCTTCTGGGACTTTTAACTTTTTAGGAAGGGGAAGAAACCAAATGCACTTAGGAGATGGGGAATGCTTGGCTCAGTAATACTATGGGTGAGAAGAATCTTGGAATTGTTGTAGATCATAAGCTCAATATGAGTTAACAGTGCAACGTGGCTTCAAAAAAAGCAAATAGTATTTTAGGACACATAAATAGAAGTATAGTTTCCAAATCCTGTGAGGTATTAGTTGTCCTCTATTCATCATGTGTTAGGCCTTATCTAGAGTACTGTGTCCAATTCTGGACTCCATACTTTAAGAAGGATGCCAACAAACTGGGGCAAGTTCAGAGGAGGCAACAAAGATGATCAGGGGACTAGAAACCAAGCCCTATGAGGAAAGATTGAAAGAATTGGCCATGTTTAGCCTTGACAAAAGAAGGTTGAAGGGATATATTATAGCACTTTTCAAATACTTGAAAGGTAGAAATACAGAGGAGGGGCAGGATCTGCTCTCAATCATTCGAGTAAAAGACATGTAATAATGGGCTCAAGTTACCAGAAGCCAGATTTAAGCTGTGTCAGGAAAGCCTTCTTAACCATAACAGTATAGCAGTATAAAAATGGAACCAGTTACTTCAGAAGGTGATGAGGAATGGAGGCATTCAAAAGAAAATTCGACAACCATCTGTCAGATCTCCAGTAAACAGTGAGTTGGACTCAGTGGTTGTATAAACCCCTCCCAACTCCATTCTTCTATTATTTTATTATTCTAGTCCAAGAACACTAGGGAGACCCAAGGTTGGGAACTACTGCTTTAGACACAGAATGCTCCACATCCAACTCATGTCCTCAAACAGAAGGTGAAGAAAATAAGTTCTTGAGAACTTGCAGAAGAGCAACCAACCGAGTAGAGAACCTATACAGTAGTTAGATGGGGGAAGGGGCTTAACCTGGTATATGAGGCAGCTCAGTTCCTGATTCTGCTCTGAACTTGGATCACTCACTCGCAGCTGTGGGATTATTAAGAATTGCAACCTGCAACATGTTCAGAAAAGCAATCATGTCAGTCGGTTTCAGAAACAACAACAAAATTCATTGTGGCACTTTTTAAGACTAACAAATTTACTTTTATTTAAGACTAACAAATTTACAGTGGAACCTTGACTTACATGCTGCTTGACTTGCAGCATATTTGACTTGCAGCAAGGAGAGGCCTGTTTGACTTGAGTCGCAGGCTTTGACTTACAGCTCGGAGCCCTGGCATAAGGCACTGGAATCGGGCGGCAGCCATGACCCAGCATCGCGGCTGCCGCCTCCAAACTGTTCCTGCCTTCTTTCTCTCCTCTGGCAGCGGCAGCGGCAGCAGCAGCTCCGGCGAGGCCAGCTCCGAGCACCTGGAGCTGGTCCTCAGCCTCGCTGAAGCCGCCGCTGCTGCTGAAGGAGAAGAAGAGCCGGGAGCTCGGGGCTGGCCTCGCTGGTTAGACAGTCGGCTCAGTCTTGTAAAACATCTGGCTGCAGAAGTCTGGTCCACAATGGAAGCATTTTAGTTGGGGAGCTGTACAGTTGTGGGACTCTAATGGTAAGCATAGAGTTGTTCAGAACTTGGAACGTCAGGTTAAAAATAATTAAAACTTAAATGTTAGATATTGTTGCTATGAACATTAAAAAGTGGAGGCGTATAACTTGTGGACTATAATTCCACTGCCTCCTCCTCTCTTTGAAGAGACATTTCATTTACATCCCCGGAAGGAATCTCCTATCCCAGTCAAATTTGTGTTAAATTGCTGTTTTCGGGGGTCTTTTTCATCATCTGGAACGGATTAATCCACTTTCCCATTACTTTCTATGGGAAAAGTTCGTTTGACTTAAGTCATGTTTGACTTAAGTCCAGACCTCTGGAACGGATTAATGACGTAAGTCAAGGTTCCACTGTACTTCTATCATCAGAGATGATGATCCAGCTCTTCAAAACACCGTAACTGCTAATGGGTGGAAATCCTCAAAAGTTCACATTGAAATAATGATTAAACTCAAAGGTGCCACAATACATCATCCTGACATGTAATAATACTGAAATCTTTTCCCCAAATATTTTAAAGTTTTAAAACTGGAAGCTGGATTTTGAGACTAGCGTCCTATAGTGCTATAATTTTTTAAAAAATGCACATGTATAAGGTAGTGCTATAAATCATTTACACTTATCAACAGACAGGTTGTGTAAGGCTAATAGTATACCAAAGGCTGTGCTCCACCACACAGGGAACATGGGACTTCCCATCTACAGTGCACAAAGAAAAGAGATACTCAAATGGAAAAACCAAGTTGACATGTAAGCCAATGCTACGTTTCAAACAGATTTGGATACAGATCAGGAACAAGATTCATGTGGCCTTCCAAATATATTCCAGCCAGCCACAGTTAGTAAATCCAGTGTTGGTGGAGAAATGGGAGTTGCAGTCAAAAACACATTGACAGCAATTTGGTCCTCACCCCTATATAAATCAATGCTTTTATTCTGTTAGCCTTGAGTGTCATGTGCATGAAATATCATCATCCATGGTGTATGGACAACTGTCCTGCTAACTAGGTTTGGCTAGCAAAAGTCTCTGGCAAAACAAACAAAAAGGGTGGTACATGTTTCCCCACACTTTAGTGTGTAGTGTATGGATATAATTTAGCCTTTACAATTCCAGGGATCCATCCATTTTGCTGTAACAGATGATCCTGGACTAGGAGTACTCTTGGAAAGCTCTCCCCCAGAACATATCCTAATGCTTCTTTAAGTGTTGCACAACTTGCAGGCATGTCCTTATCTCTTGGCAACAAACAAGGGCAGGGCTACCCTTGTAGCTTGATGATAACCTTGCCATGAGCAGAGAGAATCCGAAACTTCCCAGGAGAAGAGATAATGCACTAGTTGGAGGCATGTGGCAGCATCAAGAGAAAATGTTAAGAAAAATGTTTTCTAAAAGGCTACTGATCTGTCAGAGTAAGTGCAGGGAGGCAAGAGACACAGCTGTGATCAGACTTCAGCTGACATCACAGGTCCTGTCCAAAAGGCACTTGTCACAGTTGTAGTGCCTGTATTTAACTTCACTTCAAATGACCCATAGCAGTAGCACTGGGTAAGGAGAAACAATTATGGGTTCCCATGATTTCTCAACTATATTTCTAAAGATTTTGCTAATAAGAGCTCTCCTGAATCACAATGGCTATCTCTACCTTCTTAAAAACTCTGTTTACACAATGGCCACCAGTTACCTCAGGAGAGCCTGCTAGCAGGACACACACGGGCTACCACATCCTTCATCTTGCATTCATTCAGAAAATGAAACAGAAGTAAAAATGTTTAGGATACTCAGGATGGTAGATTGTCACCCTATATCAGTGTGCCCTGACAAACCCTATTAATTTATCTAATCTCATCTGAAAGCTGTCCCATTTGGCAGCCATCACTGCATCCTATGACAGGTGAATTCCACCATTTTACTATGTGCAGTGTGAATCCCAAATCTCTATTCCCCAATTCATTAGGTGACTCCATTTCAACTCCCCAAGTTAACAGAACGGGGCCTGGAAAACCATGTCTCCCTGTCTACTTTCTCCAGACCATTATTATTTTATACACCTTTGCCTTGTTCTTCCTTTATTCACTCTTTTCCATCAGCCACAGAGCCCACCCATTTGCAACTATTCCTCATAAGGGGAGCTGCCGTACTGCCCTGAATGCTTTGGCTGCCTCTTTCTGATTATTCCAATGGAAGGAGCATACTTGGTAAAACGACACCATTTGATTGTACTTGGGAAGAAAATCATGTCTGGCATGGTCCTCTGAGAGTAGAGTATTTGTTAGCATTTGACATCAGCAAACAGCATGAAATCAATTCAACATCGGTCAAGCTTTCACAGCACCACCTCAGACTGAATAGGCTCTGTTTGCCCTGGAGACATGTCTCTGCCTCTCCAGCCTTCAACAAGTTGCTTTAAGATTTTCTGGCAGTGCAAAGTACATAGAATGTGTGATCCTTTAACTCAGTGAGCAAACACGGGGAGAGGCAAAGAGTGCCTCACTGTGTTGATCTTTGGGGAAAAATATTTAGGAACGGATATTCCTTTGGGGAAGTCTGGAAGAGCAAAGATCAGGAGCAGCTCTCTGGTTCAAAGGCCTCAACTCAGAAATAAAGCAGTACCTTGTATAAAGGAATTAATGCATTCCAAATAAAATTATGTTAAGCAAATTTTCCTTTATACAAATTTCCCCTAGGAATGCATTGAAAAGGGAGTAATTCCATTTTTATGTTTTACAGATTTGCCCCATAGGTGATTATGTTAAGCAAATTTATCCTATCTCCAGAATTTTTTATGTTGTACAGATTTTACTCCAGGAAGCAGTGGAAGATAGGAAGGCCTGGTGAGCTCTGGTCCATGGGGTCACGAAGAGTCGGACACGACTGAACAACAACAACAGATTTTATGTTATACAAACCCTTTGTTATACAAGGGTCCACTGTAGCACCTAATGACCCCACTTTCAAATGAGCATAGAATAAATCCTTGCAATAATGGCTAGTGGCAGTAACACTGTGGGGAGGAGAGGAAGGAATCTGGATTCAGAATGGCGTTCTCCTTCCCAAAAGCTTACTTGGTGGTCGTGTGTGTATGTGTGTGTGGGGGGTTGTCAGAGGGTGAGAGGTATATTCTAAATACACAGTGCTCCTTAATTCCGATGCTTAGTTGGAGTCATCAGACAAGATGAAGTTTCAGGAACAGATCTGAGCTGAAATTGACTGCACCAGAGGTTTAGGAAAGAGTAGCTTTCAGCTCTGCAGCAGGCTTTAACTCCACCAACTGGCCCCCCAATGCTCAGCTTCTCCTGCCTTATGCCTCAACTGCAACATTTGCTTGCTGTCAGCTGAAAAGGCACTCCAACTACTGGAGCAGCAAAATCCAAAAGCAGTCATCCCTTCTGTCATATCCATCATACCCACCATGTGGAAGTGTCTCCATTTAAAAAAGGAAGTGGAAAATTGCTTGCCAGACTGTACTTTGACAGCCCCTGAGTAGGGAGAGGAGAGAGAGCATAATGGTGGTAGAATCAGAAACTGGAACCTGACTTCTCAAAACAAAATCAGCCCCCCCCCCATGAACATACATGGGAGAAATCAGTAATACTGTGTTAAAATAGTCTGCTTTATTGACCAGAAGGTATAAAAACAGTGCTCATATGGAGATGTTCTACCCAGTTGTTTAGCCAGATGAGAGGACAGGCTTGCAGGGACGAGAGGAGAAAGATAGAAGTGGCACATCCAGAAATCTCCCATTAGGGCATCCCTTCTTCTGCTCCCATTCCTCATTCAAAGTGGGTGTATCCATGTGTTTGTGTGTGTGTTTGTGACCATTATTTTGGCATTTTAAAAAAATCTGTCCTTTGCAACTCTTTATAACAAAACAAAAGAAAACAACACCCTCTACAATTTGCTGAGCCTGTTATCTTATGTGCCAAAAAGTTGGAACTCACAGTGACCATAACAGGGCTTTCAAGGTTAGAGGGATAGGCTGCTTTTACACGACCCCTAAAATCCGAGGCAAAGGGCTCTCAGATGCAGAGCTTAAAATTGTTTTCCCAACAGCTGCAGACTTTTAAAAAAATTAAGTAGGACCACACCCATCTAAGCGCGCCCCAGCGCATTTTAAAAGTACCTGGTCTCCAGAGGTAAAAAAAAATTCAGATGCGGATTATAAAGCTGTGGATGCCGGCTCTCCTTGCCTTCTGTTTGTTTTTTGTCCCCGCCGGCCCTTTAACAGACAGAAATCCCTACGGGGCTGCTCCAAAGGAAGAGGAGGTGAGCTTGCATTCTTTTCTCCCTTTTTTTCTCCCTCCCCTCATGCAGACAGGAGCAATGGAGTGCGGAAGGGTGGGAACACAGGAAGCAGAACAAACCCCCATGATCTCTGGTTCGAATTTAAGTCGCTAGCAGATTTTAGAGGTCGTGTAAAAGCGCCCTATATACTTGAGTGGTTTTACCAGTCCTCCCTCTCCACTCCAACCACCCCAGTGAGGATCCCCATGGCCAATGGGGGATTCAAACCAGGTCTCCTGAGTCCTAGTCCATCACTCTATCCATTAAACCACACCGTTCCAAGGCTTTTTCCTGGGGATACAGTTCAACACTATGGTGCTCTGAACAGGACTTCATTCCTACATCAGGTGCTCCTCGCTGGAAGTGTGCGATACCAGGAACAAAACATTAGACATGCCAACAGCCTACGGCACTAGATGCCAGAGGCCAAGAAGTAAGCAACTATCTTACCACAAGACAAAAGATTGAGGTGGGGCAATGGGGTGGGAGGGGCGTGAGAGGTGGGATTAAAATGGCTATCAGCCCTGGGAAAGTTGGCACGGGCAGGCGTCAAGGCCTGACGGGTCAAAACAGAAGTGGCACTGCCACAAAAACCAATGCCTCTTGTACGGAACGCCACAGATGTGCATGCACACAGGAAACGTAGGCCAAATGCAGGCACACGGGCGCATACCCCACACAGAGAGACATGCCATTTTTCCTGGGCGCAGCTGAGCAATGAACGTTCATACACGGAGAGATGACAAAAAGACCATCCTTCAGATGAGGCCTTCTCCCCTCCACCGCTCAGCCCCCTTTCCTCCCAAACGACCATGGGATTCTTGGCAAAGAACGGCGGTGTGGTCTTAACTCAGGGAGGAGTGGAGGAGGGAACGGTTCCCAATACGAAGCAAAGGATAGCTTAGCAGATGGATGCAACCGTGTGCCCAAGAAGCAGAAGGCCCGAGGCAAGTCTCGCAGCAGAGCAGATGGGGAGGGAGAGGGGACACCAAGCAATAACACTGCACTGCCTTTTTGTTTTTGTGATGGTTTTTTGTACATGGGCAATGGGTAAGAGGGCAATCCACTACCTCTCAGGCACCTCCCTTCCACGGCCACCTCAGCCAAACCAAGGCAAGCCTGCCTTATTATGGGGAGAGGGAAGTCTTATCTCTCACAGTTAACGGCACTCCCAGAGGGCAGTGCCCTCCCATGTTTCACAGTCTTGGCATGGTCTCTTTAGGGGAATAAAGGGGTGGGTCGGTGGGTCAAGACTGCGCATGTGAGATCCATTGGCTGTCCATAGGGCGACGCAGCAGCTCCTCCACGTGTCGGGCCACGTCCATTGACTCATCCAAATCAAAGTCTCCTTCTTGGTCCAGCACAGAATCAGGACTGAGGGAGAGGAAGAAAAAGAAACTTTTAATCTCCACCAGCCTCTTCCCCAATGCATTGCAAGAAGTAACTTTCAGGATTCGTGTCTCTACCACTGAAATCCAAAATGGAGAATATCACCTGATAAAGACATAATAACTTTACATGATAAACCCTCGGCAAACATGCTTCCCAGCTGAAGTCAACAGGATCATGATAGGGAAGAAGGATGAGGCCAGACACCATCCTCTCCACGTAGGGGCTGGATACATACATCTCTCACCTATGTTGGGCAAATTGCAAGGAACATGCAATAGTGGTGGTGGGGACTCAACAAGCTGAGAGACATTCCCATTTGCTCTTTCCTCTACCTAAATGATGATCCCTGCAGCCCAAGCCGTAAAGTGTGTGATGAGCAGGATAGACCATAATTCATGGGGAGGGTGGTGGGCAATGAAAGATAACCCCACCTGTCACCTTCTGCATTCAATTACATACCCAGTGATTTGTGCGGGAAAAAGATGAGAATATGCTCCTTACCTGTTTCCAGCATAAATCAATGGGGGGGAGGGGGAGGATGCTGGGATCTCAACCTGCAGAAGGGAGAAACTGACACCTTTCTCACCCATCCTCCTATGCTCAAACTGGGTGTTTCCTGGACCTGCCCACTCCCACCCCAGACTATCCCCACAACTGATGCATGGCCTCAACCCACGGCCTAAGGACATGCAGCCCCTTAAAAGCAAAAATGCTTCCCATCTTTGGCTTAAAAGCAGAGGAGGAGCAGAGAGTGGAAGGGTTAGAGTCAACAGCTGATGGCTTTTTGGCAAGACAGCGGAACCAGATGGGACACCAGCTGTATAAAATGCCTTTGTACACTACTTCATGAATTTGTGTCATCAACAGCAAAGAACCTACACTCACTCGCAGGCATGTCCAAACTTCCGCCCTCCTAATGTTTTGGACCACAACTCCCAGAATTCTAAACTAAGATTGCCAATGACAAAGGACTGTGGGAGTTGTGGTCCAAAACATCTGGAGGGCTGAAGTTTGGACATGCCTGGCCTAGAGAGAAAGTTGAACTTACTGTAAGAGTAGCTGACCTTATCAAGTGAGTAACAGATTGACTTGGCTAGAGAAGCTATTTGTGTCATTCAGCCCACAGGAGCTACCCATTTTCCCCTTGAAGGAGGCAAGTAGTTGCTGTTTTCTTTCCCTCCTGGTCAGTTTCAACATACAGATGCTAAGCTATAAAGAGTCTTGCTTGACTGATCAAGGCATAGCCCCTCTGGAATGGAAGCCTGGCCATCCATGCAGCTCTTGGCCTCAAAGACCATGTCCAGCTGGAGGAGGGTGGGCCCCTAGCATTTGAGGTGTCTATGTGTTTCCTTTTGTTTCGCCACATCATTATCAACCTTCAATATAATAAAAAAATCCAGGCACCAGTGACTTTCTGTCTTCATCAGGTCTTAAAGAAGGTAAGCTCTCTGGGGTTCTGCCTGGTCCAAAAGCTCCAATTAGAACAGAAGTCTAACCCATTCCAAGAGCAAAGAGCTTCTGTTACTTACTTCTGTGGATATATGTTGTAATGGGATGGAGGGCACACAGCTGGGGAGGAAGCTTGCTCCATGTAGGTTGCCCCGCTACCTGCAGAATCACCAGATGTGGTTGCAAACCTGCAACAGATGGGGCAAATTAGAACATGGTCTCCTGCACTGCAACTGGAAGCTGGATGTCGTTTGGGTTTGTGGAAGTGGGGGAAGATTGTCCTGGCATTCAAGCCAGAACCACTGACCCATGTTAACTTCTGACTTGTTTCTCATTCACTCCTCATCCTCGAGATGGAGCTGAGACAATATGAACTTCCAGATCTGCCCAGGTTGGGAGATACACCATCATCACTCACCAAATATGGAAAGTGAGCAGCTGACAGAACTCCTTGTTACAGTTTAAAATTCTCAGAAATGAGTTGAAAAAGCAGATAGTCTAACTGAAAAGCAAAGTGTGCTGCTTATATACTGTCCCATAATGCTCAAAGTATGATCTGGGTAGTTTACAGTTTTTAGCAGGTTATACGTTGCCCCTCTGCCCCCAGCAAGCTGGGTATTCAATTCACCAAATTCAGAAAGCTGGAAGGCTAAGTGCACCTCAAGCCAGCTAGCTGGGATCGAGCCTGGGTCATGCACAGAGTTTTGGCTGAAGTACTGTAGTTTAACTATTATTCCACAAGGCCCTACTTTCCCTCCAATCATAATTATGTCTTCCCACCCTTGAGAAAATGTAAAGGAAACCCATTATCACTATCCTCCTGTTCTTTGGCACTCACTCTGGAACAACTTGCTTGATCTGTGGCTTCACATATCCATCCATCGTCTTTTCTGCAAAACAAAGAAGGGGAAAAAGCAAAGAATTATTGCACTGAGGAAGCGCCTGACTGCACAAACTCTGTACAGGTGTCCGATGCTGCTGTTCTGTTCCTCCTGAAACACAGCCCCTCTGGCCAACAGAGGAAGCAAAACTTCACTGGCCACTACCCATTATGCTAAAGATGGACAGTGCAGTCTATTTCTGGCTTGTATCAGTTTTGGATATGTCTATGAAGATTCTCAGTCATCCAGGTGAGTTTATCTGGAAGTTGAGTCATGGCTATTCGACTTCTTTTTTGAGAGATAGAAACGTTTTGCTGTTCATCAAACAGCTTCTGTTTGGATGAACAGCGAAACATTTCTATCTCTCAAAAAAGAAGTCCAGTAGCCATGACTCAACTTCCAGACAGTTTTGGATACGTTAATTTATAAATCTATTCTGCCCAGCCTCCTCATTAATCTGCAAATCCCTTCTTTTTCTTTCTTTCTTTCTTTCTTTCTTTCTTTCTTTCTTTTTCTTTCTTTCTTTCTTTCTTTCTTTCTTTCTTTCTTTCTTTCTTTCTTTCTTTCTTTCTTTTTTGCATGGAAGTTCATATATAAGTATTCTACTGCCTAAACATGAGCAGAAGTCAAGCATCTTTTCTGCTCCATCAGGATCTGCATCATGTGCTTGTTAGCTGCAGTGGCCCTGAGACCGGTTGCAGAACCAGTTCTGCTCCTTAAAAACCTACTTTGGGGGTGCCGGTGCTTACACTATTGATCCTGTGCTTTGCTTTCTGGCAGTAGGATACTGCCCTTACTTTTGAATGAATTTTCTTAGAAATCACACTTTTATATATCCATCTATCCTAAGTATACTGCTAAAATCTAGTTTGGTAAGTATGTTCTCTGCACAAAATTTGAAGTGTAAAATGGAACAGACTGCCGTGCTTTGATCTGCACCAGAGGATGGTGGAATAATGCAAAGTTCCTATCTATTTCAAAACTTTCCAGTTTTCTTGAAACGTTGTGATTTGCTGAGAAAAAATTCTGATCAGAAATATGTCTGTGAAGATTCTCAGTCATCCAGGTGAGTTTATCTGGAAGTTGAGTCATGGCTACTGGACTTCTTTTTGAGAGATATAAACGTTTCGCTGTTCATCCAAACAGCTTCATCGGTCTGAATACAGCTAGTGCAAGTCCTCCATCTTATAGTCAGCTTTGACCTCTTGTCACCCTGGAGATGTGTAATCTCTAGGCTTTAAACCTGAAGGGTCAGATGCAGGGAGTGGTATCAGGAGACAGATATCTAAGATGAACAATGGCCAGGAAGCTGACAGATGGGAGCCTGTCAGCAAGCTCTTCTTATGTTCTTATGAACAATGGCCAGGGTGACAAGATGTCAAAGCTGACTATAAGATGAAGGACTTGCACTAGCTGTATTCAGACCGATGAAGCTGTTTGGATGAACAGCGAAACGTTTATATCTCTCAAAAAGAAGTCCAGTAGCCATGACTCAACTTCCAGATCTGATCAGAAAATTAAAAATAATTTGTCTCCCAGTCACAAACAAAAACAAAGCTACATTTGTAGAAAGATACCATGTCCACTGGTGACTTCAACTCTTTGGGGCCTACACAATTCAAATCCAACAATACCCAATTTCTCTCTCTCTCTCTCTCTCTCTCTCTCTCTTTCCTTTGACATATCCAGCAGGGTTCACCTTGGCTTTTTGATTTCATTAGCTACCCCATTTGCAAAATTGCAGGTTCATTTGCCAGATGACAGTGTGGCTCCAAAACCAATCATCAACATAATAGCCAAAGCCAAATGTTAATTGCTAGAATGGAATTCCAATAGTATTTTGCTAAAAGTGATGTCAGCAATGGATCTCTGCTCCCCCCCAATAAACACACTTTGTTCTTGGAGTTATATCTGGTTTATTTTATATGTTTTGTATTCTAGCTTAACATTATAATTTTGTCCATACATCCTGAATGGAAAAGGTGGTATTTACAACACTGGTACAAAGATTATGTAAATTTCAGATGAAAAAGGATTTGTTGCTTGAGTTGACAGATAAATCCCACAAGTTGAATCCTAAATGATTACAACTCCCAAAATTTACTGCAGTCATACTGACGGTATCTTGGGAGTTGAGTACTGTACATAAAAATAATATTTTACAAACTCTGTAATAGACCCTGCAAAGCAAGGACACTTGATTTAAACCTACCAAGGACAGGCATATAGTATTTAGAGAAGACCTCTTCCTTGGGCCGATCAGGATACACAAAATGGAGGTACGGGAGATCCCCAAGGCGATCTGCCAGGGAGCGGATTGAGAAGTCACGGGTGGTGAAGGGCATCAGGTTCCAGAACATTCTGTCAGCTATCAAAAAGAGGAGGAAGAAGGGGGAAAAAAGAATCATAACACAGCGAGATTTTTGAAACAAAGGGTGCTACTATGCTGCTTGATTTTAATTATATGTATTGGCCTGTTTGTCTGTTTTATTTCTATTGTGTTGTGAACTTGCTGACTTGATCAGCTTTGTAAGCCGCCCAGAGTTCCCTTGGGAAGATGGGCGGGGTATAAATTTAATAATAAATAAATAAATAAATAAACACAGCAACGGGAAAAAACAACAATCTGCAGTGAGGTGGACCAAGTAATTTGCTAGGAAATTCAAAACACCTGCAAATATGAATATTAGGGATTATTTGCAACTACTACAAACAACATTGCTGAAGCATATCTGCCATATGATGTAGTACATTTAGCTTCACAAACGGGACTACAAAGAAAGGGAAGAAAAACTGAAAATAGTCATTAATCCAATAACCAGAGCCAGAAGAGATTAAAAAATGAAGAGAACATGATATGTAGTAGAATAAATTTTAGATAGCATTTATGTAAGACCTTCTTATATATTGCCAGAACTCCTGGGAAGTAGTTTCTTATTTCTACATCATTTCAATTTCTTTAATTTTCTACATATTTTTTGTTTCACTGAAGTAATGACTAAATGCTTTCATGGAGAGCTTTACCAAATATGACTGAATTGCAGAACACATACAGCATCCTTGCAAATTAAGTAATACTTACAGGAAGGAGCCCCCAAACCTCAGCAACAACTAAGTAACAGCTTTGTTCTGCTGATGCTAAAACACCCTCTAACTACAACCGTTTCTTTGTAAAATTCTGATCCCACATTCCCAGGGAAATAAAAATGGGAGGATATGTTCTATGTCAAAAGGAACTCACTGTTATCAAACTTCCAGGCAACGGTGATGCCACCAATCTCAGAGTCACTGAATCTTAGGAGGAAGGTTCCATCAGGTTTGTTGATTAACAAATCGTGGGCCTGTTGTTTGTTGACAAAACCCAGAATAGCCCTGGAGGGGGGGTATACAATAAAAGTTAAGAAGTCAGGGTAGAAAGATTTAAAGCAGGGGAAGCCACCTAATGCAGCAATAAGGGAGTGTATCTCACCCGTCATTCCAGTGAGGCTTCAAGTGTTTTTTCAGGACCTCCATCACCCCATCGAACCACTGCCAGAATGTGTAATTTCGTCCTGGAAGGTTTTCCTAGTTAATTCAAAAGATGGAAATCTCACTTTGAGGTCCGACAAACTCAACTATGTATGGCCTTTGACCCTCCACTAAAACAATTTACAAAAAGCAAGGACCCACTAATCAAGACTTAGGCCACAAATGGGCTCACTTTTGATGAAGTTAAGTTCAGGCAAATAAATATTACCTTTATGTGTGTGGCAAGCCACAGTGTTTTCGTCTATGTTACAAATGTACTTGTGCTGAAAAGGGTGTGCATGTGATTCAGGGAGAACTCAAAGGCTGATACTGCAAACAATCCTTCCATCTGCTTTTGGAAGAAGGATGATGATGGGCCAAATGTGTGTTTTTACAGACCCATTTTCCACAGAGCCATTTCCCCACTTTTAAGAGCCTGGCCTGAAAGGCAGAAGGCGCCAAGCATCTTCTTGAGAGCCAGTGCAGTCGAATGAGGAAGAGGACCAGCTCTGCAGCTGGAACCCAGAGTACCTCCTCTTACCCTGTTGAACTGAGCCCAGGAGACGAGCATGTTGTTGTAGTCTTCCAGGTGGTTGTTGTTGCTGTTGAACAGCTTCTGGGCCAGGAAGAGAAGGTTTTCCTTGGTGAGCCCTCGGCTACTCTGGACCTCGGACTTGAACTTCATGTTGAGGGCTTCGCAGAGTTGTGACCACGTCACCTTCTCGGGCACCGCAAAGGGCACTCGGCCTGGCTCTGCAAAAGCATTGTCCCACAGCACTGTGGCGGTTGCGTTGTTGTCCTGGCTGCCATGCACAATCACCACCACCGGCAGAGATAACGTCTTCACCTGGAAGACGAGCTCGTTGCCACCGACGCTGAACTGCGACTCAAAGAGGATGGTGAACTTCTCCTCCGTGACGGACTCTGCACCACGTCGATCTGAACGCTTTATCCGCTTCAAAGACTACAGAGTGTGGGATGAGGAAGGAAGGGTCAGAAAAATATGAAATAGACACCATCAAGCCCCTAGAACAGTGGTGGCGAACCTTTGGCACTCTAGGTGCTTTGGACCACAACTCCAGGAATTCCAAGTCTGCAATGCCAATGACAAAGGATTGTGGGAGTTGTGGTCCAAAACATTTGGAGTGGTGAAGGTTCCCCACAACTGCCCTAGAAGCTACATTTAATATTTTGGAGGGGTTGGTGAGAACTTGATGCCTTATATTACTCTACAGTCCAGCAGATTTAGACAAATTTAGTGCATTTTGGAGAATCAATTTGACATTTTCATTACAGATTATAGCACTAGAGGAAAACAGATGAGAAAACATGTAATACTGATGAAAAGGTAGAGAAATTGAGATTAAGGGATGAAAGAACAAATGTAAGATTCTTTCCTTGCAAGTCACCAACAGCTTTATCTAGGCCTGTATCTTTAGAAGAGGGCTCCCGACCACCATAATTGGCTAAACCTTTTGCAGAAGCACAGTACAGTGGTATTAGGAACATGTCTTTTAGTAGGAAATGTAATAGCAGGATAGGGAGCTGAAAGGTGAATGGAAATTAGTACAGGCATCTCTCTTACCATGTTGCGGAAATGAGCACTCAGGGTTCCAGTTGCCTGGTGATATTCCATTACACAGCAGTTGTTCAGTATATCGCCACTGCTCTCACTGTCAAAAGAAAGCAACTGCACTTAGACAAACAAGCAAACAAAAGCAGCATGTCAGAGTACCAAAGGGAATATCCTCTCTCCCATGGATGGTATTTAGTTTTAAACATAGGCCTTTTTTTTTGTAATGGGAGTTCATTGGGTGGAAACTCTGGTTTGGTGTTAACAAAGGTTTTAACAAACTAACACCATGCTAAATATTATAATAACACACAAATAAAAATACTGAAGAAGCTAAAAATGAGGTTGTCCATTTTTCTTTTGTAGTCCTGTTGAGCAACCTGCTGTCATGACATTAAATGTTCACCAACATTCCAACTTCTCAAGAGGAAGCTTATTTGAACAAAGCACTGAGAGTGTTTTTGTTTTTTTCCAGTTCTGCTGATGTCCTAATTTGCTTTTAGTTGAGCTTCTTGGGCCACAGGGTTGAGCGTTTAGGGATGTCCTACGTTTCAATATTTCTAAATTTATGTTGAGCAAACTGAGCTTCATCTTTTCTGGATTTTGTGTACCGGCCAAAACTTTTGTACATACACAATAATGTTACAACGATATGATTGTAAAACTGCACAAAAATTCTGCTTGACTGGAAGTTCTGACTAACATAAAACCTAGAGGCTGTGACAGCTCCAATGGGGGCAACTGGATAAGGAAGTGTCAAAGGGTCTCAGGATTGAAGGTTATACAGATACAGTGGTACATCTACTTATGAGTTTAATCCGTT
The DNA here is from genome assembly GCA_029282475.1 of Phrynocephalus forsythii. NCBI lineage: Eukaryota > Metazoa > Chordata > Lepidosauria > Squamata > Agamidae > Phrynocephalus > Phrynocephalus forsythii. The sequence continues at coordinate 22,964,041 of JAPFRF010000012.1, read as the reverse complement.
CCGAATGCATGCTCATAAGTCAAACAACTTGTAAGTAGAGCAGCCATATCTAAAAAAGAAAATAAACGATAAAATAAATAAATAATTTAAAAAATGGTAAGTAGAGCGGACCACATCTAAAGTTTGTAAGGCAGCAGTAAAAACGCCAACAGTCTTCCGCTCTTAAGTTGAATTGCTCGTAAGTAGAGCCAGTCGTAAGTAGAGGTACCACTGTATACACATACTGAGAGGAAGACACCATGTTTCTTTCACAAAAATTGAGAAATCATACACACTTGTAGCCTCCTCACCAACCATGATATCTGGATGAAATGAATGACAAGCCCTTCCTCCCAGAGTGAACAAAATGAAACTGCATTGTTTCCACATGTAGCTGATGGGGAAAGTTACTTTTTTGGACTATAATCTCAGAATCCCAAACAGGCACGGAGAGCACTAATCAAGCATGGCTACAGTACAGTAGCAGCTAATAACATTCCTGATCTCTGCACACAGTTCCTTATCCCTCTTTCCATGGTTCAGTGTCTCTGTATTTGTGTGTGTTTGTGTCTATATATATATAGTTGTTGTTGTTGTTGTTGTTGTTGCTGCTGCTGCTGCTGTTATATGCTGGCAAGTTGGCATCGACTTATAGTGACCCTAGTGATTGAACCATTCCTTAAATATCTCAAGTCCAAAAGTAGGTGTGATGTTTAAAGAATGGTTTTACCAGTTCCATGCCCCAAGTGAGCTGCCACGGCCAAATGGGCATGTCAACCCAGTCCTTCTAAGTTCTAGTATGTCACTTTATCCACTACAGTGGGCTCACTATATTGCGGGACCGCAGTATAAGAAAAAAGGCCCCCTGGGATAAGAGGGAACGGCCTGTTTCAGGCTTCCCGTACTTACCCCAGGACTGGTGCTGCCCCAAACGGGCCTGTGAGGGCCTTCTCGGGTCTTCCGGAGGACCCAAAATGGCTTTGCAGAAAATCATTTCTGAGGCCTCCAAGGGCCTTTCTAGGCTTGTTGGAGGCATGAGAAATGGTTTTTAGTGATCTGGAAGTCACTTCCGGTTTGCAGGGAGGTCTTTTGGGAACTCCCAGAAGGCTCTGGAAGGCCCTCGCAGGCCCGTTTGGGGCAGTGCCAGGCTGGGGGTAAGTACAAGGCCCCCAGCTAGCCCCACCACCACCACCGGGCCCACCCGACCTGCATCTGCATGTCGCAGATTTTCATTTATTGGAGGTTGGGTCAGATTCCTAACCCCCGCAATAGGAGGGGGTCACTGCACACCACTCTGTGCATCGCAGCTTGTGTTCTAGCCCAGGCTTTTTACTCCACAAGAAGGAAATACACACAGGAGATTTTAAAAATGCATTAGGACAGGTTCCGCCTTTCCCTTTAACAAGGTTAAAGCCTCAAGCCTTTTTCATTTTGTCAGGTCATGCCACTTCCACGCCGCCCGCAATCTTAGGGTCGGTCCAACATACTTGCGGGTGCTCTCATTCTTCAGCAAGGCTTTGGCTTGCTGCTCACTGATGATGGTGGCCTTCACCTGCGGGGGGTTCATGTGCACATTCAGTTTTCCACCAACCAACAGCCGTACTGTGGCTGCAAATTTGGTCTGGGTCTTCAGCACTTGTGGAGGTTGCTTTTCAATGATGAAGGTGCTGTAAGGAGAGAGAAGTGGGGGTGGGGGTGGGGGTAGGGGAGAAAGTGACATTATTTACAGAGGCAGAAAACTGCCAAGAAAATCCTTGATATAACTAACTCAGTTCATTAACAAGCTCTTCTCGTCAATTATCCGTGGAAGGTGAATTAGCTTATCAATGGTGTTTAAGTTTAGAGTGTGGGAACAGCAGCCTTCCTGCTTTTTATACACCTGGTTATGCTATGATGGGTATGCTATCTTACAACTCTAAACAAACTCACACCATGGCTCTTCCCACAAGGCTCTCCTATCTATCCGCAAAGAATGCCTGTCCCACAATCTCACCAGAATTACCTTGTGACAAGGGCAGAAATGATGTCTGTGACCGTGGCATTGAGGTCGGCCAGCATTTCCTCAATGGGCCCTGGGATGGGCAACTGCTGGCACAGGTGTTCGGCGCGTCGCACTTGCTGGCGGTTCTGGCAAATGATCTCCGCCAGCTTCTCACACCTTCGGGAAAAGAAACAGGTATGGGTGGAAATGTAAAGAGGGAAAGAAGTCACAGAAAAAAATGAAGGCCGTTTAGACAATTCAGATAGGGTTTAGCAACCCCCCTACATAAAGGAAGATTGAAGTACCTGGGCATGCAAAACAAACAGTAATCCAATCACATTAGGGGTGTGGTAAGTTAGTCTCTGGACAATTCATCTCCACCATCCAGAATGGCACAACAATGTAGAAACAACATCTACTGCTATTAGCATCACTGCTACAGTGCTGCCCTTAAATATGTTTGCCACAGTCTCTACATTTTGATATAAGTAGTCTGTTGTATGAGGCAGCATTCTTATTCCATCTCCACCTCACACATGGTACCCCCTTGTATAGTGGTATATGGAGGGAGATGATTTACAGAGGGCAACCAGCAGGTTGGAGAAATACTTGACCATGATCACCTACAGCTCTGGGATTCCCCACCTATGTTTGTGCTTGAACTATCTCAATTCTTCTAATCCGGTTCATCCTTTCACAAGCTGCTCCTTCCCAGCACTTGGGGGCTTCAGTTCCCATTACACGTGATCAGTGGCCATGAAAGCTGCTATAGCTCAAAGCCTTAGGAGGACACCAAGGTAGGGAAGACTGCTCTACTCATCTTGCTTCTTGCTGGAGACAACCCAGAATCCTTCTGTGTGAGCTTTTCAACAAGACTTTCCAAAGAGAATAATACATCAAGGTCAGTAGATAACTCCTAAGAGATTTGGAATAAAACTGGCTCCATTACACAATATATCACAGAAGTGACTACACCCCCTCACTTTTTGTAAATATTTTAGTATATCTTTTCATGTGAAAACATTGAAGAGATGACACTTGGCTACAATGTAAAGCAGTGAGTATACAGCTTGTATAAAAGTGTAAAGGTGCTGCCACCTCAAAATAACGCAACACACATACATTAATGTGTACTCAATTTTGTTCCCAGTGGTTTAGACATTAATGGCTGTGTGTTGTGTTATTTTGAGGGGGCAGCACATTTACACTGTTTTCCAAGCTGTATACTCACTGCTTTACATGTAGCCAAGTGTCATTTCTTCAGTGTTGTCGCATGAAAAGATATACTGAAATATTTAGGAAATTTGAGGGGGTGTACTTACTTCTGAGATATACTGTATCTCTCTGGGAACGGATAACAGAAGTAATCTAAATTTGGGGCGTGAATATAGGACTTTAGGAAACTGATATTCATGCCATGATAATAACTGTCAATCACCAAATCACTTGTTTTGAGATTTGTTCAAAGCAATCAGTACAAAAGGGATGCCTGTCATGTATGACAGCACTGACACTAGACAACGCCTCAAGAATGACACCTTCTTGATGTGACCTGCAAGCCATTTGCCCTGATTGCAAAATTGTGCAGCTGGGACATGAGCCCTGAGCCTACAGAACTGCAGAAAAGTTGCAAGACAAATTATTATAAATTGTTAAGAATTGCTAAGAATTCTGGATACCACTTTTATCAATACACTCCCTACAGCTGCAAATATATTCTTGAAATATAGTAATACCTCGGATAACGAATGCCCCTGATAACGAATTTTTCGGATAACGAATCACAATTTCCAGGTCTAGGGCTGCCTCAGATAATGAATTTTCCCTATGGGCTGCCTCGGATAACAAATCTTCCCTATGTGCCACCTCGGATAACGAATTTCCAGCATGCATCGGTATAAAAGAGTTATCCTGGGCTGCATCATATCTGTACCTTTAAAGTGCACTTTATAAAGAGTTCTGAGCACAAAACCAGGTGTCTGTGTCAATTTCCTAGGTTCTGGAACAGATTAATTGGTTTCCCATTCATTCCTATGGGAAACCGTGTTTCCGATAACAAATTTTTTCGGATAACAAATTGCCTCGGAGAATGAATTAAATTCGTTATCCGAGGTACCACTGTATGTGTTTGATTAATTCAGACCCTGAAGGTCTCAATTAATAATATCTTCATTGGGCAAAGAACAGACCTTCAGTATTCCTTGCTCCTCTTTATTCCATTTTCACACAGTTTTTCTTTCCCTGTTAAACAATCTGTTCATTTTGGGAATGAATTCTGACTGGTTTAGCACACAGGCAACCTGTCCATTGTTAGCCATGGGCCCTGCAGGTGACTAAGAGAATTGTCCTCTTGGCTTTTTTTCTTACCCCCATTTAACCCCAACATGTAAAATGAGAAGAACCTAGTGGAGAAGAATCTTAATGTTTAAAATGGAAAATCTAGCGAATTCTGAATTAACTTCACTCATCACCATTTACCAAACACACAGGATGCTGAGAGACTTCAGTAATCCTTCTTTTGTTCCCAATCTCTTCTTTGCCCCAACCTACCAAGTCTGCAGGCCATCCAAAGGGCCTTCAGGGGGTCCACCGTTTCCTGCCAGCTGTTGCCGCCTTTTCCACTGAATCAGCTCGTCATCCAGGATGATTGTCTGCTGCTTGCGGAGCAGTGCCAGCGTCTCCTGGTGCTTTTCAGCCAGCTCCTGGGCAAGAGAAAGAAAATGAGGGGAAATGCACACCAGGTCAATAAGCGGCAGCAGCAGAGTGCCAGGGCACAGAGAAAGAGCAAAGGAAGGAAGAAGAGTTAGACATGGGAATAGTTATTATACCTACCACACGGTACTGCTGCAGTGTCTGTGCTTCACGGTGTAACCAAGCTTCCAGCGATGCCTTCTTCTGTTGCAAAGTGGGTTCCCGGGCCATGCGCTCCTGGGGGTTTAGCTGGGACAGCTGAGTAAGCTGGGCTGGGAAAGGAGAAGAGAATTACCCATCTGACCCACCTTGACCATTTCAGAATGAATGATCCCTGTGTCCTCAGGTGCTTAACCATTGTCTTCAGAGAGAGATCACCTTTGGAACGCAGGAATGTTTCACAAGGCTCAGTACCTAGCCCAGTATTTTCAGCTCTACCCTGATTGGTAATGGCTCTCCAAGATTTCCAAGAGAAGTCTCTATATTCTCCTCTGGGGGTGACAGGGGCAGAACCTGGGACTTTCTCTATGCAAGCCATGTGCTCTGCCAATGAGCTATGAGTGACCCTTCCATGGATTTAGCCGACGCTGGCTCTCATGCCAATCGTTAGGAGAGACATACTAGTTTTGTAGTTCTGTTTGCTTTCCATTTATGCACCTTGTAAACGAAGGCTCTCTTGGTACTGGATGATGAAAAATTCCTGCGTCTGCTGAAGCTTCTTCAACTGGTTCTCGGTCTCCTGAGTGACCAAACGAAGTTCCTCAAAGGTCTGATTGATCTGCAGGTGTTTTTGTGACAAGGCATCAGCCAGACTGCTAGCTGGGGAAGGGCTCTGAAGACACAAGAGGCAAAGAGGAAAAGAAAAGGAGTCTGAGTAATGTTGCCTATGTGCTGAAACAATGGACAAGCAACAGCCCTTTGCCAGACCTACATATTCATGCAGACGGGACAAAACTCTTATGGAGTATCTTAGAGTCTAATATACTACTTTTTAAGAGTCTGGGAAGATTCTCAGTCATCCAGGTGAATTTATCTGGAAGTTGAGTCATGGCTACTGGACTTCTTTTTTGAGAGATAGAAACGTTTTGCTGTTAGAGCCTCGTGGCACAGTGGTTAAATGCCTGTAGTGCAGGTAAAACTGTGCTCACGACCTGGGTTCAGTCCCTGGTAGCAGGCTCAAGGTTCACTCAGCCTTCCATCCTTCCGAGGTCAGTAAAATGAGTACCCAGCTTGCTGGGGGGGGGGGCAATGTGTAGCCTGCACACTGTAATTAAAATTGTAAACCGCCCAGAGACTACTTGTAGTGGTATGGGGCGGTATATAAGCAGAACACTTTGCTTTTTTTTGCTTTGCTTTGCTTTGCTTTCATCCAAACAGCTTCATCGGTCTGAATACAGCTAGTGCAAGTACTCCATCTTATAGTCAGCTTTGACCTCTTGTCACCCTGATCTAGCTGTATTCAGACCGATGAAGCTGTTTGGATGAACAGCGAAACGTTTCTATCTCTCAAAAAAGAAGTCCAGTAGCCATGACTCAACTTCCAGATACTTTTTAAGAGTCATTCCTATCTGTTGATACAGCAGTTAGCAAGTTACCAATTTTCATTACTCATTACAATGCAAACAACAGAAAGGGGAGTTAAAGCTTTTGTTTCACTTGTTACTCTGGAAGTTGAGTCATGGCAACTGTACTTCTTTTCCTGAGAGTTCAGTCTCTCAAGAAAAGAAGTCCAGTTGCCATGACTCGACATCCTGATAACCTCACCTGGATGACTGAGAATCTTCACAGGCATCACTTATTACTACAGTGGTGCCTCAATATACAGACACCTTGTGTCACAAAAAACCCAAGACACGAAAGAGAAGTCTGCCTGGTGTGCAATGCACCCTGGGAATGGAAAACTTCCACAAAAACTTGAGATACAAAAAATTTCCTATGGAAAGACCTAAGATATGAAAATTTTGCAGAAGACTTCAATTCCCAGGATGCACTGCGCCCCATTCAGATCTGTGATGCAGAAATTTCATGATACGACGCGTCCCGAGGAATAAATTAATTTCGTATCACTAGGTATTTAGCTTTTAAATCCTAGATAAGAAAATGGGACCAATCAAGAAAAAAATCCACTTAAAATCTCTAAAAATGCCTTTAAAGGTTTCGGGGGGGGGGTTATGCAACTTTAAATTGTTTATCAGGCAAAACCTAAAGACAAATAAAAAATAAAGACAAAAATGTTGTGGCACCTTAAAGACTAACTGCTATATTTTAACGTGAGCTTTTGTGGACAAGTGGCCTCTTGCTGCAATGTAAGAGCAAGGACTCTCTTGTCTTCCGAGAGGCTGTCTAAGAATGGCTAGATTTTATCTGAAATGAAGGACTGGCACGTCCCATGTTATTTGGTGGTGCAAGTGCTCAAGGCTGAGGTAAAATACATCATCCATCCCGGCATGTCAATCTTATGGACACCTCTGTCATTCAGCATGGTGCTGTGGCACCCTTTTGTCCTCATCTGAGAGGCCTCCATAGCAGCAGCAGCAGCAGCAGCAGCAGCAAAAACATGCAGGTTTTGTTGGCTTGGAAGAGTGCTTGTGTTTAGGACTTGAGTGACTTCCACATAAGCCGTAGGTTGTTCTGTAGGGCCTTGAACTCACAGGCAAAGGAAGAAGGATGACGACAAGGGAGACAATGATGACCACAAGCGGGGTTTTTGAGGTTTTCAAAAGGGTAACTGAATGGATCGTTCTAGCAAAGATTATCAGGAGTTTCCTCAGTAGCAGCTAAAGGAAACGGAGGGATAGCCACTAGGCATGGGGACATGCACAGTAGGGGTTGGGTTGGGGTGCTATTCCAGCCATTTTCTCTTAAGCATTAGAAAGTTCCAACAAGTTTCCCGCAAGCACAGAAACATTCACATACAGCAGGCATGTCCAAACTTCGGCCCTCCAGATGTTTTGGACCACAACTCCCACAGTCTTTTGCCATTGAAAATACATGCTTGGAATTCTGGGAGTTGTGGTCCAAAACATCAGGAGTTCCTTCCTCTTCCTCTCCTTCCTCCCTCCCTTCCTCCCTTCCTTTCTCCCTTCTTTCTTTTTCTTTCTCTGTCTCTCTCCCTTCCTCCTTCTCCCCCTTTCTTTCTTTCTTTCTTTCTTTCTCTCTTTCTCCCTCCCTCCCTCCTTTCTTTCCCTTTTCTTCCCCCTCCCTCCCCTCCCTCCTTTCTTTCTCTTTCTTTCTTTCTTTCTTTCTTTCTTTCTTTCTTTCTTTCTTTCTTTCTTTCTTTCTTTCTTTCTTTCTTTCCTTCCCTCCCTCCCTTCTTTCTTTCTTTCTTTCTTTCTTTCTTTCTTTCTTTCTTTCTTTCTTTCTCTTTTCTTCCCCCTCCCCCTCCCTCCCTCCCTCCTTTCTTTCTCTTTCTTTCTCTTTCTTTCTTTCTTTCTTTCTTTCTTTCTTTCTTTCTTTCTTTCTTTCTTTCTTTCTTTCTTTCTTTCTTTTTGGACATGCCTGACATACAGTATGTGATTCACAGAGTCCATTAAAAAAAACAAATAATTTGTTGCAGATAACTATGTTGCACACTGATTCCCAGTTCTAAGGCAGTATCTCACTTACATCTGTGGCCTCTCGCACCAGGCGCTGCTCATGGTACAAGATGTGCCGGATGCAGCGTACCAACTCCAAAGGGCAGTGTTCATAGGTATTCTGTAGAGAAAGGGAGACAATCACCCTAAGACTTTACAGAAGAAGAAGTTAGAAACAGGTGTTAGTGATCCTACCATCCATTCACACGCAAGAAATCATGACTGCAGCAACTCTCAGCTATTCTCAGAATCACCTTGCCCCCGAAACAGGAACCTACCTGAAACTGGGTGGCATAGTTACCCAGCTTGATCTTCAGAAGAAAGCCATCCTCGCCCATTTGGTGGCCAGCCTTCTTCTGCAGCTCCTGGATCAGTCCCTCCAGCAACTGTGAGGCTTTGGCACTTTCCTGGGGGTTGTCCAGGTCAACAGCATCCCTGCCATTTGTAGAACAGATCAGAAACATATGCGTAATTTTTTGGAAGACAACCCCTACTTCCTTCCATGTACCCTATCCCATAATGAGAAGTTAGACACAGTGGTTCTCAACCTGTGGGTCCCCACATGTTCCTGGACTGCAACTCCCAGAAATCCTGGCCAGCTCAGCTAGTCATGAAGACTTCTGGGAATTGCAGTCCAGGAATATTTGGGGACCCACAGGTTTGAGAACCACTGGCTTAGAGGCTACCAAACGTACTACTTCTGGATTTTCGAATGAAGAGATCTAGTGTCATATGACAAGTCCACACTCCTGCATATCCTATTAGTTAATCTAAAAGAATTATTTACTGTACTTTTATCTAGTTTTATATCATTAAACTGAATTTAGAATTCCTGTATAAATGACAGGCAGGGACTTAAAGTGCACAAAAATTCACAAGGAGGACAGTTCAGTAAGTATAAAGCTGTAATAGAGAAAATCAAACTAGAGGATATGCTTAGCACATTTTCACAAAAGGCAATCCCCTCAAGTGGTGAAAGATGTCTGTCTGGCATAATGTTTGATTTTCATCAACTGCTTATCTTGAATTTAACATGCTTTGCTTTGTGGCTAGTCACTGGAATGTGACCATGCTAGAAAAATTATGAGGGGGGGGAGAGAACAATGAAAGAGGAAAAATGCAAAATATGGCTACACTTTAAAGATTAACAGATTAAAATCCCAAAGTACTTTGCCCCCCCCCCCTTCATCTTGCCAACATATAAAGAAAGACTAATATGGCTACTTCTTTGAAAACAGGAAAATAAATATGGTCTTCATTTGCACATCTGATTATTGAAGCAAAAATATTTGAGGGAGCCCCAATGAAGAAAGGCAAACAGGTTTTCTCGAAGGCTTTCATGGCTGGGATCTGATAGCTGTTGTGAGTTTTTGGGTTGTTTGTCTGAGTTCTGGAAGCTTTTCTTCCTGATGTTTCACCAGACTCTGTGGCCGGCATCTTCAGAGGGCAAGGCTCTCAGGGAACTAGGAGTTCTCTCTGTGCTCTGGGGTCACAGAAAGAACTCCCAGTTCCCTGAGCAACTTGCCCTTTGAAGATGCCGACCACAGAGTCTGACGAAACATCAGGAAGAAGAACTTCCAGAACACGGCCAAACAGCCCGAAAAACTCACAACAGAAAACAGATTTAACCGAGGAAATATGCAATCACCTTAATGTGCAGTTTGACTTTGAGAAAGAATATGGGTCCTTTCCCTGCTGGATATTTTTCCTCACACCTTCAAAATGTAACACAATTAAAAGTGTGTAAAACAGGATTCTGCTCCGAATGCATACAACATGTTTTCGAAAGCCTCAGATGGAAAATCGAAAATATATAGCAACTGCACTTCCATGTTATAGTACATCCATCATTCAAATAATAGAGCCCCTCACTTAGTACAATCAGATAAACAATTACAAATGGTTCATGAGGTTATGAAAAAAATTGAATCAAGTAGCCTGGTTTCTTACTCCTTTAAAAAAAGCCATCATTTATTATCACAAGAACACAAAAGAGAGAATTTGCTGAACCCATAAAGGCCCAGTCATGCAGCTCTTACAGTTCATCTTAAGGCGGTCCTGGGTAGCTAGGTCACATGCTCACCTACCATGGTTGGCTCTCAATCCACTGGGAGAGGTAATGGCGAACCTCAATAGGAAAATGCTGCCCATACAGAGCTTGCATCTGCCGTAAGGCATCCCCTTGAAGCTGCTGGGCTTGAATCCAAACTGCCATGGCTCAGGACCTGCTGAAGAAGGAAATTGTTAAAAACAAAGGGCATCATTACTTAGGATCTCCAGATTCAATACTCTTTAGCAAGCACCATCTCAGAGTCGTGCCAACCTCCAATGGCTGGGGAGCTTGTCTCTGATGCATTTTCCAGATGGTTGGGGAAGCAGGCGTTGCCACCTCCTTTCTCATTTGTTAAGCAGGAATTTAAATTATTCTCCTCCCAGCAAGCTTATTGGCAGCGAAGGACTCCTCTTTACAGCCAACTTTACAAAAAGGTAATGTGAGCTTGGGCTTCCCCAGAAGCCCCCGTGAGCAGGGCCAGTGACCATGTTAGTTGGGGTTTCTGGGAGTTGTGGTCCCAAAAACATAGCTGTTCTTAAGCTATGGTCCAAGAGAATGCTCACAGAAACGGAAAACTGAACATTACATTTATGTGAAGTCTACTTAACACCACTACTTCCCTTAGAAAAGCTGCTTTCTGGAGGCCTGATTGAGGCAACAGCTATAGCTGCTGGTTTCTTTGGTTTCTGCTTAAAAAGCAGACAAGCAGCTCCACTTGTTCCCAAAGGTGTTATTTCCAGTTTAAGGTTTGAGCTTCAGAAGGCCAGAACAGTAGCTTTCAGAAGGCTTAGGTCCCCACTTCTTGATTATGTAGAGACCAGGTGTTTGCTGCCATAGTCCATCTAATAAGCCTGCCAGGAGAAAAGTAATTTATAATCCCCATGGTGCGAAAAGTTATCAAGTTCTGACTATGAGCTGAGGGAGAAAAGCTTAGTAAGGCTGCGATGAGGATAGGTGGAGCAACTGGGTCTCTGCCCCAGATCACCAAAATTGAAAAGGTACCAAAATCTGGAGGTGTGTTTACTGGTGAGTGTGAGGAAAATTAATGGCAACGTTCCAGTCCTATATATTTTTTCTTCTTTTTAACTGTCCCAAGTGGTCTCACAACCGCCTTGAGTGGCCTCGCTGCCAGATGGGCAGTATACAAATGCAATAGATAAACAAACAAATAGATTTTTCATTTATTTTCTTTCTTTTAAAAAAGCAAACACTTTCTCTTTCATTGTGAGTAGAAATATCACCTTCTCCTCTTCTTCATTTTTTAAAATACATCATATAGAGTCCATGGGAAGCTGTGCTGTTTGTCCCAGGTGCCAAAATGGCTTGTTAGGGGTTGAAGCTTAGTAGCGTAGGACCAAGGACACTGCCTGGTGGGTCAGGAATCAAAGCCAGGCTGCTTAAGAGGAGGTACGTGACAAACACCAGGTGGAGCCGGCAGTTAAAAAAACCATTCCCAAGTAGAGTAGCTTCTTTCTTTCTTTCTGTTCTGTGGGAGCCACAATCTGATAACCCAAGTTTCCATCCTGAGAGCCCAGGGTAACCTCCCCATATGGAAGTAGCTCTCCACCTCAATAATTTACTGGAAATAAGTTTGTTTGTTTGTTTATTTGTTTGTTTATACACACACATACATACATACATACATACATACATACACATACACACATACACACATACACACACACACATACACACACACACACACACACACACACACACACACATACACACATACATACGTACATACATACATCCATACGTCCATACGTCCATACATACATACATACATACATACATACATACAACTTATATGCCGCCCACTACCTGAAGGTCTCTGGGTGGCTTACAATTCAAAATTAAAATGAACAATTAAAAGCAATTAAAATATTAAAGTACAATATAATACAATACAATTGAAATATGCTAAAATGCAATACAATATTGCCACCAGGACCCAGAATCTATGTTGTATCAGTTAAAGAACTTCTGGGACAGGAAGGTTTTTACCTGGCACCGAAATGTCATCAACGTTGGCGCCAGGCAGATCTCACTCGAGAGGGCATTCCATATGAAAATGCTTATAGAAGCATTATTTATTTATTATTGTTGTATTTAGCATTTGATACTGGTGGATATTTTTATCCCTACATTGGTTTACCTCACAGAGGTTTATACAATTGCAGCCAGTGTGAAAAAATGACAGAGAAATCTTTTTTTTTTGTCTGTTGAGAGCCCTATTCCAGCACAGATAGAACTGGGAGCTCTACTGTGCTTTGAAAGGGAATGCCTGGCCCTGCCTCCACCCTCATTTTGACATCTGAAGAGGACAGATTTCCTTCTTGTACAAAGTTTGTATCTCCATGTGAAGAGGAATCCTGGAAAATATGACTCCTTGTTTGCAAGCAGAAGCCTTTCCTCTTCAGACTTGTCAACCCTCTAATTCAGTAATGGAAAGGGTGTTAATATTAGAGCTTGGTCTCACTCCTTGAGACTATTTATTTGTTTATTTATTTTTAGATTGCACCAATTTTCCCACAGGAACTCTGGGCAGTTTACACGAAAGCCCAACAAATAAACAACAATTAAAAACAATGAGCAAGTTAATAATGAATCAATAGCAAGCAAGGGAACCCGGCAAGAGTCTAAAAGAACCAAAGGGTGACGGGAATTACAACGCCGTATGCTAAAAAAGCCATGCTTTTAATGCTTTTTAAAATGCTGTTAAGAGTTCAGCTTAGCAAATCTCCCATTGCAATTTGTTCCACATGACCAGGCCGGCCACCGAAAAGGCCCGATTACAGGTGGAGACCTTACGGGCCTCCCTAGGGGTGGCCACCCGAAGTGAGAGTGCCAGTGATGCTCCAGTGGGCTGGGCCAACGCTGACCTTTGGGTGATTCGCTCTGCCAGATACTCAGGTCCCAAGCCATGGAGGGATTTGTAAACCAAAACCAGTACCTTGAACCCTATTTGGGAGGCAACGGGTAACCAATGCAGGCAATCCAGAACTGGGTTGATGCAGTCAAATCTGCCCGCACCAACCACCAATCTAGCCACCACATTCTGCACCCATTGCAGTCGCCGAAAAAGAGTCAAAGGAAGCCCCATGTAGAGAGTGTTACAATAATCTATCCCCGAGATGACCAGCCTTGCACAACAGTCCTCAGGGAGTCCCATCGAGGCATGGGCAAATCTGGCAATAAGTCTAAATTGGTAAAAGGCCAACTTGGTGCGAATGGCATCGAAGATGCTTCTCAAATCATTTAACATAATTCTTCAGTAATGTAATAGAATTCACTAATTCATCATGACTAAAACCAGTGTTGATAATGAACTAGATGGGTCAGATAATGAGCTACTCACTGGGTGACCTTAGGCCAGTCAAGATCTTTCCGTCTGATCTGACCTCACATGGTTGTTGTAAGGCTTAAAGTGGGAAGGAGAAGAGACTTAAATTCACTTGAGAAAAGCAGGGATATACATATACAGTGGTACCTTGTATAAAGGAATTAATTCGTTCCAAATGAAATTACTGTATGTTAAGCAAATTTTCCTTTATACAAATTCCCATAGGAATGCATTGAAAATAGAGTGATCCCATTTTTATGTTGTATGGATTTCCCCCATAGGCAATTATGTTAAGCAAATTTCCCCCATCTCCAGAATTTTTTATGTTGAACAAATTTTATGTTATACAAGCTGTTTGTTATACAAGGGTCCACTGTATACACATAATGCACAATAATACCATCTGCTGCAAGTTATCCTTCAAGGAAAAATAGATGGGAAGCATGGCCCAGGGCGTACAAGAACATTCTGGCTTAAGAACTTCTTAAGCCAGTGGTCCACAGTGAGCACAGCTGCTCTGTTTAGAATAGCCTTAGATAGAAACCAGTTCAGGCTACGGATCGCCAACATTCTAGGAGGACATGGCACTTGAAGAAGAAGATACATATAACAAATAAATGAAGACTGCCAAGAACAGTTAAAGGGAATCCCTTCACTAAGGCACCTATACAGGAGAAATGCTCATAGGGGATAGCAAGGGAAGTACAGTATGAGCTTTCCAGAGACACATGGCTGGATGTTACTGGATTGAGTACAATACTGGATGAACTTTTGGCTTGGTCCGGCACAGATCAAAGACTTATTCCCACATGGTCCTTAGGAACAAGCTAGACACTCAACCCGCATGATGTCTGGGTGGGTTATGCCATTGGATTTATGGGTGCTATTTTGGGCAAGTGAAGCCTCCCAACACCAGCAACAATAAATTCCAATTTCTATTTTGGCCCTAGGTGACATTCAAGCCCGGCAGTTTATTTTGGGCTGGTGGGAATTTATATTGGCATACACTATAGTGGGCACAACAAAGGAAAGTGCAAAAGGACAGATGAGGGCAATACACTATAAAAAGTAAGCCACTGCGTTGTCATGTTGACATCCAAGGCTTAACAGGCCAGATCCAGTAGCTGGAATCTTAAGAGATGATGCAACCACCACCATATACACACTAGCTCTAAGTAGGAGCTGGCTGTCTATTAGTCACTAACACAAATGATATTTCCACTCCCATTTCATACAGAAATAAATGTCAATATAGTTCATTAAAAAAGGAGTTGGTCAGAAACACTAAGCTGGGCTGAGAAAAAGTCAAAAGTGTGGCATGTGACTAGCCTGATTCATATTTGCTTCCTCTGTATTAATGAGATTGAAACAGGAAATGAACCAAGCGTGTCTCTGTATAGTGGGATCCTTTTCATTATTACAAGTTCTCCTGTCTCTGCTGAACCAAAATAGATATTTATATATATTAATTTTTGCAGCATATGGCCTTGAAAATAAACGTACAGAAGTTATTAGTTCCTTGTACCCATCTCTCATTTGAGGCAAGGTAGATAATTACAGGAGGCAAAGCCATTCAGTTGCAGCACATACAACCATGGCATTTCCTTCATAAAGATATTGGTTCCTCTCTTTCACTTTTTCTTCAGCACTGGACAAAATCCTGTTTATTGTCCCCAAACGCATGCTTCTGGCTACAATATATTGTGAATTTTTTTATCCCATACGGTAGTTTCCACCTCCTTTCCATCAAAATCCAAGGAAGCTGTTTCAGCTTTAGATCAGTGTCTGGTGGCAATAATGGACTGGATGAGGACAAATAAACTGAAACTTAATCCAGACGATACTCCTGGTCAGTCAAAAGGCAGATCAAGGAATAGGGATTCAGCCTGTTCTGGATGGGGTTACATGCTATCTGGAAACACAGATAGGCAGCTTGGATGCGCTGCTGGATGTGACTCTAAACCTGTTTGCTTAGGTTTTGGCAAACGCCAGAAATGAACTTGCATAGTTAAAACTAGTGTGCCAGCCCTGTCCATTCCTGGAGAGGCCGGATCTGGCCACAATGACACGTGCCTTAGTTACATCCTGGCTGGAAAACTGTAATGCACTCTACATAGGGCTGCCCTTAGAAAGTGTTCAGAACTTTCAGCCAGATTGTTAACTGGGATGGGCTATAGGGATCATATAGACACACACACACACACACACACACACACACACAGAGAGAGAGAGAGAGAGAGAGAGAGAGAGCAGCTCCACTGGCTGCTGATCCACTGACAATTCAAAGTGCTGGTTCTAACCTATCAAGTCCTAAATGGCTTGATTCCAAGCTATCTCAAGGACTGCATCTCCCTTTATGAGCCTACTTGGGTGTTGAAGTGGGAGAGAACCTTCTCTGTTGGTGCTCCCATGCTTCGGAACTCCCTCCCCTGGGAGGCCAGACTGGCCCCATCTTTGATGTCCTTCTAAAAGAGATGATCTTTCTCTTCAGTCAAGTGTTCCCTTAGTGACTGGCTGTCTCAGAAGGGTCTTTCTCCATTTTAATATATTTGTTTAATGCTTTTTAAATAGTCATATACTGTACTTACAATTTTTAGCTTTTAAATATTTTTAATTATTTTTTTATTCAGAATTTTTCAACAAGTAAAAAAATCAGTTCGTGAATCTTCTCAGCATGTCTAAATGTGCTTTCTGATGGTTAATTGAAACAATTGTTTACATTACTGCTTTTAATAATATAAGCCACCTTGTGTCCTTTTTAAAGATCAAGGTGGGGTAGAAATATTTTAAATAAATAAAATACTTTATTGCATCTGCATTCTTTAATGTTAGTTTTATACACTTTGAGTACCTAATAATGCTAATAATGCTTTGAATGTAAAATAATCCTTTCTACAAAAGGATAATTCTTAATTTTCATAAGCAAGTAGGCAGCAACCCTTCACAAATCTGACATAAATATACTCTGAATTAACACACTTAAAAGCAGACATCTTTAAGGTCATTATAGCAAGTTTACTTATATGTGACTGAGGAATACACAATCTCTCTCTCTCTCTCTCACTCTCTCTGATTCAGATAGATAGATAGATAGATAGATAGATAGATAGATAGACAGACAGACTGATTCAGATAGATAGATAGATAGATAGATAGATAGATAGATAGATAGATAGATAGATAGATAGATAGATAGATAGATTTTAACCTATATTGCTGTGACACAAAATGAGGAGACAGTAATGCATTAGAAAGCTGTGATTGGATACTCTGGAAAGCCTGAGGTGTTATTGCATACCATTTCACTACACTAAAAACAACCCAAAATACAAAAACGAAAGTTGTATTCTGGAACAAAAGTGGACATAGTACAGTTCACACCATTATCCTGAGGATTCCATCATCTGCTGCTAACTCCAGTAGAAACTGTGATGATATATCTTGGCATTGTTCTCACTACACCTTAAGGTACGCTTTTTCCAACAACCCTCCAAGTGTGTAGGATGTATAGGAGCTAGTCAGTATAGAAGAAGTGGTGTTGTGGAAGTGAACATAATGCTTTCCTAGCAGTGCCTCAGATCCCACCTTGACAAGTCCCTTTTCTACAAACTCTTCCTTACTCCTTGTCCAGGCCACAGAACCTCTTCCTCCTGGCTCTCTTCTTTCATTTGCTCCTTTCCTCTCACTGCCTTCTGTCTTGTGATCATGTTTCTCCCATAATTTTTCTCCTTCATGGTCTCCAACCTTCCCACTAACTAAAAGGCCAGTTTTCCTTACAGGCAGTAACCGTACACAGAAACAACAAAACTGCTCAGAAAGTTACTTCTAAAAACTAATTCATTCACGTTACTGGCTTATTACATGTTATCTTTAAAAATATCATTATAGAACAGTGATGGTGAACCTGTTAGAGACCGAGTGCCCAAACTGCGATTCAAAACCCACTAATTTTTCACAAAGTGCCAATACAGCAATTTGACCTGGATATAGGTGGCTGCCTAGATGCCCTAAGCACATCCGATCTTGCCTGATTTCAGAAGCTAAGTAGGGTTGGCCCTGGTTAGTACTTGGATGGGAGACCACCAGGGAATACCAGGTGCTCTAGGCACCTGGAGTAGGAACTGGCAAACCACTCCAGTATTTCTGCCAAGAAAACTCCATGGACATGGAGTCACGAAGATTCGGTCACGACTGTAACGACGCAACTCACACACACACACACACACACACACACACACACACACACACACACACACACACACACACACACACACACACACACACACACACACACACACACACACACACACACACACAGGTGGTTGTGAAGGGGCGATGTGGGGTGCCCACAGAAAGGTCTCTGAGTGCCACCTTTGGCACTGTACCATAGTTTCACCAACAACACTATTATAGAATCATAGAATAGTGAAGTTGGAAGGGGTCTATCAGGCCGTCAAACCCACACTCTGCTCCTCTTGATGCAGGAATACAAGTCAAAGGATATCTGCCAGGGAGTTGTCCAATTTTCTCTTTAATGCCTCCGGAGTTGGAGCACTCACCGCCTCTTGCAGTAACTGATTGCACTGTCGCACTTCTCTAACAGGAGTTTTTTCCCTGATATTCAGCCGAAAGCTGGGTTCTCGTAACTTGAATCCATTGTTGCATGTCCTGCACTGTGGGATGACTGAGAACAAATTTTGCCCCTCCTCTGTATCACAGCTTTTCAGATATTTGCAAAGTGTTAACATATTCCCCCTCAGTCTTTTTTTTTCTCCATGCTAAACATACCCAATTATATAAAATATAATAAAATGTGCTACATTTTAAATATATATCAATGATTTGGGAAATATTACGGTATTCATTGCTTTTCGATGTTTTAAAATAAAAACCTAAAACTAATAAGATAGTTACACAAATCTCCACAAATCCCATCAAATGCTTTTTAATGTCCTTCAAAAGTAACTAGAAAAGCTGTTCATTCTATCCTACTCCTCACTGAATTTTTTTGTCTATTCATTATGCCACTTTTGAAATTTTACTTTTTTACTCCTTTCTTATCCTTTCCCTAAATAAACACAAAATGATTTATTAATCTTTTCAACTTGAACATTTTGGTCATGAATGTTGCAGAAATACCAACCCCAGAGATATACAGTAGCCACAGGGAAAGATGATGTCTATCCTTCAATTTCATTTCTCTATCATGCTGTTGAAAGGTATTTTACAAGTGTTATGATTCAATAACTGCTTTATAATTGTTTCATCTCTGCCTCTGCTAGAACAGTTATCACGATGGCAGCGCTCACTCCTGCAATCTCTGCCAACCATCTCATAAGAATGAGTGTATCTTCCACCAGCCCTTTGCTACTATTATCATGGTTTAGTAAGACTGATGGCACACACCCCAATAGCTTGGTGCTCCCCCAAATACCTCCACGATTTCCACAGACAACGATAAATCAAGTAGGAATGCTGCATGAAGCAGAGAATGAGATGGGAAATGTCAGTAAACCAGTCTGCCAAGAAAATAATTGGTGGCTGCAGGCAAGCGGGTAAATCTATGTTAACAAAGACAGCCAGATAGCTACGTCCACAGTAGCAAGACAAAATAAAATGGTTCTTTGGCAACTTGCTGTTATTCTGGACTCTTTTAGGGGTGCATGCATTTGGTTTTCTCCAGCCTCTTCTCCAAATGGAAAGCTAAAAAGGGGTTCTTAAATGCTACTCTGTGCATCTGCACAAAGACGTGGCTGCACACAGAGCGCCTTCATGAGACACAGGGCAGAGATCACTATTTGTGGTGCAAAAGGCCAAGTGGTAAAGGGAACCAGACCCTTGATAGGGTGAAAGAATCCTGTCATTAACTTTTCCTTTCTTCAGTCCTGCAGTGGTCTCATTAAGGATTCTCATCAGGCTACAAACTCCCCATTATTGGTGCTGGACCAGGACCCAAGAAATTCCTATCAGTGTACTGTGGTGGTTAGGGTGGCCTGACCAGTTCGGCAGTCGCGGGCGCACTCGCTTCGGGTTGTCACCCCCCGAGAAGCCCAAAGAACTTCTACCCGCAACCCAGCCTTCTCAGTGGCTGCCCCTTCATTGTGGAACAGCCTCCCCAGCAAAGTGCGCTCTGCAGAGTCCATGCTGGCCTTCCGCAGAGTGCTGAAAACCATCCTGTTCTGCGAGGCCTTTGGTGACCAAGTTTAGTTGCTCCCCCCCCCGCCATCTGCTGGTAAGTTTAATCAATGAGGTGATCTCTTATTGGAGCCACATATGCTTCTTTGCCAAGGGTGCTACTGTTTTTAACTATTATTGGTTTTATCTGTCTGTTTGTTGTTTGAAATTTTGCTGATTAGATCAGCCTATTGTAAGCCGCCCAGAGTTCCCTCGGGAAGATGGGCGGGGTATTAATTAATTAATTAAATAGGATACTGGACCAGGGAGGGCTATTTTCAAATTCTTATTAAACTATAAAATGTTTTTGGGTGTTTGGGGGCTATTTTGATCTGATCTACCTCACAGGCTTTTCTGAAGATGATGGGAAATAATATTGAACAGAAGAGCCATATGGGCCACCTTGAGCTCAGTGGAAGGGGAACAACAGGATTCAAATGTAATAAATAACTAACAAGAAGGGGAAAAATTAAGACAGTCTTTGTGTTGTTGAACAGGAAGACATGATTACATCGCCCAGACGTGGGAAGCAAACCCACATCTTCTGTTTCCTCTTGCACTACTCTTTCTTATTGAACTCCTAGCCAGGCAATATTGTTGCCTCTCGTGACCTTGCTGGGGCTGCTTCCTTCCCTCTCCCTTGCAAAACTCTGATTCCCCTCACATAAAAACAAAAAATGATTATATCTCTGCAGGGCTTCCATTGCAGTCTCTTGCCCAAGGCTTGTGCCTACATAAATACAAATAAATTATATACAATGATATATAATTCTGGTTCCTGTTTCTAATGAGGGAGTAATTTCTTTTTGACACAAAGATTCAACTAGAATATAACAACGAACATCAAAGATTTATCTGGCATAATTGTTGAGAAGTAATTGGGGGGGGAGGTTTCTGCTGTAACGGACTCCCCAAAACAGCTGTTCATAAGAACAGTTCCAACTTGGGAGGCAAAAGGGCAAGCAACCCCTTTGAGTTTCTTCGCGTATCTGTTCTCTATCAGAGCTGCCCCTCTGTGCTTCACGACTTAGAAGACGTCCAATATAATACATATATAGGACAGTGGTGGCAAACCTTCAGCACTCCAGATGTTTTGGACCACAACTCCTACAGTCCTTTGTTATTGGCAATAAAGGCTTGGAATTCTGGGAGTTGTGGTCCAAAACACCTGGAGTGCCAAAGGTTCGCCATCACTGATATAGGAAATTCAAACATTATTAGAACACCATACCTAAATATTTCAGATCACGATGGCAAGGTGAGTTGTAGTAATGTCAGAACCACAGATATGCTATTTTGTACATAGGACATTATTTGGGCTTTGATGACTTAGATAGGCAGAGCTTGTGAATTAAGCAGGTAGGTGCGTTCTGAAAACTATCAAACCCCCATCTCACTTCATTACACAATTCCAGGATACGAAACTCTCTCCACACTGGGCACAGGTGCTGGGCTACAACCATGAGTGGCAAGATTTAATCTATCCAGTTGCCATGTGGCAGCTTCACTCCTAAAGCAGCTGCTTGTGCCCCAGTTCTTGTTCCTGCTGCTTCTCCAGCTGCCTATGACAGGAAAGAGTCATTTCCTTCCAGATCATCATCAGCTGCTAGTCAACCATCTTCCTTTCCCACAATGTTTAACAGTAACATTCACCCACATGATTTTTCTTTTACATGCCTGGGAAACAAACAACAGGGTGCTAGGGGCTGCCAGAGCTGCCACAGTAACACAGATGCTCTAGGCTTACTGAAAAGCAAAGAAGAGTGAAGCTAAATAATGAAGGCTATATCCTGGGTGCTGTGTAAATAAGGCAGAGGTGCGGGGGAAGGACAGCATAATCAAAAATCATATCACACTCAGTGAAAAGGTAACTTTTCATAGGACACACATTTTTCATGGCAGTATCAACAGATACCCAAGTCTTCAGACAATGTCCTGAATCTAGGTAAGTTTATTTAAATGGAAAGAAGGTAGTTTTTCCTAATATTCTGCCCTGCAATCTTCCAAGCCTCCTGAAAACCCTACTAAGGCAAGCAGTGGAACAAGGACTGACAATAACGTCAGGATATGCTGATAATCAAGAGCAACTGGAATGCGGAGAGGAAGAAATAAAGTTGAACCATATATTGCAGAGAGCCAACATAAAAATTGCTCCCTGACCTAACTGCACATAGGACTCAAGAATATCAACCATTTGATATTGAAAGGTCTCTTTCCATTCTTTCAAGACCTACAGACATTATCTTAGGAGATACCATACTTTCCCATCTACAAAATACCCCCATGTATAAGACGACCCCCACTTTCCAACGCAAAATTACATTTTTGTAACCACATCTCTCTCCTTGGCTTACATCTGTTTATAAAACGACCCTCATTTTTAATCTGACAATTTTAGACAAAATATAATCTTATACATGGAAAAATACTGTACTTCAATCAAGGAGAATTAACAAGGTTGTGTTTTCCCAGTCTTTCTCAAGTTTATCGCAGCAACCAATGCCATTTGCATACCAAATGTAGGCTTCAAACTACATAGAATGAATAATGTGAACCTTGCATAGATCTAGATCAGTGATGGCGAACCAATGGCACCCAACATCACCCCTTTAAAGCCACCTGTATACGGGTTAAATTGCTATATTGGCACTTTGCAACAAAAATTAGTGGGGTTTGAATTGCAGTTTGGGCACTCAGTCTCTAAAAGGTTCATCACTGATCTAGATAGTCTCATTCAATAAATGGTAGTTTCCACCTAGAAAAGTATTTTGTCTGGAAAGGGATATTTGCCACCAGTTTATGGCATTAAGAATCCATTGAATTCCATGATCCTCCAGTGATGAATTGTTTAAAGAGACTTCCAAAGTGCTATTTTCTACATGAGATACTTCTCTCTTTTTAAAATAATGATCTTGTGCTGTTATGACTTATGACAACCCTTTTCAGGGTTTTCTAGGTAGGGAGTACTCTTCTGGGGGCACCCTGGAACAGTACAGCTTGCCTTTGACTATCTAGGCTGGCTCTTCTCCCAGAAGGCATATTGGAGAATCGAACTGTCCCTCTAATCCACTGTGCTATTGAGTCAATTAGTTCTACACTTGTTATCAGACACGAGAACACATGAAAGGGCCTTCTCTGTTGCTGCTCCTAGACTTTGGAACTCCTTCCCACTGGAGGCCAGGGTTGTTCCATGTTTGCTGTCATTCCGCAAGCAGGCAAAGACCTTTCTCTTCAGGAAAGCTTTCCCTGAGTGACTGACTACCTATTATGTGACTTTTGGATGGATTGTCATGTGTTATTATTTGGACTGACTTAGTAATACTACTGTTTTTATTTTCAGTTTTCCATCTCTCATAGTGTTATTTCCCCGCTTTAATTTATTTGCTTATTGCTCTTAGCTTTAATATTGCCATTCATTCAATATTCATTGAATATTGTCTTTACTGTTTCTGCATTGCACAGTATATTATCCTTTGTATATTATTGCAAGCCACCTTGGATCCTTTCCAAGGAGAAAGGCAGGGCAAAAATATTTATTTAATAAATAAATAAATAAATAAATAAATAAATAAATAAATAAATAAATAAATAAATAAAATGTCCTAAGTTCTTAAACTGTGAGACAGGGAGGAAAAATATTCTCTTCACTCACAGTTTTAATAACCAATGATATTCCATCCTCTTCCTCCTTGTCCTCTTCTTAAGAGCTAAAAGCAGTCCCAATCCTTAACTTTCCTAACATAAACACAGTGCTTTCCTACAAGGGTACTATATCTGTACATTTGTATACATTGCCACACATTCAAATCTAATTTTTTGCCCAAATTTATTCCTTCCTACAGCACAGGCCAAGACTATGGAAATCTGTCTCCAGCTGTCCTGGCCCAGTTGTTAGCTACATGCTACACCATTGGTCAAAAATTAAGAGGACTTACAAAGTCATAACCTTTAGGATTAATCACCAGTATGTAGCCTATAATAGCTCCTGCTAAATAAAGAAGACACCAAACTGACTCAGAGAAACTTGCTGCCTATCACAAGCCTGAATCAGATGGAAAAGGGATCAAAGAAACTGAGGGTGGAGGGTTCCAAGTCCTTTCATGGGGAAACAGGTCTCCCTCAGTGTCTTCTACCCTGAGATAGTGACGAAGAAAAAGGCATTAACACCAGTATCACCAAACCCTGCTCCTTAACATCACCATGCCTGAATATCAGCAGCAAATTAAAGTATGATGCAAGAAGTCTTACTCCCATGGAAAATCCATGATTGGGATAACCTGAAGAGAGGCTGCAAAAGGCCACAGCTACCCAGATGTGAGGGAGGGGAGGAAGGAACCAGAAATCAGCACCAGATCTACTATGCAAAATGAGAGTTTTAGTCATTTTTTCCACCCTCAAACTTGAACATTTGCAGCTTAATTGGTTTTTCATTCCATTGCAAGAAGCAAATTACACTAAAGTAGAAAAACTAAGGGAAGGAAGTGTACAGAAATGGTGGATCCTTTAAGTTACATTCTCAAATGTCAAGGGAGAAGCAGACACCCTCTCACAATCAAGCCAGGGGCTGTGAAACAAAGCTCTCAAATGTAAGGTATGAAAGCAACACTTCCCAGAGAGGAAGGGACTGCCTTTTGAAGAGCAAGGAGCTTACTAGAAGCAGGTAATTTCTCACTCAATTTATCCTTGGAGATGTTATCTGGCTTTTTTATTTGCTTCACCACTCCATCCACCAAACTGTAATTTCATTCCCCAAAAGACTGTGCTTTCCACTATAGTTTACATACACTTGCCATCAGAAAACAAGCACTCTGAAACTGTTGCCAAAAGATAACCAGTGCAAGCACAACAATCAAATGCTCTGTTACCAAAGCAGAGAACTCGCCGCAAACTGTGAGAAAGTAGTGACTGTCATCAGCAAACCTTCAAATGTATATACAGAGAAGACGCTATTAGACTTGCCCCTTTGCACAACGTGTCTCTTATGCAAATTCAGCAATCTTCTGGGAAGCTGAATGGCAGTGACATCTTCAAACTACAGTACTTTGAAGGAGGTGTGACAGGTGATTGCATTGCAATACCGCCAGGTAATTCAAGCAAACAAGCCTAGTCACACTTCCCAAGGGAACAGGAAGGTTTAAAGAAAGAGAAAAACAGGAAAGAGAGCTACCTATTTTTCAGTATTTGTTTGTTTGTTTCAAAAGGAAGGTTCAGAAAATCATGGGGTGTAAATGGACACACACAGCTACGTTTTATCACTGATCCATCCAGCCAATACTGCCTATCATTCCCGTCACTTGCTCTCCAGGGCTTTTGATAGACACCATTCCCTTCACTTGCTATTTGTTTAACTGATCTTGAGCTAAGTATGTTACTGTATATTCTACTGAATCTGTGTTTCCAAATTAGTGTAATTTTAAAAAAACTGGCACATAATGCTATGAACAAGAGAATGTTACAAGAGATGCTTAGCAGATGTCTGAAATATTCTCACAAAACTCCATTTCAGACAGCACTAAAGTGTCAAGAGAGAAGAAAATTGCAGTTCCTCTGATAAACAGCATATTCCCTCAAAAGAAATACTACCTTA
Source organism: Phrynocephalus forsythii (assembly GCA_029282475.1). Taxonomy (NCBI): domain Eukaryota; kingdom Metazoa; phylum Chordata; class Lepidosauria; order Squamata; family Agamidae; genus Phrynocephalus; species Phrynocephalus forsythii. The sequence goes on along the minus strand of JAPFRF010000012.1, from coordinate 22,938,655 downwards.
AGAAAAGATAGAAGGATCTTTGGGCTACACATGATAAATTCACATTGTCTTTTTTAATTGGGATTATTACCTTTGTCAGCTAACTGGCTCGATGACAATCCTCCAATACTTTTAAGTGTTGTCCATAAGGTTGTATGGATATCCAATGTTGTGTAGTGGATTGAAAAAGGGATTAGCCAGCAAAAGATCTCAGTTCAAATTATTTCTTGGTCCTAAAAAATCACTGAGGTGTGTGTGTGTGTGTGTGTGACTGGTAAAGCCACTCCATAAGTACCTCACCGTGGAAGCCTTAGCAGGCACAATGTAAGTCAGTTCTGATTTGATGGCATATAACATACAAACATATACAGTAAATCTGAGTAATATTCTACTGCTTTACCCTCCTACAAAAATATCATCTCCATACGCTTTTATACAGAGACACTTGTGTAAATGCTCTTGGACAAGCAGTGTGCAGGCAGACAGGCAGGCAGGCGCGCACATACGCACACACAGTTACTTTTCCAAATGTTGTGAGCCAGAACAGCTGTTTACTAAACCCCAAGGCTATAACATCAGATGGGACAAGGTATTTTTCTTTCTTCATGATGAAAGATACCAATGAAACCCTAATCCGACTGGAAGATTGCAGGTTAAACCTGTCCTTAATCTCCAACATAATAACAAATCATTCTGGATAAAGCAGCATCTGTCTGCACAAACACACACACATTTCAAAATGTGACATTTTGCAAATACTGGCAGAAGGCACAATTCCCAGGGTTCCTGAACCATTAACATGGACACAACACAAAGTGCATTCCAGGAAATTTTTCCCATTTCAACTTTCACAAATATTTTTGCCTACTATGTACCCTACAATCTCAAGAGAAATGAAGATGTATGCAAGATGTACACTCTTTAAAAGAAACAACACCATGATGCAAACAGTTTGAATCAATGGGTTTACTATAATTAATAAAGCCAAGTTCAAAGCTCAATGGCTTTTCTGTAGGTGGTATATAAGTACTGTAATGCAATCCAGCTGGGAAAATCCCAGTTATCTGATCACCAGGAGATCTGATGTTGGCACCTAGAAACCTTTATATTTAGTATAGTATAAGGAAGAAATTCATTGAATTTCCACTAGAATCTGAATGAAAATGCATGAATTTCCAAGAGAAAGAGAAGAAAGAATTCATTATAAATAAATGGGATGGAACATGGGTTCGAAATTGAGGAAGTCTGATTGACAGCAGAAGATAATGCAGCATGGGTAATAAAATACAAACTTAATGCTATCCAGACCAATACTTTCTCCTTATCAAGAAATCCTTCGAAGACCAATACCATGGAGAAATCCCGTCAACATGTTCCAACAGCAGAAGATAATAAATCAACCAGGCATCTTATCCCATGAAACCTGATTAAAATCAGTTGCTACTCATTTGTGGAAGAGAGAAATGTCTACAAATAAAACCGTATATAGTTGAAGAATCAAACACACTTTGATCAATTGGAAAATGGTACACTAGAATACATACACAAAGCAAATGCATATGTTTTGAAAAATGTTTACAGAACTATTCATGAATTTCCAAGAGAAAGGTGTGGTAAATGCTGCAAGAGTTTATTTGGGGAAAAGCTGGGGAATGTGTGATTCTCCAGGAGTTGTTGAATTGTCAGTACATCTTCAGGGCTCTAAACCAGGCAATAGCCCTTTTTCCTCTGTTTCCCAGCAGCTTTTTTTCACTAAACTGATGCTCCCAGGCCTCACTACATCCTCCAGCCAGATTTCTGTCCCAGGCCTCACTCCCTCCAGCCAGAATTCTGGCAGCTTAAAAAAACCCCAATTTCACAGTTTTGAAAGCAAACCACAGATTGTTATCACATTTCCATGTTCTCAAAACATCTTGAGACAGTCTACCAAATTCCTTCTTCCAGAATGCCTAAATGACAACATGCATTTTGGTAAATTCTGCAAGAGTTTATTTGGGGAAAAGCTGGGGAATGTGTGATTCTCCAGGTGTTGTTGAATTGTCAGTACCTCTTCACTAGCTACTGGATTTCCCAGGTTTGTTTTTTTTTCACTATAGCTCCCAGGCCTCACTTAAGAATTCCTCCAGCCAGAATTCTGGCAGCTGTAACCTAAACCCCCAATTTCACAGTTTTATCCCTGCAATACCACTTTAGTTATCACGTTTCCATATCTACATCCAAACCCCAGAATCCTAGCACATGCATTTTGCTGAGGCACATAGCAGTGCTAGGGAACTCTGGGTGAAATAATCTGCCAAAACATTCCTGGGTTTGTGTTGGGTTTAGCACATTTCAAATATAAAAATATCCATTTACACAATGTATACTTTTACTGGCCAAGAAGCATGGGTTTTGTTGTTGCTGTTCACAAAGTAATGAATTTAAAACAGCACTGAGGGGACAGTTTATTTTAATTCAGGTATAGACACAATTTATTTTGAATCATTTTGGCATGTGTGTTTGCCTGTGTTGGAGTAACTGCATCTGTGGGATTTGTCAAGTAATGGATGGCCTTTAGGCTGCAGGGAAACCTTTCAATAAGATTTGGTCCCCTCCCCTCCATATGTAATATTGAATGAGTACAATCTCAGTTTGAAAAAAAAAATAAGCAAGCAAACGCTGCTGGCAGCAATCCTCAAATGTGACTGTAGATAGAGACTGAGTGTGTCAACAGTTGAGAAAGTGAAAGCCCTGTGTACTATTGATGTCAAATGGAACTAGGAAGCATAGAGAAACACAGCAAAGAAAAATACCAGATAAACAAAAATGTTAATGGAAAAAGTATAAAGGAAGGCCAGAAAGTTGGATGGCTAAGGATAAAAGAAGAGGCATGAGGGTGACTGGTGATAATAAAGAGGAGTGTATGGTGGAGAAATTCACAAACACGATAGGTGAAAATTAAAACAAAGTACGTAGCTAAAAATAAGCCTTTAGAGAGATTTGCAGTGCTACAGAAAAGAGAGTACAGTATTAAAAGTTTTCAGAGGCAAAACTACAGTTGTTGCCTAGAGCTGAGCTCCTCTTAATGGCATGATTGTACAATGAAGAGGCATGACCATCAGTTTTTTGGGTGTAATACGGCCACAACTTTATTTAATACAGCAAAACAATACTCTGGCTAGGCAATTGGGTCGGATCCATCACATTGACGGAGCACCCAACTCCTTGGATGCTCCCTACCACTACAGGACACCCCAGGGTGCCCACCCCATTAGTGTCCTGAGCCTCCACTCCACTTACAGGTTCCAGGGGGTGTCCACCCCCATCAGAGGCAAAGTCATAACTCACTTGAAAATTTAAAACAAAGTAGTTAAAAATAAGCCTTTAGAGAGATTTGCAGTGCTACAGAAAAGACAGTACAGTAGTAAAAGTTTTCAGAGGCAAAAATACAGTTTTACTGCATAAAGGACTGTGATGAAAGGAAGCAAAGATTGGTATAAAACAAATTTAATAAAAGGACATGGAGCAGGGAGAAATTAAACATACACAATGAAGTATATACAGAAGAAGTGTAGAATGAGGATCATACTATGGGGTACAGATAGAAGAGAATTAGCAAAGAACAGACTTTAAAAATGAGCCAAATGAATATGTAACAAAAATATTTTTCTACCACCAATATAACAATGGAGCTCTCTTTAGTTAATAAATAAATAAAAGTGGCTAATGGAGCAATTTGAGTTGTTCTCCCATCCTATTCAAACAACAAAATCTGAGGAACAGGGCACACCAAGAATTCAGGACAAAGGCCATGATCATTCAAGCAAATCCCCACGGCCAGTCAAGTTAGAAATCCAACAAATAGGAAAGAAAAGTGAAGTGGGGAAAAGTTAAAGGAAGGAAATATCACTCAGGTACATCTTTCCTTCTTGACCATTTCAGCAAAACAAAGAATGCCATGATTGTCATTTTGCCAAGAGGATACTTCAAGTAGTTGGTTCCAAGCTCTATCAAGTCAGTCAAAAGGCAGTGAATAGCAATTCTGCCTTTCCTTCTTTAATAGAAAATTTCTAGGAAGAAAAAAAAAGGCAGAGGGAAACGTTGCAAATTGCAGATGCCCTTTTTACCCTTTAAAAAAACCAGTAAGACAGGCCAGCTGCATAAGAAAAACCTTGTTTGGAAGGATCTAAGTTTTCAGAAGGGTTCTGGCAAATAGATTATGCACAATACTGTTGTCAGGAGAAAAGTAGTTGCTGCTATGGTGTAGTAAATTTTTAAACAATGCATTTTAATAGATATCTCTAGCACAGTGAATCTTTTAGATACCTTTTAGAGACCAAGTGCCCAAACTGCAATTCAAAACCCACTAATTTTTCACAAAGTGCCAATTCAGCAATTTAACCTGAATACAGATGGCTATGAAGGGGTGATGTTGGGTGGCCACAGAAAGGACTCCAAGTTCCACCTTTCGCCAACACTGCTCTAGCATATTGGTTCCCAACCTTGGGTCACCAGAGGTTCTTAGACTACAACATCCAGAGATCTTGACCAGCACAGCTAGTGGTGAAAGCTTCTGGGAGTTTTAGAGCAAAGATCAGAAATCACTGCTCTAGCACATGCACACAGTATACACATGTGTCTGTGCACATGCACACACAACCCAATGTGTTTATACACACACACACACACACACACACACACACACACACACACACAGAGAGAGAGAGAGAGAGAGAGAGAGAGAGAGAGAGAGAGAGAGAGAGAGAGAGAGAGAGAGAGAGTTTCCATATTCATGACTGAAAAGGGTAAAAAAATCACAACTTGTGTGCAAGGAAGTGTGTCTCTTCTTTTTTAAAGATAAAGTAGTTCTTCAGCTTCTGTGACAGGAGGTGAGCTGGCAAGTTTTAATCTGTTCCTTGGTGCATCTGGTCTCACCATTTCAGTCCTTCCTGCCCTCACCATTTCTCACCCCTCTCAGCAGACATAAATCATTGCACAACCCATATGTGGCTTGTTTAGCCTGCAGGGCGCCATCCTGTTTTGAGTACAGACGTGCCTAACGTGGGGAGAAGTGGGCAGGGAGAAAAGTACTGTACCTAACTTTGCCTGCTGAGAGTTTTCCAAACATTCACCCCCAACAATGAGAATGGCATCCACTGGCAGCTGTTCTGCCCACCATGAAAACATTTTCGGATATGAAATCAGTTTGCAACAAATACATTTTCAACCACTTGGGAGAGAAATGTAGTTAAGAGTTAGCTTGGGAAGATAGTGAAGTGGAAGAAATGGCATAGAGTATTAAAAACATCTCTCTGTTGACCTCTTTCAAACCCTCTTAATCAAGCTGAAAGCAAAGCCATGAATACAAGAACATCATAATACACAAACTCCCCAACAAACTGTGATCTTTGCTGCCACCTGAAAACACTCTGCACTGTTATTAAGGGGGAAAACAAGTACAAAAGGAACACTGATGATGAAGGTACACAAAAAGAGAACATAATGAGTATAGCCAGAGCTGGCAGCTGGGGACGTCACAATCACGCAAACTTGGCAGTCAGGGAAGGTCACAACATTATTTAATTTTCAAAAACAGCACAGCTATCCTGAATTGCTTTAGACCATTCTGCCTATTTGTGCAAGATACAAATATAGTCAAACACTTCACTGGCTTTCCCTATGCCATCCGACAGATCTCACCAGGCAAGCATGCAAAATGCCCAGCTCTCAGAATCAACAATAGGACATTAAACATGAATGCAATGTACCCGACTGTACAGTCTTTAAAATAAAAACCAAAACTCTCTACATCTGAGATACTGCAAGAGTTCACCCCAGCAGCTTTCCTATGATCAAGAACCAATCTACTGTGTGCAAATAGTTAAAGGAAGAAAGGAGAAGCAGAGGAATATATCTCAAACTTACCAAAGACTCTATAAACCAACACAGATCGAAGACCATGTTACAGCTTAATTACAACACTACGAGTAGGAAACGATCAACATGGGAGTTGGGAAACCGACCTACTTTGTCAAAGGCACAAACACGAAGCAGTAGGCTGGTATATACAATACACACTAAACAGTGCCTTTAGCTTCCGCAAGTGAATGAGCGGACTTGCCATTCCACTGTCTGGGCCAGTCAGATGGGGGATCCCTGCTTTATCAGCCGCCTGGACACGGCCATATCATCCAGGAAGTGGTGCTTGCAAAGAGCCACCCCCTAACACTTCCCAGTGTTTCAGGAACAAACAGTTAAAGGTGACGTACGTTATATCGACTGACAAATGTTCACAGCTGTCCTGACACAGGCAAGCAAGGACTTAATGAAAGCACATTGCAAAATGTACTTCCCAATAAGTATTCTCTCCTCTCACACACTCAAACATACCTGCACACAATATGTTCAAGAGCCAAGAGAGATGGGCTGCTCCAGGAATAAAACAAAAGAGATAGCTGGACAATACCGGTACTTTATTAGAGCTTACAAGCATACAAATTCCTCAGAACTTTTTACTAGGTTATTCCAATATTAATTCTAACTAATATATACAGAATATGCAACCGTTCCTAGGAAGATTCTTAAAACAGCAAGATCCAAAAGTGGAAGACCCTAAATGACTAATTTTGAAAAGGTAAGAGGATTTTTTTAAAAAAATATTGTTGCAAATTGAAGCAAAAATGAAGACAAATGATGTAGGAAAACAAAAACTGGCTATGTAGGCAAAAGAAAAACTAACAATTTAGCATTCTGCCAACGATGGACACATTCTAGTGGGAATTTCTGGAAGAAAGATTTTGAATTCCTGAGTTCTGCACAGTTTCAGCATAATGAAACTCACTGCTGGCGACACCTGAAAATCACAAGTTGAAACAAAGTACAGTAATTGCTACAGAAGAAGCCACTGAGTCAAAGGAATTTCTTCTGTCCCAGTCAGAGCTTTGTTAACATAGCTGAGAATTTCCATACAGAGTGAAACTCAGTTGCCAGAAATGCCCTCCCTCCCACTCATATCATGACATGAATGGCCAAATTCCGAATACTGAAGTGAAGTTTTTTCTTGATAAAAATATTATAGGTTTTGTTATTACACAGAGACATACAGTACAGACAAAGAAAGATAGGAAGTCCCAGGCATACAAAAATACCTGAGTCTGATTCTGATTAAAATACACGGATTATTAGAACATTAAAACTAAGTCTGAAAAGATTATAGTATAGAACAGGCCTGCCCAACAGGTAGACCGCGGGCTACCGCGAAGGGTTCAAAAGTAGCCCGCTGGCCATCAATAAAAAAAGCGAGGGGATAAGTTCTCCACCCCTCCCTCCCCATCCCAAGGACACCACTGCCCCAGCAAAGTTCTGGGTCTGCCAGCCCACTGTCTCAGCCAAGTGGGGTAGTTCAGGGGCCATAGCACATTGAAATCTGTTCCTTCCAGAACAGATTAATTGGTTTTCAATGCATTCCTATGGGAAACCGCTGCTCTATTTACAAAGTTTTTACTTATGAACATGTGCTCGGAATGGATAAAATTCATAAGTAGAGGTTTTAGTGTAGTAGCCCTCAGGCACTTTGGGCCTGAAAAAAGTAGACCTTGGCCTGTTCAAAGTTGAACAGCCCTGGTATAGAAAAAAGAGAAAAATAGAGAGGAGAGAAACTAGAAAGGGAACCATATGTGAAATATATAAAATACTAACATAGACAAAACATTTTAAAACATGTTAAAAGAGTAGTGACAAGATTTGAATAAGGAAGTTCAAATGGAAAAAGGGAGTAAAATATAGAACAAAGGAAGACTGAAAATATGTCTGTGACAGTGAAGAACTGTTATAAAGTTATTTGGAGATATAAATAGTAAAGTTGAATATAATCAATAAAGACATATCCTCGTTATGCTGGAGATGTAGGAAAGATAAGGGTATGCAGTACACGAGGTGGTTATGTGAAATAAGGTAGGAGGAATGGCAATTGATTTTCAAAAAATAAGTGAAATTATTGAGTTAGAGATTCAGATATCCCCGAGGATTGTGTTGTTGGATATGCTATTAACAGCCAGTTGAGAAAGGAAGAAATTGAATTAATAGTTATAATGGTGATGGTGGCAAGATTAATTTTTGCAAGAAAATGGAAGTCAAATAACCAAACTATGTTGGAGGAATGGTATAGAGAAATGTGTAATGTGGGCTATCAATAATAAATTAGCTTGCAAAATTAAGATTAGAAAAGGAATGAAGGAAAGTTATTATTTTAAATTACAGTAATATGGAATTTGTTTTTGGTACATGTGTTTCAGAAGGGGAAGAGGTATATACCGGGAGAAGATTCAATGTATTACTGGAGAGAAATGGGTACAACTGAGTCATAAGAATAAAAAGAATGAAACCAGACCTGAGGGTAGGGGTAGGGATGCACATTGATTTTTTGTAGATGCTTTCTTTTCTTTTCTTTTTAAATATAAAATTATTATTTTGTAAAAAAAATAATGTTAAGCTTTGTGAGCACATAAACATTTGCAATGGGGCAATCTGGCAAAAGACCTTCACGATCACAAGAAGATGCAACACTGCTCCACTGAACCGTTCAATCCTCTAAATGGAATATCTCCATCAAGTAAACTGAGCATCATGCCCATATGAAGGTTCAACAACTTCATATGGGGCTCTAGAGACTGAATTGCATAAATGGGTTATGGAATGTCATCAAAATGATTACTGCATAATATGCATGGGAATTCGCTTACATGCCCTTCAATTGGCTAAAGATGACACATTAAAAGCACCAGGCTTTTTGGTAGATGTGTTTGATATTTTTAATTGTTATATGTGATTGTTGTACACCACCTGGAGTTCCTTCGGGAAGATGGGTGGCATAGAAATAAAATAAAATAAAATAAAATAAAATAAAATAAAATAAATGCCCTTTAGTCAAAAAAGCATTTTAAGTTTCGGATCTAGAGTAATTTGCCCAGAGGTAGGATATGGTGAGAAGAAACACCAACAGCAGGTCATTCCGAAGCTACAGAATACAAAGCACATGCCTTTTCTGAAAAGCAATCTGGAATGAGGCAGCTCAACCCATCCTCCAGAAATAATCTGTGCAGATATGATTTAGAGCAGAAAGGTAGCAGGCCAAAGGCCCAAACCAGCTTGCATGTACTCTGCCCTTTTCTGCATTGTCCAATCACTCTGCTGCTGTTTATGTAGAGAATTGAGCAATGTGTTTTTGAAGCTTGAAACGTCAGCCAGCCTAAATTCTCCTAGTGGTGCAAAGCAGGAAGGGAATGTCTTCTCCAGTTGCTTCACTTCCACTTACTGACCTTGTCTGCACTATACACTTAAACCCCACCCATCTCAACCTACATGGTATATGTACTGCGTGACTTGTAAATACTAATTAAGTAAGGCAATATATCAGTGGAGGAAAATGGCAAAAATGGATTTATCACTAAGATAATCTTATTGAGGAAAATCCATTACCATGCTGAGGCTTTATCTGGTTAAAAGGAAAAACAGAACCTACTTTAATGCACTTAAATGTATAAAATATCCTATTCATATTCCCTCTTGTGGAGTATAACAGACTGGGCTAGGATGTGAGTTATGATAACCAGCATGATGTAGTAGATATAATGATGGACTACGGCTCAGAAGGTCTGAGCTGGAATCCCCAACTCAGTCATGGACACTCAGTGCAAGTGCAGAACTGGTAAAGCCACTCCTTAAATATATCACTTACCCTGAAAGCCCTATTAGGGTCAGCTCCAACTTGTCAGCTGGAAGGCTTTGGCGGAAAACCCAAATTGAAACAGACAAAGAAACAGTGAAAGGCCTTTGGAAGGCTTACTCCAAGGCAGTATAGACAGCAACAAAATCATTTTTCCCTGCCACCATTGATTTGGCACAAAATCGCCCAGGGCAACTTTTTGGAATAGTCAAAAGTCTGCTACATGGTGACCCATGGGTGTATAACACAGACCACTCTGTATCTCACTGTGAAGAATTTGCACAACACTTTGCAGGAAAAATTGAACAGATTGTGGGCTACCTTGAATGCTGCTATTGATTCAGAGCCAGTAAATAAATCACCCCGTCCTCCTTGCCCTGTATTAATGGATGACTTTCAGCTCCTACAGCCAGATGATGTGGCCAGGACCCTTGGGGAGGTGAGGGCCACCACTTGTGTGTTGGATCCTTGTCCCTCATGGATCATAAAAGCTGACAGAGAAGGTATGGAAGACTGGTTAGGACTAGTGAATGCCTCCTTACAACATGGCAGGATTCCAGCATGCTTAAAGGAGGCAATAGTAAAACCACTTAAAAAAAGGAAGGAGGGGGGACCCAGGAAACTACAGGCTGGTTAGCCTTACATCTGTCCCAGGGAAGATGGTGGAAGGCCTCATCCAAGAGAAAATCTTAAAACACATAAAAGAACAAACCTTGCTGAGAGAAAATCAGCATGGCTTCTGTAAGGGTAAATCTTGTCTTACAAACCTTTTAGAATTTTTTGAAAAGGTCAACAGGCACGTGGATTTGGGTGAACCGGTGGATATAGTCTATCTGGATTTTCAAAAGGCTTTTGACACAGTCCCTCACCAAAGGCTGCTGAGAAAATTGCATAGCCAGGGGATAAGAGGGCAGGTCCTCTTATGGATTGAGAACTGGTTGAGATCCCGGAAACAAAGAGTAGGTGTCAATGGGAAATTTTCACAATGGAGAGAAGTGAAAAGCGGTGTGCCCCAGGGCTCTGTCCTGGGACCGGTGCTTTTCAATCTGTTCATAAATGACCTGGAGACAGGGATAAACAGTGAGGTGGCCAAGTTTGCAGATGACACAAAACTTTTCCGTGTGGTAAAAACCAGAGAAGATTGTGAAGAGCTCCAGAAGGATCTCTCCAAACTGGGGAGTGGGCTGAGAAATGGCAAATGCGTTTTAATGTAACCAAATGTAAAGTAATGCATATTGGGGCAAAAATCCAAACTTCATCTATCAACTCATGGGCTCTGAGTTATCCGTGATGGATCAGGAAAGAGATCTTGGTGTGTTGGTGGACAGCTCCATGAAGGTGTCTCCCCAATGTGTGGCAGCAGTGAAGAAGGCCAATTCCATGCTAGGGATTATCAAAAAGGGGATTGAAAATAAAACAGCCAACATTATAATGCCGTTATACAAAACAATAGTAAGGCCCCACCTGGAGTATTGTGTACAATTCTGGTCACCGCATCTCAAGAAAGACATAGTGGAACTGGAAAAGGTGCAGAAGAGAGCGACTAAAATGATTACTGGGCTGGGGCACCTCCCTTATGAAGAAAGGCTAAAACAATTGGGCCTCTTTAGTCTGGAAAAAAGGCACTTGAGGGGGGATATGATTGAGACATACAAAATAATGCAGGGTATGAGTAAAGTGGATAGAGGGAAGCTCTTCTCCCTCTCTCAAAATACCAGAACTAGGGGACATACACTCAAATTGAGGGCTGGGAGAGTAAGAACTGACAAAAGAAAATATATTTTCACCCAGCGTGTTGTAAGTCTATGGAACTCCCTGCCACAGGATGTGGTGATGGCATCTGGCCTGGATGCCTTCAAAGGGGGGATTGGACAGATTCCTAGAGGAAAAGTCCATCACGGGTTACAAACCATGATGGAGATGTGTAATCTCTAGGCTTTAAACCAGGGTACTTCAAGGGCCAGATGCAGGGGAGTGGTATCAGGAGACAGATATCTAGTCTCATGCGCTCCCAAACGCATCTGGTGGGGCCGCTGTGAGATACAGGAAGCTGGACTAGATGGGCCTTTGGCCTGATCCAGCATGGCTCTTCTTATGTTCTTATGTTCTTATGTTCACTGTTTAAAAAGCCCTCCTTAGACCCAATGATACTGAACAATTACTGACTGGTTTCAAATATTCCATTCTTGGGGAAAGTCCTACAGCGGGTTGTGGTCTCGCAGCTCCAGAGGTTTCTGGACAAGATAAACTACCTGGATGCATTTCATTCTGGCTTCAGGCCTGGCTATGGGACTGAGACGGCACTGGTGGCATTGGTAGATGACTTACACACAGACATTGATAGGGGATCTGTGTCCCTTTTGGTTTTACTAGACCCCTCAGCTGCTTTTGACACTATAGACCAGGGGTCCTCAGACTACGGCCCGTGGGCCAGATACAGCCCCCCAGAGTTCTGAATCTAGCCCCCGGGAGCAACTGCAGACCCCCCACTCCCTCCACCCCACTCTGAAAGATCCAGCCTCTGCTGCCATTTTAAATTCCGTGGTGAACTGTGTCGCTACCTCCGCTTCCCCCACCTGACGAAGGGAGCAAAAGGGAGAAGGAAGCAATGGCAGCTGGCCAGGCAAGGCAAGGCGTCCTGCTCCCCCCAGCATGATGGCAGAAGTGTGGCAAGGGTTTGGAGCGCCTGGGAACAAATTCCTTTTTTTTTTTGCCCCTCCTGCTCCCCCAACCACATCACACCCACCCAGCAATGGAGCCCCAATCCTGCGGACGTGGGGCGGGTGTGGGCATGGGCATGGGCGCATTTGTGTATGTGTGTGTGCTCGCATGCACGTGGACGCATGCACCTTACGCCTCTCCCGCGGTGAGCTGGGAGCAAGGCAAGGAAGGAAGAGGAGGCGGAGGATGCTGAGACCCCCATAACTGACTTTTTTTGGAGGGGGAGAATAGACGGTTTCTTGAATGTAACAACTACCAAGAGATTAGGACTGAGACAAAAAATATTGGTTTGTACAGAGAAAGATTCTGATTTGTAAAAAGCATGTGTTTGTTACAATCTGCATCCATCACAAGGGCTAGTTTCCTCCTCATGCCCCCTCCAACATGTTATTAACTAATTGCCTTCCCCGCCTGGAGGTATGGAGTGGGAGGGATCATCCCACCCTTTTCAAGGGAAGGGGAAGGAGGGCCCTCTCTGTCCCAGAGCGGGAGAAGCAATCCGGAGAGGGGAAGTTGAGTCAGGCCACTTGGTCACACCCATGCCATTCTGGCCTTCCCCCTCCTTGATCCAGGTCAGGTTTGCCAGTGGCTGGGAGCCGGAGGCTGCCCAACCTCTGGTGAGAGCCAATCAAAGCACGGCTCCCAGCATGTGAAGGAGAGGGAATCAAGAGCCAAGCTATTGTGGCTCAGGCAATACACTTGTTCTGAGGGTCCTGGGCAAGAAGCGGGATGAGTGGCAGCCACTGCCTGGTGTGGGGGAGGAGGTGCCAGCCCAAAGCCGTGGCCACTCTGAGCTCGGCCATCCCTGGCAAGGAGGATACGCCCTTGGGATGCAAAGGGGCACTGTCCGTTTCTCTGTCCAGGGCTCCCCCTCCTCAACCTGAGGGCAGAAGGAGTGGGGATTGGGGAAGGGCAGAAGTTGTCAAGAGGAGTGAGGGGGGAAGGCACCGGCAGTCACTCAGGCAGAGACACACTGGAGACTCCAGGCGCTCCCAGACTGCTGCACGCCTGGGATAAATGCACCCTTCCACCCCCCAGATACGCCCTTTTTCTAGGATGTCTAGAAAAATACATGATACAAGAAGAGAAGATAGCAAGAAAATACCCATCCACAGTGAGTAGTTGCTCAACATTCCTTGCACCTATAATACTGATAGTGCATACCAATATTCACACAATGTAAGGCTGAAACTCGTATCAACAGAGTCAAAAATAGGACAAAAACCTTAGTTTTCTTGTAGTTTTACCATGGCCATGTAGTAGTGTATTTTTGTCCCAATAGGTCCCATCTGGTCCAGAGCCAGATTTGCTCTTGTGGACCCTAGCACTGTTCCATGCTGATCCATATTCCCTGTGGATGTGAGTCATTTGATGACATGTCCTTATCAGTATTTTTCTGGTTGTCATTCTCTAACCCTCCATGCCATGTGTATGAGATGAAAGGGAGCATGTGCATGGTCAGATAGTTATGGGAAGATCCCAGTGTATCCCACTACATCCAACAACTATATTCCCCTACCAACAACAACTGGAACCAGAAAAAATGCAGGCAACACCACTGTGTTGATGAGCCCAAAGACAAAACTGCATGAAATGGTGTGGAGTGGGGGACGAGTTGAAAGGAAGAGGAGGAGGAGGAGGTGTGGAGGGGAGCAGTGGGAAAGAGAGAAGGCAGGAATATAAAATAAGGGGGAGACAAGGAGAAACAGCAACTGGAGCAAAATAGCATGGGCAGAGCTTATACACAAGAAGGGAAAAATAGAAGTTATATTATTTAACTAATAAAGGAAATATAAAGACAAAATAACTTTTAAGTTGAAAAACATGGCTGGAAAATCAGAGGTGAAGGTTGAATGTCACAAGATGCAACAAACATATCAGCCAAGTCTTTGTCTGCAGTTTTCTAGTGTACTTGAAAATGGTTACTCATGTAATTTTAAACCAAAGCATTAAGAGGTCATATTATGTTTGTATTTTAAATGAGAAGATTATTCATGGAACAAACAACAGCAACCTAGAAAATGTTAAACAGAATTTTGAACTCAGATATATTATTTTATTTTAGCCATATTGTGAGAGGACACCACTGATTGGACAAGACTATGATGCTGTGAAAAGTTGCAGAGAGCAGGAAAAGAGAAAACGCAAGCATAAAATAGACTGCTATGGTTGATATGAAAGCCTTGGTTTTTTGGTGTTCAAGATCAGAACTTTCAAGATCTGAGAACAGTTGTTAATGACAGAACCTTCTGGAGGACATTAATTAATCAAGTAAGTAAATTAATTAAATAAGTAAGTAATTACAGAATTTTTAGCCACCCCACTACCAAGTGGTCCCTGAGTAGCATACAACAATTTATTAAAACTATAAACCCATCAAAATAACAAACAATTTAAAACAATACACAAATAATAAAATCCTGCTGCTTATGAGCCCAGCTAATTGATATGATCTTTGAGTCAAAGGTGACATGATAGCATTAACAAGATCACAATTATAGCTTTTTCATATGCAACAGGCTGCATGAGAACAAAAATACAATGCCTACCTTCCCTATTTAAACAATTTCTTGCAGCATAAGTAGGAAAGAGCTCTGCCCGAGACAGCAAAGAGTTTCTGCCAATCAGAATAGACATTACTGGGACAAATAAACCAATAGCCTACTACAGCTCAGAGCAGACTTGCATGCTCTCACCACCTGTTCCTCAATTCCTAATTTCTTTTCCCAAATTCATATTGTCCAGTTAGATGTAAATTGTGAGCAAAGACTTCTAGCAGTTATGAGTGTCAGTTATGAGGCCTTGCTGTTTAATCAAAAGGCACATATCCTGTAGGCTCCATCTTTCATAACTGTCCAAACCAACACAAAAGTAACACAAAACATGCAGGTTCAATAACTCATGCAAATATGTTTGTTGATGTATTTTCCATGTTTCTGCTATGAACCAGTGGAGAGGGCTTCCCTTTACCACAAAATTCCCATTCAATTATTTTGGGGGCTGTAAGATTTCTTTAAAGCTCATCATTCTTCAACTCTGAGCTTCACAAGATTTGGCTTATGATCTGATCAGAAAAGTTCAGACCACATGCTGTCCTGGCCACAGAGAACCATAAGCTGGAGAGGCCATGGAGTACCAGGTCAAAGGTGCACTACTTGCAGTAAACAGAAGAAGTTCAGTAAAATATAATGTGTATCCACATCACCAGCCAAATGCATATTCCAGCCTTCAAACAGACACCATTAGAGAAGAGATACGTGTTAATACATTTCAGATGCAGAGGCAAGCAATACTATACAGTGGACTCTCTATAACAAACGGTTTACATAACATAAAATCTGTACAATTTAAAAAATCTGGAGATAGGGAAAATTTGCTTAACATAATAGCCTATGGGGCAAATCCGTACAACATAAAAATGGTCACAATTAGGGATTACTCTGTTTTCAATGCATTCCTATGGGAAATTTGCATAAAGTTAATTTTGCTTAACATAATTTCATTTGGAACAAATTAATTCCTTTATACAAGGTACTGTTGTACTTCTTTGCACATAGGTAGCATTTGTGAATGCTGTAACACATAGTGGCAGATACAGTACATTGAATAAGAACGTATGATCACAATTCATACATCATTAAAAACACAAAGACAGCTTTCAACAACCATACTATTACAGTGTTCAGATTCTGGAACCCAATACATATGCACAAATGCTTGAAATAACATATCTAATAGCGCTTAAATATAAGCATATCTTAATAAAAGGAAGCGAGAGCAGTTTTTAACCTCAGAAACTTATGCGCCAAATAAGATTGTTTCACATTTTTAAATGTGTCGTTTCATCATAAGAAGGTGACACAAGGCACAGGAGATTTGCCCCCCTCTACCTGCAGCACTTCTGACATCCTATCATCCAACCTCCAAAAAAGAACAATTAATGGAAAGCCTTGGAATATCATTTAGAAGAGTTCATATAACCCATCTGAATCTAGCTTGTTGGAGAAAGATGAGCACAGAGCACAAACCAAGCAGCAAGATCTCTGAGTAACAGAAGCTTGGATCTAATCCAAAAGCCAAGCACAGTTCATTATCATGTAGGAATGTCTATGTTGACATTACAAATTACACACAAAACCACTATCAATGCTATCACATGCAGTAACTTACAACCATCAGCTTCTTCATGGTTGCATGGAGAAATTGAGTGAACATCATGTTGTAGTGATATACACTATACACCTGTTCCTTTTCCATAACACGTTTCCTACATGACTCATCAAATGATTGGATGAGTGTTTTTCAGAGGAAGCCACTTCCATCACATATGACCTGCTTTCAGTTATCTAATATTAAGTTGTTTGTGCACATATACATATCGCTACTGGAGCATCTGAATATAATCATCCTGTGTTAATTTAAACATGTGTACATGGGATCTCACTCTGGAGTGAGTATTTTTCCCTGTATAAGATTATATTTTTGTCTAAAATTGTTAGACTGAAAAGTGAGGATCATATACACAGAGGTAAGTCAAGGAGAGAACCATGCAGTTGCGTAACTGTAATTTTGAGTTGGAAAAATGGGAGTTGTCTTATACATGGGGGCATCTTTAAGATGGAAAAAATACGGTATACAATTGTTACAAAAAAATAGGGCTATGCTATAGCAGCAGCAACCCTGGATAGTTTAAAGCAAATATGCAGAACTCTACAGCCAGCAAAAAAACATTAAAACTTTCCTGAGTCAACACACAATCAGTGTATCACATAGCACCTCAGATGCAAAGATGTCAACAACAAGAGAAAAGAAGGTTGCAAAACTATGCTAAGCATCTTGAGATATGCTAAGCATTCTTCACCAGATATTCTGTTGCCCTAAGTTTGGACGGCGGTGCTGCCATAATGATCCCTACCATTTTAAACAGCAATACCCACACGTAAGGAGAAATAACTCACAGACTGGGGTGAGGAGTATAACCTGATTTAAAAGGGGGGAAAAGAGAAATCCTTTAAAAGGCCATATAAAATAATGGCACAGACTGATGAGTAATCCTGGCATTATGCCCATATCGGACATGGACAGTTTTAACACATGGGATAACTGACTAGAGATGGGCATGAAGTGACCCAGCCCATGTGCTTGCAAATTTTGATGAAGTGGGGCTAATAACTTTGTGCCCATCTTTAATAGTCACCACACACCACCCCCAAATTCAACATCCACTCAGATGCAATAGCTCAAATGTTGAATGAGGAAGACTGCAGTGGATTTCTGTTCACTTTAACCTGAACAGAGCAGCCATCCTTCCTGTACAGTTTTTCTAATCTACACACCATTCTCTCTCCCAAAAAGAGCCGTATCTGTAGGCCTTAGCATCAGGGGAAGCAGTTTAATTTGAAAAGCAGCATGAGACAAACTGCTTTCAATTGCTGGGGTTTCATCCTGCCTCATCACATACTGCAACTGACTCAACATTAAATCACCCTGAAGTCTCACATTTGTCTTATTTCCTCTGACACCAAATCACTTCCTCAAATAATTATGCCATTCTGTAATTTTTGTGCCATTCACACCTAGAACAGCATATTTACAGGTGTCTGACTTGTGCTTTTGTTTTAAAAATAGCCGTATAATTTCACATGTACATCAGCTTTTTGTTTTCCACTTCATGGCCCAAAAGATCCGGTGTTTGCTCCAGCCTTTTGAAAATTATGCCTAACAGAGGCATAAGGCCACCTAATCCATCATCCTATTCATAAAATGCCTTCAGAAAGTCCACAATCAAACATGAGTGGTAGAGGAACTTATTTTATTTTGCTTTCGACCCTCTTCAAGGATAGCCCCATGCAGAGGACACTGACATTGCACAATACAATATAACTAAGACATAGATGACTGCCGCCAAGTCACACTGATTCAGGAAAAGTTGTGCTGTCATAGTTGTGCAAAAGTACTCCTCAGCCCCACTGCCATATTGAACACTGGGAAAGCACAGAATCAAAGAATCTTTCCAGACTATGAGTCTGATTTATTAGGGGGAGTGTAAGGCCTTTCAGAGCAAGTCAGAAAATGAGCAGTCAGAAATTAACTTCACTTTCACCATTCTCAACTCAGACAGGATTTAATAGCCTTGACTGCTGTGACAAGGAGCAACAGAGCTGGGTAACATCAGTATATTGATAATACCTCACTCTAAAACTTTGAATTACTTCTCTCGCTGGCTTCATGTAGATATTAAAAATATAGGGAATAGAGCAAAGCCCTGAGAGCAGCATGCCACTCTTCTATGTAGTCTAGCTTCTCCTTTTGAGTATGTCTTCTGAGAAAGGATCAGAATACAGTGCCCCACAAATCCAATCCAGCCAAGTAATTTATGGTAGTAAAAGTGCCCAGAGATCCAGCAGGACTAATAAGGTTGGACTCCCTTTATTCAATCCCTGGCCACAGGTTAAGTTCCAAGGCAGTCGAAATACACAGAAGCAGAACAGGAAAGAAAAAAGGAAGGATGAAGTCTTATTCTAGTCCATATTAACATGTCTGTTCCAGTCTATAATGATCTGAGTTGGTTTTCTTTCTAAAAATTTAAAACATATGGTCATGTTTCTATGAGAGCTATGCACTAAAAGATAAGGATAGGATATAGCTATACAGTGGTACCTTGTATAAAGGAATTAATTCATTCCAAATGAAATTATGTTAAGCAAATTTTCCTTTATACAAATTCCCATAGGAATGCATTGAAAACAGAGTAATCCCATTTTTATGTTATACGGATTTTATATGATTATGTTAAGCAAATTTCCCCTATCTCCGGAATTTTTTATGTTGTACAAATTTTATGTTATACAAGCTGTTTGTTATACAAGGGTCCACTGTATATATATGATTAACCTTGAACCTCAGAGTGAAATTACATATAAGGCACAATCTCACCGGTTGAAAATCAACAAAGGAGAGCTTCACAGACATAAATGTGACAAAAACCTTTTTGGAAAAGTGCAATTTTTCCCTTCAAGGAGGGTCAAAATATATTGAAAGATCATATCATGCTGAAACAACACAGGTACCACTTTAATGAGAAAAAGAACCACTATAAAATACTGTATCAACGTTATTGGCCCCACATTAGACTGAGTCACACATACAGTAATTGTAAGAGTTCATGATGTAAAAGATCTCAAGCTAATATTATACAAATTTGCTGGAAATATCTTGTCATTAATTACTGTGCATTATCACTAATTACACATTTTAAATCTACATCATGAGTCCCTTGCATGATTCTGGCTAGTAAGATAAAATATTTAGGTGTCTACCAATTGCTGCGTGCTTTGTATGTTACTGAGAACGAATATTGGACAATGGTAATACTTGTTTTATATCTCTTTGTCACAGTTATTTATAAGCACATACTATACATTTCCTATTTTTTTTAAAAAAACATACCTAATTAAAAAGAAATATAATTATTAGTACGAGTAACCTATCAAGCGTCTGTTTTTTCCACACAAAGCCAACTGGCAAAACATTGCACCCATCAAGGAAGGACTGACCTCTTCTCCACTGCATTATCCTAACTATAGCTAGTCCATAACTACTGACAGAATTATAACTACTACAGAAAGCTTCAGAGTCAACCACAGTTGTCGGTATTGTAGCATTGTAACAGAGTTAAGTAGCAGGTAAACTTTCTCCCCACCCCATCTACTACAGTACTTGATGAGCTGGTTTTCTGCATTCATAGAGCTTAACCACCCAGGATGAGAAAGTATGTACAAAAGTTTACAAGGAAGACAATAATACAGCCTCCATGACAGAAAAGTACAGGTGGAAAGGGTGAGGGAGATTCTCAAAGTACTTAGAAAGAACAATGCATAGAGGGGAGAGATGGAAGGGAATTATGTCGGAAGCTTAGTGGGGCCTGATGGTTAGGACACATGCATTGCTCAAACAAGCAATGCAGGGAATGGACAAGAATCAGACATTTTAGGGTGGGATGACTGGAGGAGAGGATCCATGCCAGCATGTGGTCAAAGTGCTCGGCTGGACCTCAGGAGCCTGCTTCAAAAATTCATTTCAGCTACATAGCTCATTGTACGATCTTGAATCATTGAGATGCTCCCAGTCTGACCAACCACACGGTTGAAAGGGTAAAAGCAAAGAGGGAAAGAAAACCATCTACACCCTACTGATTTCATTGGGAAGAGAGGTGGGTTCTTCAACTTTTATTACATTTTAAATCTAATGTTTGGACATTAGATATAAAAACATAATTAAACATCAGAAATCAGAAAAAATTAACTTGTTGGCATTAACATTTAAACCTGAAAATTTTAATTCAGTAAATTAGCATTAAAAATAAAAACTATGTTTTACCAAGTCAATGCTGAATTACATCAATCCTTTTTTTTTTTTAGGGATTTCTAAGTACTGAGTACCAAAAATGGCTTACCTTTCTTTCTTTTTTCTGGGGCACCATGGGACTGGTACAGCTTGCCCAAGGCTACACAGGCTGCCTCTTCTCCAAGAAGGCACAATGGGGGACTTAACTCCCAACCAGATATTGTACCTACCTCGCTGAGCTACCCAACGAGCTGTCTAAAATGCTAATTTCTGTACTTCTGGAGAGGGCACATGTTCCCTTCCCTAAACAAGGAAAGGTCTTTTCACTCTCGGTAAAAACTAGATTGATAGCTGGCATAACCCATGATTGTGATTATAATTGTGGGTAGACTGCAATACCCAGAAGCTTTAGTGAACACAGCTAAAAATCTACAATGTTTGTCCGAGTTATTACCTAAGACAGTGATGGCGAACCTAAGGCACAGGTGCCAAAGGTGGCACTCGGAGCCGTTTTTGTGGGCACCTGACATCGCCTCTTCACAGCCACCTGTATTCAGGTTGAATAGCTGTATTGGCAGTTTGCGAAAAATTAGTGGGTTTTTAATCGCAGTTTGGGCACCCAGTCTCTAAAAGGTTCACCATCACTGACCTAAGATATGAGGAGCCCTGACATTAGGAACCACTCTCTATAAACAGGTTGGCCACTCCTGCTACCTATCTTTAGTGCAGCATTATTTAAAAAAACTTTGCCTAAAATTGCAGGTCTCTGAGAGAGATGGCCTATCTGATCCCAGACAGCTACTGATGTCATAGCAACCTCAAGCCTAGGGTGTCCAAGGCAGATCAAAAGAACTTCCCCACAATTTGGCTGGGGGGAGGGAGAGGGAGTGTACAGTCTTTCATGGCTAATCTTTGAAAAATAATATTATTTGGAGAAAAAGCACAACCCGGCCGTCTCTGTGCAAGATGAAACTGGGATGATTTCCTCAGCAACACTCCAGAAAGTTCCTAATACATTGCAAAAGAAAGCCTAACCTGCCACTGAATGCATAGCCGAACTATTGGCCCATCCTACAAGTGCCTGTAAATTTGCCTATGTCAATGAAAAGTAAAATGATTAACGATCACGAAAATGAAACATGAGTGTGAAAATGAAAAACAACTAAACATCTGTTAGTGTAGGAAGAGGCTCTTTTTCATTTGCAACTGCCTATAAAAAACATGATGTGAAATTTACAAGCCTAGCTATGTATTTGCATTTGTCAATTCAACAGCACAGCCTCAGCAGTAAGAACAGTATGGCCTGTAAGGCAACCTCCAGTTGCTCTGCTCCAGTATCCTAATTCTTGACTACTCCCTGCCTTATTGCTCTGCTTACAGCAATACTACTGCCCAGGTGATTACACCCTCTGCCTTACTGAGCTTTCCCTACACTAGATGTCCAGCACCACTTTAGGGCACTGTTGACTGGTGTCAAGTTGAACAGGAATGGACCCACTAAATCTTTTATAGCTATTTGATATCAGATATTCCAGCTCTCTGAAGCAGGTAATGCTGAAGTCTACCTTCTCACTGTAACTTTTATATATTCCTATGTTAAATAGGTGCACAGGTATAGAGCAACTGGGCTTGCTTACTTGGATCTTAATCCATCAGAAACCCCATAGACCTTTGGCTGTGTTAAGCAACGTTTCGAAGAGTGGTACCTCGACTTAAGAGCATCTCGACTTAACAGCAATTCGACTTAAGAGTGGAAAACTGTTGGCGTTTTAACTGCTGCCTTATAAATTTTAGATATGGTCTGCTCAACTTACAAATATTTTTTGAAAAAATATTTTAACTTATTTTTTCAATTTTTTTAGATAGGCGCCCCTACTTAAGAGTTGTTTGACTTAAGAGCATGCATTTGGAACAGATTACATTCGTAAGTTGAGGTCCCACTGTATTAGAGTCCAAGTGCATTCATAGGACAAAGTTTAGGCTATCTAGTATAAGGAATTGCAGACCTTCATTACTTTGTGGATGAACAACATGGGATGATATAATCTCTTCTACAAAAGCATATACAAGCTAATGGTTTTAATGAATGAAACATTTAATGAATAATATTAATGTTATTTTTAAAGTTGTATTTGTAAATATTAGATTTTGAGAAACTTTTTATCTGATAGAGTGTCTAAAAAGGAACAAATTTAACATTAAATGTTAACTTTCAAGTGTTATTTACAAGCTCTTAAAAAAGAAATCCATGCCCATAAGAAAAATGGAAAGGCGTAGGCATAGGCCAAAGCCTTTAAACAAGGCTGGCTTACTTTCTATATATTTTATCAGATTTGTGATAGAAACCATAGGTATATCACCATTCCTAAGCAGACCACTCACTAGTACTCCATCCTTACTCACAGACTAAATATATACTAGGGAAAGCTTCTACCTTACTTGAGCTTTTGCTTAAAGCATAAAACAGAAGCAAGTCAGAGTTAGGATAAAAATCAAGACAGAAACAGAAGCAGCATTGTGAACATAGAAGAGTGACACTTACTCCCACTTGTTCTGTGCCCTTGACTGAAGTTACTGAAAATCACTGGAAAAAATAGGGAGAAAATTAATACAAAACAAAATATTTGGTCTCCAGTAGACACACAGTGTGTACTGTGTTTCAAATGAAAACAGGCTCTGGATGTATTAAGTGTGATGGTTGTTCTTTGCTTCTTTTCTCCCATTGCAACATGCCATTATTTCCCAAAACTCTTGGAGATGGAAACCAGATGAAATCTCACTTTGTTAAAACATCACACTGAGAAGTCAACTTTCATTCTATTACAGAAAAAGACACAGCCAAGGCAACCTCAGTGAGATTTTGTGCGCAATATATTACTCAGACTACATCTCACAGAGGGTGCAAAAATCATTCATTTAAAATAATGAGGGAAGGGAAGAAATTGTGTTTGTATAATGTCAGTGTTGCATACTGCTTTCAGTCCAGCAATATGTAATTAACATAATAACAGCAGCCATCAAATACAATTTGCCTATATTAATTTTAATCTAGAATTGTGGAATAATCAGATGAGAAGGGACCATTATCAGTTGTCCACCACATCCATCATTACCACCCATCCTCTGCTAGCCTACATAAATCTTGATCTCAAAGTACCTGTTATAGAAAAGGAAGTTGTGGTTTAAACAGCCATAGGTACCCTGTTATGTAAGCAATGAAGGTTTCTCACCCTAAAATTTTAAAGCTGTGGTGCCCATACTCAGCTCAGGTCTCAGCCCACTCGGCATCTCCATAATTATTTCTTATGCTAACAAAATAAACACACAACAACAACAGCAGTCAAACACTCAAGACTATTTCCTTCCAGTTTTCTCCTATGACTCTTTATTTATTTGCTCTTTGGAATGATAACTTAAAATGTATTCAAAACAGTATATCTGGTAAAGGAAGAAACTACAGTACACATTTACCTTATAATAGCAGCCAAGTAAGTAGCTTACTATTCTACTGCTCTTCTATTTCCCTGTGAGACACCACCATGAGCTCACAAAATAAATAACAAAATAGATAAACAAATCACTTCATGACCCCATTGTCCTGAGGAAATAAACATGGAGTTCCCCGCACATGAAAATACAGTGATAGAGCGCCTTCTCACACTGCAAGTGACCTATGTGGTGAATGGTTACATGCTGGACTGGGCTTGGGTTGAAGTCTATTTTGATTGAGCCATAAAATTCATTAGGTGACTGTGGACTAATCATTATCTCTGAGACCTACCCCATGGGTTTGTTGTAAGGACAGAGTGGGAAGGACAGCCTTGCTGGTCTTTTTAATTGGCTACATTTGTATCCCCTTGGAGAGCAGGTGGAATATAAATTTAACCAATTTTAAAAAGCACAATAACAATAAATCATAAAAAGAGTCTCCAAATGAAACTGAAAGCAGAAAAGCATTATCATTTGCACTGCATCAAGAACAATCAACCATATTTGGCTGCTCGTTTATTGGCAAATACAGTGGTCCCAGTGCACTATAATGGCAATTCTTATGGCACATTTTCACTAGGGCATGTTTGGGGCAGCGACCCTTAAAAGGGTGACTTTTTCTGCACAATGGGAGATCCATATCCTACATGTCAAATGGAATGCAACAAATATGTGTTCTCTATTGAAGGCAGAATTTAAGTGAATTGCAACTACCGACTGTGTTATAGGTACCCACGTATATATGGGACAAAGAGCAGATACGGGAAGACACACATAGGATTTACTTTATTTGCAAAAACAACAAGAAACAGTGAAAATAATATGTATAAAAAGTTTGCACACCCCTATTGAAATGTCATGTGACTGTGATGTAAATAAATGAGACAAAGATAAATCATTTCAGAACTTTTTCCACCTTTAATTAGACCTATGAACTATACAACTCAGTTGAACTACAAACTGAAATCTTTTAGGTAGAGGAAGGAAAAATTACTGAACCCCCAAGTAGCACTCACGTATTTTCCGCCTACTGAAGTTGACTATAGGCATTTTATTTTTACTGTTGTATGTTTAATTTAAAGTTGATTAATTTGCACTTTATTTGTTCTTATGTTTCTAATTTCTGTTTTGTTATACTGTAAACCGCCCAGAGTAGCCCTTCAGCTAAACTGGTGGTATAAAAATCAAATCAAACCAAATCAAAAATAAATAAATAAATAAATAAATAAATAAATAAATAAATAAATAAATAAATACCAATATCTGATTTTTATCATTACAGGAGTCATGCCAGATGAGTTAGCTCAGTGGTTGAGGTATCTAGCTGCAGAACCAGAGGTTGACAGTTTGATTCTTCACTCTGCTTCCTTGACAGAAGCTGAACTCGATGATGATTCAATAGAACCTTTTCAGCTATTTCGTTCTAAAACGACCATGAAATGCAGCTACACTTTTATGTATCACAACACAGTGACATTGCATCAGTGGTTTGGCACAGAAGAGAGTGAAGGAACAGGGAAAATAAACTCAGGTCATTGGTACCCACTTCCCAAACTGCCAACCATTACTACTACTAATTTGCTAACTGAAGTCACACACTGTTGTATCAGGACAGGTTTGCACATTAGATTCATTGTGTGGGCTAGTCACACTCTCTCGGCCTGATCTGATATCCTGGGAAGATAGAGAAGTCTGTGCTTACTGGGAAAAATAAGACATAAGCCAAAAAAATATTCTGCTTATATACTGTCCCATAGCACTTCAAGCACTCTCTGAGTGTTTTAAATTTAATTATGCAAGCTGCACTGCTTCCCACCCCCAGGAAGCTGGGTACTCATTTTACCAACCTTGGAAGGATGGAGATGGAGATGGAGATGAATGATGGAGACGTGTAATATCCAGGCTTAAGACCAGAGTACATCAAGGGCCAGATGCAGGGGAGTGGCACCAGGAGACAGATATCTGGTCTCATGCGCTCCCAAACGCATCTGGTGGGGCCACTGTGAGATACAGGAAGCTGGACTAGATGGGCCTTTGGCCTGATCCAGCATGGCTCTTCTTATGTTCTTATGTTCTTAAAAGGCTGAGTCAACCATGAGCCTGCTACCTGGGATTGAACCCCAGGTCTTGAGCACAGTTTTAGATGCAATACAGCTGTTTAACTGCTGTGCCACCAGGCTCCTACAACTGTGTTTCCATTCATTTCACATCCACTAATTGGTGCAAAGACCTAGTCCAGTGGTTCCCAACCTTGGGTCCCTAGGTGTTCTTGGACTACAACTTCCAGGAGCCTTCACAACTAGATGTGCTGGCCAGGAATTTCTGGGAGTTGTAATCCAAGACCATCTGGAGACCCAAGGTTGGGAACCACTGGACTAGACTACTGCCTCCCATAAAGCTTCACAGGTTCCACATTTGAACTCAATGCTCTAACCATGGCACCACACTCTTTCAGGGTAAGAAGATGCCCTTTGTGAAGCTATAGCAAAGCAGCATATGAGTACCAATCACAAAAAGGACAACCCACATATTCAGAGGAAACTTTCACAGTCCTCATGCAATCCGACGTAGGGTTGTGACAGTAGTTGAATTCATTCCTGAATCAGACTCTGAGTGGCCTAACTAGATCACCTGTGAAACCAAAACAAGCCAAAGGGTAATTTTCTTCTGGCTTAGGCTTGTTGTGTTGTTAAATATGGCTGGCAGAATAGTACACTGAAGAACAACATGGAAAATGCATTATAATTATAATAAAAACCAAACACAGGCAACAAACTTGGCCTTGCTAATCGAGGACCTGCTTCTATAATGTGTAGGAGGCAGGGCTTCCTCTAAAGACCAGAAACTACAGGTCCTAGCAGTGGACACCTGTATCCAACTGTTTTACACATAAAATGTCGGTTATTGAAAGATTTCACTGCCTGCCTGCCCACCTCTGAGTGCTGTCAATTGCTTTTAATTCTGTGTAAGGCTTATGACTCAGGTACTTAGGGAAATGTTTGTTTTTACTTTTATTTAATTCAGCCT
Source organism: Phrynocephalus forsythii (assembly GCA_029282475.1). Classification (NCBI taxonomy): domain Eukaryota; kingdom Metazoa; phylum Chordata; class Lepidosauria; order Squamata; family Agamidae; genus Phrynocephalus; species Phrynocephalus forsythii. The sequence continues at coordinate 22,911,390 of JAPFRF010000012.1, read as the reverse complement.
TTTACATATATTATCCAGCAGGTTTTTCTTATAGATACCTGTTGATTCTGACTTCTCTATTTCATCATATATATTTTAAAAAATGTCCTGAAAGTATTACTGATAGGCACTGCATGAATTGTTTAAATAAATATATGTGTGTGTCTATACAGTATTTGTTTAAGAAAATTAGGAGAGCAAGCTCTATCACATAATAAATATAATTCCAAGAAAAAAATAGAAAAGCAGTACAGTGCTCATTACAGTTAATATTAAAACAGGTCTGTTTTAATGATTCTAATGATTTGGGGAATGTTCACATAACATTTCAATTCATCTCCCAAATGCTCTAATTATTGACAGTATGTATCATACAGAAAGTTTAAGCAGTTTGATATGATGTAAATGGGTTGATGAAGGACTTATTGCTGTGATCATATGGCAATTATTAAAATAAAAAAGGGAAATCAGTAACAGTGGTATATCTAAATGTTCTATGACAGCTATTTCTCTTCAAAATAAATCCCACTGTATGGGAAATACAGGCTCCCTAAATTAGCCCCTGTGAGTCACAAACACTCATCCTTTTGTTTTCTCCAGAAGACTCTGCTGTCAAAATCCAAAAGGGGAGAATTAAACAGCGTGCCACACAACAGAGAGTAGTGATTGCCGCCCATAACCCCAACTCTTGCAACCACTGAGGCTGCGTTGAAATTGAAACTGGCCCCAGCAACTTTTGGACAGGAGGACGGGGGAGAAGGCGCACGGAAGATTTATTAGTGTTTCTACTGGGAAGTAAACACGCCACCACACGCTGTTTACAACAGAGCAGGAAAAGCAAAACACGCCACCTCGAACCAAGGCTCGTCCACGCGTAGTAGCGTGTAAAAGCAGATTGGCCTCCAAAGGGGATTTAAAAAACCCAATCAATCCGGAAGTTTATTATCAGCCAGGGCTTAATACGGGACAGGGAACCTATTTAAAGTACTGTACAGAAATCGTAGCTGACGTTTGTGAACAACTGAGTGTCTTTTCCCTACAGCTACAGGTTAGGAAAAGGCAGAGGGGGTACAACGTCGAGACGGACTGAAGCCTCCGCACCTTTCCTTAGGAAATGAAACGGAGAAAAATACTTGCTAAGAAGCAGCCATAAAAAGTGCTTAGTCCCCTATGTGGGAAATAGGCGCGGTATATAAGTGTGAAATAAATATATAAAAAATAAATTAGTGCTGTTTTATTTTCCCAACTGTTTGTGGTTTAGAGGCATTCATCTGTAGGAACTGATACCCACAACTTTTAGATCTAAATACACGCCACTTATTCCTTCTCTTAATTGCTGTTAACAAAACTATTCCGCAATCGTTATCTTGCTCGCCACACACACACACACACACACACACACACACACACACACACACACACACACACACACACACACACACACACACCCGGGGTCAAACAACAGCACGTGTCCCACGGCGGCAAATATTTACCATATTCCCCACCCTGTACACAACAGGCAGGGCGACCCTTCGCACTTCGGGGTTTACACCACGCCACGCACCTGAGCGGCCGACACACACACACACACACACACACACACACACACACACACACACACACACACACACACACACACACACGGCCGGACACGCAGGTTTGTGTTGCCCCCCCCCATCCATTCCCACCCTACCCGAGTGTTACTTCTTCCACGGACACACGTGACACGCGCTGCGTTCGTCTGTAGCCGATTGTTGACAAGGCACGAGGACGGCCTTCTTGTCGGCCGAGACTCCTGGCAAAGAGACGCGTTCTCGCCCCTGGGAAAGAAAACCTCGCGCGCCACTGCTTTTTGCTTTTTTAACCCGTGAACAGGCAAAGGCGGCCGGCGTAACGTGTGAAGCGGCGTAGGGTCCCTGTGCCGGGTGCGCGCTCGTGCGCGCGCGCGCGCTCGCGTGTATGTGTTGGCGCGGTTTGTCGCCCCGCTCTCCTCCTTCTCCCACGTCCCCGCTCCCAAATTCTTACCTGTGGCTCCCAGGAGGAGTCGACACAGGCAGGAGGAGACTCCTCGGTGGGCTCCGGGCCTCCTTCGGTCGCCACAGCCCTGCCCCGTCACAGCCCCGGCGGCTTCAGCCACAGCCCTTCCTGCCTTTCACGGACCGCCTCCCTCCCTCTCTCTCTCTCTCTCTCTCTCTCTCTCTCAGACCCGCCTCCCTCTCCCGCTAGAAAACCCGGGCCAGTCCCCCCTCAGTCACACACACACACAGGCTCTCAGCGCTCTCCGAAGGAGGAGGAGGAGGAGGGGGAAAGAGAGAGAGCCATTTCCCCGTTGCCGCTTTTTCACTTTTCTTTTCACTAAGCGTGCGTGTGGGTGTGTGTTCCTTCGTCAGTCCTTTGGAAAAGAACGTTTCTCCCTCGAGCCTCCTCAAAAGGGCGACAACACGACTGTGTCCACTCCACTTCCATAACCCTCACGCCTGTTGCGTGACACAACCTGGCTCTGCCTGTTGCTAGAGGCACAAGACCCGCTTGTTTTCCCTCAGTCAGGGTACATGGTGTAGCCCCGTCCACCTCCGTTATTGTAACATTCCTTATCTGCCCTTGAAGGGATCCCTGACTGAACCCCAAGCAGCTCTCACGTGTATTTTCCGCCCAGACCTCAGATTCCCTTATTCTCCGCAACAACTGAAAGTCTTCTGTATCGCCCCCTTTGTGGCCCTTCTGCCTGCCATTTCCTCCCTCATTCAAACAACTTGAGGCCACTTCTCCCATCCCGACCTCAAAACTTAACCCTGAGGTTGGCAAACAGTCTTTTTTTTTCCCCTTAGGTTTCTCTTGAGTTGAGCCCACATCCTGTACACACATGCACCCCTTTATCCTGGTTTTCATCTACCACCTCTCCTTGTGCCAAATTTTATGGTAATATGCTTAACTGTAGTAGTCAGTCTGCTAAGAAACCACACCCTGGAATGGTAGTGTAGGTGTGTATTTGTAGTAATGGCACACTGGGCAACAATACAGGTCCAAATCTGTGCAGCCTTTTACCTCTGCAATTCTCTTCTTCGTTTTCGCATTGTCTGTTCTACATTTCCAGACGAGGGACAGAAACATCATATAACAACCCTAACAGCCTTGGTCAAAGGAAAACAAGGACAGTATAGGGAGAGAAGAGCACAGCTCACCCAGCTTGTCAAAACAATAGGAAAATGTCCTGTTCTGATTCTAAAATCAATGCCAGTTTAGAATGCTGGCTGGAATGGAGAGGAGGACACTTGCTGGACTTGAATAAACACAGGATTTATTTATTTTTGAAGTGTAGGCTAGTTTACCTCTCTGCATCTCCTTTCTATTAAAACAACCAAATAAATAAACAAACAAAAAATCCCACAGATACCTGTGCCTCAAAGTTCCAAATTTCTTGGGCTTCCTAGGAAAGGGGAGAGAAAATAAGCTGTATCTTAAAGTTAAAGTTATATTGGGTAAAATCAGAGAGCTGAATGAATGCCTTTCCATTTCTAATGTCTTCACAACAGGAATACAGTGGCTCAGTCCTATAGCTTTACACCATTAGTCTTCTGCCTTTAAGCGTCCTCCCCCCCCCACACACACACCACCACCACCACCATGGAGAACATCCCACATATGCTTCCAATATTCTACTAACCATATTTCTGGTGCCACTGCTCAGACTAAAAAGCATATGTCAGCAGACACATTTGTTTGGCCACCTTTATATTTTTTACTGAGACAGCAAACAGCTTCAAGTATTTCATACACAACACAGTGGGTGAGTGGAAAAGGTTGTACCTCACTCTATTATCAAGTTGTATGTTGTGCAGACAAACTTTTAAAAGGTGTTTACAAACTTCTGTTGCAACACAGTAGCTTTAGTTTTGTTATACATTTCCTGCTACACTGCTTCACTTGATGAAAAAAGGCTGGGGACTGTTTTCTCAACACATTTTTGTCACTCTGGTACTCTCCAGACAGATTGGATTAGAACCATATCATCACAATCCAGCCCAGGCATTGAAGATGATGGGAGTTGTAATGTGGCTCCAAGTTGAAGAAAGCAGTTTCAGGGTGTTTTCACTTCTCTTCTTTAAAAATAGCAAATATAGGAATACTAGCTATCCACATCTTCTATCTTAACTTTTATGATTTCCAGTCTTTGAGTACAGCATTGAGAGATTGTAGGGTGTTGTGTCTTGGGGTCATCTGAACAATTACAGGCCTTGAATTCCTGAAGGCTTTAGCCCCAATCAGTGGGGTGGATGGACTGTGTTATTCATTTCCTGAATTTAAATATGTTGGTAGGTGATTTTTGGAGTTTATAGACTTTATGGTAGTGGGGTGGCTAAAAAAATATTGTAAACAAACAAACAAACAAATAATGGTTCCAAGCTCTATTCAGTTCTTTGGGTAAAAAAGCTTCTCCCCACAACCTCCTGTGGAACTAACAAAGAACATAACACTGTTCGTGGGTCTTTGAGAAAACCCGTAGTTCCTTAGAGGCCTAACAAGAAAGAAAGAAAGAAAGAAAGAAAGAAAGAAAGAAAGAAAGAAAGAAAGAACACATTGCTCTACCTGAAAAGAGTACAAAAGAGGTCCATCTTTGAGAAAACCCATAGTTCCCTAGAGGCCTAACAAGGATGGAAGGAAGGAAGAAAGAAAGAAAAGAAGGAACACATTGGCCGTTACTTCACGAAGTACTTCGCTTCGCAGCGGGATTGCCTTCGCTTTGAATGCGAAGCCGGTCACGTGGTCTCCCTTCGCCCCCACCCCTCTTTCTCTGTCCTCACCATGCGAAATTTTAGGATCGAATCCATTACTACCTCACGTGCTCCCTTCGCATTCGGAAGCTTACTTGCAACGTCCGGTTTCTGCTTTCTTTTATTTTTTAAAAAAAATTACCACGGCGTATCGATGCATCAATACCCGGCTGTCATTTGCGGTCAGAGGCGCACAAGCCAGCGGTCAAGTCCGGCGCTCAAAGGCCCCTGCGGTTGTCCCGAGGACTTGTGGGCGGCCATCGTGTTTCCCTGAAGCAGAGCAGCTGGGTTGTTTTTTTTTGGGGGCGGGAGAGGCTTCTCTCAGCTTCATCGAAAGAAAGCCCTTCGCCATCCCTTGCCAGCGGAGGGAAAGAACGCTTGCCCCCTCTGTTGCCCCTGCCCCGTGTACAGAAGGCAAGATCAAAAGAACGGGTTAAGAAATAATGCAGCATTTCGGAGAAAAAGTAAGTTAAAAAATAAATATATATATATATTAACTGGCCACACGTGAAAAGCGGGATGAAGCGAAGAAGATTCCCGGCCTCCGGCAGGGGAATCTCTCGCCCGCTTGGAGCACGGTTTAGGGGCGTGGTCGGGTGGCGCCGAATCCAAAGAGGAGGAGCGTGCGGACTGAAGCGATCGATTCGCACATCTTTGAGCCATTGTTAAAATGATGACATCCACCAGCAGGAGGAGGGAATTCTCCAGTGAAAAGGACAAAAGAAGCCTTTACTAACCTGCCGGTGCTGGTCAAAGTTGCCACGAGCCCCGTTACTTTAGGAAAATCCTTTGCACACACATCTGGACTCTCCCAGGACACTTCCTTACACCGGACTAAACAGTATCCTTTCCTTTGTCCCCTGTCTAAGCCCATCACCCCAGATGGGACAATCATTGTTCATACTGTCTGTTTGGCAATGTAGTCTATGTACGGTATATAACAATGTATCCTGTATTGTCAATAGTGGAAGTTGTCTGTTCATTCTTTCTGTACATTATGCCCTTTGTCTTGTACTTAGTACTTTTCCGAGTTTCATTCGACTTTACCAGGTTTTCCTGTTCCCTCTTTGTATTTCCACTACCCCTCCCACTGTACAGAATTATTATAAAAACTCTGTTCCCCTGACCATCAGGGCAGATTCTGAACCCTTGCTGTTAGAGGTAAAGTTTCTGTCTGCTTGCTTTATTGATCAATAAACCTAGCAAAAATTGAATACTCTCTTTTGTCAGTAGTCATCTGAGGTTTTAATCCTGACTTGGAACGTCTGGAGGTTAGCTCTGGACCCAACAGTGCCAACAAGTGGTTTCCAAATCATGGAGACCTTAATAGATTTTTGTGGTCTGTAAGACATCCCCACAATGGTTTACTTTTGCCACCCCCAGTGAGGTTCCCTAGATCAGTGGGCTTTTGAACACAGGCCTCCTTTCCCATAGTCACAAACTGCTGTAGCAAAACCAGGGCCTCCTGTCCTTCTTGTGCTCTTTGTCTTTAAAATACATGTTTTTAAAAAAGGGCACTTTATTAAATAGAGGACTACGTTCTGTGATGCAGAAAGAATGGTCTCTCTGTCAAAAGATATCTCCCCTCCCATGTATACTTTATTATTTATTCATTCATTCATTTGTTTGTTTGTTTGTTTGATTGATTGATTTCTATACCGCCCATCTTCCAACAGGAACTCTGGGCAGTTTACAACAAGTTAAAAGTTATACGGGTAAAAACAACAGTATAAATAGCAGTATAAGTAGAAAAGAGGGGGGAAGCCCTCAGCAAGGTGCATTAGGGGTGGGGAAAAAAGATAAATAAAATTAAAATTGAAATAAAATTAAGATTAAAGGTCACCATATGCCTCCCTAAAAAGCAAGGTTTTCAAAGCCTTTTTGAAGGCAGGCAGGGACTGTGCAAGGCGCAGCTCACTAGGAAGATGGTTCCACAATGTGGGGCCCACAACAGAGGTGTGGTTGCACATGACCGACCTACGTGCCTCCCTAGGAGTGGCCACCCTGAGTGAGCGCGCCTGCGACATTCGAGTGGGCCTGACCTCAGTATGACCTCTGGGAGATACACTCTGACACGTATTCAGGACCCAAGCCTGGAGGGTTTTGAAAACCAAAACCAGGACCTTGAACCTTATCCCGAGAGCCACGGGCAGCCAGTGCAGGCGTGCCAGAACTGGGGTGATGTGATCATATCTACAAGCACCCACCACCAGTCTGGCCGCCGCATTCTGCACCCGTTGGAGTCTCCGGGTAAGGGTCAAGGGCAACCCCACATAGAGTGCGTTGCAGTAATCGATCCTTGATCACTGCCAGGACCCTGCCTGTCATGGAACCCGAATGTGAAGGGTTAAATGCTGGAGAGCAGCAGGAGGAGCCTTGTAGTTCAACTCAGCAGGCAGCTGAGTCTGAGGAAGCAGCTCAGGGCACATCTCCTCCTCCTATAAGGGCTAGGAGCAGGATCCTGCAAAGGAGAACTAACAGGAGAGCTAGGGAAAGGATCTTTAATGATAGGCGTAGAATTAGATCTGAAAGCCCTGAGTTCTAGCAGGAGCCTTGCCAGAGATATGGGTGTGCTCCCTGTTTTAGGATAAAGCTAGCAAGTTTACCCTGAACCCTCTGTGGGAGCAACGCGTCATTTACCTTGCCACCATGTTTCTGTGTGTTATCCTGACTTTGTTTCCTGACCTTGGACTGGCTTTCTGACTACGGCGTTCTCTGTTTCCTGACCTTGGACCGGCTTCCTGACTACGACGTTTCTCTGTTTCCCTTGAACTTGGCATTTGGCTCTGTAAATTATTCTGGATTAACTCATACTGTACTTTGTACTTTATCTGGATTACAACTAAAGTTCCTGGCAAAGAACTGAACTTGGCTTGCTGTGTGTTCTGTGTGTGGGGCTTGACAATCACTTTGTTTCACTTCTCAATTAAAATGGGAGGGAGATTAGTTCTTCCCATGCTATTTTCATCTGATCACTCACCTCCACACCCATAATTTCTTCTCCAATTATATATTACTGTATTAACAAATAATAAAATCAACTCCGCTCTTACACAGACCTTCGTTTGGTACCCTGGGCCTTCCAAATTGCTCTAGCTTTCCAGATGAATTGGACAAGTTTTATTGGAGGATTGCTTTTGGAACATAAATTGGTGAGCCAAATGGCATGCTGCAGCTGTCATTCCCTCTATGCTGTCTAACAAGTTCAGGTTTGAAGCACTTCTATGGCTTGCCCTCAACTTTTCAACTTTTGAGGAAAAGCGGGGTAAAATTTTTCTAAATACATTCATAGTTCAGGCTGTTATAACCACAGGAATGCAAATTAGTAACAAGAGAAGAATTATATTGCCGTATTCATCCAGACAGCTTCAGAAACCACACACGAATGGTTTATCAAGCAGAACTGTTGTCATACAGTGTAGTTCAGTTGACTCAAATACAGGAACTGAGACAATGTCACCAGCTTTAAGTGATCCAGGCAATTCTTACAAATATATTGTTCAGCACTGATAGAATTGCTCGTGCATAGATTATCCAAGTTCTCCTCACCCTAACTCTGTGTGCATTTTATAGCCATTCTAGTTAGTTTACTCCACATTCTTGTTTTCTCCACCCAAAGACTTTTATACTCACATCCATGCATATTTGTGAGAGCCAATAAGGAAAAAGAAAGAGGGAATCAAAATCTCTATAACCATCTGAACAGGAATTAATGTTTAAAATCTTAGAAACAATAGAAATGGATAAATTATCAGAATGTTTAGAAGTTTCCAGGAAGGAAAACCACCAGAAAGTCTGGGAAAAATACTATATATGGATAAAGAAGAGAGAAAATAATAACAAAAGCTAGAGAACTAAGAAAACACATTATTGTATATACTTCATGATAAATATAGTCAGTTTAGATATGTAGAAATATTTAAAATATTGGCAATTAGATATAGATGACTACCAACTTGCACCTCTCTGTATTTTGTAGCCCCTTCCTTTTTATATTCCTTCACACCCTTTCCCTAATTGGTTTGTATTGGAAATAAAAGATATAATAAAAAAGCAAAAAACAATCTCTATTCTTATATACCACCCGAAAAAGACAATACCATATATATAGGAGTGGCTAAAAGAGGAATTATAATGTTGTGGGAAGATGTTAACATCAGCTACAGAATGCATATACACAAAAACTAATGCTACCTCATTATTTTGAAAAATATTTTTTAGTGTAACCAGGGACCTTATTTTCAGATCTTTTGGTGCCCTTCCTTTTCAACATGCTTGATGGTACTAGTAGCTGTTCTGTTTTCTGCTCTCACCCTATGTAAACTGTGCTGTTACACCCACATGAATTCATAGACATTTTATAGGTACCAATATTGATGCGGTGACTAAATCCAAAGTTCCAGGGTGTGTGGGTATGTGTGACAAGAACCAGAATTAAGGAAGCTTTCACCTTGATCACAGGCTGAATTGTCGTTATTTTATTATCAGTAGGATTTATTTACACACTACATTTCAGTCCAAAGCCTTGAATAACATATCAAATAAAATAAAAATAAGGTGTATGAAACACAAACACAAAACATTTAATTATGACTAGATCAGTCTTGAGTCAAGAAAACTTAAAATAGTAAATATCTAACATGAATGAGCTTACTCAAACCTAAGAAGGCTTACGGAATAAGTGGATTTTATTTGGAATGAATATTTATGAAGTGTAGTCCGCTTCATCAGTTGCAACAGATTGAGATGATTACCTCTTCCTGGAAAGCTAGCTTGTAAGGATCAGTCACTTGAATTTGAAGAATGGCTAGCATTATCCATTGCAATATTATCATCAACTACTACCTTACTTTTCTGCTCATTCTCCATCCAGAGAAATATTACCAAATGGCAATACAACAGGAATTTCCCAGATTTTCCATCATTACTTAAACATATAAAACATGTCCTTTCATATTGCATCATCGTTTGGTATGCCGGTTTGATAGTCACTGATAGTAAGATATTGCAGAGGGTGGTGAACACAGCACAAAACATCATGGGCTGCCCCGTGAGTCTACTAGATGACATCACTAGGGATCGCTGCCTTAGGAGAGCAAGGAACATTCCAAGGGATGACACACACCGTGGGCAGCACTTCTTTACTGTCCTACCATCAGGCAGGAGATATAGATGTATAGCCAGCTGTATCGACAGGCTGAAAAATAGTTTCTACCCTTGGGCTGTCAGACTTTTAAATGGAAAATAACTCCATGTCCACAAGGTGCAATAAGGCTGTATGGTTGTTAGTGGGATTCATTGTGTTTGTGTGTGGGGGGGTATGAGTGAGGCAGCTAATTTCATTGTATACATGTTGTGCTTTGATAATAAAGTACTGTAATAATAATAATAATAATAATAATAATAATAATAATAATAATAATAATAATAATAATAATAATAATAATAATAATAACAACTACTACTACTACTACTACTACTACTACTACTACTACTACTACTACTACTACTACATACATACAAGATGCCACTGGGACCTGGATACTGCAGTGAAAGCATGGCAGATTTCACTGGAGTGTTTAAGGACAGTGATGTCTTCAGCTGTAAGTAGAGATTAATTATATAGAAGCAAACCTTGGAATACCTCATGTCACCAGTGGTTGAATACCTCATGTCAGCTGTGGTATATGTGAAGCTATGATGAAAGAATATTCTTCTAACCATCCAGTTATTATCCAGATTTAGAATGCAGTCATACATATGCTTAACCTAGGGAATAAGCCTTATTGAAAACAATGGGACCTACTTCTGCACAGACCAATATACGAGTCTGCTTTCTTAACACTTTCCTTTGACAAAGGGACCTGGCCTACACATTTGGCAATGATGCTTGGAACATCTAATTTTTTTTCTATACTATCCATGGCACTGTGGTGCCCAGACTAGTGAAGACTGATCAAGGTCAAAAGCTAGTTTCAGTTTGTCATTTTTGTGTGTTAAAAATAAAGGTATAACTCTACCCTCAACATTGGCTTGACAGAAAAAAAATTTTCTTGTTCCATTTATTTATTTATTTAAAATATTGATACTGTATACTACCTTTTTCCCCAAAAGGGACCAAAGTTGTGTACAGTGTTAAAATGAATAGTATTAAAAGATAAGAAGAATAAATTGTTATAATATTTTAAAAAATTAAACAAGTGTTAAAACGAATAGTATTAAAAGATAAGAATAATAAATTGTTATAATATTTAAAAAAATAAACAAATATAATATGAAAACTAGTAATTACAAACAGTGCTGAAACCATTAAAAGCAACAGAAACAAGGCAGCCCCATTTTAAGAATCCCATCATCATCATCATCATCATCATCTCTTAGACAGCCAACTAAGAGAAAGCCTACCTGAAGAGATCGATCTTTGCCTGTCTGTGGAAGATGAGCAAAGACAGGGCAAACCTTGGGTCCCGTGGGAGTGAGTTTCACAGTTTGTAAGAAGTGAGAGAGATCTTCTCCTGTGTCTCTACCAAAAGGGACATATTGACCAATGAATACAACCTGTATTGGCCAAGAATTAGAATGGTAGAAGTAATTCTTTGTAACCCTAAAGAAAGGTCTGAAAGGTAAGGAATGCTACATGGAATCTAGCAAGTTTGGAACAAATACTACATCCTTGGATTATGCTGGTGCTCATAATCACAGAGACTAAATATAGAGGTTGCTTTCTGGCAAACTTGAATGAGATCTATTTAGGAGTTTTTCTATAGGATCTGTTTGCCTGGGTTCTTTCTGTAGCCCTGCATGACTACACTGGCATTTATCTTGCTGTTTGGTCAACTCTGGGGACTGGTTTGCTCCTTTGCCCAGTAACCCGATGATATCAGTGCCACACAAACCATCCCGTCCTGAGGGCATTCCTGCATGCACCTTTCTGGCTAACTGTCAGAAAATACTCCTTTCTAGGTGCAGAGCTGAACTTTGGTTCAGATCAGCACGTGTGACTGCTGAAATATAAGCAAAGTGGCTGGCTTGCAGTCCCTTTGGAGAAGCTGCTTAATGATCTTGAGAAACGTAAGGTTTCAAATTGTCTCTCCCCTGGAGCAGAGAGGACAGGATACCTTGCATTTCTTTTAAATTGTCGTTAGCATATCAGGAATTCTTTCCAAAGGTATTTTTAAAAGACGGTCAAAGCATTGCTAATGCACTGGAGCAAAAATAAATGGAAAGCTTTATCTCCCTTCTCCAAAGGAGAGTAGAACGGATCTTCCTATTTCTCAAGATAGTTAAAACTGCTTAACAGTCTTGAGAAAAAGGAAGCTATCATTCTACCCTTCTTTTGAAGGGGAAGAGAGACAAGGCTTTTAATTCAAAATTTCCCATGGCCTCCAAAGGAGCTAATTAACCAACTTCTCCAAAAGGAGAGCCAGTCAGCCACTTAACAATCTTGAGAAATCTTTCCCTTTTAAAAGAAAAACAATCTTGAAGATGCTAAAGAATGTTGCCTGAGTGTGGTCTTCTGGTCCAACTTTCAACCCAAACCCTGTTCCTTGCATGTGAATGCAATGATTGCAGCATCGCACACTTCTGTGTAACTTTAATCGACCTGATTTAGCCCAGACTGATCCAATTTGGCTGCACAGTGCATAGCCAATCCCTTTGTATCTCCTATTTATGTGCTCCCAAGTTTGCCCAGGCTAATGGCAACTGCATTTGCATATGAAGAGGTCCATGTGTTCCCCCACTCTGGGTTAAAAGAAGAGCAAAATTGCTTAAAGATCAGCACCCTATCTAGCCAGGTTTGCTCAGAAAGGTAGTAATCTGTGTAGATACTGCTCTTCTTGTGCTTGGTGCTTCTTCAGGACTGTATCTTAGCAACCTGAGGTAGAGATGCTGAAAGTTTAGTGGCCAATCAGATCAGGCAGTTTATGGCAGCTAAACAGCGTATGAAAGAGAGGAAGGCATTTGTAGAGTTCCGGGGACTCTCCCTTTGTGATATCAAGAATCCTAAAAGAATGAATGGGCCATTTTTTAAAATAACAAATTAAGTGGACAGGAAATGCAAGGAAGATTAGGTCATTTCTTCCTTTACATCAGTTAAGATAAGAGCCTGCACAATAGATGAAAATGCATCTGGTGAAAAAGATGTCAGTGGGCAATCTAATATGTCATTATGTAATATAAGGTAAGCTTTGTGAGAGCTACCTGAAAAGCAATGTGTAAAATGTGTTAAAATGTGTAAAAGCAATGGAGGATGCCCTCTGCTTTTCCATAGAAACACGGATTTCTCTTGTGGGGAAAACAAAAACATGCCTGTAATTTGTGTTAACAAAATGAAGGTCCTGTTTGTATGGCATTCAATGTTATTGCTCATGCTAAAAGAAAAGAAAGCAAAACTGTCCACCCTCAGCTAATGATCTACCTATCCAAATATTCTGGGAAGGTTTCAGACTCCTTGATCATTTCACTGTATATGTAGTTGGAGCAACTTTAAAAGAGTTGGAGAGTAGGGGCTTCATGCACATGCACACGCACGCACACACACACACACACACACACACACACACACACACACACACACACACACACACACACACACACACACACACACACACACACACACACACACACACACACAGGTCTATGTGTTAAAATACCTGGTAAGGTTATTTGTATTGCTGGTTTTCCAACTTACAAGAAAAGGAGTCATTCCAAGAAATATACACCCACGGTGGAAATAGCTAGCAGACAAATATCAATTTGCAGAACTGTCTGTACTCTGCACATTTACCAAAATTACTTGTCAGTGTGTGTGAAAAACAGCTAGCCATGTAAATTATGAACTAATCCAATTAATGCCTATAATGCTTCTTAGGAGTCTTAGAATTTCAACTAATTCTTAAGTTTTCATCATGGTGCTAATGAACAACTAAGAGAAGTCAAAGCTTTGAAAAGTTAAAAACTTTCAGGACTGCCGATCCCAAATTTCTGACTCTGCATGGCTAAAAATGTAAATTTTTGAAACCTCAAGGAAATCTCAATATCCATGAGGTCAAATAGTGATGGCTGCTGAACATAATCTCAACGTGACTCATCCTGAACCTTATCAAGGTTCAGTAATGGAATAAGTAAAGGAACAAATGAAAAGAAGGTCTCTGAGTATGTGCAGAGTGGTTTGCCACCAGAATATACTAAATAACTGTATAGGCTGCCTCATCGCCATCTGCATTGAAAGGAAGCCTCATAGAATAACTGAGTTGGAAAAAGCTTCTAAGGACATCATCAAATCCAATTCCCTGTTCAGTGCAGAAATGTATCAAGTCAGCAAACGTGACTTACAAGAGACCAGAGCAGCCTTTCCCAGGCTAGATTCTCCATTTTAGAAAGGAACTCCCACTGTCCGCAGATGTTACTCAGACTTTCTGTGCTGAAAGGATGTAGTCCAAGACATCTAGAAGACATGTGGTAAACAGACCTGGGCTGCAGTTATGACAGACCTGCTTGCATCTGACCGCTGTGTTTGTGGATAATGTGGATGCCTCAACTGAGAGTCTTGATTGCTCAATTTCCTGTGTGATTCCAAATAGATTGGCCGCTGCATTTAACCATTGAATGGCATTCACAATACCCTAGTGGCAATGAGAAACCTCAGTTAAGATTAAAACAAAACCAAATGTTACTACCTGGAACTGGAAGTCTGTACAGGATTTTGCAAAGAAATTTTGCTCGTTCCCCCATATTTCAAACACCAGTTTCCCCAAAGACTGAGTAGTCGTGATTAACATCCTCAAGAATGAGATCTACATAGCTGTAATAACTAAAGTTTCATTTCCTAGACAAGTTGTCCCATGCTTTAAAAATTATATAGATAGATAGATAGATAGATAGATAGATAGATAGATAGATAGATGATATAGATATAGATATAGATATAGATATAGATATATGCCGCCCACTACCCAAAGGTCTCTGGGCGGTGGCCTGCCAAACAAGAAGGCAAAGATATGTATCTCAAACAAGGAGGCAAAAATAGTGATGTCATACAGTCAGAGAATCATAGAACAATAGAGTTAGAAGAGATCTATCAAGTCCAACGCTATGCTCTATATAAGGATCAAGATCAAAGTATATCTGCCAGATGGTTGTCTAATTTTCTCTTAAATGCCTCCAACACTGGAGCACTCACCACCAAAAGTAAATAATTTTTTCATGATATTCAGCCAAAATTTTCCCTAGGACAGTGGTTTTCAACCTGCCTAATGCCGTGACTGTTTAATACAGTTCCTCATGTTGTGATGACCCCTTGCCATGCTTGGAAGAGGCCACAAGCCCCCTTTGGCAGGCCACTGTTGCAGGTGCCATAAAGAACTTCCCTCTACAGGCACCATCAGCCTCAGCAGTTCATCACCACTAAAGTCTCTCTCCTCTCTGTAAGCCCTGTTTCATTTTTACTTTCTTCTGTCTTCTTGTGATTGTCCTTTCATTTGTCTCATCTGCCTTGAAATATGCTGGGAAAGTTTATTCAAGTATCATCTCCTGCTTTTGTCCTCTTGGACTCCCCCTTTCTATTGTCTCTTCCTCCAGTAGATCCTTTCCATGCTACCTCTCCCCATCAAACTTCTGTTTGCTCTCTAGTCAGTCCCTCCCTAGATTTTGCCACAGTTTTATTCCTCCACTGTGCTTTATTAAGAGCCAACAAAACAGAAGAGCTGTTAGTTAGCAAATCATTTTCCCAAGACACATGAACTAGAATCCACACACAACGGTCTTCAAAGAGGGGTGGGAAAACACCCCTTCCGCTGTGGGTAATACTGCATCAAGAACATGTGATTTCCCTGCATCAGAAGCAGATGTGTTGGTTCCTTACAGCAACCAAGGGCTGTGTGAGAAAGAGAAAGAGGGAGGAAGGAAGAGGAAGAGTTTGTTGTTTGATAATACTGTATCTTGAACTGATCTTCACCTCCTCTCTCTCTCTCTCTCTCTCTCAAAGACAGAACAGTGGATGAGTGAAATGGGAGAGCCATACTTTCTTGGTCTGTGGCTCAGAGCAGGATGATGGGAAATGCCAGCTCCTCAGTCAGAAAGTAATAAAATATTTGTGTCTGAGCATGTAGAATTACTGTACAGGCTAGACACTGTGGTCCTTTGAGGGACGTTTGTGACAACTCTCTTTGCAATTCCTGTGTATCCTATTTTGTAGAAGGGAGATGGGAACTGCAAATAAATATTGACCAAAGATCAAAATTGTATCTGCATTGGTGATTTGTCTGGAATTGTCCTTGTGCAGACCTTTTCTGGTGTCCTTTCCACCCCCATGCTGTGGTGATGGTGCAAGAAAACTAGTTCTACCAAAAATGGCCACATACTACAGAAACTGTGACCTCCCATTTGATGCTACTCTCTGGGTGTGAAGGAGACATCATCCAGTAGAATTAAAATGCAGGTGCTTTTCCACTGAAAAAGGAGATCAGATGCACTGGGGGCCTTTCCCCCACCCCCTTCTCTTCTGAAAGCAGTTCCTTCCTGCCAATCCTCTGTGCTCCTCTGCAGGAAGCACTGTAGAAAAGTACTTGCCTTTTGGTTCTTTGGGGTACCAAAGTTTCAAGTACTTTGAAACTTTTGGGTGCTAGATCTCAAACAAATAAGTGGAAGTACTTTTTTGCCCAGAGGATCACTGGTCTATGGATCTCCTTGCCAGAATAAGTGGTGACAGTTGTCAGCCTTGACAGCTTTAAGAAAGAATTGGACAAGTTCATGGAGAACAAGGGTATCGATGGCTATCATTATGGATGCCTAAGGACAACCTCTGGGTTGGAGAGATAGGCAGGATATCTCTCAATGCCATTTGCAGGGAATCTTAAGCAGGTGAAAACATCTGCTTGGGAATACCCAGAAGCAAATGGTGAGCCGCTGTGTGAGACAGAAAGCTGGACTGGATGGGCTGTGGCCTGTCCCAGCAAAGCTGTTCTTATGCCTTTGCTTCAGTGCTCTAAGTGTCACTAGAGAGTTTCCTGCACCTTTACTTTCAGTAGGAGCTGAGAGATGCCAACAACTGCTTCTGAGAATGCAGAACAACATTGAACAACATTTATTTGTACTAATTTAATGAATTTACACCCATCAGAGTTCCACATGGGACATTTTCTATGTGGGTTGCTAAGACTTTCCTCCATTCTCCATTAGACAGGCAGAAATAAATTAATGAATGTATACCAAGTGGTGGCATCAGAGTTGGAAGCCAGAGTGCCGCTCAGGCAGTGTGGGCAGGTTGGCTTCCGAAAAAAACAGCAGAGCTGGCTGGTCTGCGTTTTGGAGGAAGGGTAGCACCCTATCCAGGGACACCTTTATCCTTCGTCAAAGTGAGGCAGCTCCTTCAGGCAGGTAGCAGAGTTTAAATAACTTTTAAAAGCAGTGAACTGTTAGGGGGTTAAGCTGTTATAATTGCTTTTTTACTGCCAGGGATGATTGCTCATTTTCTGATTTGTGTTCCAAATTGAATCATCCAGTTTTGGAAAGTTTTATACTTTGGCTATGAATCAGGGATTTTTAGCTGCACCTCTGGCAACCAAATTAATGTGTTTGGCTGTCCCCAAATACTGCCACCTAAAAGGCTAACCCCTTCTGCCACAAGTCTAGGACCCAGAGTCCAAACTTACATAACTGTACCACTTTTTGTTATTGAGTCTATACTATCTATAGCTCTAAGTTTGGAAGAAAAATGTTGATAAATCTTCTACTATTGTGATCGTCATTCCATGTTTTTACTATATGTTATGTCTGTGAAGATTCTCAGCCATCCAGGTGAGTTTATCTGGAAGCTGAGTCATGGAAACTGGACTACCTCTCAAGTCCAGTTGCCATGACTCAACCTCCAGACTATATGTTATAATGATATTGTAGAGGGAGCTCGAGAGAGTATATCCTTTCACAGACACATTCTTCCAGCCATGTGCTACATGAGCACTAGAAACATATGCTTTGATCTACACCAGTGGTTCTCAACCTGTGGGTCCACAGATGTTCCTGGACTGCAACTCCCAGAAGCCTCCACCACTCACTGTGCTGGAAGGGATTTCTGGGAGTTGCAGTCCAGGAACATCTGAGGACCCCCAGGTTGAAAACCACTATCTACTTCCTTAATCTCTTTCCACTTGGGTTTTTTTCCACGTGTTCCAGGAGGTAACGTTTGTGATTAACAGGACGTACCAAAACCCCTCCCCCTGATGTGTTTTAAGGACATGCCAGCTTTGCATTAAAAATAGGACAATAATAATAAAGTGACCCTTGAAAATAATTAAAGCAGCAGGGTTTACTTGTCTTTGTTTTTAAACTAGCTTGATGTGAATGCTAGAATAAATGTACCCTGCAACATTTTTATACATATGGTTATTGCTATTCAGTTTCCAGTCATTTCCAAAACTGATAAAGAAAGCATGTGACAGAAAAGGACCTTGCTCTGACATGCCCTGGACACAAATTAACTTTAGGATACCCCATATAAATTTTCCGGTCTTTGTTAGCTGCACTTTTAAAAAGTTTCTTGCAAAGAAGGAATTGAGAACCAATAACCAACTTCAACCTAGATGCCCTAAAAGCACATCCAATCTCACCTGATTTCAGAAGCTAAGCAGGATTGGTCCTGGTTAGTACTTGGATAGGCAACCACCAGGGAATACCAGGTGCTGTAGGCGCCTGGAGTAGGAACTGGCAGGCCACTCCAGTATTCCTGCCAAGAAAATTCCATGGACGTGGAGTCACGAAGAGTCAGTAACGACACAATGGGCGCTTTTACATGACCCCTAAGATCCGCTGGCCACTTAAATTTGGACCAGAGATCTTAGGTGCTTGTCGCTCTTCCTGTGTCCCCACCCTGGCTGCTGGCTGCGTGAGGGGAGGGAGAAAAAAAAAGGAAGAAAAGATCGTGGCTCACCTCCATTCTGCCTCCGTGCTTGCCGCGGCAACATTCCTGTCTCTGTAAAGTAGCTCTTAAAGGGGCGGGAGCCAAAACAACAACAAACAGAAGCGAGGAGAGCCCCGCACTCACTATCGTTACACCGCATCAAGCAATTTTCACCCCGGAAGAGCAGGTACTTGAAAGGTGTGCTGGGATGCGCTAAAGTGGGCGTGGCCACACTTAATTTCCTGTAAACTCCGGAGCTGGTGGGGAGCTGGGAGCCATTTGCCCCGGAGTTTAGGGGTCGTGTATAAACGCCCAATGACACAACACACAACACACACAGCCAACTTCAACATAGCTGAAGCTTTTTCTACTCTTGTCTTGCTCATGGATGGTAATAAGCAATGCCAATAGTGTTTGCACTAGAACACTGAAAATAGAGAGGGGGATGTACAATACTGCCTGATAGAAACTGCAGGAGAAGTTTTATCATCTTCTTAAGCTCTTTTCCCACTTTGCACTCCCCTCCCCGCTTTCAATGCTTTTTGTGTTTTTTCTTGAAACTTGCTCTTCACTCTCCCTCCCCCAGCACATTTCTCTTGTAATAAAAAAAAGGAAGAGCTAGTATTACAGGCACAAAGCTATTCCAAGGCAGCAAGGCTAACCTCATCCTCTTGTATTATACTGAAGGAGATAGTGTTTCATATGGCTCATGATGAACAAGTACTATACTTCTCCTCCTGTGGTTATCCTGCCTGCCTACATGGGCAAATTAAGACTGGATGGATCAAGCAAGTCTGGAAAAGAGTACCCTGGCGCTTGGCACTTCTCCTTACTAACACTTTGTGCAGTTTGCTTCTGCTCTGGGTTCAGTCACATGTGAGAAAATAAAATCAGGGCACCCTTTGTGTCCCCCCCCTTTATTTTCTTTTTAAATTAGTAATTTAAATAGTGTTACAAGCCTCCTGTCTCCTCCCCTTTTCCCTTACCCCACTCATCCCCTTTTCCTTATTTCCCTACATCTCTCTCCTCTCCCTCCTTCCCCACAAGACTTGCAAAGTATTGTGAAGAACAGGATTTAAAAATGCAATTCAAACAGGAAATCTCAAGCCCTCTTTCGCCTGCAAGGGAGTGAAGTTGTCTCCTTCTGAGCAATGTAAATATGTGGTGCAGCCTTTGAAGTTGGCCAGGCAATTGCAATTGGTATAGAACCGGGTTAGTGAGCGCTGCTGCTGCATGGACGCATATCATGCCAGTTCTGAAAAATTTACACTGGCTGCTAGTTGCTGCCTGGGCCCAATTCAAAGTGCTTATGCTTACATATAAAGCCCTAAACAGCTTAGGGCCATGTTACCTAAAGGACCACCTTCATCCATATAAACCTGCCCATGCCTGAAGATAAGGCCAGGAGGCCAGGTTGAAGGTGCCATCCCTCAAAGAGATATAATGCCCTCCCAAAAGAGATCTGCCTGGCATTGACACTTTTGGCTTTTCGGTGCAAGACCGGTTCAACCAGCATTTCAATTAGACAGCTATCTTTTTAGCTGGGCTCATAAGCAACAGAATTTTATTATTTGTTTTAAATTGTTTTTGTTTGATGGTTTTTAATAGCTTTGTTGTTTTATTGCTTTAATATATTGTTTGCCGCCCAGAGACAACTTGGTAGTGAAGTGGCTAAAATTTTTGTAAACAAATTAATAAATGTAATTTTTATGGCATTGGCAGCAGTGGCACCTGTTACTAGTGATTTATCAGTATCATTTTTTAAAGGTACCACAGTACCTAGAAACCTAAGTCCTTCATAAAGGAAATATATCGACAGCAGCATTCACACACACACACACACACACACACACACACACACACACACACACACAGAGAGAGAGAGAGAGAGAGAGAGAGAGAGAGAGAGAGAGAGAGAGAGAAACAATGAGAAATCAAGCAATACATCATTGATAAAATTTAAAACAACCCTTCTGAAATGGGAGGAATAAACTGCTTGCTGAGTGCTGAGCCAAATGAAATTATGTTGGCTGTGTATTGTGTGAATGGAAAATTATTAAACAATATAAATAATGGCTAATCAGTACAAATGGAGTTCATTTGACACATGTGATCAAGCCCTCAAATGCTAAGTACAGTAGGATCCCGTTATCCACTGATTCATTATCAACTGATCCAGTTATCCATGGTTGGCAGAGGGAAAAAATTAAATAAATAATTCATCAGCTGCAAAGCAAGCTACTGTCACAAACAACAGCTGTAAATCAAGCTACTATCTCAAAACAGCAGCCATAAAGCAAGCTACTATCACAAAACAGCAATTTGGGATTATTTTTTTGGAGTTCTCTTTTATCCATGGTTTTCATTATCCACGGGAAGGCCTGGAACCAATCCCCCAGTGGATACTGGGGTCCTACTGTTCTGCCAGGTGGGCAGATAATGGGAAGCTCCTTTTACAAAATCCTTAGTGCAGCCTCTCTCTATGGATGTCCCAGATGGAATCATTAGGGGAACTTCCTTCTTAAACCTATAAGCTGATCTCTTTGTGTATTGTTTCCTAGAGGAGAAGCTGTTCCCAAAACACTGTCTCAGTTAGCACATGTTTTTATTAACAATACGACACATTTTGCATTTCGAGGACCAGCTGGTGGTACTGTACCACTGAAACTGCTGCTTATGGTCCCTTTGCCAGCAAAAAAGACTTGCAGTTGGAAGAAGAGGTTAAAATGTTAAGAAAATTGACATTGGTTACAAGCCATCTGGGATTTGGGGGAGAAAAGGAGGTTTAAAAAAAGGTATCCAGGATTGGTGTATTCCATTTTAATTAGGTCACAGCTGCATTCAGAAGCATGATGTTTCTGGAAATTTCTGAGGGCAAAGCAATTTTTATTTTGTAATCAACATTGATTTGGAAATCAAACTTTGGTTTTGGCAAATTCATCATCCAAGTGGAAGGTAGTAAAACCCTAGAACAATCTCTTAGGGCTTGAGATTCTACATGTTACGTTGTTGGTGAGATTGGTGCTCTTTCCAAGTACAGATGCTGAGCTATATCTGTTAATGCAGAGATGTCCAAACTTCGGCCCTCCTGATGTTTTGGACCACAACTCCCAGAATTCTAAGCTTAGATTGCCAATGACAAAGGACTGTGGGAGTTGCAGTCCAAAACATCTGGAGGGTCCTCCAGTGCATAGACTAGCCTTATTTGTTTGCTTATTTACTTGTGTGGGTGTTTCATTTTCATAATCTTTACTCATTTTGAAGTTTGGATTTATTTTAAAAACTGCTTGATCAAAGGCACAAAAGTGGGTCTGCAATACATTCAGGCCAGGGCAAAGATTTCCAAACGTTCCTGAAATACAGGAAGGCAGTTACGTTCCGTGACAATGGGATACTGATGATCTCTAATTGATTTCCAGGAAAATTATCGCTCCCTGTTCCATGCCAGAAGCACAAAAGTAAACCGTTTTCATGGCAACCTTTTCCCCCATTTAAGAGGCACCTTTAACCGCCCGCTAAAAGAATATACATCTATTTAGCCAGGAAATGAGAAAGGGGATGGAGGGACGGAAGAATCCTTTCATGTATCCACTTAGTCTGATGCTGTACGCAGTTTGTGAGTGCACCAACTTGATTACCCACCAGCTGTGTCACAGCCAGTCTGAGCATCCTACAATCACTGATCACATGTTTTCTCTTCCAGTCTGACGTGGTATTGCATAGCGTCCCCTGGGTGGAATCTCCTGAAAGATGCATGAAGAAAAATGGTGGCATTGGAACCCCAGCTGCTCCACAATGCTAACTCTGAGGCCAGATAGTGCTGATTTTCCCCATGGTAAAACAAGAAGGGCTTTAGAAAGCCCACAAATGTTTGTATTCGCATGCCAGCAGGATTTTGTTTAGAAATCGCCTCCCACCAGCCAGTCCAAGAGATAAAAAACCTTTTGAAGATGTTGAGGCTGACAACTTTACAAAGGCAGGAAGGAAATGGCAAGGGCCAAGTAGTGCATTACATGGCAGTTTGGTGAGCGGTTCAAGCTCTCAACCACTGAAAATAACTGAAGCACAGTGGGGATGCTCATATGCCAAGTCATTTCCAGAAGCGTGCTCTCTCCCACAACACACACACACACACACACACACACACACACACACACACACACACACACACACACACACACACACACACACACACACACACACACACACACACACACACACACACATTTTTCTTGCACTGTTTTCCCAATCACAAGATTCTTTCCCCAATGTCTTTCATGAAACAACTGCACATTTGAAGTTCAGATCTAATTGGAAGATGGATTGTGGTTGTGAGAGCAAAATCCACAACTGCAGTTCTGCTTAAGGAAACAAGATTGGGGGATGTAATGGCAGGCTCTCCTGTACAGTGTGTTCTAGGCCCTAAGAAAGATGAGTGGCTGGTGAAGGCAAGGGGTTGCATGAGGCCTCATGGACTGCCTTATGCACCCTGTTCTCACTCCACCTCCCACCCTCCATCCCTACCTAAAAAGACCTGTTTTTCTGCATTATTGGAAGATCACCTGTTTTCAAAAAGATGGTTAGAACTGCTGTCAGGTTTTTTTTGTCTCTTTACCCACTTGAATGCTTTCTTCTGCAAACATGCAGACATAGTGTAATTTGTCAGACAAGCTGATTGGGGCATGAGACATGTTTTTCAGCTGCTCTTGCTCTTCCCTTAAGCGAGATGGGCCTGTAGCAGCTCAAGGGAGGAAGGGGTTGTCAGGTGGAAGGCCCAGGAAGCAAGAGTTACACTGGGCCACATAAGACCTAGCTGATTCCTTGGATCAGTCCATGTGCTAAGTTGAAGGCTACGGCACACACGCTATCCATGATCTGCATGTAGAATGAAGGACAGGCAAAGAGCAAGGTGGCAACATTTCTGCCTTTAAGTTGTGTAAGTGGCACAGGATAACAGCATATGCTTTGCCAAAGAAGAAGGAAGGAAGGAAGGAAGGAAGGAAGGAAGGAAGATGACATGAACTAATTTATAGAAATGGTGCAAATTTATAAATAATTGCTACAATCTAAATACAAGTGTCCTTTGGTCAGATGGACACTTGTATTGGACAAAAGGACACACAATTTAAATACAAGTGTCCTTTGGTCCGATTTGATATAAATCAATCAAACAAACAAACAAACAAACAAACAAATAAGGCATCTATCTGTCAGGGAGAAGACTGTGGCCAGGGATGGCTGATGTGCAACACCTGTTTTCAGAAGCTTTGTGCAAAAATGTTTGAGTGAGACTACATGTGATGCTAACCAAACACAGGTTGCTTGTTGTTCTCTGCTATAAATTGCCAGATCTTACATTATGTGATCCTCACTTCTCTTCATGTTGCTAGGCTGTTACTGGCACTGAGATATTAAAACATGAAATATGGAGAAGCCTCAGTTGTTCTTGTCAATTTAAGCTACCTCAATGAGACAACTTGATGGGTTTTCAGGACTCACGAGATGCCATGTCTCCGCTGGAAGACTAATAAGACAATGGTTTTTCGGGCTGCCTCTCTTGTTGAAATTTCTGTGACTTGTGCAAAACTGGTGACCTTTTTGTGTGAAGCTAAACCTATTTGAGCAAAGATGGAAGCACTGGCTGATTACTCAAGAGGGTACAAATCCTAAATAATGCTTCAAATTTTCAAAAGTCCCTGCACTACGTCAAATGTCTGTCACGGTTCTGCATATTTTGCTTTAGTTTTCCATAAAGGCTGATAGAAAATATATTGCTCTCTTACATTCCTAGTTCCCTAGGCCTTGACTGGAGAAAAAAGCCTGGGAAAAATAAAACCGCTTTTTTGTCAAGAACTGTCAACCTCTGGGCTAAATTTGCTATTTGACTCAGTACCTCTGATATGTACACTCCAATTGTCAACCCAGGCGATAAGAAGGAGGTTTATTAAAGTAGCTTTTTAGTATTTTTAGAGGGAAAGTTGGTCACCAGAGGAAACAGATATGTAACAGCATGGTAAAACTGATTAATAATTACTGGCAAAAAATAATCATTAGGGATGGTGATGAAACAAAAAATGAAGTGCTGTTTTTCATTCATTACATTACAAAGGGCCTTTTCACACGACCTCTAAAATCTGCTGCAAATGGCTCCCAGATCCGGAGCTTAAAATTGTTTCCCCACCAACTCCGGAGTTTACAAAAAATTAAGGGCGACCACGCCCACTTAAGCGCGTCCCAGCACACTTTTCAAGTACCTGGTCTCCGGAGCTGAAAATTTTCTGATGCAGATGTAAAGTAGTGAGTGCCCGGCTCTCCTCGCCTTGTGTTTGTTTTTTTCCCCTGCCGCCCCTTTAAGAGATAGGAATCATGACAACGGCAGACAGAGGTGAGCCTGCGTTTTTTCTCCCTTTTTTTCTCCCTCCCCTCACGCAGACAGGAGCAAGGAAGTGCGGAGGGGGTGGGAACACAGGAAGAGCGACGAACCCCCAAGATCTCTGGTCCGAATTTAAGTGGCCAGCGGATCTTAGGGGTCGTGTAAAAATGCCCAAAGAGAAACGAAACGAAACAAAATGATGAAGCAGCGTTTTATTGGAATTTTAATTATTTGAAAATAATTTGTAAAACCATCTGAACCCAGCACTTCTTTTAAAAAAAACCTGGTGGCAGCAGTTCAGTGTGTTCAAGGAGTTTGTAATAGATCAACTAATGATAGTGAGGGGGAAAATGGTCAGGCAAAGGACATAGGAACTAGTATGGTAGTTAAGTAGGATTTATTGAGGGAAAGAAAACATTCAGTGTTTGTTCCTCCTTTGGCTGGCTTGAGCAGTTAGTTGCCAGGGTAACCTTTGCCATCTTTTTTCTGCCCTGCCTCCAGGCTATGCTCATTTTCTAACTGGATACCAGTAAACAGGACTCCCTCCTCACACAAAAAAACAAAGCAAAAAAATAAAGAGGGAATGGGGATGTGGTCATTCAGCATGACTCATTCAAGAATGAACAGGAATAACATATCTTGGAGGTAAAAGCCTACAACAGATCTGTAAGGTTTTCAACGACTTGTTTATGGGCAGATTTAAAGACTTGGTCCAGGGATCAAATCAGAAAATGGCTGGATGGAGACTTCTACCCATTGTGATGCCCCCACCCCAGTTACCATAGTTTTTTTTTCTGACAATGACAGAAGGAGAAGACTTTGCCTACAATTGAGAGAAAGCGAACAGTAAATGAAGTCAGTGAATCTTCATAAAAATGGGTTCCTATTCTCCACCACCACCACCCCTATGCCCCCCCTGCAACCCTGGCCTAGTCCAAGTACAGTAATTAATCAGGATTTAACATTAGTTAGCAAGAAAATCCCGGCCAACTTTTTTCTAATGTTAATTACAAACATCCACTTTGTAGGTTCCTTCCCCTTTTATTTCTTCCTTTTGAACAAGGCTGTGCAATTTAGAATGAATTGCCCCTTAATTCTCCCTTGAATAGCCTTTTTAAATTGCCCAGAACCCACTGTTATTTTTACTGGTAGATTCCAATTACTTGTTTGCCTGCATTATTTCCCCCATTTTATAGCAAAATACCAATATATACTAGCAGCAATACAGGGAGCCTTTATTGCTGGGTCATTATCCTTCATTCTTATATATGAATAATAGATATAGTGTCTTTAATTAAATAATGCTGTTTGCGAGACCAGCTTTGAACCCATATGTTCAAAGCTTTCTCGCAAACAGCATTCTTTAATTAAAGACACAATACTCCTGCAAATCCTCCGTAATGATTTGATTGTTTGTGTGGAACAGGCTGGTGCTGCAATTATGTTTGATTGCCCTGCCCCCATCACCACCAATCAAAACTGGGGTCAGGGGAAATGAGGATATGAAAACTGTAGATTATAATAGTTTGACACTGGCGTAAAGAGTGAACCAACAAGGGCTGGTTATTCTAATGAATCGGGTTAATGGGAGCTGAGAAACACTGTTAGAACAGTCAATGCTTTGTGGTAATTCTTGTTGGAACGATAGTGTGTATAGCAAGATAATTATTTGTCATTGCCACCTTTTCAGGATCTATCCTCTACTATCTTGTATTGAGTAGAGTGTCAAGCTTGTTTGTTTACTACTGGTGTAGCAGCCATTCTTTCGTCCTTCCTTCCAGGAGTCTCAGACTTTTATGTTTGGCTTGCCATGATCTCAGAAATCAACCACTGCTTGTTGCTGTAGCACCACCCATAGCCCTGGATCACTGTGGTGCATTTAGCATTTTAGCAAAGAGTGTCCCCTTGGCAATGGCAAGTCTTGGGACTTTCTGTCAGAGAGGGATGGCTATACTTTCGGAAGTTTCTGTGTATGTCTGTGGCCAAAAAGTGGAGGAAAACACCACCACCACTACAACCCTTCTCTGGTGCTGTGTTGTATGGATTTTCATTCCCTCCATTTGTGGGCTGTGCTCCAAACATCTGGTTATTATGATGAGCAGAAAGAGATTTTGTAGAAATGCCTGGGGAGTAGCAATACCGAGGTCATCATTGGTACAAGGGACTAGGGATGCAGTGGCATCATGGTGCATGTTGCAATACAGGGAATAAGTATTGGGATTGTGTCTTCTTCATTTGTGAATTCTTTGGCTCCCTCCATGTGTGGCCAGCATCACCAGTGTAGTCCCTGACTGATGGGCTTTTGTGGTGATTCCAGGGATAATGGGAGAAGGTGTGCATTTTTAATGTAATGTAAATATTTTTTGAGGGTGCATTTTTCTGTTCCCTTGTAAGCTAAGCACATATAGGAGATGGGTCATTGTATTATAATGAAGTATACCAGCCTTCCCAAAGTGTCTGCCTTAGAATCATAAAATCATACAGTTGGAGGAGACCTCAGGGGCCATCCAGTCCAACCTCCTGCAATGCAGGAACCTCCATCACAGTACAGTACTCCCAACAGATAGCCATCCAGCCTCTGCTTAAAAGCCTCCAAAGAAGGAGACTCCACCAGCCTCTGCAGCAGCGTATGCCTCTGCTGGACAGCTCTAACCATCGGGAAGTTCTTCCTAATGTTTAAATTTAATCTCTTTTCCTATAGTTTGAAACCATTGCCCTGAGTCCTAGTCTCTGAACCCATGGGAAATAAACCTGTTCCCTCTTTGATATGACATCCTTTCAAATATTTAAACATGGCTATCATATCCCCTCTCAACCTTCTCTTTGAAGGCTAAACATTCCCAGGTCCGTAAGCTGCTCCTCGTAAGACATTTCTTCCAGACCTTTAACCTGGTCACCCTCCTCTGGACCTTTTTCAAGTTTGTCAACATCAACTAGCCCTAGTCTCTGAACTTGGGGCAATGGTTTCAAGCATTTCAGCATCTGCTGGGCTATACCTCTCCTTATCCTCAGCATAGTCTAACACCTCTGGGGGGGGCCCTGCCAGATGTTTATTATACCCGGCACAGAATTGCTTTGAAGATCTTCTGCATCCAGACCATCTTTCTATGATAAAATACGGTACTTGCCATTTGGTTGTTAATTTCCAAAAATATCAACAAGGAAGTAAAACCCATATGGGTGTCTTCAGATCTGAGAAGTCACAATTTCCTCCTCTCTCCCACTCATTTTGGAACAGTTGACCAAAAATTACCATAACGCCCACCCATAATTCTGCCATTGATGTTCCCCTTCTTGAACCATTCTCTTCCTATTTGTCATCAGGACCATTGTAGACTTGGGTAAATTTTCAATTTGGTTGTGTCCCCCCCGCCCCCAATTTACTGAACTTCACAAAGTGCACCTTTGTGGGATAAAGTGGACATGACCAATTAGCTCAGCTTTTACAGCTTCTAAAATCCTTCTTCCCTCTCTCCAGCCTTCAGAAGATTTTTGCCATCAGAATCTCACCGGCCTTACTGCAGGTCTGCTGAAAATACGATCTGTGACTTGCTCCCAACAACGACCCCACCTGTTTAATATTGCTTGTCATTCTTTTTTAAAGTTGTGTTTCTTCCCCACCTCCTGAATTGAGCTGGGTTTCCCCAGAGGAACAAATCAAGCCGCACAGTCCTCAAGTTATCATTGCACACAGCCTGAGAAATTGTCATTGAAAGCTCACTTTATATTTTTTTAAAATTTTATTTTCTTAATGGTCCAATGAAAATATGACCTGTTCCTGCATTTGTGTTCAGAAAAAACAAGTTGCATGGAAGGCCGTTGTTTTCATACAGGATGCTGTAATCACTTTTTCCCACATCTATGTTACTGAACCAAGTCTATCCCTTGCATCTTTTCCATGATAAGCCTGTTGTTCACCCGGTTTAGACACCCACGTCTGGAAATTAATCTATCTTCAGCTTACATGGTTGTAGCTGTTTCAATACAATATCGCAGATTGCTTAGGTGGAAGATAATAGGGCACATCACTTAACATTAATCTTGGCCCATTCCCCCTCATCCCCCACCACTTCCCAAATCCAGCTTTCTAGCCTTGTTTATAACCTATTTTTACTGTGGTTTTTCAATGCCTTCCCAGTGGTTCCATCCTCTGTGAAATCGCTTTGTATGGCTGCTGGATTGCTCCACCCACACCATTTGTGGGACACAGACTGCCTGTCTGCTGAGCTAGGAGGAATGCCCATAGCAACAGTGGGATAGTGGTACCTTTTGAAGGGCAACATCTCACCATGGCACTCCTTGTAGGTTTACGGGGATTCCGCGCCAAGAAAGATTTTGCCCATGTGGAAACCAGTCCCCAGAATTTATCCAACACGTGCTTTTATTTTGCCCTTTTTATGTTCATATTAGAAACAACTTAATTGCCCCATTGCTGAAGAAGTTCCAAGGCCACCCTTCTAGATGGTTAGTCCAATACTGTTTAATAGACAAGAACTCTTATGTTACAGCCCAGGTAGCAAAGTTTTTTATGGCCGCTATACGCAAGAGAGCAGAGATTACCTCGACCATCCATCCATCTTCCTGATGTTTTTACCCATTCGCAGTTTTACTCTTTTTCACTGTTTTTATGATTCACTGTATATTTGCTTATACGGTCATATGGCCGCAATAAACTTGAACTTGAACTTGAACTCCTTGTACCCCCTGCCACTGCTGAGTTCAAAACTCCTGGCAGCTGGGTTGAAATGTATCCCTTTACCCATCTGCTCGTCCACCCAGTCATTTCAGGAGTTGAGAATGGAAACATACGTGTAGCTTCTACAGAATCCTACAGTCAGTCTAGCTACATGCCATCTTGCTGGGCAACACAGGAAGGTGCCGTCCCAAAAGCAAAGCTGGCGTTGAGCACATCTGATCAAGCCGTGTGCCAGTGCCAGAATTTGATTGAGACCTCAAAGCAAAAGCATCTTGGGCAGGAGGTGATCCCTATTATATTGGTGTCATCGATGACACCGTCCAACCATCTCATTCTCTGCCGTCCTCTTTTCCTTTTGCCTTCAAACTTTCCCAACATCAGAGACTTTTCCAAGGACTCCTCTCTCCTCATGAGGTGGCCAAAGTACTGGAGCTTCAGCTTCAAAATCTGTCCTTCCAGTGAACATTTGGGGTTGATTTCTTTAAGGATGGATAGGTTTGATCTCCTTGCAGTCCAAGGGACTCTCAAGACTCTCCTCCAGCACCACAGCTCAAAAGCATTGATTCTGCGGCGATCAGCCTTCTTTATAGTCCAGCTCTCACTTCCATACATCACTACTGGAAAAACCATAGCTTTGACCCCTATTATATTAGGAATCTGCAATTATTAGGACTAGAGATGGGCACGAAACAATTTTTTAATTTGTTTCATTATTCATTATTCATTTTGTTCTCTAACGAAACGAATAATAAACCCCATTCTGGAAGAGAAACTAAACAAAATGAAACAGAAATTTGTTTCGTTCCATTTTGTATCGTTGCTCCATAGGAAGGACTGCAATTCATGCAAGTGCCTTCCCATTGGACACCCTAGTTGGCAGAGGATCCGGAGGCTTCATATCCCAAATGGGAGAAAGACTCCTTGTGCCAGTCATGGGGAAAATACTATACGAGGTCTCAAGGGCAGTCATGGCACAGAGCCTCAGCTCACTAAATAGGCCAGAAAAAACTGGCTCCATGTGTAATTTGCATAATGGTAGCAGCTACATCTATGGCACTGCCAACCATTTTTGCTTATACTGCTACGCACACATAAAGGATTCAGTCGGGCACAAGCAACAGGCATTACCAGCAGAGGTCAGTGAACTAGTTATCTAGAGAAGGTGGAAATATTGTTTGTGTGGACAGTGCCATGAAGCAGCGGCTAAAGGATACAGTAAAATGTACATTTATTTCACAAAGTAACTTTTTGGGGCTACATCTGCCAGTCATCTCTAACCGGCACGACTACTGACCATGCTGGTGGGGAGAGTTTTAGTCTAAAAAACAATGTCACCCCCCAACATATTGTCCATGCTCTAGATTGGTGGGAATGTTGTTGGTTGGAGCTATACAATTCTGACTGATGGGAAGCAACACTGACTCCCAGGAGCATTGTCCTGTAGAATTGTCCTTCATTGACATCAGTAGGACATCAGTAGGAGCTTCAGATGGACACCAATGACTTCTTTCATTTAGGTATCATACATGACAATGGTGCTTGTGCATGAAATTGTCTCCCTGGGGCTGAACCTTGCTTAGGGAATGAAATATTGTGTAGATAGATGCCTTGGACAAAATTTAAGAATGCCCTTTAGAGACAGCCCACAATTAGAGTGGAAAGCATGATAAATGTTGCAGAGAAATCACTTGAGTCAGTCTTTGGGAAGTCCGATTTCAAAGGAATTGGTGTTTAACTCCTGCAAACCACCCACCATATAAAGCAAGCAAATCTATATCCTCCTGGAGTTGAGAGAAGCCCCTGCTATAACACCCACACACATAGTTAAGAATTTCTTTCTCCCAGTCAAGGGAAATAACTAACATCTGTTTCTGACTCAGGAAATGTAAATATCCAAGGACCCATTGCAAGAGGCCTGGCTGGTGTGTCATCTTTTGGGTGACTGGTTAAAATCCTATTGCAACTGCACAACACAAATCAGAAATCTCACAACTCCCAGAGGCAATCATTCTGGCTGGCTTTCACCCACAGACATATACCCAGGATAGTATGGACATCCCAAGAATTGTGAAAACCATTTTGCACATTTCCTCTTCACCATAGGATTTGAGACTCTTGCTTGCTATGAACATTTTCACAGAATTTGTTTTTTTGATTAAGTTCACCCAGTGGCCACGAATCTACTCCCGACTTGAAATCTGAGTGTGAAGCTGGTCCTACATGGTTGCTGTGGATGAAATGCTCATGACATTTAAAGGGAGAGGCCAATAGAGAGGATTTATCTGACGTAGCTACTTCCCACTAGTTCCTATCGCTTGGACCATCCAATCCAAAGATGGCTTTGTGGCGTTTACCCCCCTGTGATGAATAATTTATGAAAATGATAAGAATTTATAATTATAAATTTATGAGAATTATAAGGTGCCACATGTCTTTTGTCTTTTTTTTTCTTCAATTTATGAGAAGGGTCTGTATTGATTGGTTGGTTGTTGACCAATGGGAGAGTTTGGAGGAGGAGCCTGAGTGGTTTTAAGGCTCAGCCCAGCAATGAATTGGTCAGATAGGGACTGAGGGGGGGAGGGAGAGGGAGAGGGAGAGGGAGAGGGAGAGGGAGAGGGAGAGGGAGAGGGAGAGGGAGAGGGAGAGGGAGAGAGTCTTACACTGACTGAGAGACTGAGAGAGCGTCTGAGAGAGAGTC
Source organism: Phrynocephalus forsythii (assembly GCA_029282475.1). Lineage (NCBI taxonomy): Eukaryota > Metazoa > Chordata > Lepidosauria > Squamata > Agamidae > Phrynocephalus > Phrynocephalus forsythii. Next base: position 22,878,975 of record JAPFRF010000012.1, on the reverse strand, counting down.
AGATAGGGTCTGACTGAGAGACAGTTAAGGACTAGAGAGAGAAGAGATAGGGTTTTAGAACTTCTGCAAGGAAAACTAAGTGCTGAGTGTCTGTAAACTTAAGAACTGAGTGTGCATGTGATCAGCTTTGTCTGTTACATAATTTTAGTGTTTTTGAACTATATTCTTCCTTTTGTTTGTACCTAAACACATTGCCCCTTGTGCTTTTGATTCTACTTTGTAATAAATAAACTTATTTATCTTTATTCACTTTTAAACAGTCTGAAGGCATTAATTTACTGGAGAAGCTAGTTGGTGGCAACGAAAGAGCAAAATTAGAGGCAGTGCCTGTCAATAGCCTGTGAAAGGTCCAGGGGGCCAAGCTCGGCAACGCTTACAGACTTCTTGTCCAGCATTGCTGGGATAGCACAGGTAAGAAGTAGCCATGCCATGTGTGAGTATGGAGGGCAAGCATCCCAGTTTCACCTGGTCATACTCATTCCCAGTGTTAAGGTGCATCAACCATGTTTCTCTTTAAATCGAATAGCTCAGTGGTTTAGGTATCTGGCTGCACAGCCAGAGGTTCTCACTGTCCTGCTGTGAGAGTTCGGGTTGATCACTGCTAGGTTCCGAGCGAAAATCACCCCTGTCCATTCTTTGTGGAGTATTTTTAAATAAAGATTTATTTAACATAAATTGATCAACAGGCTCATGACTTATTTGTTCATCACTTTCAGAACCTTCAACAGTTACTTCTATAGAAAAAGGGGTTTTATCAACAAAAGGGTTTATAACCGGACTCAAACAGGGTGGGTTTTCTTCTGTCACCGCAGCTGCTCCTAACGTGGTGTTCCCTTTCTGAAGCACTGACTGCTACAACAGGAGTGGCAAGCCCATTGTGCTACTGGGTTCTCTTGGAACAGTGGCCTCTGTGACCTCTTGCCCGTGGGCTGTTTTCCGGCCATCTTAATGGTCATACCTCCACGGACCAGGTCCACTCATCACTCACTTTCACTTCAAAGGACTCCTCCTTCTCCTTCCTCTTGATCCCTTCTGCCCTAACGCTCCCTTCCAACGACTTCTTATTCCCGGCTAACGGTCCTCCCTCACGCGCACGCTCCTCTCCTCGCGACTTCTCTTCTCCTCACGCCTCTTCCTCTTTCCACGTGCTCCTTTTCACCTCTACCCAGTCACCAACCCAAAATGCATCCTTTGTTAATTCTATTCTCCCCTTTCCTTCTACTGCCCCTTCTAACTCTCCCGATGGCCTGACATCTTCCGCTCTCTCATCTTTCTTTCTCTCTGTATCTTGTCCAGACGGCGCACTCTCTGGCTCTGTCTTCTGACTGGCTGCACTCTCACACCTGCCTAGGAGAACAGCCAGCCTATGCAGCCTTGGGAAAGCTGTCTAGTCCTAGGATGCTCCCAGAAGGGAATAACATGGACCACTTCTTAGCACTCACTACCTGGAAAACCCTGGAATGGGTCTCCATAAATCAGAACTGACTTGATGTCACGTGATTATAATTACATATTTCCCAATTTGCTTTTAGACATAAAGATTTGCCCATGCAATTTGTAATTCTTTAAAAACCAAAGAGCGGACCCGATTGTCCTGTTTTTAGGGATTCCTAGACTGGCAGATGGAGTCAGCCCATATGCCACTTGGTGTACTTACTGTATGTGCATGCGTGTGAGACTCTTGTATTTTCTCCAGCCATGGAGTTAAGCTTCTCAACACAATTTTGTTTTCCCTGATTTTTTTGATCAGGATTTTCTCTGAGGGCATTTTACACCAAAATGCTATAAGATAATATGCCATCCCTGCCTCAGAAACCCCCCTCACATCCTTTCTGCCTCTAATCGGTGAGCCTGAGGGTTTATCTCACCAGGTGGCTGTTATCACAAAGATTAGAGTTGTTGTCTCTTTCTATAACCCCCTCCTGGGAATTAGCTGAGGGGGTTTATTTATGTATCTCAAGACTTGATTACGGCTGCATGGAAGCCATTCTGCATGGAAGCCATTCGAGATGAGCAAAGCAACAGCAGTAAAGGCTTTCAACAGTGGGTCTTGTGTTGTTTGTGGCAAAGAAAACTTTCCTAGTTCCAAGGGTATCTTGTTCAGGGGAAGTAGACTGGCTGGTTTTTGACAGAAGATGGGTGTGCATCACTTTTTGATAACTAGGGTTATCAAACATGCACCAAGACATGATACTGCTGGAATCAAACACATAAGCACAGCATACACTGTACTTAGTACTTAGGTAGTACACTTCAGTCTCAAGGCCTCCAAGGCCATGGATAAACCCTATGCGCCTGTAGTACAGGCACAGCCCCATCAGAAGCAAGGCCCTTCCTAGTTTGTGACATCAGAAGCAACAGGATTGCTTCTCCCATAAGCAAACACCCCGCAGAAGAAGCACTGATCAGCTGGGTTTTCTGTTTTCAACCCATCAAGGACCCTTTGTGCCCAGACATGATGAACAGAATTTCGGGTTCATTGTGTGATCTAATATAGCCCAAGATGGAGGTCCTAGTTTCTGCCTTTCTCGTTCACAGTGAATCTAGCAACTATCTCAGGGCAGCCCTGACCACTATGGTATGTGATGTTTATTTGTTTATTTGTTTGTTTATTTATATACCACCCATCTTTCCGAAGGAACTCCGGGCAGTGTACAACAATCACATAAATCATTTTTTAAAAAACCACTTCAACCAATTAAAAAAATGAATAATGTTCGGCGATTTCTAGGCTTTATTATCTTTAAACAAGTGAAGCCAATCAGGTCATTTTTAATGAGAAGGTAATCCTTTTTGGATGTACACCTGCATGTGGTGGTAGGTTTTGATTAAGTCAGGCATGGTGAGAATACTATTGCCAGGAATCGAGACTGTTAAATGAGTCTAACATCCTAGCACAGTCGCTTAAGGCTTAATACTAACACATCAGAATAAAACGCATCTGTCTTCTTCAGGTGTAACAGCTGTGTTGCAGAAGACAATTCATAAGTCCATTGGTGGTGGGGGTGCAGAGAGGTTCTCTGGGAGAAGAGCAGCAGAGGTAGTAAAGGTTATAATGTTTATAGATAATAGCAATGATACTCTAACTCTTGATAGTTCTGTGCTGAGCAAAGCAATAGTAAACTGTTCCTGAATACTTTATACTGCGAAAATCCTACAATAAGACAATCCAAAATGAAATAAAAGATAGAGTAGGAAACTCAGATCCCCCAATCCCAGGTACTCAACTACTGGGAAAGAGGTAAGGGTGAGTAGTATTGTTCTTAATGAAGCTAAGTAGATTAAAGCTAAAGGGACATTCATTTGTTGAAGAGCATGGATGTGGAAGTCCAAAGTTGCACAGTGCATATAACTGGAATTTGGGATTGTAGACACATTCTTAAAATAAGAAACTGAATGTAGAATACTTTGCTGCAGTGAGCTAAAGTGGATTGGAATAAAACTTGAAGCAATTAAATGTTTTTAAATCTAGAATGGAACAACCCATTGAAAATTGGTGGAAGGTGCCTCAATAGTTTAAGATATGCAGATGATGTCATATTACTGAGAGAAAACAGCAATGACTTGAAAGGTACACTGTTGAAGACCAAAGAAGAAAATGCAAAAGCAGCATTACAGTTGTAAATTATTGGAAATGGATTGCTACAATACAGCTTTATAGACTGTTACAGAGACAAATAAATGGAGTCTGGAACACATCAAGCTTCAACTCTTAAGTAGAAGAGCTGAATTAAAATGACCAAACTGAGGCTACAAGATTCACTGGAAAAGTCAGTAATGTCCAGCATTGCTGGGATGGCACAGGTCGGACGTAGCCATGCCATGTGTGAGTATGGAGGGCAAGCATCCAGGTTTCACCCGATCATACTCATTCCCAGTGTTAAGGTGCATCAACCATGTTTCTCTTTAAACCGAATAGCTCAGTGGTTTAGGTATCTGGCTGCACAGCCAGAGGTTCCCACTGTCCTGCCAGGAGAATAGCCAGCACAGCCTAGGCAGCCTTGGGAAAGCTGTCTAGTCCTAGGATGCTCCCAGAAGGGAATAGGAAACCACTTCACACTCACTACTTGGAAAACCCTGGAAGGGGTCTCCATAAATCAGAATTGACTTGATGGCACATGCTTATAATTACGTATTTCCCAATTTGCTTTTAGACATAAGGATTTGCCCACGCAATTTGTAATTCTTTAAAAAAAAAAGACAGTAATGCTGGTAAAAGCTGAAAACAGTAGAAAAAGAGGGCTGAACCTCAGATGGATTGACTGAGCAGAGGAAACACATGATCGGAGCAGGGCCATAATGAGAGGACCCAGTATTTCTAATTAGCTCTTAGCAACAAAACCAGCATGTTTGCCATAGTATCCCAGATGGTGAAACTTGAGCCCAGCTGCAATGTTTTCATATATCCCCATGATGGCAGCACTACACTGATAACAAAGTGTGGTGGTTGTGCTCTGTTAAAAGACTTCTGCTTGAAGAGCAGTAATGGTAAACAAAAATAAGTAATCTAACTTACTTCAGATGGTTGTTGTTAGGATAAACTAGAAGAGAAGAAACAGGTAGATTGCCTTCATACTGCAGAGGAAAATAACTGGAATATAATTAAAATAATTTTTTAAAAAAATTGACCCTTGTGTTGAAAGTAGTTTCCCCATTTTTGCTGTACATCCATTTTGACTTGTTTACATCAAGCACTCAAAAACGACACAGGCCTCCAGACCAGAGAGGTATGACTAATTCAGGTGGAACTGTAACTATACCTTTCTATGAGTTGGAAAAAACAGTCCTCTTCATTTCACCTAAATGACACTCGCCTTTTCTTCACTGTTGCCTCACACTGTTGCTGACTCACGTTCAACTTGTTTGTGTGTGTTCTGTGCCGTCAAAGGAGAACTGACTCACAGCGACCCTAAAAGGGCTTTCAAGGTAACAGAGATATTTCAAGAGTTGTTTTATGAGTTCTAGTTCCCCCAGTGAGTTTCCATAGCTCAGAGGGGATTCAAACCCTGCTCCCCAGAATCCTGGTCCATCACTTTATCCACTGTGTGTGTGCTGTGTTGTTACAGTTGTGACCGACTCTTTGTGACTCCATGTCCATGAAGTTTTCTCGGCAGGAGTGGTTTGCCAGTTCCTCCTCCAGGCGCCTACAGCACCTGGTATTCCCTCATGGTCTCCCATCCAAGTACTAACCAGAGCCGACCCTGCTTAGCTTCTGAAATCAGGCAAGATCGGATGTGCTTAGGGCATCTAGGCAGCAGATAATTCAACCAGAGTTACTACAACCCCAATAACTTTTCTGCATATACTACAGCCACTTTTTATTGATGCTTGAAATGCCTGGAGCTCCAGTTGTATGCATTCCTGCTTTTCAAATGTTAATACACAACAGTGTGTGTGTGCGTGTTGTGTCGTTACAGTTGTGACCGACTCTATGTGACTCCATGTCCATGGAGTTTTCTTGGCAGGAGTACTGGAGTGGTTTGCCAGTTCCTACTCCAGGCGCCTACAGCACCTGGTATTCCCTGGTGGTCGCCCATCCAAATACTAAACACTAGACCATGAAAAATATCTATTTTTTTTTTAAAAAAGACACACACCATCCAAGAGTGAAATCAGATGACCAAGTGGGTTCATTTTGAGTTAAATGTAAACATTTTGTCTACTGAATTAGATTGTTTGGCAAAGCTCTCTATTTTCTTTGTATCTGCTCTGTGCCTTTTCCTTAAGGCATTTAAAAATAAAAATACAGTAAAGCTATTGGGAAGAACATGCCTATAGTTACAACGAAAGACACTGCAAGCTGCATCATGTATGGTGTGTTTATATACAGCAATGTACAACATTGAGCACCTATATCTAGATGCTCAGTGTGATAAACCTCTATTTTAAAACAGCCCTAAAATCATAAGACGGGATCCAATGCTGCAGTTTGCTAGATCCTTCTGTTCTTCCTCCAAATTTCCCCTTCTCTCCCCATCCCCATCCCCTGCCCGTGGCATCCTAAAAGCATCTTTTGGAAGTAGCAGATAAACATGACTTCAGATGTTCAGTCCATTGGGTTTGTGTGTGTGTGTGTATTTACAATATATAGAAAGTGTTCTGCTTATATATCGCCCCATACCACTTCAAGTAGTCTCAAGTAGTCTCCCTAATTACAGTATGCAGGCTACACATTGCCCCCCCCAAGCAAGATGGGTACTCATTTTACCGACCTCGGAAGGATGGAAGGCTGAGTCAACCATGAGCCGGCTACCTGGGATTGAACCCCAGGCTGTGAGCACAGTTTTACTTGCAGCACAGGCATTTAACCACTGCACCACAGGGCAATCATAGAATAGTGAAGTTGGAGGGGGCCTATAAGGCCATCAAATCCAATCCTCCGCTAGATGCAGGAATACAAGGGTATCTGCCAGGTGGTTGTCCAAATTTCTCTTGAATGCCTCCAGTGTTGGACCTCTCCAGGTCATTGGTTCCATTGCCATCCTGGTCTAACAGTTAGGAAGTTTTTCCTGATATTCAGCAGCAAGCTGGGTTCTCGTAACATGAACCCATTGTTGTGCATCCTGCACTCTGGGATGACTGAGAACAGATCCTGCCCCTCTTCTGTAGGAGAGCCCTTTAAATATTTGAAAAGTGCTATCCTTTCACCCCCTCAGTCTTCTTTTCTCCTGGCTAAACATGCCCAATTCTTTCATTCTTTCCTCATAGGGTTTGGTTTCCAACTCCCCCAATCATTCTTGTTGCCCTTCTCTGAACTTGTTCCAATTGGTAAGCATCTTTCTTGAAGTATGGTTCAAGAAAGATGGGTTCCCTTGTCCACTCTACACGAGTTTCTTCCAGCTTTCTCACAAGCCAATGCACTCTTTATGCCATACTCCGGGTCTCTCTCTCTCTCTCTCTCTCTCTCTCTCTCTCTCTCTCTCTCTCTCTCTCTCTCACACACACACACACACACACACACACACACACACACACACACACACACACACACACACACACACACACACACACACACACACACACACAAAGAAACACTTGCGAAATCATACTCCAAGAGAGAAAGGTCAAATTGGGATTTATTCAAGAGAAAATTGAAGCCAGTAGATACAGCAATAACATCTATAAAACATTTTTAACATCGCTATGCCCTCAGAGAGCAGTAAGCTACCGAGAAGCGGGAGGTTGTCGAGGGGTGCAGGGAGGAGAGGGGAGTACAAAGTGGAATTTGGCATAAATAAGCTATTTGGTTAGATTCAAGGAATCAGAGAAGCTGTACATTAGGCGCAGCAGCTATAATTGGCTTTTCCAACCTGGGGTCTTCCACGTGTGGTGGACTACAACTCCCAGAAACACCCCTCCCCCAAAGCAGCATAACCCTTTATGCTTTTAAATAATACTGTGGCCAAACAGAGACATCATCACCCTGTCTCATTGATCGGTAGACCTACCAAGCTACTCACTCAAGCCCAACAGCTCAGATGTACGTATAGCTCGAATGTCAGCATCCAGGTTTCCCATTGGCTAAATCGGACTGCCAAGATCGTAAGCAAACTGCGACTGAGCAACCTCAGGTACAGCTGCAGCTAAGTCACTAAGCCACAAATGGGAGAGCAAGGGAGGCACATGGATGCAGACAGAGTATCCGGGCGGACAATACTACACCTGTATACTTATATAATAATAACAATAACAATAATGTGCCATCAAGTCAATTCTGACTTGTGGCAACCCTTTTTAGGTAGAGAAAATGGGTTAATCCAGAATCTCCCAGTTGGGTGTAGTCCAGATGTACTAGACTCCACATTAACTCCTTTAGGCAGCAGGCTATGGGTTATTGGCGTTGGAGTCCCAACAGTTCTGGAGGGGATGTGGTTGGGGGATTCTGGGCTAGCCCGAGCAACAAAAAATTGGAATGGGAAAACGGGAGATTGCTGCGTGTGTTGTTATATATATGTTACTGTTTGCTCCTAACATACAGCCAAGATGTAAAGTGGCTGGAATGGTGGGCATCTCCCACAGGGCAGAGGCTATGAAGCAGTCTGGAGAGCTCTTAAGTCAAGCGCTATCTCTCAGCTAACCTACTAACCTATCACGAAGATAAAGTGGATGGAGTTGAGCTGGTCAGCAGAGGGAGCGGGGAGGGCAGCACTGCCTGGTCTCCTTCAAGGAAAAGCAGGATAGAAATGTAATAAATAAGAAGAACAATAATAAAAGATAACTGGAACTAAATGGGGGCCATCAGTTTGCAGCCGAAGCCAACTGCTGGAATCTTAAATCACTGTCGTGATCTTAATGGTGGAAGGTAAGAGTTTCCCCTGAACTGGAAGTCCTCAAGGAGATAGCCCAGGGGTTTCACTGGATGCTTTGGGCTGAAATCCTAATTTTGTAATGGAATTGCTCTGCATCAGAGACATCATTCTTTCTCATTCATGCACTATTCCCCATCAGACAAATTGAAGTTGCTCAGATCATAACTACAAAACCCCACGTGCCTACTAGCATCAAGTCCAAGATGCTCAAGTAACTGGGCCATGGTCCTTTCACCAGCCCTGGGAGCACAGTGTCCCCTTAGCTTACAGGGTTGTTGTACTGGATGTATCTTGCAACCAGTCTGGGAAGTCTTAGAAAGCAGAGGCGAGAGGAACAAAAGAAGTGCACCCATCTCTAAGTCTTCCTTCTTCCATTGCCGAATCCCGCCTGCCCGTTCATTTCAACAATGGGAAAACACATGACTCTTAGCTAGCAGTAGCTAGAGAAGCAGCCTTTGGTGGCATGCAGGGAAAACACGCACAGGAGGCCAAAAGGTAATGCTGATGAGGGGACACGAAGAGGCACTTGGATCTCACAAAATAAGACACCCCTCGATCGATTTTTTATACACAAGGAAAACTGATTCTAGATATCCCCAACAAAGATTAAAGTGGTGCAGCATCTCCTCAAGCCACACAAGCTCACACAATGAGCTGCCTGCCATGGCAGACCCAGAGAGTGGCTAGAGGAGGACTCACAATCAAATGTCTCCTGCGCCCAAGCAGAGCCTGCCTGAGTTAGGCTCCATGAGGCTGCAAAGAGGAAGAAATGGTTCATGCCACGAAGCCAGGACAGGTCACAGTAGCCTAGGGTGGGACACTCACATGGGCGAGTTGGCACACTCCGCGGTCATCTCCATATCAAAGACTCGCAAGGACTCTGCAAGAAAGAGAGAAAAAGAAGACCGTGGTCTGACTGCAAACACAGGGGTTTTACCAGGGTCACAGAGAGCTGAGCGTCTCCTGATAGAGGACCGAGTCACAGCCACTGCTGTGCTCTTTCTTTGATTCCTTGCAAAGTCGCAAGTAGCAATCCTACAGAACATGATATATAGCGGAAGAACTGAGCACCCATGACCATCCCTATGTTCCCCTCCTTGTGGTTGCACAGAGAGGTCTTCTCCAATGTGAGAAATGCCCCCAAAATACCAAAGACTGGCTTTAGAATGTCCCATGTTCACAGACATGCCCCCAGTGTGCCCTGAATAGCTCACTGCTCTATTTTCTCTTGCTGTGTTTAACAGAAGCAGAATAAACTCCATAGGCTATTTTAACATGCCCAACTATCTAATTATTACAGGCCACAAGATCTAATTTCAAGGCAGTGCTTTTTTTTTTATTTTCTCAATATCAGAGTCAACACAGGAAGCTATTCCCTTGTTTTGGCAACTTGACTCTCAGTTTTGAGGGCAGGCACGTAACAGCAAATCGTAGTTCGTTTGCAATGGAAAGCAATGAGCTGATGTACAGAAGAATGGAGTGTGGGAGCCTATGTTCATTTACTATCCTCCAAACCATCCCCTGAGAAGTGGTTTAGGTGACTGTCTAAATGCAGCCTCAAGAATGTGTGTGTGTGTGTGGGGGCAGATGTCCCCTTTACTCACTATCCACACCACTGTTTCCAAATGTCCACCGTACTCACCAAACTGGCCACTGGCATTTCCTTCAGATCCCTCGCCATTATTGCAAAAGGGATCAAGGATTCGAGTGTACGGGGAGACATGGGTAGTTCAATGGTGTTGCTGCAAGTTGTCCTGGAGAGGTGGAGGGGGCGGCGGGGAGAGAAGAAGAGCGAGTTAGAAGCTACAAAAGATCTGGCTGCAGCTCCAGAGTCACTAGCCTTTCTCTCTGCAGTGGGGCACAATTCCTAGAACCGCCATATAAAATGCCATGTACTGTATTTTTGTAAAAAAAAATACTTTTTATATATACCGTACATTATACAAGTGGAACCTTGACTTACGTCATTAATCCATTCCAGTGGTCTAGACTTAAGTCAAACATGACTTAAGTCAAATGAACTTTTCCCATAGAAAGTAATGGGAAAGTGGATTAATCCGTTCCAGATGATGAAAAAGACCCTCGAAAACAGCAATTTAACACAAATTTGACTGGGACAGGAGATTCCTTCCGGGGATGTAAATGAAATGTCTCTTCAAAGAGAGGGGGAGGCAGTGGAATTATAGTCCACAAGTTATATGCCTCCACTTTTTAATGTTCATAGCAACCATGTCTAACATTTAAGTTTTACTGATTTTTAACCTGACGTTCCAAGTCCTGAACAACCCTATGCTTACCATTAGAGTCCCACAACTGTACAGCTCCCCAACTAAAATGCTTCCATTGTGGACCAGACTTCTGCAGCCAGATTTTTTACAAGACTGAGCCGACTATCTAACCAGCGAGGCCAGCCCCGAGCTCCCAGCTCTTCTTCTCCTCCGGCAGCAGCGGCGGATTCAGTGAGGCTGAGGACCAGCTCCAGGTGCTCTGAGCTGGCCTCGCCGAAGCCGCCGCTGCCGGAGGAGGGGAAAAAGGCAGGAGCAGTTTGGAGGCAGCAGCCACGATGCTGGGTCGTCGATGCCGCCTGATTCCGGTGCCTTGCGCCGGGGCTCCGAGATGTAAGTCAAAGCCTGCGACTCAAGTCAAATATGCTGTAAGTCAAGCAGCATGTAAGTCAAGGTTCCACTGTATAGGAAACACACCAGGACAATGGTTGGTTTCTCCCTCTTTTTTTACCACATTCATTATGACTGTTATGAGAGGTCTCTATGGGATTTTGGTCTCACCATGTACACCAGTTAAGTGGCAAATGCATGTCATGTATCTGATTTCATTACTTTTCAGCAACAATTTGGCTGTTTCAGGACAAAGAGAGACCTCCAAAGGTTGAAGTGGAAATAGGAGGGCAAATGCTATGCAATTGATGTCTATACACTCAAACCCTTGTCCAATACTGTGGAGAACACTTACGGGGTCACACAGATGAACTTGGTCTTCAGATATGGAACCGTACCTGCTGGAAGTGAAAGAGGACAGGTGTTTTTGTAAACCGCCCAGAGACTACTTGTAGTGGTATGGGGCGGTATATAAGCAGAACACTTTTGCTTTTTGCTTTTTAATTTTGTTTGTTGGTTGCATTTAAATTCTGCCTTTTCCTTCCCAGAATGACACTCGAGGCAGTTCATGATAAAACTGAGTGAAGAGACACCATTAAAAAACAATACATGTTCAGTATCAAAACACAAATACATTTAGGAATCTGATTTGCTCATGTTTGTTGGAAAGCTGAAGCAGCCCCCCCTCCAGTTCCTTCTGCTCCTCCCTTCAAAAAGAGGACGTGGAGTTGAGGATGGAGAAAAAAGAAGCATCTGACTCTTTTGTTTTTTAAAGTTGCTTTAAAGTTGTTTTGTAAAGTGAGGACAACTGGCAACAGTGGATCAAATATTTATTCTCAAATGGTCTTCTGGTTTTCCATCTGTTTGCTTTTTGGCCAACCCGTCCCCAGATTTATAGTCACAACAGTAAGCGCACGTGACAGCGTCAAAATGAGCAAAGCCAAACCAGTGGGGCTGTAGCCCACGGGCAAAGCACCTGCTTTGCATGGAGCAGACACCAGGTTCAATCCCTGACATTTCCAGGCAGGGCTTGGAAAACATGCCCGAAGTCCTAGAGAGCCAATGCTGATCAGTGTTGGTTGACAAGGCAGGACTAGGGGGAACCGACAGTATGACCTAAGTTAGGAAGCAAGTTCCTCTTCTCTGATACGGTCCCAGGATGCGCCAGCCAGGTGAGTGGTGGAGGTCACTTGAGATGGGAGCTTCATGCAAAGCACAAAGTGAGGCTTCACAGGTGAGGCAGTGGCGCCCTCCTTCAGCTGGCCGGGCCATTTACTGGGCTCCGTGCGCAGCCGGGGTCCTTCGCCTGCGACAGCGCTCCACTCCAGGTGGGAGCCCAGCCAGGCCAGCCCTGCCTCCTCTGCCAGCCCACCACTCCCACACTACCTTTATCTATGAACTACGAGCTCCCTGAGGCCTTTGTGAAGAAGGTCTAAAATGCCAGTGTTCCCCAAAAAAAGGGTTTAAAAACCTCTGCAATGAGAGGAGCAACTGTCCGATCAAGAAGATCTCTGCTAAGGAGGTTCCTCACAGAACTTCAGAGGTTCAGAACTCCTAAAAAAAGGTCTCCTTGAACATTGGGGGTAATCAATTACAGTGGTACCTCTTAAAATGAATTTCATTCGTTCTATGGGTCAATTCGTCCTACAAAAATTCATCCTACGAAACACGGTTTAATGCGGTTTCCCATAGGAATTCATTGAATTCATCTTGCGAAGCATCCCATACGAAAATTCTTCTTACGAGATTTTCCTATTCCCGGACATTTCATTCGTCTTATGAATTTTTTGTCTTAAGGGGTATTTGTCCTACGAGGTATTACTGTATACGATTTTCCAGGGTTTCTGATCACTGGATATTTTATTTTTTTACAAGCAACACTCCTACCCAGACAGCTTACTCTTCACATGGGAAGAGCAATTGCGGGGGGGGGGGCAGCTTACTCAACTTCCCTTCCCATTTTCATTCTTTCTGTGAACACCTGAAGAGTGTTCCCACCAGGGGAGAAAATAATGGGTCAATTCCTATGTGCAAATTCAGAAATAAATCCCACTACGTTCCAGGGGTCTTACTCCCAGTTAAAAGTAATACAGGACTGTGGCCAATTGCAGTCAAGATATATCCAGCACAGGGCATATCCATTTCAGGCTCCCCCGAACCCAAGGGCTGGATTTCCACTATTTTTGTTCTTATTACTCCAGAGCCTAAGGAGACCAGCTCAGAAAGCCAACTACTACCTGGATCGGGGGCTTCCGGGTGCTCCTGGCTCTCTGGACGACAGTATTTTCCAAAGGCTTCCTCTTTTGGAATATCAGGGTACAAGTAGACAAGTGGGGAGACCAAGATGTTGGTGGCATCCATAATCTTGTAGCCCATAATGATCTCGGCAAAGGACATGCTGTTCAGTTGCTGCTTGGTGTATGGCTCCACTGACTGGATCTGGGTCTTCCCTGTATCAAGGCAGAGAACAGAAAAGTTTGAGGAAGATTTTAGAAGACTCCCATAGGCATACTGGAACCTTATGTATAATTTCTTTCCCCACTAAAAGGAAAACCATGCTCACAAGACTAGAATAACAGGAGTGAGACATCTTGTAAAGGCAGGCTAAGAGCTGCCTGCCACTGATAAGCCAGCGACCTAACCATTGGTTGAGTTGCTGTGATGTCACAGAAACTTTGTGAATGTTCTTTCTAGGGAAGCTGTCTTTAATCACTTGTTCGTGAATGGTAGAATATCTGGAACGAATGAGATCTCAGTTCTACGCATTTCCCAAAGCCAAGTAGATGCTTGTGCACGCATAAAGTTTCGGGTTCAATTTCTGCCTTATCCAGCTGACCGATCTCAGCAGGGCTGGGGGCAAAAAACAATGCCCAACCACTTGTAGGGACACCTCCTTAGTGGACGGGACTCTGGGCTAAGAACTCGGACAGCTGTACCAAATACACTAGAAGATGTGAGACCAATTCAGGAGGTTTAAAAACACTTTACTGTCTGAAAAGGGACACCTAAGGATTTGGGTTGCCATTACAATACTCTCTTAAATGCAACAGCGAATGAAATTTGCAGTAACATCCCTTTAAAAAGAGGCACTCTGCCATTGCTCATACACAGGAAAGCATATTTTAAGAGGAAGCCTGCAATAGCACAAGCATGTATGTATGGTTTGGGGCGGCGGGAGGGGGGCAGCCTAAAGTTAGGCACGATTGCTTTTCATTCAGATATATAGGTTTTATTCTTACAAATTTAAGTAATATCTTAAACAAGTTAACACCCACCTACCCAGATTGTATACTGTTAACAGGTAAGAATGCATTTAAACCCTCTTGTGCCCTAAATGTGAGGAAGTTGCAGTATTGCAGGATGCCCTTCTTACCGCTAATGTCCTTCTCCACCCATGTGAAGGTGATTCCGCCCTCTTTGCTGCTCTCGCTGAAACGCAACAGGAAAGTGCCCGGAGGCTTCGTGCTCAGGATAGCTCTCTCCCGCTCTTTGCTGATAAAGCCCATGATATACCTGAAGAGGAGGAAACAGTAAGGTTGTGTTTCCTTGCATGTTTTCAAAATAAAGGTGAAAGCAATTCTCAAGCTGGAAGGAGCCCTGCAGGCCTACATAGTCCAACAGAGATGGGCAGGAAGCGCTTCGTGCTGTTTTGTCTAAGTCACTGGCTCCCGCAGGGACCTTCTGGTGTGCGCTGCTCCTTCCCTCCTCATCACACAATCTTCTGGTCCCAGCAGGATCATGGGTGTCCCTTCTCTGCCTCCTTCACATAGACTTTGTGTTTATAACCACTTATAACCTTGTGTGATCGCACTGACACTATGTTTCCATTGTTAGTTTCCATTCCTCATAACTTTTACATGGAATTTTTACTCTCTTGTTAACTGCTTGCGTTCTCTTGTAGCCTTAATGTATTTTAATGCTGTAAGATGTCCCTCAATTCCCTGTTCTCAAACTTGAATATGTCTTAATTGTACTGGATTGTATATTGTCCCTCATTACTGTAAGCTGCCTTGGGTCCTTTTCCAAGGAGAAAGGCGGAGTAAAAATTCTCTAAGTAAATAAATAATATAGACTGACCTCAGCAAAGCTTTTGACAAAGTGCCCCATGATATTCTGGTTAAAATGCTCACTAGATGTGGCCTGGATAGGACAACTGTTAGATACATGGTCACAAGATCATACTCAGAGAGTGCTTATCAATGGCTCCTTCTCAAAATGGAAATAACAAGTGGAGGACCCCAAGGCTCTGTCCTAGGCCCAGTACTTTTCAATACTTTTGTTAATGACTTGGATGAGGAAGTTGAAGGAATAGTAATCAAATTTGCAGTTGAAATTTCCCAGGTCCACACACCAGGCCTGCTTCCTGGACATCCAGAATCTGTAGTGTAGAATCTTCTGGAGAATCCTTCCCCAACCCAGTACCCCCCAAATGGGTACAACCCCAGACATTCCCAGACAATGGCCATGCTGAGCGGGGACGATGGGAGTTGTAGGCCAAAACAAGAGGATTGGTGGTTAAGAGGCTGGTGAATGCTGTCCTCCACTCTACTTACAATTTAGCCATTTTACTCGCAAAGAGCAGAGAAGGAGTCAGGAAATTGCCTGACAAGAGTGGCAGCTTTTGTGGGGGTGCCTACCCTTCATTCCAGAGTGCCAGGATGTACTTCTTCACCAGGTCAATGATATTGTCCAACCAGACCCAGAAAGAGAAGCCTTTGCCGCCATGTTCTCCTGCAAACAGGGATGCAAAGAAGACCCACGTAAACAAAATGGCTGACAAACCCTGAGCCCCAACACCACACACCTAAACTTTCTTGGGACCATACCTTGCAGAACTTTGCCCAGGTAATCTGACATCCAGAGTAATTGATCCCAGGCCCTGGAGTAAGAGGGAGATAAAGAGCAATTAAACAGAGACAGTGTCACATCATGGTTAGAACAGTCTTACGTAACAGGCATCCTCTAGATGTGTTGGACTACAGCTCCCATTATTTGTATAGATGCCCCTGGAACTTCAAACATATGTGGAGGGCCGAATGTGGGTAGGAGTCCCAGATTAACCACCTGAGGTGACTCAGATTTTAACCCTCATGAAGTTCCTTGAGTAACCCCGGGATAAGTATCACTTCTGCTACACTGAACGTTTTCTTTCTCTGGAGGAAGGGAAATTTAAGTAAGTGAATCCATCAAAAAGAACAGGCTAAACCAGGGGTGTCCAAACTTTTTGCAAGGAGGGCCAGATTTGGTGAGGTGAAAATGTGTGGGGGCCGACCATTCAGCTGCATTTGGCCCCAGGGGCGGACTTTGGACAAGTCTCTATAACATGCAAAGAGTCGGGGAGAATGCTGCAGCAATGGAGCTGGGGGTGGGTAGGCTGGGCAGGTGGCTGGGGGGATGGACAGAGGCAGGGAGGGCAGGCAAACCATAAAACTGCAAGCTGACATCTCCATCTGGTATGGGGAGGTGCCAGCTGGCGGGGATGTGTGACAGGCTGAGTTGGTGGGGAGAAGAGGCCGTGGGCTGCTTGAAATTTGAAAACACGCATTTGGCCCCCAGCCCTGACTTTGGACATGCCAGGGCTAAACTTAACATCTTGCCTGGAATTTTATGACTTTTAAAATTAATCGATAAAAGAATTTGGAATTTTAATATTTCAGACTGCAGACATCCGACATGCCAATACTTTGTACATTCTTTAGATCTGTATTTCAATCATCAGCTAAAGTACTTTGGAGAAACACAGTGGGTACAGCGCTGCTACAAGGCAAGAGCTGATGCTCAAAGGTGAAGCTTGAAAAAGGTCCTCTTTTGAAAAACAACTTCCTTAGCCCTCCCAGCCAGCAAGGGTGAAACAGCTGCTAAAGGTGGCCCTTTCCTCTCCCGTCTACTCACTGCAATGGGGGGGGTTGTTGTTACCAAGAAGTTTTTCCGCCAGCGTCGTCAGCTGCTCAATGCTGAGCCCTCGCTTGGTGGTTGAGGAGAACTGCCAGCTGAGCACCTCGGCCACCTGGTCCCAAGTGCCAATTGGGGGCTTGGTGAAGAAGTTCACATTCTACCAAGGGAAAACAAAAATGGCGGGAAAATCTGGAATAAGGAGAAACAAATCCTTGTGGGTTCTCTTGTATTTCGAGTTCTGGGAAGCTCAACCTACCTTGGGGTTGTTTGTCAGCATGTTGTACCACAAGATGGACGCCCAGGCATTTGGCATCTGGCAGATGTTGGAGATTACCACGACAGGAAGGGAGTGGGTCTGTGGAAATAGGAAAACAGCAGGAGTGAGCATGGAGAAAAATGACCTTTTGCTTCCCTGCTAGCACCCACTGTCTCTGTTGAGCAACACCCATATGGCTTCATTTTAAACATTTTAAACTGAACTGTCAAGATTGTAGTCCTCATGGATCACAAAGCTAAGTGTCTGCATGCAGGGGCTCACACGATCACTTCCACCTTAGTCATAAACAGTGCTGGCAATTATGCCCACTGTATAAAGCAAAAGTGAGGTGACTGGTTTAGTCGTTATGGAGACTGTTTTATTTTTGTTTCTGTCACAACTGGGTGAGTAACTGTTGAAAATAAATTGCATCTGTTGTTAGTTGCTACTTTGAGAACACTAACCAGCTTGGAAGGCTACTTTAGAAAATATTAACTTCTTAAGCGATTTGTTGCTTCTGGTTCATTTTTAAATTGCTTAAAGAAAAAAACATTTTTGTTTAAAAGCACCCAATGCTGGAGACAGCCCCTTATAATGCTTCCCAAAGCATTTTGTGTCCCCAAAGTAATGTCTTAGATTAACTGCATTATTCTGAAAAGAAATGTCACTTCAAAAAACAGTATGTTGTAAGTAATGCCATCAGTTGTAATGCATTACTATCCAGCTCTGGTTTCAACTGACTGTATATCAGGGTTTGTCATTATTGTTTTGACTTGCTCTGCTCTTCTATGCTCATTTTCATGGCTGTCAGTTCGGTTCTTCGTGATCCTGGATCTACATTCAGAGTACGGTGAAGCATAAAGTGGCATTTTAATCCAGAGCTACCCACGTTAATGCTGACGTATACGTAGAATGGGCTGCCCCATTCATTTCAACAAAGGCCATCAATTTGTATACGTCCAAAGGGAAGACACACACACTACAAGAGGAGCACTTACATGCATTTCATGCTCCCACCTGATATTCATGGAAGATCCCACCTGAGTGTTACCATGCACCCAATTTAACTTATTGGTCTCCACTGTTGTTTCCTTTCTGCTCACTGGACTCTTCCAGCAGGACTCCTCCGTTTGAGTACTACATGGGCAGGTAGGTGTGAGGGAAGACTCATCATCCACCCATAAAGGAGCCAGCTGGAGGCGGGTCAATCTAACCAGGGGCAAATACAGGGCTCACCTCTAAGTCAATCTTCAGTCCTTGGTGATAAACCTCTGTCTCAAAAGTGATGAGGTGGAGCTCTTCCGTGACTATCAGAGAGGCCTGAGGAAGAAGCAGCGAGGGGAAAGTTGAAAGATATCTTCAGATATGTGTTTTTAGCCTGATGAGAAACCTGTGATTCTGGTTTCGTTTTAGCTCTGGTTAAAACTTTGACGAATTGACTTCAGCCCTGTGGGCGAAGTCAATTCGCAGTTAGGGAAAACCAAGTGGAATGAGCCTCAAAGCTTTTATTTTTTAAACAACAACAACAACCAGATTAAATACAGGTTTGCCACCACCGCCATCATCATGAGATTTAATACAGCCAGCACTGGCCTTTTTCTGTTTACAGGAGATACTGGAATGTAAATATTCCAGACATAAAATAGACACCTTACTAGCTCTGGAATTTTCCACAGGAAAGTTGTGAGGTGCCCAGGAGTAAGAAGGACATGCTAAAAACAGACATTGCAGCAACTAGCATTTCAAAATGGAGCGATACAAGTTAAAGTGTTCTGCTTGTATACCGCCCCATACCACTTCAAGTAGTCTCTGGGCAGTTTGCAGTTTAATTACATTATGCAGGCTGCACAAGTTAAACTTTGGACATTAAAATATCTGATTTTAATACTCTGATGAGAGGACTCACATCACAATTTGCTCTTCCTCCATTACCACATCTCTGCTCCCGCAGTGTCTGTGGGGATTAAAAAAGAGGGTGAATTAGACACAGGGGGGGGGTAGTTTGGACACAATCTTAAAATGTGCAGAGAATGAACCTAAGTGGCCCTGAGGTATAATCCCAACATTAGTCCTTCTTAAGAACAAGGCCACCAAAAATGAATGGGATTTATTTGTCAGAAGCCACTTTAAGGGACTGTTTTAGACAGAATTTACACTGAATCCAGCCCTTTGACCTGTGTGGTCTACTGGTTCCTTCTCCAGTACAGCCAGGGGGATGAGATTAGAGAAGTCATGGCATCCATTTTTATTAAACGGCCCAGAAAACTGGTTTAGGGTTTGGATACTCAGAAAAGGTGACTAACCTAAAATGTCAGCAGAAGCTGACATTTCCATCACTTTCCCAAGCTTGTTTGGGGAGGACATGAGAGAATGTCCCCTTTTCAGGGGCTGCCCCAGGCTTTGGAGTTCAAGGCCCCGAGAAGCCAGCTTGGCCCTTTCCCTCCGTCTTTATATGTCATCAGGACAAGACCTTCCTTTGAAGGCAGGCTCTTAAGCAGTAAGTGGAGACCTAGGAAAACTCCCTTTATGAAATCTGGCGGATAGATAATACAGTAGGACCCCAGTATCCGTTGGGGATTGGTTCCAAGCCTTCCCGTGGATAATGAAAACCATGGATAAGACCCAAAATGTTCTTCAAAACTACTGTTTTGTGATAGTAACTTGCTTTACAGTTGCTGTTTTGCAACAGTAGCTTGCTTTACAGCTGCTGTTGGTGACGGTAGCTTGCTTTACAGCTGCTTTTTTTGACACTAGCTTCCTTTACAGCTGCTCTTTGTGACAGTAGCTTGCATTGTGGCTGCTGAATTATTTATTTATTTTTCCTCTGGCAATCGTGGATAACTGAATCAGTGGATAATGAATCAGTGGATACGGGGGGGGGTCCTACTGTACAAACAAACAGGTTTCCAGTCTCCTTGATGTCATTCATGGAGGAGCAAATGGGTTCAAGGGGTACTGCAGCTCATTCTTGTAATACTAAACCAGTGTTTTTCAACCACTGTTCCGTGGCACACTAGTGTGCCGCAAGATTTAGTACAATGTAGGAAAAATTGAAAAATTACTTTATATATAGTCAATATAGGCACAGAGTTAAATTTTTTAACATTTTCTAATGGTGGTGTGCCTCGTGATTTTTTTCATGAAACAAGTGTGCCTTTGCCCAAAAAAGGTTGAAAAACACTGTACTAAACTATGATTTAGTACAATGTAGGAACTGAGACTGCATGCTCGGGCGGGGGGGGGGGTTGCTGTTGTGTCCGTGAAGTTGCTGGCTTTCTTGGGGAGAGAGGAACCGAGAGGAAGAGAAGAGGAGCCCAGCGACTCACCAAGTGCTTGAACTCTGCAGAGAGGCTGCCATTGTTGGACTCCTCCATGTTCATCACCTTTGTGTTTGTGCCCAAAATGTTAAACTTCCGGGACCTGGATGGAGAAATACGTGGGGAGAAGAGTGTTTGGGCAAAAGGGCATTCCCAAGAATCTTTCAGAAGAAGCCCATGGCTTCAGTGTAACGTTTGTTTCTTCAATTTAGGCACATAACATGTGCCCTGTAACACAATGCATCTGTCTGTGCACATCAAAATAATAAATAAATTTAGGGCTGAAGCACAGCAAGTACTCTCTCCCTTATTCCTCCTATCTTGTAGACCACCATATTTAAGCCTTTATACCAGTGGTGCTTAGCATTGGGTCCCCCGATGTTACTGGACTAAAACTCCCAGAAGCCTTCACCACTGGCTGTGCTGGCCAGCAATTCTGGGAGCTGCAGAATACCAAGGAACCCAAGATTTGGGAACCACTGCTTTAAAATCATCACAGTCTTCAAAGATGCAAGTCTCAACATGGAAAGGAAAAATCTGGGAATCCTTAAGTAACATCATTAAATGGCATCTTAAAAGTTATCAGTGGGTGCAGGGCCTTGAACTTACCCCCGGAGGGCAGCCACTTCTCCGGAATCTCTGTAGAAGGAGAAGAAAAGCAAAGAATAGTCAGATAAGGAGAAATGGGAAATAGACTTGTTTGTACTGCATATGCTAAAGACCAGGAAAGGCTTGCAGCCAAAACACAGAGAGAGAAACCTTTTTTCCTCTTCTCGCATAGCTTAAAAAAACTCATTTGCACTTACTTATCAATGCAGACTTTGATTTTCAGCTGGTAGTTGAGCTCAGGAAACTTAACCAGTAACCTGCAGAAACCAAAGTGCCAATTAATTTTTGAAAATGTTAACTACTGCCACTATTCCCTAACAGATAGGCATGTGAAGGCAACACACATTATATCTGCTGATGTTTTAGCTTTAGGTTGAGCTGAGGTGGCGTGAAGCCAGTCTGAGTAATTGTTTGCCTACTGGCCAAAGCAGCAGCAGAAGCATCGTATTTTTCTGTCTATAAGATGTCCCCAAGTATAAGATGACGCCCACTTTTCCAATCCAAAAATTACACATTCACAACTACTCTCCTTGGCTTACTCCCATGTATAAGGTGACCCCTTAATTTTTAGTCTAACAATTTTAGACAAAAAATATAGTCTTATACATGGGAATAGTCTTATACATGGGAACATGCTGTGTTTCAACTGAAACTAGTGTTCATGGGGTGATGCCAATCTTCGAGCAGAAAGATCATGAACCCCTGTTGTTCTCTGCAGCTGCATAAGCAAGCATCCAGGGTCAGTTCAGCATCTTCGGCTGTAGGCGCCTGGAGTAGGAACTGGCAAACCACTCCAGTATTCCTGCCAAAAAAAACTCCATGGACATGGGGTCATGAAGAGTCGTCGGTCATGACTATAACAACACCCACTTGGTATAGTAATCTTGAATTTTCAGCCCTGATGGCAAAAGCAAGACTGCTTGCATTGCTTTGTGCCTCCACCCAAAACCAGAAAAAACAGAATATAGTAGTACTTGGGTTTAAGACTGTCTCAGTTAAAGAAAAACTCAGTTTAAGAAAAGAAATTATTAGAAATAAGATGCCTCAGTTTAAGAAAAATTTTCAGTGGAATGCCCCGGGTTAAGTCCCCCCCTGTAAGGCATTAAAAGTTGATGATGTTTGCACGACAAAAAGAATGGGGATGCCTCAGTTTAAGAAAAATTTACGTGGAATGCAACAGTTTGCCGTTTTTCTGACCCCTGGAATGAATTAATTGGTTTTCAATGCATTCCTATGGGAAATCATGTTTCAGTTTAAGAATTTTTCACAATACAAAATGGCCCAGAGAATGAATTGATTACTTAAACCGAGGTACCACTATACTTTGGGTTGGGTGGGGCAGGGTAGGAATCCAAGCAATGTATATGGACTGCAGAATTTAGGTCTTCTGGTGCTGAGTTCAGGATAACTGAATGGAATGTTATAAGGGTTAGCTGATATATGGAGTTTGACCTCAGTTTATCTCCCTGACTCTGAAAGTATACCCGGAAGAACAGAGCCAACCACTCACCGCACTTTTGTCGTGAACTGAACCCCCGTTTTGATAACCAGCGGGCGATCTGGATGCATAGGCATACATGGCTGCCGCTCGACCACAAATGCACTGCCAAGAGAGAAACGGGACAGGGATGAGAAGGGAGGGTTAGGCAGGGCCAGCCTGAATTTGGAAGCTTTAAAAAGGCTTCTGGATTGAGGCATCTAGCTCGCGATACTCAAAGAGTGCATCTGAAAAATGAACCAATCTGATTTGTATTCCCTAGATTAATATGAAGAAAAGGGGTTGGGTTTTTTTTTGGGGGGGGGAGATCATTGCTCCATTTTTTTTGCTATGTTTCATGGTTCAAAAAAAATTATATACTGTATTTGGATTCAAACATCTGAGGACTAAAATGCCTGAAACAATGTATAAAAAGGTAAAGGTTCTCCCCGCACATGCGTGCTAGTCATGTCCGACTCTAGGGGTGGTGCTCATCTATGTATTCAAGCCGAAGGGCCAGGGTTGTGTACAAGTCCGTAGCCATGTGGCCGGCATGGCTGCAAGGGAACACTGTTTTACCTTCCCATTTTTAACAGCGGTACCTATTTATCTGCTTGCATTTACATGCTTTCAATCTGCTAGGTTGGCAAGAGCTGGGGTTAACAGTGGGAGCTCCCTCTGCTGTATGGCATCCGGGATTTGAACCGCTGAGCTGCCAACTTTGTAGCCAACAGTTTTCAGCACTCTAGCCCTCTGAGTCACCATGATGTATAGCTTAGGGCAAAAAGTATACAAGGCCAACACAAATGTTTGTGCACTGAAAAATGGAAAATAGTTGAGAATTTTGAACAGGTGAAACTGATGATTAAACACACATGAAACTGTAGTGGGCTTGAAATAATATTGGTCTGTCTCTCCTTTACTCAAAGGCCATTTGAATCACCCAGTCATCGTCAGATACCCAGGAACGGCAGGCCATACCTCTTCATGAGATTCCTGAATAATTCCACAATGCGCTCCTCCAGAAGCGGCCGGTGCTGGACAATGGGGTCGCCCTTGTAGGAGACCTTCTGCTGTAGCTCCTCCAGCTTCTTGATCTGCTGGCGTGTCTGAAGTTGGGATTCTGCCAGGGATGTTATCCTAGAAGGTAGGAGAAGAAATGTGATCTCTCTCTCTCTCTCTCTCTCCCTCACACATATACACACACACATTAACTAGGCCTTACTCAACCTTACATGCAAACAGATCACGTGGCTTCCTCTTTTAAGAGAAAGACACCACACAATTTCAACCTCCTGGTTTCCAGCCAGATCCACATCAATTGGACCATCAACCTATCTACTTTCAGAGGAAGGTAACCAACAGCCCTCCAGATGTTTCTGCGCTCTGCTGGTGTGACCCACAGGTCTGAGATGATGGCACCTACATTCCAATAATATCTGGGGAGTACAGGCTATGAAAGAGCCAAAAGAACTGGAGCATCCAAAGAAACCAACGAGTCAAAAGAGACAAAGTCTCAGGATGCTAAGCAAAAAGGTACTTTATTGAAACAAACGCCCAATGCGTTTTGGCTTGGGAAGCCTTCTTCAGGGGCTATGTTAAACTGCATTAAAACAAAGGGACAACCAATGAATATCTATTATTCTTATACCACAAATGCTATGAAATAAGTAGTGTATATTCTGGTAAAAGGCTTATAGACACTAAAAATACTGGATAAGTGGTAATTAGGTTGGATAGATATTTTTAGTTTTTACAAACCCAGTAGGATTATTGCTAAAATATTCGCAGTTTAAAATATAAGTAAGGTATTATACTCTGAGTACATACACAGGATATATATTTATTAACCACTGACCTAAACCCAGCACTATCTGTTCTCCCACTGGGAAGTTGCTTCTTTTCCTCTTGCCATTCAGAAACTTTCCTCCAAAGCAAGGGGCAAGACAACTTTATTACAGAGCCTATAAGGAACCTGCATTTGCTTCTGCCTTCATTACCTTCTCAACAGTGAGGCACTTACTCTATGCCCAGTAGCTCATAGCCTTTGAAATGCGTTAGAAAGGAAATTAACCCCGTTTTTGTAACTTCGTGGGAAGAAGACAGATGAGATGGGTGGGAAAGGGAAGGCAGGCAGGCCGCTCAGCTCTCACCAGTTCTCTAGGCGATCAAGGCAGATGTTGGGTGGGCCACCAATGCATGCAATCTGCTGCCTCCTCTTCCAGTCTGCCAACTCCTCATCCACCAGGGTCTTCTGCACATACTCCATGGCTGACAAGAGCCCAGCCAGCTCACTCACGATTCCCTGGGGGGGGGGCAGAAACAAACACACTGAAGGATCATTTCATATATCAGAATCTTCCATTCACTTTCATACTCATCATGGTGGAATTTTATTGTTTGTGTATATGAAACGCACACACCAGATATACAATGCTTTTGCATCCACCCAAACCAACTTGAACAAAATGGTCTGGCTCCAGACTTAAGACATGATAGTCCCATTGACAGCAACTGAGCCCTGTTGATTACAATCGCAGTTCTCAAAATGGCCCTTACCCTCCGCATTTGATCCAGTGCTGACAGCATCTGCTCCAGCTGCTGCATCTTCTGTCGTGTCACCGCCTGGTTGTTTCCATTCAGATCTTGCATGTCTAGAGAAGAGCCAGAAGAGAAGGATAAAAGCTTACTTACCATATCAGAGGGCCCCATAATTCTCTGGATCCAGCATATCAACAAAAACAAAAAACAAAACAAAACAAAAAAAAAAAAAAAAAAAAAAAACAAGAGACAAAAATATTGTGGCACTTGACAAACTAGCTGCTATATTTTAATGTGTACTTTTGTACATCAAGTTGATTTCCTCAAACACAAGAGAGACTATATGACTATCCTATTTATATGTGGTCCCAGGACCTGATAGGGATACAGATAAGGAACAAAGTGACAACGGTTCACTAGTGAAGGAACAGGCTATCAGTCGGTGATCTATCTATCTATCTATCTATCTATCTATCTATCTATCTATCTATCTATCTATCTATCTATCTATCTATCTATCTATCTATCTATCTATCTATCTGCTTGCCAGCCTGTCCTCTGTCTATTTACTTTATCTCAATTGTTTCTCTTTGGAGCCTCCTTTTGTACAAATCGACAATGGTTCATTAGCAAAGGAATTGGCTCTCAGGCTGTGAATAACGACAGTTGAGTTGGCAGAAGTGGCCCATTTGTGGCCTTCCAGATACTCTTGGATTCCAGCTTCCATAATCCACTGCCACTGGATCTGTTGACTAAGGGCTGATGGGAGTTGGAAATCCAGTCACACCGGGAGAGCCACATGATCTTCGAATCAGTGCCAACAGCAGGTAATGGTTCTAATAATAATGTTTATGGTTATACAGTGGACCCTCGTATAACAAGTGGTTTGTTTAACAGAAAATCCACTTAAAGGGGGGAAAAAAATCTGGGAACAGGGAAATCGCTTAACAGAATAGTCTATAGAAAAATGCTCGCAATTAGGGATTAATCAGTTTTCAATGCATTCCTGTGGGAAATTTGTACAAAGGAAATTTTGCTTAACAGAATTTCATTTGGAACGAATTAATTCCTTTATACAAGGTGCCACTGTACTTGTAGCCCATCTCTCTCCCCCCCCTCCCCAGACAGAGCTCTGCCTTGCAACACTTAATCCTTCAGCTATGAAGGACAAGCCATCTCAGGTGTAATCATTCTTATCAGTAGTTCTTCAGTAAAGAAGTATCTTGTTCTTGAATAACACCTTGGCCACCTGAGCTGTTTCTGCATATAAATATGATGTGTGGGTGTGTTTTGCCGTGCTGCCATTCTTTCTATTGATCACTTTGTCCTGTTCACAACCGATAGAAAATTTGGTTAAGTCACCTTTAAACCTCCTCATCTTCTAGTTCATGTAAAATCTTTTCTTATTGGGAAGTATAGAGAAATTTTGTCCCTGTATGTTTCTGTTTCTCTGTGCTTTCCCCTTATAGTTTTAGGGTCTCTACCCCACCCCTCCCCAATGCTTAGTCTAAGGGCCTTTGTACACGACCCCTAAGATCCGCTGGCCACTTAAATTCGGACCAGAGATCTTAGGGGTTCCTCGCTCTTCCTCTGTCCCCACCCCCCTCCGCACTTCCTGGTTGCTGGCTGCCTGTTCCCGGCAGCATTCAGATCTCTTAAAGGGGCGGGGCGCAAAAAAAGAACAAACAGAAGCCAGGAGAGCCCCGCACTCACTATCCTTACACCGGATCAAAAATTTGTCACATCCAAAAAGCAGGCACAAGAAAACTGCTGTTTGGTCTTGCTAAAGTGGGCGGGGTCGCATTTAATTGTCTGCAAAGTCCGGAGCTGGTGGGTAAACATTTTTAAGGTCCGGACCTTGCAGCCATTTGCGGTGGAGCTTAGGGGTCGTGTATAAACGCCCTAAGCTGGTTTTGGAGAGGTTCTTCCACCAGCGCTGATTATGTGATCTGGAGGACTCTGGGACATGTAAATCCAGAAAGCTGCCCATCCCAATTCTTCAACATTTCTCATACATTTCAACGTACCGCCTTGACTCTTTAAGGTTTTGTAGTTGAAATCAAAGTCATCCTGGAGATTTTCCACCACTTTCATCTTTTGCTCTAGGTCCTGCAAGAAAACCAAGGAAAATTCCACTGAGCCAGGAAGTTACCCTTTTGAAGTATAACTACCGGACTATCCCAGAACCACCGCCAGCCAGAATGCACACCTGCTGGGCCAACTAATAGTTACTAAGAAATGTTAAGTCCAGAAAGCAATACTTCTAAGTTCTGATGCAACACCTGCTTAGCTGGAAAACTGGGAAGAAGGGAAGCAAAGACATGGCCTCTTGCACTTACCTGCACCCTCTTTCTTACATCTTGCAAGTGTTGTTCCAGCATCTGCTGCTTCTCTGTCACAACAGCAGCTGTGGGGTGGTTTGCCTGCCCACCTTGCTGCAGTAAAATGGAGAGGAAGCAAGAAGGCAAGAAAACCATTTAAAAATGCTACATTTAGTAATTCATTTTAAAAGGAAAATGAAGAACACAAATCTGCAAATGCTAATCAACATATTATACTATAATTTAACCAAAAACATACTATAGCCCACTAATGATAAAATTACTGATTTACTATAACAAAATTAAATATTATTAAAAGATTCAGAAATAACATGTGGGTTATTGACCTTAATGGGTGGTACATCTAAGGTATAGTATCACAAACCTACCTGGGAGTAAACTCAACTGACCTTAATGAGGTTTATTTCAAAGTACAGGGTCATGAATTCTTCCACTTGTTTGGGCTGTGGTCTCTTTTTAAAATGGCTGAACTATCCTACTACTTAGTTCATTTTGAATATGCAAACACAAAGTTTATCTGATTTGTTTTCTTTTTGAAATGCCCTTTGATTAAGAGGATGGGATACCCATTCCATATGAATGCAAGTTTTTAAAGTTTAATTGTTTTACTGTTTCCATCTGGCACTTTATCAGTCTTCCTGGAACACTGTCTTTGCTAGTCATTTCATTTGGACTTTTGTTCCTTTATAAGAAGGGAAGCATTCTGATTACTGCTTTTCATGCTTCCCGAAGTGTAATCCAAATTATAATCCTGTGTGATATTTATTTGGAAAAGCTATGAAGATTAGTATTTACCTCATGGATAAGTTTAGCTATGAAGATTAGTATTTACCTCATGGATAAGTTTAGCTATGAAGATTAGTATTTACCTCATGGATAAGTTTATCAGTCTGCTACTGCAGATTTTAAAAATGCAACTTCATACAATTCTCACTTCGGTGTCTTTTCTAAATAGATTAGGGGAGGCTTAACATAAAGCTATGAACCTGTTTCAATTTTCTTACAGTTCACGTATCTGTGGGAGTTGTAAAAATAGAATACGTCAAGAGTTCTCAGGAATAGAGAAGTGCAACATTTGGACTGAAAGGATGCCAAGTATCTATTAAAAAGCAATTTTGAAACTATTGCATAATGCTTTTGGCAGTCTGAACTGTTCTCCACACAGTTGGACCTTAACTCTTTCAGAGGAAAGTAATACTTTCACCTTAGTCTGTAGAAACATCTGGTTGACATGTAGTTTTCAAAGAGGGAGACTTATTTGGAAGAGATCTGTAATCAAGCCATAGCCAACACCACTGGTTCTACCAACCCACTGTTATGTACCAAACAGCTAGTCTTTGTGTGGACTATATCTCCTATCCTCTCCAATCAACATATCCTATAGCAGTGGTGACAAACCTTCGGCACTCCAGATGTTTTGGACCACAACTCCCACAGTCCTTTGTCACTGGCCGTCTAGGCTCGGAATTCTGGGAGTTGTTGTCCAAAGCATCTGGAGTGCCGAACGTTCGCTACCACTGTCCTATAGTATTCTTTGTAAGAGAACTAACACATGAGGATCCTTTGAGCGGGGGGTGCTGATTTGTAGAAAGTTAATGTGTATGAGACTGCATTGGACTCAACCACTCTGCTTTCTCTGCCGGGTGTATGTTTTGAAAGACTTCATGGAAAGCCAGGCCTGAGTACAGAAAAGGAAGCGACCGATGAAAGGGAAACCTTGCAGGGTGCAGCAGCAGACACTAACATGTCTGGGACAAGAGCAACATTCCTTCAACAGTATATCCCTTCCAGGGAGTTTATGGCCCCTAGAAGAAATTGTTGACCATGATGGGCTCACACACACACAGTTCAGGTGGCTGGTGGCTTCTACACTCCCATGGTTGGCAAAGACCTTGTAGGAAAATATGACAAGAGCACAATGCAAACAAGCCTCCTCTCACCTGTGCAGCGGCCGCCGCAGTCTGCAGCAGCCGGTTTTCTTCCCATAGGCAACGGGCGACAATGCGGGCAATCTCCATTGGTTTCTCCAGGTACCTGCTCTGTAAAGAGAAGCAGCAACCAAATGAGTGCCCAAAGGAGTAGGATAGGGTGGGCTGAGCCTTTCGGCTCTGGACTGAAGAAAGAGGGCACTAAAGCCAATGAGAGAGGGGTGGGAGGGAGAGGGAAGGAGACCTTAATTTCAGGAACAGAGCAACAGGGTATTTTGTTCCTTGAGAGGCAAAGGCGTGCTGTGCCAAGGCCATGGGGTGCCCGTTTCAGATTTAGATCAGCAGGTGAAGAAACACACTGGATGCCCAATGAGAGCAGCCATGAAGGAATGTCCTACAGGATGCCATCGTAAAAGTTAAATTAACTCGGGCATGGGCCATGTTGTGATGTAAAGACTCACCAGCTAATATCTTTAGAAGGCCTCCACACCCTCTCTTTAGATAACTGAAGGAGAATCCTCAGCTCTGGCACTCAATTCCATTTCACCCCTTAGGGGTTTTCTAGCTCTGAGCCAGATTTTCCCACATTCTGACATTTTAACATCCTCCCACCCCCATCCCCACCACCAACTCCACCTCCCTATACTTACTGGCAACTCAGAGCTTTAAGATAAATGATTTGTCATGGTTTTGGTTCCACTTATTTTGTTTTGTTTTGTTTTTGCATTTGGGAGCACATATCATCAAAATGCATTTCCTAAGGACGTAATCAGAAATTGAACAGGGTGCTCAAATGAAAAGAGATCGCTCACTCTTTTCATTTAAGCTTTTCAGGCTATCCTAGCCTCAGTGATACAATGGTGGTTTGTGTGTGTTACATAGTGAAAGAGGGAACAAGGGGAAACAAATACTACCTCAATAGCCAATTTACAAAGCTGCCTGCAAGAGGCATCATCTGATTTCACATCAGAAACAGGAAAATGGTTAAATCAATCCACCAAACCTAGGTGATTTGTTGTAACATCTATGCTGTTTTAACTTGTCCCGAATGCTGGTGGTGTTCACATAAGGACTGCATAAACTTCCCATAGCTATTTGGCAAGCTAACTGGCAAGTAGTTGGAGCACAGCTCAACTGTTACAATTGCATGCAAAACCAGACACATGATTGAGACATGCCTCAGAACCTTATTAATTAACTCCATTTAGGTGCAGCTAGCTAAGCTAATATTGTGTGTGTTGCGTCGTTACAGTTGTGACCGACTCTTTGTGACCTCATGTCCATGGAGTTTTCTTGGCAGGAGTACTGGAGTGGCTTGCCAGTTCCTACTCCAGGTGCCTATAGCTCCTGGTATTCCCTGGTGGTCATCCATCCAAGTGCTAACCAGGGCCGACCCTGCTTAGCTTCAGAAGTCCGGTGAGATCAGATGTGCTTAGGGCAGGCATGCCCAAACTTCGGCCCTTCTGATGTTTTGGACCACAACTCCCAGAATTCCAAGTCTGTATTTGCAATGGCAAAGGACTGTGGGAGTTATGGTCCAAAACATCTGGAGGGGTGAAGTTTGAGCATGACTGTGCTTAGGGCATCTAGGTAGCTAATGCTAATCTTACACAAACACAAATAGGATTTTGACTCTTCTGTTTTTAATGCCAGGAGACCATGCCTCCACTGCTATCTAAAATATTGTACAGTTTTCACTAGTTTTGATTATTCTAAAAGTAGCATTCTTTCTGTATGTTACTCTCAAAATCCTATAAACTAAAAAACTCAGGATGCTAAAATATTCCAGGTAATAAATGTAATTCTAAGCAGATATATGGTATTCTGGCATATAAGACTGATGTTTCCATTTCTGCATTCTTGTTTTGCAATTGGAGTATGATGAGCTAAGCAAATGTACTTTTGAGTCACGTGCTTAGTTCAGCTTGCAAAAACTGAGAAGCAAGAATGTTCGCAGTTGTTTCGTCTTCAGGGCCAATACCGCTCCATGAGTACCGGAGATATGGGAACAGGATGCAGGAAGTGAAAAGTGGATAGTGCAGATCTATCTCTAGGGCTGATGTCAAAACAAACAAACACCATTCAAAATATCCATAAGCGCTAGAAAAAGGGAATTCCTTTAAAAAGAGCCACGGGGCATCTCAAGATTCTGCAGGATCAGCGAGAACTGATATGAAAGGACACGATCCTCTGATATGTGACCTCTGGGATTTGCCTTTTGTTTTAATTTTAACATCTCAATTCAACTCCCACTCCTAAATGAACAGTTAAAATCTATCACATGATATATAGTGGGTGGCGGCAGCGGCGTACTACCCGTATGAGTGTCCTGCGTAAAGGAGAGAACAAGATGTTCACAGCTCTCTGTTTCAGAGTCATGTGTTTGCTTTATTTCCTTGCTGTGAGCCACTTGGGCAATAGCCTGCTTACTTGGTATACATTTTTGGAAACCACCAGGAAACCACAATCAATATTCTGATGACTGCAAAAGTTCTGTATTCTGCTTTGTGCAATGGGAATAAAGCTGCACCAAATAGGCTGGTATTATGGTAGGGTCTGATGGAACACTGAGAAAATAGCGTGGCCAGAAAATAGCGTGGCCAGAAGTGAAGGGGGTGGCATAGATTTAAGCCCCGAACTCATCTGTCTCCAGCTGCTGGTGCAGTGCTGGAACTGATGGTGCATCTCCTTGATCACGTGGCCTGTTTGTCATCCTGGGATGGAACCTCAACAAAAATCCACCAAACTGTGCAAGTGGCATTCCCTGGAGGAGATCTAGGCTGCCTGTTCCTGGGAAACATTTTCTCTATGGCACGAATAAAGCGTGAGTACAGGAAAGGGGGAGCAGATGTTTGGGAGGGGGGAGAAGACTAGCCAAGTCCTCATTATGGTCACTCACATGGAGCTTGGGAAATTATTTTTAGATGTCATTTGTTTCCATTACACTGGGCAGGTTTTTGAGACTTGCCCTGCTTTCATTACCTGTCACAATGTTGAAAAGATAATTTGTTATGCATTTGTGGTACTCAAGAGTACATTACGCAGGAGTATGTTACTCTTCTGATACTTTCCATTACTTTTTTTTACTTACAATTCATGAGAAAATAGAATAAGCACATGAGATTACTTTCAAAATGCCCCTCAAAACTCCTTAATATGCATTCTGAAAGTAGTATTTAAAAATTAAACTGAAGATGTAATATCCCTACCTTGCTTCTCTTCCTGCTTATGTGCAACCAAATTACAAGCAGTGGTGCTGCAGTCACACTCCTTTGTCTTAATGCAACAAATAATATAAAACTGATTTTTTTTTCAGATACCTCATTTCACCCAATTAGATGTGGTGTGGCATCTGAAAGGCACAGATGGAATGAGGATGTCCCTTATCAGCAATTAGGAAATGCTGAGTGTCATTTAGAAAAAAACAAACACATCCATTCTGTCGATTTGTTTTATAGCTGGTCCATTTGTGGACTTCCAAATATTCCTGGACTCCAGCTCTCATAATTCCTTGCCATTGGAATTGAACGACAGGGGCTAGTGGAAATTGAAGTCCAATCACATCAGTCTACAACAGCAACAGTAATAATAATAATGATGGTTGCTTTCATATCCCATCTTTCTCCCAGTAAGCTGATGGCAGCAGCATACAGAGTTTCTTTCAACAAACGATAGAGGAGTCAGCTCCAAATCACAAGCCACCTCAATTTTTTCCTAGGAATTTCCAAGGGATGCGACCAAAGCAAAGAGCAAATGAATACAGTACTTTCCTAAGAATCTGTGGGTTACTGGATGCAACAGGCAATCAGTCAGTCATGGACTTCTTCCTGAGAGCCTACGCTGAGACCAAATGGGTATGCACAGGGTTTAAGGCAGCACTTCAGGCTTTTAGATCACCCTTTCCTCCAATGTGCTCAAGGTGGTCTACACGACTATCACCACTTTAACCTCGCAGCCACCCTGTGAGTTAGATGAGGGTGGAAGAAAGGAAATTGTGCAGGGTCATTCACTGCATTTCCTGACTCCAGCATGGAATATACATTGTCTAGATCTCTTTGCTCTCTTATCAGTACTGAACATCCCTATGAGCAGCTGGGTCTCTCTCTCTCTCTCTTAAATCTTTAAATCTTTTCCCCTCTCAATGTCAACCTCCTGATATCTAAAATATACAAGGACCGTGATGTAAACTTTCCAGAAATTTTTAAGCCAGGTGGGGATTGGGGGAGGATTTTGGGAAAAAGAAAACCACAAACAACAATGACTAAAAAGCATCAAACCAATATCATTTAAAAAAAAAAACCCGTAAGCAACACCAAAGCACATTCCAAGCAGTAAGGTATAATAATCAATTTTAAAAACCCAACTCAGGCCGGCAGTCCCTCAGAAGAGAAAGGTCTCTGCCTGTTTGCAGAAGGACTGCAACGGTGAGTCCAGGTGAGTTTGAAACACCCAACATTTCTATAGTGTTGAAGTGCCTCCCATCTCAGACGTGTACAAGTGGAGTTGAGGAGGGTGCAGATCTGTATAACATGAGACCCTCCAATATACAAAAAAATAAAAAAATAAAAATAAAACAAACAAACAAACAAAACAAAACAAAACACTGCCAGTCACTCCCACCTGCAGGAACTGTTTGATCCGGCGCAGATTGTGTTGATAAAGTACATTTGATTCCTGGAGGAAGCGGCTGTACTGCTGGTCAATTTCTCCCAAGAGGTTGTGGAACACCAGGGTGGCATGGGACTCCTTGCTGGCAGCATAGGCCCTGTAGGGATTGATGGGGTAGAAACCGCAGGAAAGTGAGAACCTGATTTAGAAGACAAATATATCATGACTTCCTGAAAGCTTGCGCTGTAATACATTTGTTATTTGTTACAGTGTAAGACGGTTTTCTTTTTCCCCTGCACCAGATCTTTGGAAAGTCTTTAGAACATGATGTTTAAGGTCAAGAATTTCCTCTTCGTCTAACAAATGTTATTCCCCATTAGGGAACCAGGAAGCTTAATTAACTCAGGAAGCTTCTGTATGTTTTCAAAACAGAAACAAGGTTTTTGTGAATTTCCAGCTGAGCTTTGTAAACGTAATTCAGGGAATTCAAGAGCAAACGCTCACAAAGTGAAGATAATTTTTTTAAAAAACAGCCATTGTTGCAGCCACCTGTTGTGCGGCATTATTTTGTAAAGACATTGTAAGATGTCAATTGGAAGGCAACAACTGAGAGTATGAAGGCTTATGAGAATCTAAAAAACAACCTCCACCAAAACTGTGCCCACCATTGTGTGTAGGACCAGAACTCCTATAATTCCTGGTCAGAATTAACTGTGAAGAACAGGATACAACTTCCATCACATCTTTGTGGGAATCATTTTGGTAAGTTTGTTGTGCATCAGAACTTAAACTTCCAGACCTCTTAGATGTTTTGATCTTCAATTTCTCCAAGCTCCAGCTAGCTTACTAGATAATCAAGAGCGATTTAGGAAATATTTGGAAGGTTAAAGGCCCAGAATCACAGAACTAGATCATCAATAGGCCACATCCCCTTCCCAAAAACGATTCTAGTTTGTTTCTGAGACTTTTGTCAAATTTTAATCAACTTGCGTTAAAAATAAATTTGTTTCTGAGACTTTTGTCAAATTTTAATCAACTTGTGTTAAAAATAAATAGATAAATTTTGCAGAAAGAGAAATGAAAATCTCATGCTGGCAGAAGGAAAGAAAGAACAATTTCCACATTTCAATACTTCTCAGCTTTTTCACGCCAAAGGGGTACAATAACAGGAGTCATGACTATGAAAAGTTTAGACCAAGATTGAGTGACTTGGGTGACCCTCAGTCCAACTTTAAAAGTCCACTGCAAGTGATCAGTTTGTACTTCTGGCAACAATTATTAAAGGTACTGGGACTACTGCCCTGATGCCACCTGGGAGTCATAGGTCCACTTGGGAGTTATAGTCCTGTTGCCCCATTGAGAGTGCCTCCTGCAGAATGCCCAAGAAGACCTATGATTCTCAAGTATGTTAATTTATTTATTTTAGGGTATTTTTACCCCACCTTTCTCCTTGAAAAGGACCCAAGGCAGCTTATAGTAAAAAGGGACAATATACAGTCCAGTACAATTAAGACATATACAGTACAAGTATTGAGAATTACAGAATCCTACAGCATCAAAATACATTACATTAAAGCTACCAGAGAACATGAGCAGTTAAAAAGAGAGTAAAATTCCACTTAAAGTTATGAATAAGAGAACTAACATTGAGAACATAGTGTCAATGCAATCACGAAGTCCAGCCGCCCACTACAATAAGAATAAACAGTTAAAACATCAAATACAATAAAATTAGAACAATAAAACATGTAGATGCAATAAATTGATACATTAAAAACACACCACTAAAATTGCCATCAGGGCCCACAATCATTAGTTAAAAACTTTTGGAATAGGAGGGTTTTACGAAATGTTAAAACGGTGCCAGGCGAGTCTCATATGGGAGGGTATTCCATAGTCTGGGGGCAGTTGCTGAAAAGGCCGTTTTCCTGCAAGCCATCCCTTTCACCTCCTTAAGGGATGGCTCTTTCAGGAGGGCTCCCTGACTAGATCTTAATTGCCGGGTAGGTTCATATGGAAGGAGGCGGTCCTTCAGGTATCTAGGTCCTAAGCCGTTTAGGGCTTTATATGTCAAAACAAGCACTTTGAATTGGGCTCGGGCAGCAACTGGTAACCAGTGAAGGTTATACAGAATCGGCGTGATGTGTTCCTTGGTGGCCCTACCACTCACCAGCCAAATTCTGAACCAGTTGCAAAACACTTCAGAGGCAGCCCCACGTAAAGCGCATTACAGTAATCTATACACAAAGTCTATGTGATCATGTATCGTAGATTCATATAAAAGACACATAATATGTAGTCCATCATTCAATGAAAGCTTGCCTGAAGAGAAAGGTCTTTGCCTGTTTCCAGAAAGACAGCAGAGATGAGGCAATCCTGGCCTCTAGTGGGAGGGAGTTCCAGAGTGTGGGCGCTGCAGCCAGGAAGGCCCTTTCATGGGTTCCCATGAGACATGCCAGTGAGGGTGGCGAGATGGAGAGAAGGGCCTCTCCTGATGACCTTAACACCGGAGCCAGGTTATACTGTGAGATTTGATATTTAAGGTACCTAGGACCCAGGCCGTACAGTGCTTTGTAGGTCAAGGTCAGCACCTTGAATTGCGCCCGATAACTGACTGGCAGCCATTGGAGCTGCTTTAATAGGGATGTAATGCGATCTCTGTACCCCGCCTAGTAAGCAATCTGGCTGCTGCATTTTGGGCCCATTGGAGTTTCCTGAGACTTTTCATCGGTAGCCCCTTACACAGCACATTACAGTAGTCTAGCCGGGATGTCACTAGGGCATGTGTCACCGTCGCCAGAGCTGTTTTCTCAAGAAACGGGCGTAACTGGCATACTAGCCTTAATTGTGCAAATACGCTCCTGGCGACAGCCGTGACCTGGGCATCCAAGCTCAAGGATAAGTCCAAGAGCACCCCCAAGCTGGATACCTCTTTTTTTCAACTGGAGGGTGACCTCATCCAGTACAGCTTGCATCCCTATCCCTTGTTCTTCCTTTCGAATGACCAGGAGCACCTCTGTCTTGTCTGGGTTTAGTTTCATTTTGTTCATCCTCATCCAGTTCATTACTGTAGCTCAACACTCATGTAAAGTTCAAATATTTGAAACTCGCCACTTTTTCTCTATGCAACACAAATTGTTTCCATCTAAACATTCCTTTCTACTTTCCCCTCTTCATGAGTGATTTGAAGGAATCTAAAGAGCTTTTACTAGGGAAGAAGGATCTCACACAAATCCAGACAACATGCATAATAGACTGAAAATGTCAGTGGCTCACCAATCCTGGCTTTCAATCCAAGGTGCAAGGAACTGCCTGAGTTCCATCGGAAAGCTGTCACTGTAGAGCTGGTGGAGCTGCTCCAAATACCGTGTGTCGAGCTGCTGAAGTTGGTTCCACTGGGCCATCTTGGCAGCCAACTCTGGAAATATATAAGCAATTTTACAATTATGTTCACTCACTCCTCCACTGCGGCTGATTAATCAAGCATGGAAACATTGCTGAAATGCCTCCATCTCCTAGCCGGGCTGGCCATTGTCCATGTTGGCTAAGAGATTCTGGGAATTAGAAACCAGAAAGTAAATTTTCCAAAATGTGGCTCATGAAAGTAGTAAATGCAAATATAACCGACATTTTAGAACAAAAAGAAATCAGACCTATATATTACTGTACTACTTTATACAATTTCTGCATCAGCTTTTCCCAACTGAATTCCTAATGCCTCAGACTATTAGGCGTTGCGCTGCACCACTAAGATCTGAGAACAGTTTATTATGTGGAGGCATTTGGGGGGAGGGCTTTCTCAGTCATCGTGGCTAAAAGTCATTTTAAACATCACACACCACTCCCCCAGCTCACAAAGGAGGAGCTGTCAGGCCCTGCTGCATTTCCTACCCTAGATTTATACTCGACTCAATATGTTTCCCCAGTTTTGGGGGGTTAAATTAGGGGCCTCGACTTATACTCGGTTCGACTTATACTCGAGTATATACGGGTATGTCCAAATATCTGAAAAATTCACCCTGTATGCAAATGTGATTCACAGAAAAACTAAGAAATTACTGATACCAAACAATCCAAGTCCAGAGTTAACTGATGCAAATGTACTAGATCAGGCCTGCCCAAAGTCCGGCCCGGGGGCCAAATCCGGCCCGTCAGGCCATTCTGAGTGGCCTGCGGCTGGCTGGCCTGTCCCCTCCCTCCCCCTCCTTCGCCCCTTTTTTAAAAAAAAAAATATTCCGCCAACACTGACACCACCGGGAAGCTTGTGGGTTGGGTGCGCAAGGGGGCGGGCCACCACCAGCAGCACCGCCAGGAAGCTTGTGGGGCTGGGCGCGCGCACGAGAGTGGTGCGCGGGTGGGCCGCCGCCACCAGCATAGTTGGGAACATTGTGAGGTTGGGCGCACGTGTGGTCAGTGGATGGGGCTTGCAGGGGGGTGGCAGGGTCAGGGAGCAACCGGCCCCTGACACATTCTCAGCCACCAAATCTGGCCCTCCTTACAAAAAAGTTTGGGCACCCCTGTACTAGATCATTTAGTTGGTCTTCGGAGCTATACAGCCATTATTGATTTTTGATTCAAATTGTAATATTTGTGACAAATCTCCATGTCTTGTTTTCCAGAATAACTGCAAGTAAAGAGGAGGTTACAAAAAGACTGGTGGGTTTTAAAAACATGAGCTGGGAAGTCCCTGGTTCAAATTTCACCTTCACTAAGAATTCTCTTTGTACCCTTGGGCGAACAACCAAATCGTAGCCACCCACCTGCAGCACTGGGTTAACAGTGTGGCCTGACCCACAGGATGACTGAAAGGTGACAGTGGTTGTTTTTTGGTGCCATGAAGTCACTTCTAACCTATGACAACTGTATTAATTAGTGACTTGCAAAAGGTCCTGACATTAACAGCCTAACTTGCAGTCATTTCTAAGCCAAGGCTGTGGTTTCTTCTACTGAGTCACTCCAATTCATATCTGGTCTTCCTACAAATTCAAAAGGTTTTATTGAAATAAGCATTAAATAATACATTAGCTACATGATCGTATAAGTGGGTTATGTTTATTTAAACAGTGGTCATTGGAACTTTATGGTTTCATATTTTAATCCATCTTGGGGGAGAAAAATCAGCTTTTAAATGTTGCAATAAACCAGTGGTTCTCAACCTGTGGGTCCCCAGATGTTCCTGGACTGCAACTCCCAGAGATTTCTGGGAGTTGCAGACCAGGAACATCTGGGGACCCACAGGTTGAGAACCACTGCAATAAACCAATAAAGAAATTAGAAGCAGTACCACCACCATACGTCTGCCAAGAAGGAATTTTTCTCTCTCTCTACCTGTCACCCCACCCAAGTGCTTCTCAATCCCTTTACCTCCTTAGCTACCTGGGACTTGCATCTCTCAGAATCCCTGGCCACTAACTATGCTAGCTGGAACTTCCTGAATCCAAGGTCCAAAACATTTGGAGGGCTGAGAACCCCGATCCAGCATTTATTCCACCAAATCACCTAAAAGGAAAACACCACTGGTTTTGTAGGGACAAACAATTCTTCTGATGCCTTCTCTCTGAGAATCATTTCTATCACGAGTGGCCATGATAGGAAGACCAATACCAGATGCTGTTACAGCATTAATGATTGCAGTAGAGCTGATTGGTATGGGATCATAAAGCATTCAGAGTTTGGTCCTGAGATTTTCTCTTTCTCCGTCTCCCTCTGATTTTGTTTATGTAGCCTATCTTTTTCAGACTCTAAGATTGAAGGGATGAACATAAGGTTGTTGATGCATTCATTCATTGCTGGAGGTGTTGATGTATAAACTACTCCAGGATATGCTTCTGGCTGAAGACCAGGAGTGACAATGCTTTAAATAATTTAGCTTTAAATAAAACATGCTGAGAGGCATCAATGGCTTATTTAATTAAATTAAAACTATGTAAATGGTTGCACCAGCCCAGCAGTTTTAGAGATGGTGAAACAATTTAGGTTGGGACATCATCTTCTCAATCTGAAATTAAAATGAGAGTTGGGATGGGATATAGATATTTAGAATTATTTGCCATACATTTGCACAACCAAATGCTCTTAACTGGTGCACATTTTCAAAATGCCAGCACTGCTGGTAAAATTATTTGACAGATCTTCATCTCATCCATTGCTGCTTAGCTTCAGACCATGCCAACACTGGCTGTAGAGAACAGTGATTCTAACACTGAAAGCCTGAATGATATGTTTGCAAGGTTACAGGTGATAAGAGTTCATGCCATTTCCAGAACATCTCCATTTCCAGAACGCTTCTCTTCATATATTAGACAGCCAGAGGAAATTGCTTGAATTTGTCCCAGACAAAAGCCATAGTAATCACATTTCACCATCACCATCTAATTAGCTGCTGAATGGGAAAGATAAGCTACTAACCTTGCTCAGGTTACTATGGCAGCTTTTCAAATAACAAGTACATTGGAACAGACAGGCTGAGTAAGACGGAGGAAGTATTGTGTCTAGCATTATGATCTGCTGCCAGAAGTAGATGTTTTGCAAGTTGATGGCAGATATGGTCAGTTGTTCTGTACAGGGTGGGCCAGGGTCACTTGCTAATGGCAGGGGCATGCCAGTTTGCGTGGCATCCCACCATGGCCGTCTCTCTCCTAGAACAGGATTAAAGAGTTGCCTAATATAGCATGATCCGCAAAGCACCTCTCAGACTGGAAATGATGGTTCCACACTGCTGTACTGTTTCCAGCATGTCTAGCAATCTGCAAAATGCAACCAGACTTCCCAGAACCCTAAGAGATGCTCCAGGCAAGGGATTCTGGGATGCTTTATTTCAGGCTTATTGCTTCCTACCCCAATTTCTGCCAAGAATACCAGACTGGATTAACCATTCTCATGGCTATTATGATGTATGCTCTTCCCCATGCACTACCCAACAGGTGGATAGGAAGAGGAAAAGATGTGTGCTTCTGTAGATTTGGAGTTTGTGTGCATGCTCACAAGACATTTTGCATTTTAATCCAGAACTAAAGGAAGGAGCTTGCTGGATAGCTCAGTGTATCTGGCTGTAGAGCCAGAGGTTATGAGATTACGGTAGTTCCCCTCTGTGCTTCCTGGGAGAACAACAGGTCTGTGTGGCTTCAGGCAAGCTGTACAGTACCAGGGCACTCCCAGAAGAAGGGAATGATAAATCACTTCTAAGTACAATATTCTCTATCTGGAAAGGGACATCATAAGTCAGAACTACCTTGGTGCCACATTACAGTGGTACCTCTACTTACGAGTTTAATCCATTCCGAATGCATGCTGTTAAGTCGAACAACTCTTAAGTTGGGCAGTCCTACAGACCGCATCTTAAAATATGTAAGGCAGCAGTTAAAATGCTAATGTTTTTTCACTCTTAAGTCAAACTGTTGTTAAATTGAGCCACTGGTAAGTAGAGGTACCACTGTATTATTATTATTATTACGATTATCCAAAGGAAACTGCTTTTGAAATTCCTGGCTCACTCTTAGAGCATAAGAACAACCATGCTGGATGAGATTAAAAAAAAAATCTGACAAGTCCAACAGTGACCAAGCAAATGCCTTTGGAAAGCATACAACCAGGACACGTCTGCAACCATACACCACCCCCAACTGTTGCTCTTCAGCAACTGATATCCTCTACATACAGCCTCTCTGATAGTTTCAATCTCCGTGAATTTGCCCAACCTGATTTCAATGCTGTCCAAGTTGTGGGTCCTCACTGCATATTTGACAGGTACCTTGCTCCTTTAGATCATAGATACCTGAAGGTCCGCCTCCTTCCATACGAACCTACCCGGCGATTAAGATCGAGCCAGGGGGGCCTTTTGAAAGAGCCATCCCTCAAGGAGGTGAGAGGGATGGCTTGTAGACAAAGGGCCTTCTCGGCAGCTGCTCCCAAGTTATGGAATGCCCTCCCTAAGGATACAATATAGATTGTGGGTCCGCTGATGACAATTTTAGGATGATGATTTTAAAGAAGGTTTTTATTACTGTTTGATGATTTACTGATATTTTATTTATAACTATTTTAAATTGTTTTAATTCTTTGATTTTAAGCCGTCCAGAGACCTTTGGGTAGTGGGCGGCATATAAGTTGAATGAATAAATAAATAAATAAATAAATAAATAAATAAATAAATAAATAAATAAATAAATAGCTTGCAGCCAACCAATACGAAACAGGCTGCCAGAATGGATGATTTTAGCTAAGGGCCTCTGAAGAGGATGGTAAAAGTCATGGGGCAGGTAAATAAAGGAGGGCATGAACCTTCAGGTAAGCTGTCTCTGAGTCATTTTTAAAGCTTTAAATTTTGCTAAACCAAGAGCTGCATTTTAATAGTTACTAGCATATGTAAAAGTGAGTTTTTTTAACTAATTTGAACGTATCTCCCAAAGGCCAGAGCTGGCCAGATGCACCAGAGCCTCACGGGCCTTCTTGCTTCGGGTGGCCACCCCCAGGGAGGCCCCCCCAGGGAGGCCCGTAAAGTTGCGACTCGCAATCGGGCCCTCTTGGTGGTCGGCCCAACCATATGGAACAAATTGCCCTGTGAGATCCGCTCGGCTCCATCTCTCACCACTTTCAAGAAATTATTGCAAACTTGGCTGTTTAAAGAAGTTTATGGCGACTGCTAATGTCTGTTTTGTGCCCTTTGTGATTTGTTGTTTTTGGTTATCATTGTTTGTGCCTCTTGCCAGAATCTTTTCTTTTCTTTTCTTGTGTATTTTTTATTTGAATTTGTGGGGTTTTTAATAGTTTATGTTGCTCTGTTTGTAAACCACCCAGAGTTCCTTTAGGAAAATAGGTGCAGTATATAAACTTAAAAATAAATAAATAAGTAGATGAATTTTAGAGGAAAGTTTCTTGGAAGACTTTACAGGATAAATAAGGCTACACCCACTTAAGATTCCTGGGTTGGGAGGAGTATGTTAAGTCAACTACATACAACAAGGAAAAAAAATATGTGGGATGTACCGTATTTATCGGCGTATAACGCGCACTTCCCCCCCCTGAAAATAGGGGCCAAATCATGTATGCGCGTTATACACCGATATAATATTAAGAAGCCATGTTTTTACATTATTAACAAGTACCGTCGCGGGCTGGGCTGGGCTGGGCTGGGGAGGGGAGGGAGGAGGAGGAGGAGGAGAACGGTTTCTTGAAAAGCTCCCCATGCTCCCCAGATGCCGATCCTCCTCCGTTGCCTGAGCAGAGGCTCCGGGTGTGCGCGCGCCAGTGAGAGCGAGAGCGAGAGAGAGAGCAAGGAAGGGAGGGAAGGCGGGCAGGCGGGCGCGCCTTCGTCTTCCCAGGAGCATTCGCCTCCTCCACACACCATGCCTCCTCGGCCGAGGGAGAAGGTTGGGAAAGCGATCGAGGAAGGCGGGGATGGAGGGGGGCGCGGGCGGGCGGGAACTGCAGCAGAGCCGAGCCGAGCCGAGCCAGGAGGAAGAGAGACCGCGGGGTGCATGCGTGGCTCCTGCTGATTCCTGCTGCTGCTGCTGCTGCTGCTACATGCAAGGGGGCTGCGGCGGAGAGCTGCCGCCGCCGCCACCACCGCTTTCCGTAGTTACCAGCGCTGCCCGCTCGCCCGCTCCTTGTTTGGAACTCAGGCCGGCGCGGCGGCGGGGGCGGTGGTGGTGGTGTTGGGGGGGTTCGCACCGCGGGAGGCTCGGCCACGCGAAGGGCATCCCCGCCTTTCTTCTTTCTCGGGGCCTTGGAGGGAGCCACGGGGAGGTGGTGTGTGGTGGTGTGTGTGTGTGTGCTCAGTTGGGCTCGGGCTGTTCTGGGTCGGGAGGCCGGACGAGGGAGGGAGGGAAGAAAGGAAGGAGGGAGGTTGCTTCGCCCCGTCCCCAAGCACAGCCAGCCAGCCAGTCCCATGATGGGGAAGAAGGGGAACAAAAGTTTCATGGCGGAGATTCTCCCCCACTCACTTTCCTTGCCTTGCCAACGGGCCAGGGATGGATGGAGCTGAGCGAGGACACCCGGTTCGACCCCCCCATCCCCTCCTCTGAGGTTCCCTCGTGCTCTCCGCGGCCTCGCTCAGCCTTTGTCTCTTCTGTGCCCGTGTCCTGCCCCACGGCTGCCCTCCCGCCCCCCTTCCTGTCTCCCCCTCGCAGTGCCCGGAGTTGGCAAACTTTGCCCGGAGAGCGTGCCCTGGGTGAAATTTAATTTTTTTCCCTAAAATTTCCCTCTTAAAATGAGGGTGCGTGTTATACGCCTGTGCGTGTTATACGCCAATAAATACGGTAATCCCCACGAGGATATGACAAACAAAACTTAAGTCTTATGGCGCCACACGACTCTGGTATCTTTATAACCTAAGTAACTGGCAACTGGTAGAATCCCCCCCTCCCAATACCCACATAAACATCAAAAATAACATTGTCCTGTGCTACATCAGGGACACTTTTGTACAATTACAGTTACAAGATAAATTAAAGGTCTTCTAACCCACATTGATACAGCATCCTTGATAAGGGCCAATCCATTTGTTCTCATCCATCCATCTATTCAAAAACAAAAATTTATGCTGTGTTTCTCCTTAAACATGATGTGACACATCTTACATCACTAAAAAGCAGTCTCTAAAACAAAACAAAAAGT
The DNA here is from genome assembly GCA_029282475.1 of Phrynocephalus forsythii. Lineage (NCBI taxonomy): Eukaryota > Metazoa > Chordata > Lepidosauria > Squamata > Agamidae > Phrynocephalus > Phrynocephalus forsythii. The sequence goes on along the minus strand of JAPFRF010000012.1, from coordinate 22,834,464 downwards.
ATACAAATACTAAAAAGGACCAACTATCACATGACACAAAAGGAACACCAAAAACACATTCAAAGCACTGAGGCATAACAATCTAACAACTTGCCTCAGGCAGCCAGTCACTTAAACGGACATCTGCCTGAAGAGAAAGCTCTTGCTTGGGAAAGGATAGCAAAGATGGAGCCAAGCTGGTCTCCTGTGGCAGGGAGTTCCAGAGTCAGTCTAGGAGCTGCACTGCTGAACATTCCTCCTACTAGTTCAATGATTTTTTCTTTCTTGTAGTTAGAACCTGCTGATCCCTATTTTTTCAAGCAACAGAGAACAGAGATGTCAGGGCACCTCAAAGGTATATCTCCTGCTGTACATTTTGGTAGATGACAATCTGTCTCACCAGTGGCATGGCTGATGATGAAGAATACATTCTCCTCTGGGCTGCCACTCTTGCTCATAAGCCGTCCTCTGGTAGCCCAGATGAGAAGCAAGAAAAGACCTTACAGTAAATGCAAGAGACAAGGAAGTAGCTGCTTTCACATTTGTTCTGTGCATGTGTCATTTGGAAGCAGATTCTAAATTGTAGGGAGCAAGCAGAAGAGAATTTGTATATTCAAATCCACTCATTCCCAAAGGCAACGAACTGTGTGAAATCATTTCACCACAAAGAGTAAAAAAGAAGAGAGAAAAGAAGTAGAAAACCAACCCAGGTTTTCATATTGCTTCTCTGCTTGGAGGCAGAAAACTGAAAATATGGAAGCAGAAGCTACTTGCCAATTGGTCCAGGATGTGTTCTCAATTTTACCTTTAGGAAACAACCTCAAAAGAAGTGAAAGCACATTGTTTTCATCTGTAGGCAAGGGAACGTCTCTGAAAACAAAAGCACAATAAAAAAAGAGCTACAGCATGAAAAGAGAAGGGGAAACTGGATTTGCCACTTTAAAAATAAAAAACTAAAAAACAGAATGACAAGTTTAGAAAGTGACACACAGAAGGATACCACTCTTCCTCAACCAAATGAGGAAGGACTGTAATCCTTTAGAGATCCAAGAGGATACAAGAAACAATCTTATTGCTCATCAGAAACTTGATCCATGAACACAAACAATCATGGGACCCCCACCTCACAGACCTTTTATCAACAATATCTCATTCCAATCACTGGAAGAAAAACCTGAGAAAGGATAAAAGATGGAATCCCCAGTTGCAGGTGGGCTTTGCAAACTTTTGGGAGCTAACTTGACAGGACAGTTCTCAGAAAGAAGATTTGGGATGAGCCAAACAGAACATATCAATACACAGCTGCCTTGATTTTGCATCAGGAATAAGTGCAGAGGAGGAGTTGCACTTTACTTAAGGGGAGACATGACAGCCTTCCTTTTCAGTGTGAGTGCAACACACATTCGGCCATACACAATTTAAAAAGAAAAAAAGAAAAGATGAATTTCCCTACTGAACTGTCCCCATTTGGATCCCATTTCTCACAATTCCCCAGCCGACATAGCCAATTTCTGGGGCCATGGAATTTGGGGAGGGGGAACATTCGCAAACTGCCTGCTCTCTCATTCCTCTTCCTACACAACAAACTAGTGTACCCGACCAAGAATAGCTCTTTTCAATGTGTTGCATTCATGATCATTAAATCTTCTAGGCAAAAGACTGGGCTAGGCAGAGCACCAGACTCATCCATCAATTTCCTATGGTCTTGTCTGCTTAAAGAGGTGATTCAGTTCTTGCAATCGCTTGCAGATGTTGAAAGGGAATAAAATTAATTTCCAGTTCCAAGAATCCCACAGCAAACGTGGCATGACTATTGACTAAATTGCTTGGGGATTCTGGAAGGTGAAAGTTCAAATAAAATAATTTGTTTGGCTGTGCACCATCGAAAAGGGCATCATATATATCAGCTGTGACGACTACTATGGATGGAAAATAGGAACAGCCTTAAAAAATCAAGTTAAAGGGATAGAAAATAGCCAAATAGAAATGTTAACTTGTCATACAGCACAGACATATCAAATACAGTGGGACCTCTGATAACGAATTTAATTGGTTCTCAGAGGCAATTTGTTATACGAAACATGGTTTCCCATTGAAATGAATGGCAAACCAATTAATCTGTTCCGGAGGTCCAAAAAAAGGCAAAAAAGCTGGGGAGGGGGTCCAGACCTCTTTATAAAATGCACTTTAAAGGCTTGCAGTACTGGAACACCCTACAGAACATCCCCCTGCAGTGCAATGCAAACATGGACAAGAGAAACCAGCAAGACTACCCCAGCCTGTTCCCACCCAAAGTACAATGGGAAAAATGCAAACAAACAAACATAAACAGGAAGAAAAATCCAGCCCATTTTTGCCTGCAGAGCAATGAAAAAAGACTGCAGACATGGAGAAATGAAACTAGCAAGACTGCCCCCGCCTCTTCCAGCCAAAAATGCAAAGAAAAGCAGTGCAAAAATTAAAAGCTAGCTCCCTATCTTACCAAGTTCGAAAGGTCCAAAACCCTCAGTAAAACATGTCCAGAATGGCTCCAAAACACCTTGGGAAAAATGCTCTAACTCCTTCCACCCCTCCACAAACTATGCATCCTGCAATGCATACAGGGTACACATTTTTGCAAGGCATTTATGAAACATTTGTTATCTGAGGCAGCCCTTTACCTGGAAATTTCCATTTGTTATCCGAAAAAATTGTTATCCGAGGCATTCTTTATCCAAGGCATTACTGTATAGTGGGCCCATCTCATTTTGGCAAAATTCTTGAGTGGAGGGATGGGCAGATTTGTTTTCAGTTTAATAATAATAATTTGATAAAAAATAAACCCCAATGGGCTTCCTGATTCATTTCACAGACTTTGGAGGAGAGGTAAGAACGAAAGCAAAACAAAACTTCTAGAGCCTGTTATTGGGAGAGCCACCACCGTTGGGAAAAGGAAATCAAAACGTTTTGCCTCTTCTGACTGTTAAGTACGTGCTTCCTCCCCAAAAAGAACACTCACTAGGCTGGGTAATCTTTCTGGCAGCACTAAAAGTTGATATTAACATACCATTCAGAGCTCCTTGGGGGGGGGGAGGAAAAACAAGAAACTGAAAATAAGAAACATGATCACGAAGCAGGGTGCTGTTGCAAACTCTCCATAATTCAGAGCTCAAAGGAGGTGTTTGGGGCAGATTATGGCATTGAAAACGGAGTAATCCCATTTTTATGTTGTACGGATTCGCCCCATAGGCGATTATGTTAAGCAAATTTCCCCTATCTCCAGAATTTATTATGTTGGAAAATTTTATGTTATATAAACTGTTTGTTATACAAGGGTCCACTGTATTTTAAATCTATATGGTGCTTTCCCTTGTCAAATAAGAATTCCAATTTGCTGACACATACATTTTAATGCAAACACTGTTCGATGAACAACAGTTTATCGTTTATTTTAAAAAAACTGCCAAAGAGGCCAAGAATTGTGTGCCTTTAAGACAATTCTGACTTATGGCTACCCTTTCCAGGGTGTTCTAGGTACAGAATCCTCTGAAATAGTTTTCCATCCCTTTCTTCTGGGGGTGCTCTGGGACTGTGCAGCTTGCTCACAACTACACAGACTGGCTCTTCTCCCAGAAGGCACAATGGGAATTAAACTTCCAACCTCTGGCTCTGCAGCCAAATGCCTAAACCACTGAAAGAAATGAGTGAGTTAAAAGAGAATACAGTACCCGAAATAACATGGAAGTCACCAAAGACCAAACCTAACACTCCCCAGCAGCGACAGAGCATTAGAAAGATAACAGCTAAATACCTAAACCATTGAACTAATGAGTGAGCTAAAAAGAATAGAGCACCAGAAATAACACAAAAGCCACCAAAGAACAAATCTAACACTCTCCATCAGCAACAGAACATTTGACAGATAGCTGCCCAAAACACCCCCTAGCAGAAATCCATCTAGCACATGGAAGCATACAGTGTAGTACTACCTTGTACAAAGGAATTAATTCGTTCAAATGAAATTCTGTTAAGCAAATTTTCCTTTGTACAAATTTCCCATAGGAATGCCTTGGAAACAGATTAATCCCTAATCGCGACCATTTTTCTGTTGTACAGATTCACCCCATAGGTGATTCTGCTAAGTGATTTCCCCCATCTCCAGAATTTTTTTCCTTTAAGCGGATTTCTGTTAAACAAATCGCTTGTTATACAAGGGTCCACTGTATTGACGTTTAAGTGGATGTCCCAGAAGAGGCAAATCCACAAAGCTGGTACCCTCTTTAGCTGGAAACAACCTCAACAAATTGAACTCTCCTGCAGAGGATTCACGCTTACAGCACTTATATAGGATGCAGACATATGAAAGATGGCAATATTGCTGACTAACATTTCCTTAACTGGATGGGAGCCAATATTAAGGTTATGTCAACAGTCTCAGGTACTATTTCTAATTTTGTTTTGTTTTGCTTCCTGCCTGCTTGGTCCCATGCTACTCTTTCCGCATTTCCTGTATATAGTCACACAATCCTTGCTCAGAATTAGTAAGTTACAGTTCACATTCAGTTCATTATTATTATTTAATTACCAAATTTGTGCACAGGACACTTGGCAGGCGTTTGATTTGTGCGGTCTTGATTGATTTCTAGAGAATCATCACTTGACAGGACATTTTTGAGAAAAAGAGAAGTGAGCCATTTATTAATAGGGATAAGCAGAATGTAGGCCTACGCTGTCCCACTAAGTAGTAATGAATTGCTGAAAGTTTACATAGGTCTATCGAAGGAAAACAGACTGGGTAAACTTACACCTAGAACATTTCTCTCTAGAATCGCAGTAACTTGGAACTGAATGGCATATAAATATCACTTTATGGAAGACTTGAGCAAGATTCTAGCATCTCTATACTACGATTGTCCCCTCACAACCTGGGATCCTCTGTCCATGCTGGCCAAGGGTAATGGGAATTGTAGTCTCAAACAACCAGAAGACACCAGATTTGGGGGGCAAAGCAAACTTAAAGAGGTTGTTAAGAATTTTAAACCCAGGGATCCATGCCATATTTCATTAGACCCCACCTGGCATAATCACCAATCCTAAACTCCAAGATGTGACTAATAGGTTGCTAAATATGTGGTCCTTGGGTAAAAAGGTAAAAGGTAAAGGTTTCCTCCGCACATGTGTGCTAGTCATGTCCAACTCTTGAATCTCCATATTCAAGCCAAAGAGCCAGGGTTGTGCAAGTCCGTGGCCATGTGGCCAGCATGGTTGCAAGGAAACACTGTTTTACCTTCCTGCTTTTTACAGCAATACCTATTTATCTACTGTACTTGCATTTATATGCTTTTGAACTGCTAGGTTGGCAGGAGCCGGGGTTATCAGCGGGAGCTCGCTCTGCTGCGTGGCACCCAGGATTCGAACCGCCGAGCTGCTGACCTTGCAGCTGACAGTTTTCAGTACTCTAGCCTGCTCAGCCACCTTGGGTACCTGTTCATAAAATGTCTTAATGAAAAACAGTCTCGGAACCATCAGTACATGTAAGATGAATAACATCCAGAATTCCAAGAGTTACAAGCTTGGCAGATTAGGCGAGCAGGGACATTTAAACAGGAGAGAAGAATTGTGTGAACTAGCCTTCTCTTTCTGTGGATATACGTCTTTGTATTTCTCTCAGTGCATTTAATTTCATATTTTATAATCCTACTATGCATGCTTCCCACCACTCCATGTACAGTATGGGCGTTTATACACGACCCCTAAACTCCGGGGCAAATGGCTCCCAGCTCCAGAGCTTAAAAATGTTTACCCACCAGCTCCGGAGTTAACAGGAAATTAAGTGCGACCCCGCCCACTTTAGCACATCCCAGCGCACCTTTCAGGTACCTGCTCTGGGAGAGTGAAAATTATTTGATCCAGTGCAACATAGTGAGTGCGGGGCTCTCCTTGCTTCTGTTTGTTGTTTTTTGGCTCCCACCCCTTTAAGAGCTACTTTTACAGAGACGAGAGGCAGAACGAGGTGAGCGGCATGCTTTTCTTTCTCTTTTTCTCCCTCCCCTCACGCAGCCAGCAGCCAGGAAGTGTGGATGGGGTGGGGACACAGGAAGAGCGACGAACCCCTAAGATCTCTGGTCCGAATTTAAGTGGCCAGCGGATCTTAGGGGTCGTGTAAAAAGGCCCTATGAGAGACGGGAAGGAGATGGAAAGGGAGGATAGAAAGGGAAGGGAAAATGCAGATCATTTATGCACACCAAGTTTAGAAACATTTAGTACAACATCAGCAACCTGCATGTTTTTCTACCCCTGACTATATCAGTGCCAAAAATGATGAGTTAAGAAGCAAGTTAAGTGAAAAAGGAGTTCGATTGCACATTATACAAATAAGGGACAGCATAGGCACTGTGGTGGTGAATCTTTGGCACTCCACGTCACCAAAACTCTCGATTTATGAATTAGCATGTGAATTTGAAGCAGTGGGTCTTTTCCTATCCACCACTAAAAATAAAAAAAAAAAAAAATAGGGTGGGGGAGATTTCCTCATCTCCCCCACCCACCCCAGTTTTCCCCAGGGCCATACTTCTTTATTTGTAGGCAGGCCACAGTTTCACAGCTGGCAAACCACCCGTTCTGAAAATCTGTTCCTAATAAAATTCAGGCTTGATGATCTCCAAGTCAAAATAAACGATCTGCCCAACATTTATTGTAGGGTAGAAAACGAGAGGCAAAGTGTGTTTTATGTACGAAATTTCACGTGTTTCTCCTACTTCCATGCAGCCAGCACTTCCTGTCATGAATTAAGCTCCCAGGATAGCTGTTCTTTACTTTACAGCTGAAGTCCTAAATGAGATGTCACCCTTTCACACCTCGAATATAAACCCCTGCCCAGAGACAAGCACAACTGGGGGAACATCAACAACAGACAACCAGGAATCATAAAACCGAATTACTGCAAGAAACAGTGAGGAAGGGAGGCGGAGACTGGCTGCTCGCAGCAATCAGCTTACTGAGTTTATATTTTGCAGAGCTTACAGAGTCACCACTGCAGAAACCACAGTGCCAGCTTAGTAACATGACTACTTTGCCAAGTGCCTAGAGTTTGGGAATATTAACGTTTAAGACTACAACTCCCAGAACTCCCTGAGTTGGCGGAAGAATTTGGGGATTCGTATTCCCCGAAACACAACCATTTCAAAATGGTTCCAGATCTTAGCCCATGTTGCTGGCCCTCACACGCTCTTGCATGTAGTTGGGAACAAGGATGAGAATAGAAGGGTTCCTTTCCTTGGGGGTGGGGGGTGGAGTACAAAGCCCTTCAGTAGCTGTTGGACTCTGGTTCTCATCAGCCATGGCCAGCACAGCCAGTGGTCATGGACAACATGAGTTGCTGCCCAACAATACATGGAGGACCACTGGTTTCAGGGGTGTTGTACTACAACTCCCAAAAGGAGGATAATTTTTGTCCCAACACATATAAATATTGCCAGGCTGCTCTGGGAAGCAAGGACCTCTGCTTAGGACACAAGACTCAACACCCAACATGCCAACAGAAGTGTGGCTAAAACACTACAAGAATATTTTGTTTATTTATTTATATTGACAATATTTATATGCTGCCTTTCTCCTAACAGATCCAAAGCAGCCTACAGTATTAAAAAAGTTGAAAGCTAAATAATAAATTATTAGTTTAAAAAAAAAAACTTAAACAGATACCATGTTAAAAACTCACAAACACAAGTAAAACAACAGAATAAAATAAACCCTTTACAAAAAAATCTTCTTATTCAATCAGTCATTTAAGGAAAGCCCGCCTGAAGAGAAAGGTTTTTGTCTGCTTCTGGAAGGACAGCAAAGATGGGGCGAATCTGGCCTTCCCCGGGAGGGCACTCCCGAGTCTGGGAACAGCAACAGAGAAGGGCCTCTTCTGTGTGCCTCTTCTGTCAAATGCATCTGTGAGGGTGGTGGGACTGAGAGAAAGGCTCATATAGGGAACCGGAGATGTAGCCTTTTAGATGGCTCGGAGGCAAGCAGTCAAAAAGGAAAATGTTCCCCCCGCACCTGTGTGCTACTCGTGTCTGACTCTAGGGGTGGTGCTCATCTCCGTTTCCAAGCCCAAGAGCCAGTGTTGTGCAAGTCCGTGGCCATGTGGCCAGCATGGCTGAACGCATTTCTGCGCACGGAACACTGTTCACCTTCCTGCTTTTTACGGCGACACCTATTTATCGACTTGCATTTACATGCTTTTGAACTGTTAGGTTGGCAGGAGCTGGGGTTGACAGCGGGAGCTCACTCTGCTGCGTGGCACCCGGGATTCGAATTGCCAAGATGCAACTTTGCAGCCGAAATTTCAGCACTCTAGCCTGCTGAGTCAGTTAAAATACCCAAAAGAACATCTAAAACTGGTTGGGGGCGGACTGTGGAAACAGCCCCACTGTTCAAAGTGTTTGCTTTTTCCTAAAATGTTACCAGGTTACACCAGGACCTGAAAGTTGGACTGTAACCAGAACTGAGGAACAAAGGCTTTGTTCCAGAACACCAAAATTTAGAGGAGACCAAGATCTTGAGGAACATCTACTGAATGTTAGGAAAATAAACATCAGCAACACCTGGCCTGATTTGATTTTTTAAAAAAGCATACATTTTGTCTATCTTTTAGATGGGCACATTTCCCTCTTTCTCAGGGGGCTGATGCCCATGTGGCCAAAGTAGAGAGGGTAGGAGATTGTGCTGATGGAGGCAGATGCCAACTTTGCTAGTTATGGCTCTGCCTAAAAGCTCTCTAAAAACTCTGGGGAAAGGTTGATGCATTTCCGTATATAATCTTAGAGGGTTCTGAAAACAAGTTGGGGTTCTGAACATGCCATACTGAGCTATATACTGAGAGGAAATCAGACCTTGCCTCCCTCCCTTCATCTCCAAGCCTATTCATGTTGTCGATGGCTGTGTCACTGTAAGCTGAACTAACTCACGAGAAAAGTCCTGTAATGGGAGGCCTACTTTTAAAAACCGAAACGTTAAACATTAAGCCGAGCGATACAGTCGAAGTTGTAGTCTTTGGACCGCACAGCTTTCTGAGCCATAATGCCCCCCCTCACACCCAGCCTATTGAGGGTTGTGCAAACAGAGGCTTCCTGTCGCCTCTGCGGTTGGCTAAACGCAGCACCCAATTTAGCCATCCACGTCGTCACAGGGCACTAAGAGGGGGGTCAACCACCTGTGACATCACTTCCGTAGGAGGGGGGTCAAAGGTGAAATCGTCACAACCCGCTGGCAAGCAAACAGCTTTAACAATAAATTAAATAAATAAATACACCTGCAAATATAGTTTCTGCCTAAGGGCCAAACTAAAGAAGATATCACTTTATTTAGCCCAACAGCTGCAGCAAGGCATCTCAGGAGGAAACAAAACCAAAACAAAATACAGTAGGTCTGTGAAGACTCTCAGTCATCCAGGTGAGTTTATCTGGAAGTTGAGTCAAAAGAAGCCCCGTTTGCCATGACTCAACTTCCGGAGAAAAGACAGTAGGAGTATCCTCACTGTTTCACTTTTGGCACCAGACATCACACAAAGTCAGGCCATGATGACTCTTCCTTGTTGTATGGCATGAAGGCTGACAAAAAGATCAGAGGCACCCAAACCACTGGAGGTAACCCTCTCTGCCCACTTTGCATCCGCAATGGCTGCCACTGGACAGCTCAGGCCTGCAGGCCCCTCCATTCCTTGAAGAGCAGAGCAGCAGCGTCTCTTTTTATTCTTTGGGACCACAAAAAGGTCTTTCTCCCTCCCCCACCTCCCACGTCTTGCAACACCCCCCACTTCTTGCAACCCATCTACCCCTACCATGCCTTATTATTTCTGTCTTGCCCCAAAACAAGTTATCTGATGGCACTTGCCAAGTTTCAAAAATTCACAGACAACAACTCATCAGACATATTTGCCCCCCCCCGCCAGCTTTCGGGAGCACCTCCACCCAGACCCAAGTCCCTCCAGCCTCCAGCGTGGAAAGCCCCACTGCCACCGCCCCCACAGCCAAATGTGCTGCCCACTTCCTCCAAATCGATGCTTGCACACTTCCTGGATCCACTGGCTCCTTTCTCACCGGATCCCCAGACAGCGACAGAAGACTCCTTCCTGCGCTCGTAGCAGCTCCACGCCGGAAGGTTCGGACCAAAACCAGACCGGTCTTCCCCGCAAGCCGAACCTCAGGCGCGCGCCTTTTTTTTTTTTTTTCTTTTCTTTGACCGCCTGCCCAACCTGCCAGTTCCCAGTTTGGGCGACGAGCTTAGGCGTTCCTATCTAAGCCTTGGAACAAATGGGAAAGCTCGATAAGTGTCTCTGCGACAATGAGGGCTCGTGATTAAAGTGCCCCTTTCAGCTCATCCCAAAGGCATGGTATCTAAAAGGGGGAAGAGGAGAAGGAAAAAGAAGCACTCTGCACATGCTCAGAGGCAAACCCCCATCTAAAGAAAAAGCTAACCTGTCGCGCTTAAAGTGGGACCAAACGCTGCGCTCCGTCACCTCCTCTGCCTACCTTGCTGACCCCCCCAACCCCTGCCCCCGGCAGAGTCCCTCGCCCGCCGCTGGGACCGATCCGGCGCCGCTTCCCTTCCCTTCCCGTCGCCTCGCTCCCTTGCCCTGCCCCGGCCACGGATTGCGAGATCGGCCCCGCCCCCCTCAGCCTCCGTATTTTCGACTCCTTCCCCCACCAACCAATCCCCAGCCAGCCCGCTCTCCCCGCTGCCGAGGGGGGTGCTCCGGTCAGCCAATCAGTGTGCGCCTCCGGTTTTATTATTCATCGGGCTGTTCCGTACTAGGCTTTCTCCTCCCGCTGCTCTGCTGGAAACCCAGCTGAGTTCCGGGCAGTGCGTGACGTCGGCAGCGCCGCTGTTGTCTTCGTCTAAAGTGGGGGAGGAAGAGGAGGAGGAGGAGGAGGATTGCGTTCTTCTCTAATGTTCCTAATGAGATCCGGGGCTGCTTCCAGGGGCTTTCTTCCCTGGAAGATAATTGCAAGTCAATCTGTTGGAGCAAAAACAACCAAGAACCATGTGGCATTTTAAAGTCTACCGTGTTTCCTCTGTTACAAACTTTTGGTGGATTGTGGCGAGGTTTGTGACTCGTAGGGTACCTTAATGACTAAGAAAGTTTGGTTTGACATAAGCTTTTGTGGGTTTAGGTGTATCTGATGAACTGAAGCAGGCTGATCTCCAACGCATCCTGATGCTAAATAAAATATTGCTGTCTAAGGTGCCCCCAGAATGCTGTAGTGTAGGGCATAAAAGGAGACCCGCGAGAGGGCCAAGGAAAATAGAAGAGGATGGGGGTGTCTTTTGGGGAAGTGTTCCCTGCCTTTATGTATCTTCATCAGCCTAGTCCTTATTAGCATGTTGTTCAGCCAAATAATGCCAGACCACCTATCACTTCCCTGTGCATTCTCTTTGTTTGACTTAATATTTATTTATTTATTTATTTATTTATTTATTTATTTATTTATTTATTTATTTATTTATTCTTTTTATGCCACCCATGTAACAGAACTCCAGGCGGCTTATAATAATGCAATAAAAATAAAAGCAAAACAACAGTAAACATAATAATAAAAACATTACTAACAAGCCAGCAGGCAGTCTTATGTTACTGGTCCAATTTTTTTTTTTTTAAAAAATTAAAGGTCGCCTAATGACTGTCTAAAAAGCAGTATTTTAACTGCTTTCTTAAAGCAGGCAGGGACTCAGCAAGGTGAATCTGACTTGGGAGCTGTTTCCATAATGTTGGGATGACCACGGAGAAGGCCCGACTCCTAGTGATCGTTTTTTCGGGCCTCTCTACACGTGGCCACTCAGAGTGAAGTGACACTCTGGTGGGTTGGCCCACAGCTGATCTTAAGAAGATTCACTCCACCAGGTATTCAGGTTCCAAGCCGTGGAGGGTTTTGAAAGTCAAAACCAGCACCTTGAGCCTCACTCAGAAAGCAAGGGGCAACCAATGCAGGCAGGTCAGCATTTGGGTGATACATTCGTACCTTCCCGCACCCACCACCAGTGTGGCCACCGCATTCTGTATGCACTACAATCTCTGAATAAGGGTAAGGGAAGCCCCACGTAGAGAGCATTGCAGTAATGGCAGAAAGAACCTGGGAAAGGATAGCTATCAGCTTGAGGTGGCTGAGCAAGGACACAGGATTTGCTGCTGGGTGCAGGCACTGCCATTGTGTTATCCTGAAGAAATGTGAGAGGAATGGAGCCTGCTCTTTGTATATGAACGCCAGCCTCTAGTCAAACAATTTTAAGGTCAACAACAAGCCTGGAGTAAGGCATGGCGAGGCCCTGTCCTGACAACATCCCTGAACTGTTTCAACTTTGTGAGGCCTCCTAACAGTACTGTACAGTACCAAAACTTGAAAAGTAAGTTTCTTGTTTTTTTATTTAGAGTCCCCCTTGTGACCTGAGGCCTGCACTGCAGTTTATTTAGCTTGTCATAAATCTGGTGTTACAAAAATTGGGTTTAGTTCCTATTTGAGCTAGCCAAATATCCAACTAGGATGGAGAAAAAAACCATACGGACACCTACAAGATGTTTGAAATATTTTATTTTGTGCAAAACAGGAGACACAACAGCTGACCCCCACCACCAGAAAGAAAGAAAGAAAGGAAGGAAGGAAGGAAGGAAGGAAGGAAGGAAGGAAGGAAGGAAGGAAGGAAGGAAGAAAGAAAGAAAGAAAGAAAGAAAGAAAGAAAGAAAGAAAGAAAGAAAGAAAGAAAGAAAGAAAGAAAGAAAGAAAGAAACCAGCTCTTGGTTTCTAATGTCCACACACACATTGCCCGACTTTCTGCCATCTTGTAATCAGGTGTGAATTTCCTTTCAGACTGATCTTCCAGCTTCAATCATCCCAGTCAACTATTGAAACAATGAGGTCTCCCTCTTTTGTTTGATAAGGCTCAGAGACACCAGAGCAAGAAACTGTGCTAATTTTGCAAATTGTGCTAACATTCTCACCTTTCAGTGTCCACAGAAGATGTCAAATAAAGTTGGACCACTCTAGGTATTTTTAGGTCAGATAACTGGTTTGGACAACCACCTGGCAGATATCCTTTGATTTGTATTCCTGGTTCAAGTGGAGTCAGGGTTAGACTTGATGGCCTTCAGGGGCTCTTCTAGCTTCCCTATACAGTACTATGATTCTGTGACTACATTCAGCCTCCAGGTATACACATCTCTCAATCTCTCCCAATAGGCATTGATATTAGATATAGTGAAATGAATTCCAATATGATTTCTTACATAAAATGCAAAAATACAGAAATTTCCTTAACAATGGCACTGATGAGCAAACAGAGTATCTCTTTATACTGAATTATTCCATCATTGCATCTAGTCTAGTGCTGATGGCCAGCCTAGGATTTTAGGTCCTGCACCTCCTCCTCCTCCCTCTGTAAAGCATGGTAAGGTTCAGATATTGCCTTCACACTCCCCATAGAAAGAGGGATGGGACTGGGCATATACTGCATTATGGTTCCTTGCAGCCCTAGCCAAGCCTGTTGGATTCCGTCCCCATCACACCTCCTAGACGGGGATAGGATGAGGCAGATGCCACATGAGTAAATCAGTTCACCTGCTATCTACCATTGCCTCCTCAGCTTTTCTGCACTTTCTCTCTGGGTAATACAGTAAATACAAGATGTAATAGGCACTGCACAGTGCCACCTACAGGGAGCAGAGTCTGTTCCTTGTATAACTTGTCATCTGATGCTGGCTGTTTTTCCTAGTCTTTCTTCACAACTTGATACCCTCAAAATGTGGAAAAGAGAAATTTGAGTCATCTTATAACAGTTCTGGGGCCCCTCTGTTTTCTCTTATCCAAAGTACACTGCCCTTTTTCCTATAGGAGGAAATTTATTGCTCCTCTTCTGTCTGCTCAAAGCTAATAGCAGGGTTGCTGTCAGGAAATTCCCAGAAATCTTGTGTTTGGAATTTTCCATCTGGGCTGCTTCTTCTTGTAATTTCTGAAAAAAACAGAAGACAAGGAATACAATTCCATAGTGTTCCAGGCTTCTCTTCTCACTTCTACAATGTCTTTGGCTCTCTGTCATGCCTAAGTCCACATATACCAGGCAGTCAGCATTCTGGGATAGCTTAACATAATTAGTTCACACTGCATTTTTCTTGTAAAATTATCCTTCCCCTTTCTCTTTTGGTAACCATATTTCAACTGCATAGTCATCATAATTCAGCACCCGTGGGCATATTTAAAATGTTATGTACAGTATATGATTTTAAAATGACAGTGATTATTTGCAACTAGAGATGGGCATGAATTGCCGAACTGGTACTGGTTTGTTTTTCGACCAAACAGATGTTTGGCATTTCTGAGCCTCACTTCCTTCGGCAGGCTCTCATTCAGAGGCAGCACCTGGAGGGGGAGGGAAGCATTGAAAAATAGAGATAGGCAAAAAATGAAAAATAAAACGTTTCATGAAACAATAAAACAGCATTTACCTTTCCCTGTTAGTACAGAATAGAAATAGTGTGCCATCTCTGAGACAAGTATGGCACAGTCGCATAGCAAACAAATTGTTATACTGTGGTTCCCAGAAATGCAGTTCCCACTTGCCCCACTATTGACTATAAAAGGTAAAGGTTTTCCCCGCAAATGCGTGCTAGTAATGTCCGACTCTAAGGGTGGTGGTCATCTCCATTTTCAAGCCAAAGAGCCAGTGCTGTGCAAGTCCGTTGTCATGTGGCTAGTGTGGCTGCATGGAACACTGTTTACCTTCCCGCTTTTTATGGCAGGACCTATTTATCTACTTGCATTTACATGCTTTCAAACTGCTAGTTTGGCAGGAGCTGGGGTTAACAGCGGGAGCTCACTCTGCTGCATGGCATCCGGGATTTGAACCACTGAGCTGCCGACTTTGCAGCCAACCATTTCAGCACTCTAGTTCGCTGAGCCACCACGCCCCTCCTCTACTGACTATACTGGTTGTTTGAAAATGCTGTTCCAACAACATACAAAAAAAACCCTGCCTGATGCCCACTGCTGGCTTCTATTGCTAGATGGTATATGGCCTGTTTTTTTTTTCTTTGCTCTGATAAAGAACCTCTGATAGAGGTTCTGGGTCCTTAAGAGTTACATGCTATCCAGAGAATTGGTAGGTAAAGATTTCAGTTTACCTGCAACTTGATGCATCTTCATTTCTGCCAGTCTTCCATCTCTTAAAGGTGCTATAGTGTGAGTATCATGGGTGTGAGCAAAGGAGGTTGACAATCCTACATGGAACAAACTCCGAAAATAAATAATTACTTGGCATCATGGCACAAGCCAAGCCTCTCTCTGCTTAGTCAAGATTAATATGTAATAATAAAATATGAATAAGTAGACATGTTGACTTGAGTGGAGTCTGGCGTTGCAACATATTTGATTAAATGTGGAGTCTATGGCAGGTTTGCTAAGTTGACTGTGGCTTTTAGATGAATCATCACCAGCAACAGAGTTTTCAAACTTCTATGTGGTTCTGTTTTGAGACCATGGAAGTACAGTATGTATATGTAGTCAAATTATAAGTGAAGATTAAAGTGTATCTACAGCACATAGTTAATGCAGTTTGATCTCTGTTTGCGGAGGAAATGGGGGACCCTTTGAAACTCTACCAGAGTCTCCCATCAGTACCCCTTTCTGTAGCCCTCAGCCACACAACATCTGATTATCCTGAGATGGGAATACTCTGGGAGAAGAGACATGGGGAAATGCTGTGAATCTAGGCTGAGAATGTTTAATTCCCCAACATGTTTTTCAGCCCACAAGACTGCGTTTGCTCACAATACATGATAGGGTGTCACCTATAAAAATATTAAAATATTGAAACACAGTAGCTTAAGCATAACAAAGATAACTATAACTTGGAAGCCTTGCTCTTTAGTCTGGAAAAAAGGTGCCTTGAGGGGGGATGATTGAGACTAGAGATGGGCACACACCAGAAAACCCATGGTTTGGGTTTGTCTGGTTCGGGCCCACCTTTGGTTCGGTTTGGGTTCGGGTTTGAACGAATTTTAAAAAAATTGTTTGAACCTGAACCGGTTCGGGATTGGTTCTTACCGGCGCCGGTGGCGGATCGTGGCCCCTGCGGCAGGGGCTTTTTGAGGCACTGGCATGGGTCCAGGGCCAGTTTTCTTTTTAAATGCCCACCGCTTTTTAAGCGCTCACCTGGGGCCGGGTTGGTGCTCCTTTATTTTATTTTATTTTTAACTTCCGGGTTTCCTGGCCCCGCACTACAGTTGTAGCGCAGGGCCTTTTTTTTTTAGCGCCAAATTCATGGAGGAGGATGCTATCAGTGCTTTTTCACCATGATGGCTGAATAATACATCCCTCCAGTCAGTGTTTGGAAATGCTAACTTTTAAAAAGTTATAACTCCCAAAATCCTCCATCAAGTATGGCCAGTGCTTAGGCTGGTTGGGATTATGGAAGATACAGTCCAAAAAATAATAATAATAATATTTCTAAGCTCTGCCCCCAGCATCAATGTATCTATGTACAACAGTGGCTGGGAAGTGTGAGTGAATGGGGGCTGTTACAGGCTGGACTGGTGATAGTTTCCCCATACAAAACAGACTGGCCATGGTGTGAATCAAATGTGGGGCTAGACACTCCTTTGGTCTGATCCAGCAAGACTCTTCCTACATTATATTCATGCAATCAACTGCTATTTGTGAACCCTGAGATTGCTCATTCAAGGGTCTGCCCCTGTGGTTCTCTTGTCTGTTTGTCTTCAGCCCGGCAAAACACCTTTCCCACAGGCCCTTCTCCTAGCAGCAGTATTTTCTGTTCTTTGCTTTCCTTCCTCTGCCCCGGGGAAGCCTTGGCTAGTGGCTGTTCCTCCTAACCACCAAAGGTCAGCGGAGTTCCCTGTACTGCTTCTGACTATAGTTTGGTCTTGGTGTGTGGGTGGGGACTATCCCAGCCTAAAGATTACTCCTGTCCCTTAGCACTTCCCAGCAGCTTAGCTATTAGCTGGTAACCTGACAGGAAACCCCACCCAGATAAGAAGACTGCTTCCCTCGCCTCGCTTTGCAACTTTTTGAAGGATGGGAATTGGCTCCACTTTGTTTATATTTAGTGATGCAGATGTATAGCCTTGGAGAAGTGTTTTGGACTTTTGGATATCCATGCTGGCTACCGGGTTCCTGGAGGTGTAATCCTAAATGGTAACTTATAGCTATGAGCTGTGGAAGCAGGCATATCTGTGTGTGCTCTTTTATTGTCACCAAACATGGGAGTCTGCCCATTGTGGAAGAGGTAAAAGAAATGTGTCACCCTATTCTACTGTTCCTAGCCGATATTTCAGTTCATGAATGCTGCTGATACAATAGGAAGAGAGGTTTCTGAAACATAATTGCCTCCCTCTGTACAGGGAAGTTTTGGAGGTGGTGGCAAGAGCCAAAGAACAAATGGTCATTTTCCCAATAATGTATTGATCAGTGGATACAGTGGGAGATTTTTCATTGGTTGATTCCAAGGCCAAGACCAAATAGCATGTCCTTCAGGGGTGGGATGGGAGGAACATGTAAAGCTGCCGCTCAGGCAGCTGACGTGGGACGTGGTTTAAGGCACCCGACACAAAGGACAAGGGAGCTATGGTCATATTTAATGCAATTTTTAAATGAGTGAAATGCAGTTTGAATTTGAGGCATAATGCTGAGGGAGGAGGAGTTTAGCAGTACCTGCCATCCCAGTGATTTTTGTTTGAGGCAAAGAACAAAGTGCTATATGTATAACAAGACCATTGTCCACTTAATGGGTCTATGAGACTATTGTCTACCTAACGAGCCTATTCAGGACACTGTCCATTTTATGAGCCGATTCCAGATTAGGGTGACATGAGGTCAAAGTGAACTATAAAATGGAGGACTTGCAACTAGTTTTCCTCTGACTGATGAACCTGTTTGGATGAACAGGGAAATGTTTCAATCTCTCAAGAAAAGAAATCCAGTTCCCAGGACTCAAATTCCAGATGTATAAAAGACATGTAGATGGTGGTTGGGAATAGCATGCACTAATGCATCTGAAGGCAGCAAACTAGATTAAGGCTTGCAGGTCAAGCCACAGGGCACACATCTTTTTCTTCCAACACCTGCTGCAGATTCCGTCCGTCGTCCGTCCGTCCGTCCATCCATCCATCCATCCATCCATCTCCCAATTTTCTTCCAGTAAGCTGAAACAAATTAACCTTGTGCCCGCGTCAATCTTAAAACAACCTTTTAACAGAGGTTAACCAAGAAGAATAACTCACCTGAGGTCACCCAGTAAATTCCAAAGCTCAGTGAAAGACCTAAAACTGGATATTTTTTTGTCCAATAGATCACTCTGGTTCTGTTTAGCTAGGAATGGCCTGCTTTTTTTGTAGCTGTTGCCTAGATGCCCTAGGCACATCTGATCTCGCATGATTTCGGAAGCTAAGCAGGGTTGGCCCTGGTTAGTACTTGGATGGGAGACGACCAGGGAATACCAGGTGCTGTAGGCAGCCTGGAGTAGGAACTGGCAAACCACTCCAGTATTCCTGCCAAGAAAACTCCATGGACATGGAGTCACGAAGAGTCAGTAATGACGCAACACACACACACACCTCATATGGAATGTCTTCCTCATGTTCAGTTAACATTTGCTCTGTAGGGTAATAAGTATAGATACCACAGTTATCTATACTTGTGGGTGTGTTCCATGCTGTCAAGTCAGAACCAACTTATAGTGAAGCTAATAAGGCTTTCAAGGTAAGAAAGATATTTAGGGAGTGGTTTTACCAGTTCCATATTCCCTGAGTGAGTTTCCAAGGCCAACAGGAGAATAAAACCTTGCTCTCCAGAGTGCTCATCTGTCACTTTATCTACTATACCACACTGAGAATCCAAATACAGTAGTTACATTTAGATTGCCCAAAATACGTCCTCTTGGAGAATACTTTGGCTGTCAAAGAACTCAGATTAATCTGCTGGCACTTTCAAGCTGGGAGGAGCAAGGTTCCTTTCTGAAAAACTGGATGACTGTTTTATTTTAAAAATGTTGAACAGGGTCACTCAGTGATTACATCCTCTAAACAGTACTGATGCTGAACTGGATGGATCAGAGTATGAAAAAAATGACTTGCAGTTCAAAAACAATAAAATTTTCAATCTCTGATCCAATAAAAGGCATCTTCCTGGGTTCCTGACTGTTGGGGTTTACCATTGCTTGGTTCTTACCCATTTGGGCTGCTAAGG